>OZ034800.1:88516793-89716793 GCA_964028335.1 Altica lythri | reverse complement strand
ACAGCTGCGCTCTTTTGAGTTTCTGTTGAGGCATTATATATGCACATTCCTATGCGTTTAATTCGACGTGCTAATAGGTGTGTCACTATTAAGTACCTACTATACAATTACTTCTTTAGTAGCTAACAGGAATGTGTAGATACTTTTACACTATAATTAAAAACCTAATCTGTCAGAGTAAATTAAGCTAAAATATTTGGTGTATTTAAAGTCATGTTTTCTGTAGCTATGGTTCTTAAGGGACGTTTTGGCGTTCGGAGAGAACGCTCCAAAAAAGCGTTAAGAGAAAAATGCGCACGCTTACAGGAGATCATGGTCGGCTTACGTATACTTATAGTTATATATAATTACAGCTAATGTGTTTTGGATATTTTTTGAACCTATGCTGTTTATGTGATGTTTTGGCGAAACTAAGAAAATCTAAAAAGACATTTAAAACATCGTGAACAAAAAAAAAATCCCGAAAACCTGAAGAAACAAAAAAATATATTAAAAATTCTTAAAGAATTGAAAAAGGTCGTAATGAATAAAAAAAAAATGGTAGAAGACCGAAAAATAGAAATGATCACGAAGATCTTTTATAACTCACTTTTAGATGTCGGTCAGTCTCAAGAGTGGAATAAGTAAAAAAAGTTGAAAATATGGGAGTCTGTGCTTTATTCAAGGCATATTTAAGAAAAAAATCAGGAAGTGGTAACTTAAAATTTGTGACAGTTTGAGTCATTATTGATATAGCTTAGTTTGTGCTAAAATGTAAGAGAGTAGAGTAATCAACTGAGCACAGAATGTGAGTAAAAAAGATGACTTGGTTTATACTGATTCATTTATATCGATATTGATAGTCCCTTTTATTAAGTACCATTGGTACTTTATAAAATCGGCTTGTGTGTCCCTTAATCCGTGTGCACTATAACTCTTGAACGGGAGATTCATGAAATTTGGTATATAGAATCCCCATGTCATGAGGGGAAGAACTTTATTGATTTCTAATGATCATTGTGGGCAGAAATATGGTTGTCAATCGGTGGTTGAGTAAGATAAAAAAGTAAATTTCAAAATAATAATGTGTTGACTAATAACTGACATTATTTAAGAGTTTAAGAGGATTACAGCAAGTAATGATGCCCTTAATGTGCCATTCTTTGTCCAGTACGCTAACGATAAAATGTGGGACAAATGTCTCAACAAATAAATGCACACGCATAATCATAATCTGTATTGTCTCCACACATTGACATTGGCACACTTCTTACACCCATTCATTTCATTTCAGGGTTAAAGGTAGACCGACCTTAATAGGTAACTTGAATCTCGGTTTTTATGCGGCATTTACTTTGTTTTTCTTGGAAACTTTAACATCTGTTGTGTTTTGAATATTTTTAATAACATTTAACAAATTAAGTTGCTGTTTTATAAACAGCTGAATTAAAAAATTGTGTAATTCAAAAATTACAAAAATTGATTGTATGGGTGTTTATTTTGTCTTTGGGCATCTGCGATATAAAATGTAGGAAAGTTAGTTTCTTATCAATAAATTTATACGAATATATATTTCTTTTAAAAGTACAAATATTTTAACATATACAAAATTAAAGAGTAACATTACAAATTTATTCGATTTACTAAACTCTCTCTAGTCGATTTTCAGTATAATAATTACAGTTAATGTAAGTGTATTAATTTTACAATGTTTAACAACATAAATTATTGTAATGACGTCACATCTTATACTACATATCATACATAAGTAAATATACAAATATTTACGAGAGAAAAGATAACCTGAAAACAGGAATATACAGAAATAAAAATAGAAAATTTCACTTGAAAGGAGTAGTATCACCGATAAACTGACTTGCCTCCCTTTGATTAAAACCATTGTTTTTAATCGTGGATTTCAATATAAAGTTTTACATTTCTGTATAAAGCAGAGAAAGATTCATAAATTCGATACGACTCCCACCGGGTTGTCCGAGGGCATCACACTTTTTACTGATCCGTCTACGGGAGTTCAAACTGGTAGTCTTCATGACAAGAACGTCAAAGAGCACAATTCTCATCCAATTTATCAGAAAGACTCCTCCACCAAGACACGTAACACCCCTTCCACGGACACCCAGGAAGCCTGCTAATTATAAAGTGTTAGTTTGACTAATACCAGAGGTCCTGGAAGCTCATACGAGTAACAGCCAACAAACACTACAAAGACTAGGACTAGGACCACAACACGAAAATATACGACGTTCCACCGTTTGTCGATAGCATCGTCTTCATCGCTAATCAACGCAACTTTCGTGGTTATTATCGTACATTTGAAGACAGATCACAAAATTTTTAAGTCGAATTTAAAACTCTACAGGGAAGAAAATTATATGGTACAATATTGAAAAAAAAATTAGTACATCAGTGCTTGGATATATATTTTTACTGAGTGTACTGTGTATGTATATGTAAATAAATTATAGTAATGTATAATCTTATATGCTTTTTGTAAGCACAATAAAATTACAAACCTTAACACGTTTAGCAGCAATAATGTTTCTAGTTTCGACTACTTCCGGTGTTCCTTCAATGCTTCTCAAACCTGCTCTTCTTGTTAAATCCTCAGCTTTACTTTGTTCCTCACCTCTGGTTAAAGTGGTAACTTTTTTTACAATTTTTGTCGTTATTCTTCGTTTTCCATCTTCTCCGGGTCGACTTGTTTTCGTTGCTTCGAAGGAACTACCAATTAGTTCAGTAGAGAGCTTTTTTCTAGTATAAATGGCGGTGAGATTGTCAGTATCATTAAGGTGAGTAAAGTTAGTGACGATTGGTGGTCCCATGGTTGGATTATTTGCAGCAGTTCCTTGCATAAAAAGTCTCTTCGGAGTTGCAGAGGGGGAAGTGTCTTTTACGAAACGATACATTGACATTTTTTCGATTTTTGTTTAAACATCAGCGATTGGTAACACTTTAATAAGTAAAAACTTTGTTATATTAAATACTTTTTTTTTAAAGGTAAATTGGGTGTGAAGGTACTTTTTTTTAATCCTCCGCCATTGATGACTGTTTTACGTAATTATATGGTAGATCTAATCTTGATTAACTTATAAGGTACGGTTTCGATTTCTAACTTTAAGATAGTTTCTATTTTTGGTAAAACTTTCATTCGTATTGTCTTGAAAAGGTCAAACTATTGTTTTAATAAGAATATACTGGTTAATAAAATTATCAATAAGCAATTATTTTTTGTATCTAATCTCGAATCATTTACTTTCCATTTGAGTTTCATAAGTAATCAATTTACTACTCTTCGTAAATGTAACTAACCAATAAGTAAATGAATATCAAAAATAAAAAAATTAAAAAAGTGTAAATTGTACTACTAATAAAATATTTCTAGAAATGACAATGAATGGTTCTTATCAATCTGGATTAGAAAATCTAAATGGATTTTATTAGTAATAGTAGAAAAAATAATGACAAATTCATTACCATCGTATAATAAAGCTCATTCCATACTGGTGACAGAATATACTATTATTGGGAATCAAAATTTTAACTGTTGCTCTATTAGCAACACTGTGAATTCGTGTGATACATTCAACATTACTAAAAGACACATTGTCAGTACAAGAAACCAGAGGATGCCTTCATGGAAGTGGGAGTTTGATCACTCATTCTGTGAAATCAGGTTATGAGCTGATAGCACTTAACACTAAAAAACATCATGTGGTGGGTTAGATCTGGACACAACAAAATAAAGCAGGAAATTCGAGAAGACTTCTGGGAAATGAAATTAGACCGCATAGTTCCCATACAATATTTCGGGTAGAAATACATCAATTAAATGAAGGCTGAAGGAGCAGGAATTTACAATATTGACCTAGAGCATACAAGACAAGGATTAAGCTGAAAAACTTGGAAGAAAACAATCAGCTACAACATTCTACGGTCCAGAGCCAACGCTAGGTGTACCAAAAAGTACGATGCATGGATCCGTGGACAACACTAAGAACAGATCTCTGGCCAAGCACGCAGCAAAATGTGTATTAAACAGACATGTGCCAGATAAGCAGCAACAAGTCATCTCAGGATTCCTTAGGGGAACACCTGCAAATCATGTGAATGTTAAATGGAAACCCAACCTGCAGATTATGTCTCAGGAAACCTGAAATACGTACTGCACCATTGCGAGACATTGCAGTAGAAAGACAATTTTTGGAGATCCACAAACATATGGCACCCATCTCTTAGACCAGTACAAACTAGTAGAGGGTACCAGATCATAGAGTGGGTGACATGAAACAATGAAAGAAGTACAATAAGCCTAACTAGGCTTCATTATGACCGGTTTACAATAAAATAAAACACTGTGAATTAGCTAATGGCCGTACAGACAGAATAGTGTTGCTATAAAACGAGTCAAGTCTTGCACTCCCTTTAAATTATAAACGAGTATTTTACATGGAACCCTATGAACAATATTTAAAAAATGTAAAAAGTAAACAGTTGATAATAACCGAAAAAGTAGAGTGAAACGGTTTAAAAAGTAATAAGTTTGTTAACAACAAAAACAGTTTCATGGGAATTACAATGGGTACACAAAATTATATAATTGTTTTTTCTTTGTTTAGACTAACTGATCCACTTTCCTTCAAATAGAATTTTAACTGGTTACGTTTAAAATCATTTATTAAAATGACTGCGAAAACTTTCTGAAGTTTAGGTAATTTTATTATAAACAATAATTATTAAGTAAAGAAAATCTTATCTTTAGGTCAATTGAAAGTAAACACACGTTTTATATTTGTTTACATAATTACTGTATTCAAGTAATTAAGTAACAAGACACTTATCTTTATAATAGTATTTCAATTACAACCAAGGAGTAAGCGTCTGTTTGATGCAAATACCACTCCCAATAATAATTATAGTTTATACTTTTATCGTCTAAAGAGTAATAAAATATAATAATTATATGCATATGGATGTAGGAAAACTAAAATTATTATACTTATAGAATATTACGTATTGTCATTGTTAATTTTATACACAATAGAAATAAAATAGAAATACCGTTAACGTAAAAATATAATCTACCCTAAATTTAGGGTTACACAGTTTTACTTAATGCAGATTCTATTTTTTTTGACATACATATAAGGAAAACTTTGTAACAGATGTTTCAGATGATAAATGAAAGTTAATAAAAACCTTTACTAAATACGAACATTGCATCATTATATTTTTGTTCAAAAAGGAAAAATGTTTAGTCTAAGACTTTAACAATTAATCAGTGTCCATAATATTATTCAAATTAAATCAAGGCCACAAATATCCACTGAATTCTTCTGCGTAGGTTGAGAAAATTGGCAGGTATAAGACATACATAGTTAGAAAAAAAGATATTACGAAATAATTACCTAATCAATTGAAATATTTGGCTGTAGGTTTAATATTTCAGTCGATTGCCAAGTATATACATATAATGGAATTTTATACAACTCTGATAACATACAAAATACGATGGTTTTGCTTATTAAAATGCCATACTAGACATATATGTACATCAAGTACGAATTTAATTAGAAAAAATGTTGCAATTGAACAGTAATTATATTTGAAACCAAAAGAGATCAATTTGTGCCAATCTTTAGTGTTATTTTACAAAAAGTTTAATACTTTAAATTTAAATTTACCGATATCTGTTCGTGTCAATTATTTTGTTAATTTCCTGAGTTTGAATAATTTACCTACAAACAATGTTTCGTTTATAAATATAATATTACAAAGTCCTTCGGATAGAATGTATTGTTTATAATATGAACACGCTTGTTTTTTAATATGTGCAATATTTATTACGTATGCTCATTACTTGGTGACAGAATATACATCACCATCAAGAGGACTATTAATATTAGCAGTTGTGATATCCTTGTATTTGATACTTTAATTATATTTAATAAAAAAAATTAAAGTTAACTTATTTTCAACTATTACTACGATCATTTATAAACTAACAGTACTGTTATGTTATAATACAATTTATGTTTTATCTACAAATTACTGGTTTGAAAGAAATCTATAGGGATCACTGATTTTGTTCTTGTTGTTTTTTTAGTAAATTTTCAATTGACTAGTTTGAAAACTATGTGAGTCAGTTTTTAGGATTCCGTAACTAAAAGGTAAAAACGGGACCCTATTTACTAAGCTTCGCTGTCCGTATGTCTGTCTGTCCGTGATAGCTAGACAGCTGACATTTTCTGACAAATACTAAAAATAAAATATGAAGGGGAAAAATGAAAATATAAGGATGTGTGCGAGTCCGACTCGCACTTGGCTTATAATATCTTGTATAAAGGTAAAATTTTTATGTATATGAACAATTTTATTAAAAAATTCGCCTATATTTAATAATTTGATATCTACACATAAAGCGAAGTAAGAAATAAATCATTGTGGCGCATGGGATTTACAAATCTAAAAGTTTTCTCAGAAATAAAAAAATATATAACGAGTGGTCACATAAAGTTAAAGTATCAATAAACGAGATATGAAATTTAGAGACGATCTACAAATCTTTTCCAAATACAAAAAAAAACGATATTTTTAGACCACGGTAGGTAGGTGAAACAAGCAATTTTGTATATCCTCGCGGCTGTGGTTCACAGAGAAGTTTTTTTTTTAAATAAAATTGTGTATCGTTGATAAAATATTCTATATCTTTCGAAACAAGCTCTTGTTTTATTGGTACCTTCACACATATATATCTTTAAAAAAAAGTAATAGTATAAAAAATAAAAAATTAAAAACGCACTATATCACACACAACACTATAACCACTTGAGCAGTTTTGACGTATGACAGCTGTGGTGTGGTAATATTAAACTGTCAACCCGTAACTGTTTTGTTTATTGTTCGTTCGATCGTAAAACAAAATAATGAGGATCGCGATCGTCAGGTGTTTCGTCAGGTGAGAGCAACCGGCGTGTACTGAAATTGAATGAACATAGAGTTAACCTTGTTTGGCGACGCGAGGCGTGTAGGATAATATACAGGGTCGTATGAAGGCGGATGCCCTAACGTGGGGATATATGTTTACAAGTATTTTGGTTACGATTTACCGAAGAAGGAACAATGGCATTTGCATAAGTGGGTTACCTTCGATTAGTTATTTGTTTAGCTAAAGGATTTGATAGGAAAGAATGTCGAATGGGAGCACTAATTTGGAGTGAGGCTGTTACGTAATGAAAGTTATAATATGGAAATTGAAAACAACACGACTGTTTATTGAAGTTGGCCTTTTGATTTTGTAACACGTATACCAACATTTATTAAAATGTATGTGCCATTTACAGTCTCAAAACATTCTTTTAAGATACAGGTAATGCCCATTTATAATACAATACAAATATTTTCTGACTGTGAGGACACATTCTGTTACGGTGGCGTTATAGTACTTAATTTTCTTAGTTTTCTTTTTCCCACAATTTTTTGTTTTTTTCTATTTTCCATTGTACTTTAGTTTTACGTTTTTCTATTGTTTTATAAATCGAAATTCAACACCATCACTGGATTCTCTGCCCACCTAGATCTTAAATAATCTAGAAATCAAAACGCAGTGCCATCTACCGGGTGTCTACCCAACCTAGAAGTCAAATGTTTACAAATTAACTTACAGCGCCGAATGTTAGGAATTCGAAGAAGTAAACGATAAATGTCACTTAGAAGAAAAATTAATACAAAAATTATTTTGTGAAGAGTTTCTATTGAGTACTAGTATAAAAGTAAAAAGAGGAAAAGCCCCATGGGATATAATTATGCAGATGATATCGTGATTGTAGACTTGTGAAAGAGAGACTGGAAGAAAAACTTGAGAATTGGAGAAAAGCGCTTGAGAGGAGAGGGTTAAGAGTGAGTAGGAAGAAGGCTGAGTACCTATATGCTAACAGATGAATGAACTTACAGCTGTCCAAAATTTCAAATATTTAGAGTATATGCTAGAAAAGAATGTAGAGTGATGAATCATAGAATCAAGTGTGGATGGATCAACTGGAGTGAGTGGAGTTTTGTGTAACAGTAAAATGAGTGCAAAAGTGAAAAGTAGATTGTACAACAGAGTTGTAGGACTGGTCAATAACGAAAGAGTAAGAGAGAAATTTAGAAGTGGAGGAGATGAAGATTTTGCGTTGATATGTGGATTAACGAGGAAAGATAAAGTAAAAAATAAGAGAGTAAGACGTTGAAAGTGGGACAGCTAAGAAAGAAAATCCAGCAAAAATAGGTGGAGATAGTTTGGTAATGTGTAGAGAAAGGTTGACAATTGTGTGAGTAAATGAGTAGATGAATGTGAAATTGAGGGTAAGAGGAAGAGAGAAAAACTTAAGTTGAGGTGGATGGATGAAGTAAATGAGGACCTGAAAGAGAAGAGAGGTTGCATTAAATGGAGACAGGTGGAAACGAATCATACTGAAGGCTAACGCTGAACCCAACTAGGCTTGGGATAAAGTGAGAGAAAGCAGAAGAAGAAACATGAAAAGTAAAAAGGAAAATATTGAGAACTTAATTTAAATATAAAGTGTAGTAGAGATATAGCTTTTGAAATCAGGATTGTAAAGACACATATGGTACTATGAATGTTACTTTAACTACTGACTTCTCAAAAAGCCTTGGTCGAAAACAAAAAAACTATAATTACTAAGTAAAATTGTATGAAGCGTTACATAAAGCTTTGTGTATTTTTACTGATGACACAATAAAGAACACAAAAATTATAAGAAAATTATTCTTCTGTAAAAAATAAATTGCAATTCTAACAAAACAGGAAATCGTTTAATTATATTTGAATTCTTAAATTATAGTTAAACCAAAACCAAACGTCTAAAAAATAAAGATGTAACGGCAAAGTAATAATTATCTGTATACTCAATGCAGTGACGGATTCAAATAATGATAAATTTATAAAACAATCTCAGTTTAAAAAAATATAAAAAGTACCAATAACTATTTTAAAATTTGTAGTTGTACTACTTTTAAGTGTTCCTCTATGGCTCATTTACTAATAAATAATTAGATCAATATTAGAATAGTTAGGTGAGTATTTTAAAATTGTTAATTTATGTGATGATTAACTCATTTTAAAGAAATTAAAATTTTGTTTGAATAATAAAAATATAAATATTGCTGACTTAGTTTTATTTATTTTATTAACACTTTTTAACTAGGTCGTCAAAATATAATTAACTACAAAAATAATAAAAAGAAGTTAGGTCAGTATCTCTAATATTGTGCGCTTATGTCAGTACTAAAATTGTTAAAATAACCAACACAAACTATAGGGAAATCCTCGAAGCGGAAATATGAACAAGCCAGACAGGAAATGAGGTAGAACATATAACTATTAAAGGTTCAAATACATTACTATATAATCAGTCAATATAAAGGTGTACCAATACGAATAACAATTAATAATTTCTGTGCAAATTAGCAGACTCGTGTCCAGTGATGATGTAATTGTATAAATACAGGGTATTGCAAAATTTTTGGTTTATAGAGGAAGTGCCAGAATTAACAGGATACAAATAACGATTTTTTTTTATTTATAACCATTCAATATTGATTTTAGATTCATAGAGTCCTCACGTGTATAATAAACTGTGAAGGAGATGCAATCAGATGTATTTATAACTAATATCCATGTTTGTTAGGAATATTAACATATTAACATTATTTTATATTATATAGGTATATAAAAAAATACATCTGTGTACTTATGTGCGCACGTGAGAAGTTATACTTCTTTGCAGTCACAACATAAAAATCTTTTTTAAAATAAATAATTTATACCGTCAACTAAGCTCAAATTCTACAAACGTACTCAAAATAATATGTAACAAACCTGTAACCAAGATTTTATTTGTAATATATAAAAACTTTAAGGAACAAATGCATTGGTGGAAAAAATTTGAAATAGTATATATGTATATATATATATATATATATATATCGGTAATATTCAGAAGAAGATTTTGAAATAAACTAATTATGACACCTTTCATGGGATTTTTGTAAATAAAAAATGACATTAAGTAGAAATCGAAAAAATATCACATCCAGCAGAACTTGAACCTGTAATCTTTAGCTCTAGCCGGTAACACCTCTAACTGCTTTAGCCACAGATGCATTAGTAGTTAGTCGGCATTTTCACCATCTTGATTTAACTCATATCACATTCTCAATTCCTCATTAAGCCCATTTATGCATGATGTTAATGTGAGATATTATTCGTCAAATCGACAATTGAAACATCAAACTCTAAGTCACTTTTTTTGTGCCCTGTTCTATATTTTTATTTGAATAGAAGATCTGTTTCTGAATATTATTTAGGTATATCTATTTTGATCCTTAAATGGTACTTGTGTACTATGTCGTAATGGATAAATACCATTTTAAAATAAGTTAAAATTGACAAGACCATGCAAGACTGACCAATATGAATGACTAAAAACTGACCAGCATTACCAAATTAGGAAGTGCATACATCAGGTGTATTATCATAAGAAAAACCCAAATAAATATTATGATTGAGCATTTTAGTGGAATCAAAAACAATATTCGCCCACGATAAGTGACACCATTTTCAGGTACTCTTACCATAAACAACAGTGTGAGATCACGATGACATCATGATTGGAGTACCCACCAAAAGGTTGGAATAGGTCAAATTTAAGCGCCAGTATTTTCGGCTGTTAATTAAAAAGTTATACGATAAATATTTTATTACATAAGCATATTTAAACAGTTACAACTAAAATCTTTTAAATATACATGAAGAGGACACTTAATGTGCACCAGAATGTATATAATTATATGTTTGATATAATAATGGGCATATTTCCACAAATCAACAATAATTGCCTTTTTTTATATTGCATAACTAGAAGATGTTTTCAATAAATAAAATAAAAACGAATGCAATTTATAGAAAAAAAGTAAAAACGTTCACTTGTGCTAAACATAAGTTTAAAAAAAATACCAGGTGGCTAATAAACTTACTGAAGCTCCTTTACAATATTGAATTGATTTAGTATAAATTCTTAATTTATATCTATATATATATATATATATATATATATATATATATATATATATATATATATATATATATATATATATATGTTATGTTGGTTTGTGTACGCTTAAAAAACTCAAAAAGTTCTGCACCAATCGAGCTGAAATTTTAGCATGATATATAATCCGCATCAAGGATTGCTTTTATCTAATTTTTGCATCAGTCACATATCAGCGACCGCGAAAAAACAGTTATTTTTAACGATCAGCTGTGTACCAATGACCGCGCCATCTGCCGGAAGCGAGGAAAACACTCGCTGACAACCGCATTAGTAATGGCGCAGTCACATGAAAAACAATATTCGTTCCCAATTACATTGTTCATTTACAAAAAAATTTGCATCTGATTCTGATTATTATACAATCTGAATTAAATATTCAATTAAATCAAGAAACTTTTGTGTGGTCGTGCCGTGATCGAACTGCGCCTTTCACCAAATCGTAAGTAGAGGTTATATTTTATATGAAAGATGGACAGTTTTCGAGTTGCAGCTATGAGAATCACGAGAGATAGGAGAATATAAGAGCTGTGAGAGCCATGAGAAGTTATAATCTCATTCCTTTCTTCTGTTCCAGTGAAAACCGAAATAATGCCTCACAGAAAGTCAAATTTGAGCCGTCGCACTCGCCACACAGAAGGATCAAGAAGACGGCTTTCGAATATGACTGAGGAAGGCGAGCATCCGTACGAGAGAGGAACAGACTAAGCACCTTCCAGACACGTAACGTGGACCCAGCAGAAAGACGAGCAGCCAGGTTTGAGGATGCACGATTGCGAGCACGTCACTCGCATTCTGCAGCAACAAATTTGGTTCGTTTTGAACGCAATGAACGCGAAGGGTGAGGATAGCTGGTCTGCATCTTGAATACAATCGTCTAGCGTTCCGGTACAATTCAGCTGTTGATTATAGTTCAAGTCAGCATATTGTCGTTGGTCAGATGAGTCATGTCTGTAGCTACTGCCAGGCTCTAAAGTTTAATAATAAAACGAAAGGGATGTGTTGCGCTGGCGGAAAAATTAAATTGCATCAACTTGATGCACCACCACAGCCATTGAAAACTTTACTTGCTGGATCTACCGCTGAATCAAAGCATTTCCTATCGAACATCAGGAAATATAACTCTTGCTTCCAAATGACGTCATTTGATGCGGAAATTGTGACTGCTCAATTCATGCCAAATTTTAAAATCAAAGGACAAATATATCACAAAGCTGGCTCCCTGCTCCCGTTCTCAGATAGCGACCATAAATTCCTACAAATGTACTTCATTGGTGATGATAGATCTCTATCAATCACAATCAACTTATATGACATGTATTCTTTGTTTTGTTTCTCATTTCGCAACCGTTCAATCATGCAGCTAGTATATAATATTAATGAAAATCTCCAAATCTACACCAGTTTATCTCACCAACGCACAGCGCACTCCTCAGGTATATCCCATCCCAATCCATTATCAGGAGTATTTATATGTCCCATAAACAGTGCACACTGACAAATGCATGTGTTGACTATGAATGCAAAGCCTTCCAGAACCCTCCACCCTTGGACCAATATCAAAAGACATTCAGCAATGGGAAACCATTCAAATCTGTTTGATCACTTATATTCCGATTTTCCAGCTTATCCATTTCAAGAGCCTCAAGCAAATTATAAAGAGCCTCGAATTATTCTCTACTCCTAACCAGAGAATATAAAAGAGATTTATTTACTCGTTTTTGAAATTTAAGACCTCGTATTCTAGTCTTGGATTTTCGATGTAAAAATAAGAATAAATCTTTGAACTCTGAGTAGAAAAGCAAATCTTATCCACAACAAGATTAAGAAATCAATGATAAGCGATGAAGAACTTGAGATAAGAATACTGGCGCTATGTGGTGTTCCCAAACGTCATTAATATTTGTTGGAAAGTGCGTAACGCATCTTGTTTTGTTTTCTCACTTTCCCGTCCACCGTATGTTACACGTCTCATACCTTTTAATGTGCAAACAATTGGGCTGGTGACAAAGAGAATTATGTATAGTTGTAGTAGTCTACCCAAAGAAGCTATTGAAGCTGGGAATTGATTAAATTAGAAAAAAAAGGTGGAAATTATACATGAAACATGTGTTAGTCGTAAGCTTTTATTATGGTAAAGATTAGTTCGGTAACACTTCAGATAATTATTCTATATCTGTTGCCGTGACGGCGTTTGTAAAACAGCGGTGACTTGTTTAACGGAATATCTTGTTTAAGTAACAAAAATATGCAAAAGAATTCTTTAATACAAATGTGTTAATTAACAATTTGTAAAGAAATTATAATTTAAAAGATTCGCGCGAACTGGTAAGGCATACAATGTAAAAAATAAAATCTTAACTACTGTAATTTGCGCGTTGTGGTGCAAGACCATCTTACAGGTTATATTTTAACAATAGCTCCATTATAAAATGCACTTTACGAAAGGTTACAGATGGTTGGCAAAGCATGATATTTCCTTACGACTATTATTTTTATTTAGAGTCAAATTATCTTCAGACAGACTTTAATTCGAGGACGAAGGATTTTAAATTTTAAATAAACCAGGTACGTAATCAGGAACAAAATATTACACTTTAATATCAATTATTTCCTGCGAAATATTCACTGTTAAACAAATGGCGAACAAAGTTTTGAGGTTTCATATGATGAATTTAAATAAGATAGTTATACGTCACACGACGAAATTTTTGAAATCACCTCATAAATATTCTAAATAATAATTTAAACATATCCGTAAACTCTACATATTCTTTTCGTACAGTATTGTGGATTTCGGTAGTGTTTTTCGATCTATACCAGACACAGGAACTCTAAAGGAGGGCTGCGGGCTACAAATATGTTAGCCTATCTACCAAGCTAACAATGTCCGCTGTCGTAGATCTTATCAAACAACACTCTCACTAAAAATTTATACAGTGCTTGGATGAAACAACAAACTGTAGACTGGCCAGAGAGCTATAATCTCATCGTGGCGAGGAAACAGCAAGAAAATTTAAGGCATTGACCAGAAAAAAACTCCGAAGAGCGGTGGGAATCTAAACAGGTCACTGCCAATTGCGACAACATCGCTTTAGGATGAAATTAGCAGAATCGCGCCTATGCAGAGGTAGCGAACAAGAAACGGAAACAGTAGAGTATGTAATGTATGACTACTCTGCTTTTTCTGACATCAGAAGATCCATGTTGGCGAAAACTGGCTTACACCAGTCTCGGGAGTCTCATCACCTATTTTAAATCTTTAAGCCTGATGACAGCCTGAAGTGTGGATATCCCTACACCCAAGAGGATGCAGAATGGGCCATTTGTGGCCTCAGTGTCGGCAGAGCATCAGCTCGCCCCTCTCCATTTTTCCAGAACTAGATCCAGATCCGTACTATACCACCACTTATTTACAAAATTTAACTTTTTGACTGTTATATACAAGTTCGTTAAAAATATCTACTCCCTCTATTGTGGGTTGTTCTTTGATAAAAATAACAAGTCTTGAGATCCTGATTGTGTTGCATATTTTTAAATTTTTGCGCTAAATCCATATAACTACCTAAGTTCAGCGTCCAGTGCAACATTCATCTGACTTTTCAGTGACAAAAAGTAAATCTGATCAAAATAAAGAACCAAAATTATCAGAAAATGAGATTGAAGATATGTCAAAAGAGCAAAAATTCGTTAGATGATGATTGAAATCTTCAGAATTGTTGGCATTATGGTTGAAAGAAAAATTTGCTTTCTACAGATACTAGAATTACTTTTTATAGTGCACGAAAAAAAGAATAACCAAGTTACTTAAGAGTGTTGGTTGAAAAATGTCTGTAAACTCCTCTTTCTGTTGTTAACAGGGTGTGTGTGTCGAATCCTGTCCACTTCTCTACATTTTTAAGTCATGAATAGTTTTCTCTTCGGCCTTCTATGTCACCTTCTACGAAAAGTCTCAAAAGTTTCTCCATGAATGACCCATAAAATTCCATCATTCTGGTAACCTTCTCGTATGGTCATTCGTCTTTTCCATGGGATCTTTAAAAGTCTGCTGAATACCACATTTGAAATACTACATTCTTCTTGTTCTCATTGCTTAAGATTCGGTATATTCATTGACAGCTCAAAACATAGCCTCTTTTACATTATAAAGTTAATAAATAAAGTAACCACTAACCATGTTTTATCGTCTTTTGGGTAGCATAGCAAAAGAAGAACATTACGTAATTAAAAACTTGCTCTTGATGGTAAGTATGGCGCTTAGCTAGTGACAGAAGTATCCTTTCTTCATTATATATAGTCATTAAAAGCAAAAAAGGTAATAGTTGTAGTATAATCTTTAAAATAATTCCGAATCGTCGAAGCAGTCATTGCATTTACTGAGTAATTACATTGTATTAAACAGAGCAAGTGGGTTTTTTATTAATATTTATAACAAATTCATTAATAAACTATATCAGATTCTAAAACGCAAAGAATTATTTCAAGAGTTCAATGAATGCTTAAATATACAGTGAATATTCAGAATATAAATTTCCATATCGGTATTTATTCAAGCTGTATAATTTTTTAATTTTAAGCTATAATTTGTTTATGTCGAATATTCGCAAATATATTACTGAGTAACTGTATCATATGATTGATCTAAATAAATTACTTCACAGTTTAATATATAAAAACTGGTTCTGTTGAAAAATCATTTCAATAACCTTTTAAATAAACCTTCTACCCACACATTATTGCCGCTTGCCATTTATGGATTGCACTCAAAATTGTATGAAATTTGCTTAAAGATATTGAGCAACTTTATGGAAATATTGGTATGAATATCTATATATAAAATTTTACAATTATTAATTGTCTACAATTAAGAGAAGAGCAATAACTGTTTAATAATGCAATTTTTATTGTATTAAATCAAAGTGATGATGGGGTGGGGTGTAATTTAAAAAAAAATGTAGTGGCATATTTTTTTAGGTAGGTATTGTCATTCCTAACTGCCCACGTTTACAAGATAATTGTCCCTGACAAAAAGTAATTTCTTTTACATATTTTAAATAATTTTGAGATCATGGTCGAAAATAATTAGCAACTACCTAATAATTCATTTGATTGGAATTGTTTATTTGATCTTTGCATTATATTAAACCGCATGTGTAGGCAAAGAATCGTAGGTGTTTATTATATTTTTGGAATTTGCACTTGATTGTTGATTTGCAATATATAATTAATTATCTATTTTTATATATGATGGGTGTTAGAAACATTCCTTTCATCTACTTTTGGTGTTAAGTATTTTCACTGATTATAGAGAATGAACAAGGAGAAATAGAAAATGTATACCATCAGTTATAGTCTTTCTAAAGTCAGTTTACCATCGTCACCTTTTTAATCTCATTGAGGTCAATACCGATCATTAGCGTTGAAATGAAGAAAAAGGGCTATTTCATCAAACGCATTATTGTAGAAAAATCATATCAGGGTTAAGTTTCATTAATTTTGTTTTAAATTATGCATAGCGGGGTGACCATCATCAAACACAATATAGGACGCTCCAGGTTTTAACTTATTAATTTATCTAACCAGGTATCTATGTCTTTTCTTGAAATTGATTTTTTTTACTAATGTATTTTAAGTGGGTTGTTTTATCGATGAAATTATTGCCCTACCAAATCTCATCCAAATCGGTCCAGTAGGAAATCCCCGTAAAAGAAACATTCTGACAGACCGACAATTCTGTTATTTAAAAACGGACCTAAAAAGCTGAGAACTAACAATACTCTTTCTTGTGAGGATCAAATTAGAAATCATTTTCAAGAGTATTAACGCTAAAACCAACAATGTGGCAACGTCAATTTAAAATTTCTCGCTTATTTCATACCAGATTACAATGTCTTTAAGTAAAAGTAATATATACAAAATAGGGATGTTGACTAATTTCCGGATCTGCTTTTATTTTATAGATAAACCCTTAATAACCGCGATAAAAATATTTTAATAATAAAAATGGTTTTATTTTTAAGAAAAAAGTGATAAATTAGAATAGATTTCAAATTTCCCGCTAAAACGCCCAAAACTGTAATGTAACTTTGATTACGTCACGAACCGATAAACAATGCTCGCGATCTGTCAAACTCTAAGGAACTTGAAAGTTTTCTTGAGAAATAATTCTTTTTAGGCTTTATTATAGTTAATAATAAATACAAAGTGTGTGTGTATGTAGATGTACATGTAAAAAATGAAGATTTTAATATTCAAACAGCCCACAGTATTTCTAACCACAATGAAGTTATAAATATACCTGTTTTTAAAATTTTTAAAGTTAACAAACGACATAAGTATTGGTATTGATTTATTAAAACAATTAAAATCAACTGTAAATTTAGAGAGAAAACTCCTTATACAGAAATACTAATAATATACGAATTAGAAGAAGAAACACAACTAAAAAATAAACTTAAAGTAAAAAATTATTCTATTAATATTCCCGCTAGGACATCCCAAATTGTAAAATTACCCGTTGACATAGAAAGCGGAACAGGACTTGTAAATTATATTAATTTTGGCAATCAAATAGAATCACCCTGTGCAGTTGTAAACGTAAATAAATTTTTTGCAACCACCATTACTAATTCAAGAGAACAACCAATAAAAATTAATATTAATAAACCTTTTAAAATTGAAAAATTAGATATCGCAGATATAAATTTTAGGTATTGAAAAAATGGAAACCAATTCTGAATTAAACGAATACACCGATAATATTTTAAAATCTAATCTAAAAAATATACGAGTTGAACATTGTAATTACGAAGAAAAACAGGCTATAAAAAATTTATGTTAAGTTCCGCTGCACAAAAATCTTTGTAGCAAAGAAATTCGCCAACATCAAACAATCGATTCTCGGCAAGTTAGAACTGTTTCCTTTGATGAATCCAGTCTCTATAATGTAAACACAATTCGGTTTATAATAATAAGTGAGTTACAAATACAAATAGCGAGTAATTAGCAAGAGAAATCAAAGAAATAACTCGTTCAGAGTCGTTCACACAGTGACACCAAGCGACGCTAAGTTGTTTATCGGTTCATGACGTCATGCGCTGTGATTGGCGTTCACAGTCACGTGATAATGTGTATTAAATAAAGTTTTTTGAATTAATTTTAATTAATAAAATATTATTAATTACGTTTAATAAATATGATTTTAGGTATTTAAATATTACCATTAACCATTTAAATTTAACTTTGCATGGATTTACAACTACTGTCAACATGCCTATTGTTTCAATTCATTAGTGAAGACTCTATTAACTAGCAAGTTAATTAATTTATATATTTTTAACACTTTTCATATTATCTTTTTAAGAATGTCATTGATTAACAAATGAATATTAAAGTAGAGAGAACATTCTCTAATGTACTATAATAAACATTTTAGGAAATATATCTCACAATCTTGATTCGAAAGGCAGTCTCTTTGATAGGACCAGGAGGCGTGTTTATGTTGGTAAATTGTGCTTAGATAAACTATTTTAAAATTATGAGATGTTCCAAGTTCTGCTAGTTTATTTATTTCTTACATTTCACTTCCGTTCTTTAAACATAATCATATTAAAGTGTAACATCTTAGAAATAATAGGTTTCAATGATACCTATATTCGCGACCAATTTTTAAAAAGGAACAAAAAAATGAATAAGATGTAAGAACACGTGTAAATAAAAAAGTTTTCTTTTCAAAGAGTATCTGAGAAACTACTAAACTCCTGATTGCAAATATCTTAGATTTTACTTTAAAAATTATTATATGTAAGTGATATATAAACAGAGTAAACACAAACATCAATAAATATGACAAAAATAAAAATAATAACTAAATCATTGCTCGACTTTATGTTAATCAGGCCAAAATTACATATCTGATTTTAATCAAGCCGATTCTGTTCATAAATGAGCTTTTGTATCATTCATATTTTATCAATTATGGTATAAAAAAAAGAGTGTGCGTGTAACCTTTACGCGCGATTGAAGTAAAACTTGAAAATTCTGAAAATTTTGATTTTCAAATTTTTGAACAATTTTGAAATTTTGAAAATTTTCAAAATATTGAAAAATTTTGAAAATTTTGAAAAATTTGGAAATTTTAAAAATTTTGGAAATTTTGAAAAATTTGAAAATTTTAGCTCCTCCCATAGCTGAAATCACACCGTTACTTCCGTCAGAATTACAACGTTCTGTCAGAATTACTTCCGTCAGAAAATAAATCTGAGTTACCCCTAGTCGCGCCTAAAGAAGTTTTACTTCAAAAATTCCACATTGTTTCTAAAATCAAACATTATTTTTTAATAAACACAATATATCAACTAACACTGATTATCGGAATAATAATTTAACCAGACTATAAGATTATAAATATAACACTTCCAATACGTGCTGCCATCTATCAGTAAACTAGCTATTAACAAGCTGCGGGCGTTTTAGTGAACTAGAAACCGAGGAAGCAAACATACCTTACCTGCTCTAATGACAGTGGAGTGGCGTAGCATAAGGTTGTTTAATAACTTATTTTATTATTTTTTTCTTTATTCTATATTTTAAAACTTTATAAAATATAGATATTGTTTGTTCAGTTATACAGTAATTAAATGAGGTGGTCTTTTAACATTATTACAGCACTAAAAACAGATATCAACCACCATTTGGATACAGTATCATGGAATTTGTGTTTTTATTTTATTAAAAGACGTAGCTTCGAGCTGTAGTTGTACTGCCACGAATATAACTGTTTCAGATATATCTCTCAGATTAGACAATAGTATTTTCTAACGTTTTATTCCAACTTTAATGAAACTGATAAGTCTAACAAGAATTTATTTTAAGCTTGCAGCCAGGAATGTAACGACTGATTCTATAAAACAAATTGACAATAAATGACAGTGGATAGCAGATAGCTGTGTTTTTAGTGCATAAATTTAGGACAGGAATGACACGAGAAATACGATTGACAATCAATGATAGTATGGATATAGGATATATCTGCGCTATTTGTCAAAATAATTTTAATCGATTTAGAACGTATGTATACTTTAATAGTTCACCAAAACTGCAAGAATTACAAATAAAATAAATAACGCAGTGACAGTTACAGTGACATATAACACTGATGGTAACTTCTGAAGTAGTAACTTTAGCCATATTGGATCCACTGTCACTGATTGTCAATCGTCAATCTAATGTCAAACCTAATGGTAAATTTAAGGCATAATATGAGTATTATTACCAGTCATTCTCAATTTTGGATAGACTTTTTAAAATTAACAACTTTATTATTTATCTAGTCATCTACATTAAAAAATATATCTATAATAATTACATTCACGAACTAGTAAATTACTCATTTCGGGATTCTGTGATAATGTATACAAACTGACGGATAATACACGTTTTTTTAGTACAACTTTAATGCTGAAATCATATAAAAGGAACGTGAGTTTGCAGTTGGCTTATTTTTAGCACCATATGAGGCCAATTAGGTAAAAAATGTAATTTACAAAGTTTATTATAAGACACCTCAATTTACGATCTGATTAATTCAACTGCATTAGTAGATCTTAATAACTGTAATATGAAATGCATGAAATATTTGTATATGTAAAGACAATTTGGCTCTAGCCGATATCAGTGGGACCCACTATTACCTATTATAAAATCCCTGTTAATTGTGGTTACCCGGCAAGAGGTATACCGAAGAAAAGGAAGCTATGTTGTCATAAGTAAGAGAATATTTGGCAGATAATAAAAAATATTTGCACTTGTTTTCACTATTTTGGTTTGGCGACCTATTTCTCCAACCACCCAACGTATTTTTCGCATTCTTGCTCTATTTTATATCGTTTTTCCCAAAGCACTCTCATCCACTTTTACAGTGTGCCCAACATCACCAATTTTTCTGCTATTTTCGATAAGCCAATATGTAATGAACTCTTTAATTATTTAAAAATCTTACAACAGTATCTCTATCCAATTTATTCGTCGTATATTGGTCGTGTAGAATTTCTATTTAACCATTTAACCATCCTAAAATCACTTTTACTTTTATTAAACTAAAAAAAGTTCCTAATCGAAAACATTTTTTTTTTTTTTACCAATTCGTCTTCCACAACGAAATACGGGTTTTTACGTCTGCGATGAACTGCTCTTCTACGAGTGTAGTTTTTATTTCGACAAGAGAGACAAAGTGAGAAATGCTTGCAATAAAAGTCATGGCAGGATAGGAACTGTTTTAAATTATGATTATTTATAACTTTTACAAGTACCAGGGATTTTTTTGATTCTTGAATAATGGGCCCTTGGCGAAGGTTTCTGTGGTTTCCTTCGTCCTTGCCAAATGGAAGGGCTCCACGACGGAGGAGACACGCCACAGCGTCAATCTCCCAACCCCACATTGCACCACGTGGGTTACACATCTACACACACTAACACTGACACCAAAGGAAAAGTCTCTTTTTAGGCACGTTCAAGAAACATGGATGGATGAAGAAAAACCAGAAGACCCAACTCCAGAGGAATTGCAAATGGAAAAACTTTGTGGGAGCAGGGCCGACGACAGACAGATACTAACTCCTTTCAAACTTCCCATCCATTCCCTGAAAAGGACATAAGTCCTACAACAGGGTCCTCATACACACCAAACTCCTAAAAATCTCCATATTTCTCCCTATGAACTTACTCTCGAACTCTCGAACTCGATTCTTGAAGTACGCGATAATCCTTTAATCATTTGTTTTTGACCATAATTACCTACAAACCTTTGTAGTTGCATCAATAAATCCCATCATTAAAATAAACTTAAAAATAATTGTAAACTAATGATAAAAGATAATAAAAGAAAAAATGATATAGTTCGCCGGGACAGCTAGCTAGCTTGCTTCACTTGGATATCCTCCCTTCCGGTTGACCATAATTAACAGTGATTTTAAAGCAGGTAATAGTGGGTCCCATTGATATCAGCTAGAGTCCACAATTTTTAATAGTAATAAATAAAAATATAGGCATGAATAGCTTATACATCCATTTTCAAAATTAACATCACCAAAATTTTTAAAAATCAAAAGTATTTTTTAAAGAAAACTGTCACCTCTTTTTAGTATTACACTAAGATAATTAATTATATTTTTATTATCTCATATTTTGTAACACTACTTAAATTTGAACAAAAAAAAATTATAAATTATACAACTTTATTTATTCAAAGATGATAAACCTTATCACAGCAATACATATAAATATAAGTTTACTCTATTTATTTTATCAACTATTATTACAAACATAACAATGAAATATATTTGAAATTTTAAAAATTTAAGGTGATATAGATCTAAATCTGAAAATGGTTCCAACCTTATATAATCTTACCTTTTTTGCCTATCGTTTGCGTAAAAAATATAATAAAAATGGTTAGAGAAAGGGGTAAGTTACAGATAAGCCGCATTTACTTATATACGCATGCTTTCATCTCGTTTTTCATGTATGTACCTATTCTGAAAGGTATAATACTCATTACAAAGGTAGATTTACTTATTGCCAATTGGTGTTAGAAGAACTATTAAGAATCTACAACGATCAACAACTGGTAACTAAGAAACAGTTTCTTCATAAACAGACATTATGTTAATTTAAACATATATATCTATATCTATTCTCTTTATATTCAAAATCATCGACTCGCTCTCCACTTATTATTTTAGTGTTCGAGATTTTTAAAAGAATGTTAGAATATGAAAAAACGGATTCTTTGTATGCATAAACATCACAAAAAGCAAAAAAACTAACCTGGAAATGTAAAATTATCGTCCAAATTAATCCTAGAGTCAGTTTGGGGTTGCCATCAACAATGTCTTCGGATCGAATATTAACAAGTTTAACATTTTTGCATCGAAGATAATGTAAAGCTGTATCGATGTTATGTAACATGTGGAAACGCATCTGTCCTTTTTCTCTTGGCTAAAATGAAAAAAAAAAAATAAATTGAATGTAAATGTTTTAGAAATTCTTAATATTTCTTATATCTTTAATTAAAGAAATTCAATGACATAAAAATATCTCCAAAATTTATGTGTATCATAATATTGTATAATTCTATTTCATAATTTAATCTATTTTTCGACATATCAACTTTTAAATAGCCGGTTTGACAATTTTATAGTTTTTTTATCGATAAATATAGAGAGTTGATCAAATATTTCTAATAAGATGATTAACTGATGTAATCTTTATAATTTTACTGATATACATAGGATGATGGAATTTAGTTAAGAAATCTAGTTAATAATCACTTTTACGATTTTCAAATAGTATTAAAGATAGATAGATAAATAAATAAAACTATGCGGATTTCGTAAAACGTTATCAAAGTTTGTTTAATATTATTTCTATTAAAAGTTGCAATTGTATCTTGGTGGGAATTGTTATGAAAAACATTAATTTAATTGAAGTCTATATATTTTTTTGTCCTTATGGCTATATGCAAGTTTTATTCTAAAATAGCTGCAAAGATAGATAGAGTTAAGTTGTCTTAAAATATAGATACTTACAAGTGATTCGCCAGTTAGAACTTCCAAGAGAGAAATCAGGTTGTGTCCATCTCGTAAATCTTCGAACAAATCTCGAATTTGGCGTCGTGCCTGTAATAAAAAAAACGCCTTATTAAACCAACTATAGCTAATTGATAATCAATAAAAAAATAGATAATTGCAAATCATTGTGAGCGAATTAAACAATTACAAACTAATTTCTATTTGCAAAAATAGAAAAAAACTAAGCTTCGCAAAGAAAAAAGGAAAAACGTTGTTATAAACTTTTACAAATACAGAAATTATAGGAGAAAATACAGTAATTTAAAGAACAAGCATCACTAATTCACTATAAAATTTAATTGATTTAAATTCTTGTCGTGTTTTCATTTCATTAAATTAGAAAGTAATGTGTGCATCTTTTGATCTGACAAATACGATTTGTTATTTATTTATTACATATAAAACGAATAAGATTTTAAACCACTTTTTAGGTATGTTGAAAATTATGAAATCAGAAAAATGGGATGAAGTGATATGTTTGATTCTGATTAAATCCAGAGAGACTTTTATTTTCACTAGTTTTGTAAAATAAAAGAAAAGCAATTTAACAGTTTTAACTACTAAAAAACTCTATTCATAAAATTCAGAGTTCTATTGTGAGTTTTGGATACACCCATGCTAAACACTAGGAATATAATTATTTAGCTTGGAGATCAATAAGCAGTATTAGGGTTTCTTCAAGAAGGAGTTTCATGGCAAACCTTAGAAGGGTTTCGTGCTCTGGGCTATGCTAGTGATTTAGCTATTGCTGACCAAATGCAACGTGCCTTAAAACTCATAACCATTTGGTGTTTGAAGGAAGGACTCTCAACCCATCCTAGTGACCTCTACAAGGGTTATGTGAATCTGTCGTAGTTTTTTTGGGAAAACATGGGGTCTAAAACCTAATATGATTTAATAGTCTTATCTAACGGTTGGCAGATCCCTATCACTTATGCTGCACTGGTTTGAAAGAACAAAATAACGCAACAAAAGACAATAACAGAGTTGCAAAAGGTGTAAAGACTCGCTTGTATAGGAATTTACATGTATATGGATTTTGAACTCACAATACATGAGTGTTAAGGACTGTTAACACAAAACGAAATCGCTCAATTTGCAAAAGGATTCCTTATTTATTATACTGTTGTGTTTAAAACACCAGAAGGAGTAGGTTTAGGAGTAACAAGTCCTAATGTTAGGCTCTACATAGCACTGGAAAAGACCCCTATGATCTTCCAAGTGGACTTCTGTGCTCAACGGTGCTTTCAAAAATGCCTCAATTGGCCAGAATATTTATTGCCTCCAATAGCCAACCTGTTATGAAGGTTCTACAATCTACCACGTTCTAGTCCAAAACAGCGTGAAACTGCAAACAGTCTCTTAAGCAACTGGACAAAACCAACAAAGTAACTATGTATGTATGTATGTATGTATGTATGTAGTTAGGGGTAACAGATACACCTGCGACCTATAAGATCTATTGTGTCCCCCTTTTCTTGCTATATTTCTGATGATTTCTTAGACTTATAGCAGCTCTTCTAGTCCTATCTTCCTTAGAAAGTTTAGGATATCATTGGGTTTTAAGTTATGTAATTCTTCCCTTTCTATTTCGTATGACCCTAGGTATTTGACCCTATATAGAAGTACTTAATGCGATGCATTCTGAGAGTATGTGTATTGAGGTTTCATCCTCTACCTCACAGAATCTGCAGTTTGCTTCATCTACTAATCCTAGTTTCTTCATGTGTCCTCTTAATCGACAGTGTCCGGTTAGTATTCCTATTATAATTCGGAGGTTTTTCTTACTTACTATGGGTACCAAGAAACGAGTTGCTGATGGTTTCGTAAAAGAAATGCCGCGTAATCAATGAAGTTTAAAATTGAGAAATGCAGCCTATTGGAAAAATACTTCTGATCAAAAATGTTAAAACGACGGCTTCACACAACTTTAAGATATTCAGAAACCTAAACTCAAAGTAATCACAGGAATTCTCACAAAACACTGTCCATTGAGGTACAAATTCTGTAAAATGGGCAAAGTGGACAGTGAAACATGCAGATTCTGTGAGTATGTAGATGCAATGGCTTAAAAAATTATCTGTAACAGCAGAGTAATTATTCGCCAACGAGATAAATATTTGGGGAAGGTCCTCTTAGCGCCTAATCAGGTTACAAATACAAACGTACGTTCTAAGCGATTAATTGACTTTCTTTAAAGTTTACACCTTATGGACTCATAATTAAGCTACGGTTTCTAAGAACAATGCGCGGCGTACGGCCGACAGTAAGTTGAGCAGAGCTCACGTGCGCTTTAATTTAACATCAGGTTTCTTATGCATGCGGTTTGTAAGAGTCTGTCTAGTTCTAGTTGAACGGATGAGTTTAACAAAGCAGTGTGAGTTTGAGTTGTGCGCTGAGATCAATTTGGTTGGGTTTGGACGCAGACGTCGACATAAGCTGAAGCAAATTATATCGAAGTGGTGGCTAGTGAAGAGTGATCAATTACACTAAAACACAAAAATTAAGTTGTTAAAGACATATTACTACATATTTTTGATGCTCAGCTTTTCTTCTGGTGTGATTGGATGACTATATCTGTTACAAGGTTTTTTAACAATATTTTCTTTTATGAAGTTTAGAACAATCTCAAACAATTCCCTAGAAGGTCTAAAATATTCTCGAAATTTTATTTCATTCCCAAAAAGTCGTCTTTCTACTGTAACTGCATACGCTCCTTCGGATTTGCGACAGTAAAATAAATCATCAACTTTTCTATTTGGCTCTTTCATTGTCAGCAACAATAAGTCTTCTTCATCGTTCTCAATTTCTTCGATCAAAAACGCAACTATAGCATTATTCATTCTGGACTATCCGTTTACTTCAACAGAATACTGAGAATTCATAAAAACCGACCCGCGCGAAGCGGACTGTGAGTCAAGCTGAGCTTATTCTGCTTAAGCCGTAAGACGCGCGACGCGCACATTTCTTAAAAACCGTAGCTTTAGATGTAGATTATACACAAAAGATGGTAGTGTAGTAACTTCGCCTGGCCCAATCATTCGATCTCACTTAGGTATAATCTACAATCTACTGTGAGTTGAACATCCAAAATCGTATATATTTAAAACTAAACAAAAATTTAATAATTTTAAACTTTACTGAAAATAATAGATTAAAAAAACAAGCAAATAAATTCAAATCATGCGATCATATAAAACTATCAAATCAAATCTGTCATTCATAACTATTACATCAATAATAACATTATTGCTTTTTAATTATATGGTTTAGTTAAGAATCAAATAATTACAGAATAAAATTTTAATAGACATTATTTAAAATCAGGCACGTACAAATTAATTAATTAGGGAAAGCCTTGAATGTAAAGTTTGGACAAATTACTATTAGACATGTAATGTAATTGCTATATACAGGGTATTCAGAAACTCTTCTTCGAAAAAACTGATTTGACGACACATTCTTCAAATTTCACTTAAAGAACAGTTTTAAATAGAGAAAAAAATCAAACTTAATATGTGGAATTTCTATTTTATAGTAGAGTTTCTGGACATTCTGTATTGATGTAATAAATTATGATAAAATTTGTATATTAAGTGTGCATTAAACTAAAATTCACTTTAGGCAAAAAAAACTACATTTGTTAACAAAATTATAAATCTGAAAACAAAAACAACACAGATTTGTATGGTTACTTACAGAAGGGGGACAACAGGGTGTATTGTTGACGAGGACACATACATGAAGACATGTATACGTCTGAAATAGTAAAATAAATACATCTAAACTATTTGTTATAACAAATTTTTCACTTTTTACAGTGTTTATGATTTTATTTCAGTTTCTTGTTATTTCTAACAAAATCATTGTATCGTAGAGATTTTGACAGACAATGTTATAATTATTATTTTGTTTAAACCCCATGCTAATGCATACTGACCTAAAAAAAATAAAACCTTGATCCACAAACAATTGTAATAATTTTAGTTTTATCGTGGTTTTGGATTTCACTTGAAAAATATATTGTTGCTTTACTGAATGGTAATGAAAGTAAAATTGCAAATGAAATAAAATTGTATGTCAATGTCTTAATATTTAATTTAACGTGATTTAAATAATTCTTACATGAAATTTTATTGTTATTTATTCTAAATTTACTTTTACCCCCCTTTAGCAGACACATTTAACAATTGTTTATGTAAATAAACATAATGTGGTGTTCGTCATAATGGTACATTGAACGGAAGTATGTGAGCTGAATTAATTTTAATTCGAAAGATTTTAAACAAAAACAATGATTGTTTTATGGTAACTGTTATATGTCGTTTAAGTTCTTTACTCAGTGAACTGATTTA
The DNA here is from genome assembly GCA_964028335.1 of Altica lythri. Lineage (NCBI taxonomy): Eukaryota > Metazoa > Arthropoda > Insecta > Coleoptera > Chrysomelidae > Altica > Altica lythri. The sequence continues at coordinate 89,688,698 of OZ034800.1, read as the reverse complement.
AAGTACCTAACTCATAAACAGATCGCAATAATTTAATATTCCATTTCTTTGTATTTAGTTATTAAATTATAATGAGCACCTGGATCACCAAGCTTTATTCGTGAAGCATTTAAATCACAAGAACTTTCTGTTTGTACAATGTTAGTCCAGTTTTCCTAACATCTTACTTTAGCAGCACAAGTGACACGAGCAGAAACCTGATTATTTTTATGAAGGTTTTCTTGACAGAGCGAAGTTTGAGGAACCTCACCTGTTTGTCAATAGATGGCTAAGAATAATCCAATATCCGTTGGGGCATATAGCCCAGGACGTAGTTGTTTCTTCTTAGTTGAACGGTCATTGCCTTTGAAATTTTCAAAAACTTGTAAAGCGTTTGAGAATGAAATTATATTATTCTTAGCCATCTATTAACAAACACGCTTTATTAAATATGACAATGATACAGTTTTCTGTAATTATTCACCTGTTTGTGTTTGTTGTTTTTCAAGGTGTTCTTAAAACGAGTGTTCATGAAACTAGAATGTTAAGAAGCGTTTCTTTTATTATAACTCGCCAATAGTCAAGAAGAGTAATATTTATTTTAGCAATTAATCATGAAATGAAACCTGGCAAGATCGATTTATCTCTCCCGAAATCCTTTGAATACCAAATTTCCGAATTTATATTTATAGATATGGAATTCATCCTTGGGACTCCTTCCAATCAATACAATTACTGGGTTGTGGATTCCGGCTCTTTCGAAATTGATAGCTGTAATAAAAATAATGTATAAAAAATTCTTTTCTTTCTTTTTTTCTTCCCAATCCACTTCTTCCCAACTCCTTCTTCCTGCTGTTTAACTTTCTATATCTTGCCTCTCTACTCTACCACTTTTCAGCTCTTACCTTTTTTCTATTTGTTAATTTGCTTCTGTCTTTGTTTTAGTTATTCTAATTATTTGTACTAAATTTAATTTTTCCATTTAAACCAAATTCATTTTTATTTTATATATCTTTTATAGAATTTCTCCTTTAAATATATTAGATAATACACGTTCTTGCGTTTCGATGTCTTAAAAATGCATCCGACCAGTTTACTTTTAGAGGTGTGACATGTTTTATGTTCTAACGGTTGTATAGTCGAAAAACATCTTGATTAAAAAATGTTTTAAGTAAATTTATAGCAGATCATAAAATTCCATGTAAAACACGAGACTAATTTGTTGCCATTCTTCTTATTGTTTTGTACTTACCTATTTTTACTTACATGCAGAATGGCATTGGCCTTAACAGAATTGAGACTACGATCAGGGCAAGCGGAGACAGTTTAAATTTTAAATTGCAGCTAAGCGAATGGGGGCATTATTTTTAGTATACCGCTAACCTAGGCGTCTAAATAACTCGTAACCCTATAATTAAAAACCCTTCTTTATCCTATTCGGTCATAATTTGATTTTAACGATTAAAAACCGTTCACTGATTCTATCGGGCAAGTCACTTTGTAATTGTTTCTTATCGGATTTTTTATCAATATAGTTTACAATGAACTTTTTATTAGTTACTGTTTAGGATATTGATAAATCTTAAAACTCAACGGGGAATGACTAACGATCATAAAATTTTCATTTACGTAGAGACAATGAGAAATTCCGTCATTACAATTTTATGACCATGTATAGTAATAAATATTTACAATGAAATAGTGAGTATCTCTTTAAAATATGATTTTACGGTTCAAGCTAACAGAGTATAACGGAGAAATAATAGAAAAGGTATATACCAAAAGATGAATCAACGACATTTTTATGTATGAGTAAATAAAATTGAATACTGTAGATGGTTTCAAAATGAATAATCAACATTTAGTATGTAATCCTGAAGGTTAGTTTCCGTTATTTCAGTAACTCTCAGATGACAAAGGATTACAATGCAAAGTATCTTCCCAATTTACCACCTGTCGATTCGTGGTAAATCCGGAAAAAGTGACCAAAATCAAGTAAATTGAGCACCCGGATGATTGCCGAGGGCTGTAAACGCCGATAAAGAAGTGGTTAGGAATTACACATGACAAGAGTTTGTGCAAAGTTGGTGCCAAAAAAAATGACTCAGGAGTCAGGACAAGCTCGTGCCGTCAGATTTCCCTGAAAAGTTAAAAGAAGATCCCGGACAGATGAAAAACATTATTACTTGCGACGAAACGTGGATTCTTCAATACTATATTGAAACAAAGCGACAATTAATGCATAGAAAAACGCATGTATCGTCCTGAATCAAAAAAACAATTATGTCCAAATCAAAATTCAAGGCAATGTTCCAGAGGGCCAGACTGTCAACCAGACTTACTATTTGTCAGTTTGGCATTACTAAGAAAACGAGTTCGTAAAAAACGGGCCAAATTGTGAAGTTTGCACCAGGACAACGCACCTATCCATAACGCGCTGTCTGTGAAGCAGTATTTGACCAATAAACGCACTCCAGTGCTCGAACACGCGCCGTACACGCCAGATTTGGCACCGTACGGCTTTTTTTGTTTCCGAAGATAAAATTTGTTTTGAAAGGAACCTGATTTAAGTCGATGGCAGCGGTAACGCAGAGCTCTTAAAGAACCTTACCGAAGAAGACTTCCAGCACTGCTTTAATCAATGGAAAAAACTTATGAAAAGGAGTGTGTCGTGGAGAGGGGAGGATATTGAAGGGTAGCATTCGAATGTAGAATAATTTTTATAATAAAACCCTTTTTCGTAACCAGTCTCGTTATTTAATAGCCAGACCTCGTATAACATGTTATTGACGTGTTAGAGCGTCTCGTGAGCGTGACGGTTGGGTAAAGATTCTTCTTCTTCTTACAACAAGTAAGTATATAAGTAAAATATAAGTAAAAGTAATAAATTATGAAATATTTATAATTAGTATTACCTTAGTTTATATTGTATTTATTACTTGGAATATACAGACAGCTAGTATAATAATAACAAATTATATATTCTTGACCTAAAATATTAAATCCAAGTATAAAAAATTAAATAACCTTAGTTTTGTCCGGTTATACAGATGACAAATCATGTAAATTATAATTTTTAGAAAAAAAAAATGTAAACTACACAAGAAGGTATTCAGGTTTCTATTAGTATAAATGGAGAATGTATGCAACTAATAATTTAACGTGACACTGATTTATATATAAGAATAATGTAATACCCATTTTAGTCTAAATTGTTAATATAACGCATGTTTAAGACAAAATTTATTAATCAAAAGTAATTTATTTCCAGAATTAGAACTGTTTAACTGTTAACGTATATAATTACATTCCAATACTGTTTATGTATCTATTACTTTTATCGTTATTAATACATGGTTTTTTATATAAAAATAGATAAATGATATGTATTAATATAGAAATAATAATATAGTACAAGCAATACTAGTTCAAGTACTCATCTATGACGGTCCACACACTCTACTGTAAAAAATCAGTCAGGTTTAAAAAATCGAAACTTACCTTCATATATTTCCAGTGCTATGAGGCATGAAAATGAAGTTATTAATAAGATTGGGATTCGTTTTAATACATTAGCGAATATTATCTTTTGGTTTTAAATACAATCAATGTCAGTGTACTTTACAGACCACCATCGTCGTTGAAGTAAACTAGATGCATTATTGATTTATATATAATTATCCACACCAGTGATTATTACTATTATTCTTAATAGACTATTATCATTGTGTCTTTTATCAACGCACTTTTTTTTTAACAACCTGTATGTACGATAAATTTTATTAAATACTTTTGACAACAATACAGATATCTCTAAATACAGTTTTGTTGATATTTAGAAGCAGAATAAAGAAATAGTTATTTTCCTAACAAGTGCGGAAAGTTATACTTTCCCGCACGCGAACTGTCCATGCCCGAACGACGCGAAGCGGAGCTCGGGCAAGCAGTTAAGTGCGGGAAAGTTAATTTTCGCAAGAGTTAGGATCAATATTTTTTCTACAAGCAAAATCACCTCGAAAATTATTTAGATACTTGAAAAGATGCGATTGTGACAATTAATTCTTTCATAGTGTCAATAAATACACGACTGTAGCTATAGCAACCCTACTTAAACAGGTGAGTTTGTTGTTGCTTTGAGTAAGGTTTACAGGGGTGATTTAATAAATTATGATTTTTTTAAAAACAAACATTTTAAAACTCCCTATTTTCATGTAAAATAATCTTAATTTTTGAAGTAAAACTTCTTTAGTCGCGACTAGGGGTAACTCAGTAATTCTAACGGACGTGACGTCATTCTAATGTACCGCGTACCGGAAACAAAACCTGATACAAAATACCTAACACGATTCCACCTACTATATTAAATAAAATTAAATCTGTAATTGTATGAATTGACAGCTTGTCAACCAAAATACATTGGTGGTCAATAGTTTAAATTTGTGTATAAAGTGTTTGTTTTAAATATGAATAAACAAAGTGAATTTATTAATGAAGATAGTGATGGAAAAATATTGAATGAAAATGAGTGAGTACCTACTCTATATGCATACATTTTATTTTTAGTGTGTAATTACACTATTTATACCTAATTATTTATACCTATTATTTATACCTAGCTATTTTCGTTTTATAGACTTAAAGAGCTAAAAAGAAAAAGAAATTGTGAACGTCAAAGGGCATACTATCAGCACCAGAAAGATTTGAAGAAAAATGAAAATGAAAAAAAGACGAGACAGCGACATTCATTATGATTTGAGATTTGATTAAGTAAGTTTATATAACATACATACATATTATGATAGTAAATAATTGTTTATAGGGAAGCTTTACGTTAAGTAAAGAAGCATGTTGCACATTTTTGTTCATAAAATAATAATATTCGAAATGTTTTAACACTTGCTTATACTTATTTTAGGTTTGGTTAGGTAGCCATAAAGGCCATAAAACCACTAGTCAGGATGGCTGATCTTATACCAGCAATAACAGATCCTTCGTAGAACTGAAGAAAACAAACTCAACTCAGGATTTTAAATTTTATGGAATATGCTATAAAATGCTACAAAATGAAATGGTTATCTAACTATCGAAGGCTCTTGTGTTGTGTTGTATTACAATAAGGTAGATACAGCTACAAAATCACACATTCTAAACGTAATGTGTGTATATTTTTAATATTGTTTACCTATTATTGAAGCAAAACTTCTTTAGGCGAGACTAGGGGTAACTCTAACGTTAGGTTCTAACGGAAGATTCTGAAGGAAGTAACGGTGTGATTTCAGCTATTTCAGCTTAAATTCTCAAAATTTATTTATGAAATTTTCAAAATTTTCAAACGGTTTCAAATACATTAATGGTATTTAGAGAGTAAAATCTATGTTTCACATTTTAGTTATCATAAACCTTTTATTTCATATATAAAAAATAATGATAACTTTCAAATTCCTATTTCTAATGAATAATATAAATATAACATCTCATTTTTTGTAAAGTATATAGACAATAAATATAATTGAATTGTAATTAAATATTTATTTTCCGATACGTACGTCAAAAAGTTTTACTTCAATCGCGCGTAAAGGTTACACGCACACTTTTTTTTTTACTATTTGTATGTAGTCCAACAAGATAAAGATAATAATACAATAATTTGTCAAAAAGGTTATCGGAAAACATCTCTAATCAATAAAAAAAAAAATGCGTGCGGGAAAGAGATATTTTCTGAATTAAAATGCGTGTGGGAAAGTGTTGTTTTACGCATGCTTGTAGAAAAAATATACATTTAAAACAGCTAGACTGTATTATAGTTACTGATCTAAGTTTTTTACCATTTTATTGATATTGCTGCAATTGGTCAACAATTGGTGTTATAATTTATTCTCACAACAAATAATAATATGCAGATATTAAAAACCTACTCAGTTTTTTTATGATTATTGGAACAAATGTTATAGCGATTTTTTTAGCAACCTATTAAAGAAATCTCCCTGATCTAAGTCAGTTTTTACCTTTTTATTGATACCTCTGAAAATGGTAAGCATATGCTAATGAAATATACTTCACAAAAAAATAAGTGTTTATAGCTTTTAAATACTGATAATTTATGCGAAATAGCATTGACTTTGTTAGTAACCTTTAAGAAAAATCACATCTATTTTAGTAAGTAAAAAAATAAAATGAAAATTTCGACTCAAAATACGAAAAATCGACAAAAAAGTACCGGTTTTACGGTGTTTTTGCATTTTGAACTCAAAATGACTAAAAATGAAAATTTAGACCATAAAATGCAATATATAACCAAAAATTCGAAAAATCTTCTCAAAATACGAAGAATTGACAGAAACGTGGCTTTAGGGTATTTTTGCATTTTGAACTTAAAATAACTAAAAATTTAAAAATTTAGACCTTAAACTGCAAAATATGACTCGAAATGCGGAAAATCGACTTAAAATAAGAAAAATCGTCAGAAAAATGACTAAAAGTGAAAATTACGACCAAAAAATGCAGAATATGACAAAAAAGTGCTGGTTTTACGGTGTTTTTGCATTTTGAACTCAAAATGATTAAAAATTAAAATTTAGACGATAAAATGCAATATATGACAAAAAATTCAAAAAATCTTCTCAAAATACGAAAAATTGACAGAAATGTGCTGGCTTTAGGGTGTTTTTGCATTTTGTACTCAAAATAACTAAAAATGAAAATTTCGACCACAAATTAAAAATTTAGACCTTAATCTGCAAAATATGACTCGAAATGCGGAAAATCGACTCAAAATAAGAAAAATCGTCAGAAAAATGACTAAAAGTGAAAATTTCGACCAAAAAATGCAGAATATGACAAAAAAGTGCCGGTTTTACGGTGCTTTTGCATTTTGAACTCAAAATGACTAATAAATAAGCACAATTTACAAAAAGAACTTTTTATAATAGAAAGTTTTTTACTGATTTATAGGTCATATTTGGTGTCATCTCAACAATGCACAGCATCCCTGACATTGTAAAAATATTAAGTCATACCTACAACGCTGTGATTGATCATAGAGAAGATTGTTTCCTTGTTAACAAAATCAAGGGTAGTTGTATCTAAAAACTTTCTAAAACAGTTTATTTTATTACCAGTTAAAATAATAATTACTGTTTTCACATGTAAGAACAAAAAAAAAGAAAAAAAAACTTCTCTGTCGCGTAATCGATCCCATTATGATAACATAACAGAACTGTCACAAGTGGACTGATCCGCCGCCTAACCAACTACGCTACGAACGATTTGTTTAATAACTTTCAAAATAATATTATCTATACACAACTTAGATCATGTTTAATATCAATTCGGTATAAATTTCGAAATCTATGTATATGCCTAAACACACTTGAAACATGCATTGTCATCTAGTTCTTAGCTATCCTGAAAATTTCAGAGCTCTAGGTAGTCGGGATATAGGTTTAAATTCGATTACAAATTCCACGGAATGACACAGAGACACAGAACACGGCGAAAATATAAAAAAACTTTCTAAAAAAATTAAAATTTAGACCATAAAATGCAATATATGACAAAAAATTCAAAAAATCTTCTCAAAATACGAAAAATTGACAGAAATGTGCTGGCTTTAGGGTGTTTTTGCATTTTGAACTCAAAATAACTAAAAATAAAAACGTTAATGAATTTACGCAATATTTTATTTGATTATATAAATAAAACAATATAATCAATCTTATACATAAAATATTATTATTAATCTTATCCTGGTTCAATACCTCTTTAATAAAAATAAAAATGTTTTTATATCACAAACATAAACATGTAAATCGTTATCTAATAAAAAGCAATTACTTAATATTATTAGAAACTCAATTGTCGTAGGTTTAACAACTGACACTATTTTTTCTTTTACAGGTTATACGAGAACGAGACGAACTTGGCAAAATGTTAGGATATCCGGAACAAATATTTATTTTTGGGCGTTTGAATGTTGAACTTCGACAAGGCGGTTTATGTTTTCACGTCTGATGGGATCGGTTCTAATGTCAACGACATAAAGCATAAATACTAATTATACGAGGAACAACCAAAGTTAGTTAAGCGCTAAGAATGTATCTCAAAGTTGGAACGTTATTAAAAAACGAGGGGGATAGTAATATTTTATATGTATATTAATTATTAAGCCACTAAAGATATATGTAATTACCATTATATAGCTTTTTTATTCTGGAAGGATGTAAACGTATTAGAATATCATTTTTTTCTACCCTGGTACAAAATTCGACTTTTCTCTCATACGCAGTATGTGTAGGACGAGCGGAAACCTGATTATTTTCATGAGGGTTTTCTTGAAATGAGTTTTGACTCTGCGAAATTTGAGAAACCTGGTTGATGACGTTTATCTTCAAGGTGTTCTTAAGACGACTTGCGGCTTCGTGAATGAATAATATAAGTACACAACTCTCTGTATCTGGAAAATTCGGAAGGAGCGAGCTAGTGCTCCGCCAGCACTGAGGCCACATATGACCCATTGTGGATCCTCCCGTGTGTAGGGATATCCTCACCTCAGGCTGTCACCAGGCCTAGTGATTTAAATTAGGTGATGAGGCTCCCGAGGGGGATCTCTCTGACATCGGCTGGTGTAAGCCAGTACTCGCCCAACATGGATCTTCTGATTTCAGAAAAAGCAGAGCAGTCATACATTATATGTTCTACTGATTCCTCTTGTTGTTCGCAGCCTCTGCATAGCGAAGATTCTGTTAATTTCATCCTAAAGAGATGATGTCGCAATTGGCAGTGACCTGTCAAGACTCCCACAGCTGTTCGGAGATTTTGTCTGGTCAATGCCTTAAATTTTTTTGCTGTTTCCTCGCCAGGATGAGGTAATAACTCTCTGGCCAGTCTACAGTTCGTAGTTTCATCCCAGCACTGTATAAAGTTTTGGTGAGAGTGCTGTTTGATAAGGTCCACGACAGCGGACAATGTTAGCTTGGTAGATGGGCGAGGGCTAACATATTTGTAGCCCACAGCCCTCCTTGCTAAATTGTTCGCAATGCGGTTGCCTTTAGAGTTTCCATGTCCTTTTGATCCAGCTAGTACACAACTAAATTTCTTGGTGTAATCTCAAACGGCATCTACTGAAGTAGCTTTAGTGTTGCTGTGTCAATTAAAAAAAAAAGAGTGTGCGTGTAACCTTTACGCGCGATTGAAGTAAAACTTGTTGACGTACGTATCGGAAAATAAATATTTAATTACAATTCAATCATATTTATTGCCTATATACTTTACAAAAAAAAATGAGATGTTATATTTATATTATTCATTAGAAATAGGAATTTGAAAGTTATCATTATTTTTTTTATATATGAAATAATAGGTTTATGATAACTAAAATGTGAAACATAGATTTTAGTCTATAAATACCATTAATGTATTTGAAACCGTTTGAAAATTTCATAAATAAATTTCGGAAATTTAAACTCCTCCCATAGCTGAAATTATATAGTTACTTCCATCAGAATCTTCCGTTAGAATCTACCCCTAGTCGTGCCTAAAGAAGTTTTGCTTCAATAATAGGTAAACAATATTAAAAATATACACACATTACGTTTAGAATGTGTGATTTTGTAGCTGTATCTACCTTATTGTAATACATCACAACACAAGAGCCTTCGATAGTTAGATAACCATTTCATTTTGTAGCATTTTATAGCATAAAATTTAAAATCCTGAGTTAAGTTTGTTTCCTTCACGTCTACGAAGGATCTGTTATTGGTGGTCAAAGGTCAGCCATCTTGACCAGTGGTTTTATGGCCTTTATGGCTACCTAACCAAACCTAAAATAAGTATAAGAAAGTGTTAAAATATTTTGAATATTATTATTTTATGAACAAAAACGTGCAACATGCTTCTTTACTCAACGTAAAAGATTCCGTATAAACAATTATTTACTATCATAATATGTATGTATGTATATAAACTTACTTAATCAAATCATAATGAATGTGGCTGTCTCTTCATTTTTTCATTTTTGTCATTTTTCTTCAAATCTTTCTGGCGCTTATAATATCCCCTTTGACGTTCACAATTTATTTTTCTTTTTAGCTCTTTAAGTCTATAAAACGAAAATAGCTAGGTATAAATAATAGGTATAAATAATTAGGTATAAATAGTGTAATTACACACCAAAAATAAAATTTATGCATATAGAGTACCTACCTATTCACTCATTTTCAATCAATATTTTTTCATCACTTTCTTCATTAATAAATCCACATTGTTTATTCATATTTAATACAAACACTTTATACACAAAAAACTATTTATACAATGTATTTCGATTGACAAGATGATTAGCTGTCAATTCATACAATTACAGATTTAATTTTATTTCATATAGGAGGCAAAATCGCATGAGCGCCGCTAGGATTATTTTCAGGGGGTGCATCTGCATCTACACACTATTATGATCTAATATATATATAGAGTTTTTATTCAAACAATAATTTAATAAAAAAATTAAAAAAATATGTAATTTTCTGGTAAATTCAGGTATTTTCTTTCATAGCAGGGGGGTACAAGCGCACCCTCTTGCACCCTGCTGCCGGCGCCCATGCAAAATCGTGTCAGTATTAGGTTTTGTTTCCGGTTTCTGTTATTAGAATGACGTCACGTCCGTTAGAATAACTTTTTTACTCCTAGTGTCGCTAAAGAAGTTTTACTTCAAAAATAATAGTAGGATTCCTACTTGCCAAAAGTCAGGAAGAGTCATATTTTTCAGTTTAATGTAGCCATTTTTATTGCCTGAAGGCATGGATTAAATGAAACCTAGCTAGATCGATTTATCGCTCTCGAAACCCCCTGAATACCACATTTCATAATATATATACATACATATAAAAAAATTGCACGTTTAAATGTCTTAGATAAACGTGGGCGTACCCCACGGTAGTGTTTTGGGACTTCTGTTTTGTCCACTATACACTAGCGATATTTCCCAAACACAAAACGTCACAATAGAAAATTAAGAAGCCCGAACTAAACTTCAAGAATACTTGTGCAGTTAAAACAAATTTTTTGGAGTTAACTAGGAGGATGTTTAGCTTCATAAAAATCAGATTCGTTCTTTTAAATGCGTATAATCACGTATTTATATTTTGTAGCAGCCAACAGGAAATGTACTTAAGAAAATTTTTTTCGGGTAACAATGGTAACAGATTCTTGCTAGGTTATCAAGATTGAGAAAATTGTGATCTGTGCAAACTCACATACATTGTGAAAAACGGGTTTGTTTAAATTGGTTAAACAATGAAGATATATCTTTAGTTTTAGCAAATAAATCACCCTCTACTGTTCTTCAATCACGGAGTATATAAATACATTTGCTGTTTACATTGAGTTTTCTTTGTTTTGACGGCAATTATTTTCTGAGATAGTTGACAACCTTTGTATGTATGTTCTTTAAGCATCCCTTTTTAGAATTCTCAATACAAAAGCCAGCTGTTACAATTTAATACCACAAACATAGCAAACTGATTTTAGTTCAACGAACTAAAAAGCAAACGGTATATCTATCAATATGAATATAAATAATATTTGAAATATTGAACTGAATTGACGAAAATCCATATTTATGGAAAAAATAATATTTTTTGACAAATTTTCGTTTTATTTATCAACAAACTTGTCATGTTGAAGTTAAGATTTTGGTCCAAAATGGAATAACTTTAACTTTAAAATTTTAACGGTTTTCCGAAACTCGTGTATATAATTCATATTTTTCTCTACTTGTATGAGCTATAACTCTTGAACTGAACTTGAAATTTGGTATATAGAATCATCATGCCATGAAGAAGAACCATATTGATTTTGGTCCAGATCGATAACCTTACGGGTAAAATTTGAACTCTTTTTCTTGCAATGAATTTGTTTTTCCATAATATTCGAAATTATTGATATATTATTAAAACGTAACGCTACAATAAATTAAATTTATTATCTAAATAATACTTAAATGGAGAATAAATCGTTTCTAATCAGAAGTGGCGATGACTGCACACTTCAATAAATAAATTTATTTTAATTTCGACAATTGGAATACAAAAAAAGCGACACATTATCAATAAATTCAATCAATAGAACAAAACAACTCTTTGTTAATGAAATTAGTAAGGCTTTAATAGAATTTATTAACATCTTCTATGCAAACAAATGCATGAAAATAAGTACCATAAGTTTTTGTTTTTAATAACACTACGGACAATTGAGTTTAATTATAATTGACCTCTCTGACCTGTGAAAGAAATTAGTTTGAATATTTTTAGTCGGTTATATTCCCAGACGTTAACTGGTTTGAATTATTTAATTTAAATTAGTATGTTACATAATAACAATAACACGGAATTTTAGCAATAATTTAAATAAAATTAAAATTATTTTTTACTAGAGAATATGGTTAACGATATAAATAATAGATCTAGAAATAATCTACAGAAAAAAATATCTAGAATTGCCTAGAAATGCTAACAAATTGAACTGAAAATCTCATAGTTTAACTTTTAACGTTAGTATTCAACTATACCTGGATTTGCAGTCCGTTGGCATTGACGTCATTTGACGTATATGCAAGTAGACCAATACGCGGTAAGTCTTTCTAAGTTAAACCTGCAACTACGCTTCATTCCTACCGCATATTGGTCTACTTGCATATACGTCAAATGACGTCAATGCCAACGGACTGCAAATCCAGGTATATGTATAGCAAACTACTAGCGCTTATGAGGCGCCACCCGATACGAGGGTTGTCTGCATACTGCATATATCCGCTTAATAGGAGCCACTAATAAGACCTTCAGACACAAATCTAACCCTAATCTTTAGTTGACAAATCCAGAGTTTCATTGCGATAAAATAGGTCGGGTAGGTACAGTGAATTTTTGAAATTAGCAAGTCGGTCGAACATTTTTGAGCAATATTTTTTTACATTTTCGGAAAGGATCATCCGAACAGAAATGTCTCGCTGAAATGTTTTCTGTGTTTGGGAATGAAGCACCACACCAGCCAACTATTTCCCGCTGGTATTGCGAATTTCAAGATGCTCGCTCCAGTCTCAGGTACGAATCCAGGCTAGGTTAGACAATCGAAAATAAAGCGAAATTTGCAGATAAAATCCTGGTCTGGTGCGGAATTTCTAACAAGGGTGTATCTAAAACTTTTGTGGAAAGAATGACGAATGAAGCTTTGAATAATCAAGGGTAATATAACAAGACCTTGATTATAGTCGGCTATTTTTGTGGTATCTAGATTTTGAGAATATTTTAGTATCAATTTGTTGAGACATAATTTGACATTAATAATCTGATTAAAGCCCGAGAGCTTTAGCTCGAGGGCTTTAATCTTTGATTATTAATGTCAAATTATGTTGAAACAAATTGTAAAATATTCGAGAAATTTAGCAACAACAAAAATAGCGACTATTAATCAAGGTCGCGTTATATTTAGGAAGATTATTTCCTGAGAAGACAAATTTTTGACATTTATATTTAACGTGACTATTTCTCTAGTGCAATAGTCGCTGATATTGTTCTAGTGCAATAGTCGCTGATATTTGATTCTGATTGGTCCAATTTCAAAAAACTATGACATTCTATTGGTTAATGTGAATCGAAGTAAATAATCGCATTTATATTTATAATTGCCTTTTCAAATTGATTCAGTTTGTCCACGAACATCATGTTTGGTCAGACCTAGTATCATACACTTACTCAAGAGAGAACAAAAACTTGCTTCGACAACACTAAATACTTTTTGTTTCCAAAAACGATAATCCTACAAACTTCAGGCTCGCTCAATAGAGGATTTTTGGGCTTTACTATCGAGGAAGAGACTGTGAAGACCAATATAAAGAACAATTTACTAAAAAATGATAGAAATTGATCTGAATTCCGTCCAAGACTTCATAGAAGATATTCGAAGACATTTGGGTCTGGTAAAGTAGAATGAAGCACTCCAAATACTTCGATAGTGAAGTTTAGTTAAGTTAAATTACTTCATTAAAAAAATCCAATAAATATTTCCTGTCAAATTTTTAGGACATACGTTAATCAGGTGGGTATTGGGGTTAAAATATTTTTAGATCTGATTTACTCTATATTTATACGTTATATTTCTGGACTAGTTGTACTCGCAACGTCGTTCGCGTGGCGTGTTGTATAAAAAATTTTTACCCCACCCCATTTAAGGAATGGGAGATAAATTTTTATACACCAGATGTTAAGTTGAAAGAAGACAAATACATCTGTGAAACCCGCATTCAAATCGGATCAGTAGTTTTCATGTGCTGCGCGCACAAACATACAGTGTAACGTTTACAACGCCTGGCCTATATACTATTTAATTTCTATAATTTCTCGGCTATTTTGCAACGTTATTTTTTGGCCTGGCCTACGTACTATTTAATTTTTACAATTCCTCGTCTATTGGAGTCGCCGCAGACTTGGATTCAGTGATGAGAGGGGAATTTTTAGTTCGATCGTTAAAAGTGTCGCTATTTTTATTCTTTACATTTTGTGCTTCTAAAGTAATCAGTTCTTTCAATATCTTCTCCCTTCGGTGAGTAAAAAAACTAAAATGTTATAATTTTTAGTGGTAATCAAAAACTTGGTGAATTTATTTTAATAACTATAATGGTTATCTTGTTTCTAACATTTAATTATTTCGATTACAATCATTGTTATAAATCAGTTTTTATTGAGTTAAAAATAAGTAAACAGTTCAAGTGATTAACTTTTTTCTTTCTCGAACTTGGAGAAACCTTGAATGATTGTTATCGAAATTATGGTTTAGTGAGACGGAATTTTGACGGTTTTCATTTTTATTTCATAGGCCGATTTCCAAATTTTGAAGGGTCCTAAGAAAGGACTGGAAGCCAGGAAACAATTCATTTTGACAAAGAAGCTTTGGCCTAGCCGAAATTATTTTTTGCCGTATCCAGCCTGTGACCGCATTGAAGATTTGTTAATGAAAACATCTTGCCATCGGCATCAGTAACCAGGACCGAATTCTCCGTCGTCCTCACCCTGTTTCGAGGAAGAATCCAATAAAAAAAGATAAGAAACTAGTTATTCACTATTTAATCTACTAATATCTTGAAAATTTTCAATTCAATAATTCTTGAATAAACAATTTTAAAACTGATTTATTCACTTTTATTTGTATGTCTGTATTTGGCGCCCTTAATTAATTGTTTGGGAAGGGTTAAAAAAGAAAGCCAGAAGGAAGCCACGAACCCTGGAGCTAGCAAGGGTATTTTCACGTTACAACAGACAGACAGACAAAAAAATCTAACCACATTTTTGGGTTCTATTTCGATGTACCCGCGACGTCATTCGCGTGGCGTGTTTATTTTTGTATAAAAATTTCTTTCCTCACCCCGTTAAAGGGGCGGGGGGGAAGAAAGTTTTATACACCAGATGTTAAGTTGAAAGAATATGATCAGTAGTTTTCATGTGATGCGCGCACAAACATCTACATTTCTACAGTTTTATTATATGTATAGATTACCGATAATGTTAATAAAAATACTAGTTTGTCTTAAAAGATATTTTAATTTTCATCACCATTGAAATATTTCATTATTGTCCTTATTCATGTTTTTCTGGCACATACATACATCTACAAATTGGGTTTTTTAATCATATATAGAAAAAAACTATTAATAGATTTGTAATATTATTTCAATTTGTAGTTATAGTCAAAATTGTTGACCGGTATATACAAAAGATGGAATAAAAAATTGTGTATAATTTGTGGCAATAAACTAAAACACCTTTAGATTAGATAGAAAAAGCTTGATAGTCATTAATTTTCACGCTATTTGGTTTAGAGGAATTAGTTCGTGATACGAAAATATTTGGAACGTATATATAGTTATACAATTAGGTTAACAAGAATTCAAATCAGCCAAAGTGGTATGGTTAATAGCAGTATCAACATCGATTATTCGATAAACGATTGGTAATAAATGAAAAATATTTTCGTCAATACCCATCTAGCACGCATTAAGATAATTTTATTTCAGTGTTTTTAATTTAAATGATTGATTTCAAAAATAAAATTAGAATATAAATTTTATATCAATTACAAAAATGAACTTTTTCATTGGAATTCATTTAAATGACATCATTTTATATTTTAAATATCGTAGTATTTCTAGCAACGTATTTATCGAACATTGTATTTACACAATGAATGGTTTCATCATTAATAATACTACCACGTTTTCCTTCATGACTGATCAATAATGAGCAATACAAATATTGATTTACATAAAATCGAACAACGGATCAATATAGTAGTTATGACTCGTTTATATTTTTATATGTACTTAGGCACCACATGCTGAGAGAATTTACTCGTGCATGCATATTAAATTTTGTTTGATAATTGAAGCTAAGCCCGAAAAAAAAATAGAATAAATTACCAATTCATGGTACAAAAAATATATAGAGAAGAAGACTCTGTAAATCCCTTCGAAAATGGAAGCAGAGCTATTCAGAGGAAACTACTTCTTCCTCATCTGAGGTTACTTCAAA
Organism: Altica lythri; assembly: GCA_964028335.1. Taxonomy (NCBI): domain Eukaryota; kingdom Metazoa; phylum Arthropoda; class Insecta; order Coleoptera; family Chrysomelidae; genus Altica; species Altica lythri. The sequence goes on along the minus strand of OZ034800.1, from coordinate 89,672,145 downwards.
CAGCAGTTGAAAAACTTCTAGAGGAGCTCCTAGCAGAGGTACTATTATGCTTAAGATGATAAAATATAGTACAAACTGGTCAAAGGGCATGTAAACTCTAGAGAATTTGTAGCATAGAAACCAAGAAGAATTTGCAAAAAATGGGAACAAAGTTTACAGGAAGTAGATCGAGGTTTTCTGAGGTTTCCCTCAATCCATGTCCGACCAGCCTCAGCTGAGGTTATTTCTAACAGCAGTCGATATACTTCTAGATGAGCTCCAAGACTATCTAGCTGAGGAACCGAAAATAATTACATATAGTACTAATTGTACCTAACAAATAATGCAGAAAGTAGATCAAAGTTTTCAGCAAATAGCAAATGTCAATTAAAACCACACTGAGATCGCCTAGAGGAAAAGAATTACTCTGAGATGTATTAATGGCATGTCAACATTTAGTCAAGTGCTGTGATAAAACAACTGAATATAAATTTGCTATTACTCTATCTTTCCGAAGACAGCAATAAAATATAAGATAGAGACCAAGAGAAATTTGCAAAGATTCAGAACAAATTGTACAGGAAGTAGACCCCCGTTTTCTGTGGTTTCCCTCAACCTTTGTTCGACAAGACTAAGCTGAGGTTACTTCCAACAGCAGTCGATAAACTTCTAAAGGAGCCCAAGTTTTGAGGTTTCCTTCAACCCATGTTCGTCCAATCTCAACCCAAAGACAGATTCTTGACAAATACAAGATAATTGCCACATACAACTCCTATAGACAAAGCAGGGAAACTATAATTAGTAAAAGAAAAATTGGTTCTGCAGCAGGGTATAAAAAAAACTAATTAATAAACATTTTAAAAATATTTAGTTAAATTTTTTATCGCTCTGTATATGTTTGCAAATCTATTCAAAAAATATTTTAATAGGTTCATTAGAGGTTATTACCATGGCCTACTGATACTGATCAAACGATATAACAATAAGACCGACTCGTGAAAAAATGAATGAATTTATGAGAATGTGAGAGTTCTTGTGAGAATATTCGACCAATTTGAATAATGAAATATGTACCGTATTTTAGGCATTTAAAAGAAAAACTGTTTCGTATCTTAGATTTTTTTCTGATAAGCGTCATGAATTCCAAATGTGTTTGTAAAAAGATTTTTTCTAAAGTTATCATACAAAAATTTATTTTCAGATAGAAAAAATAATGATTTATATAAGTTTACCAGAAGTTATCGCGAAACTCCGACAACGCAACACACAACGGCGAATCCTACATCAGGACAATGCAAGTGCTCATACTTCCCAAAAGAAAATCGAGTTTTTGTAACTTAGTCCCTGAGCCCCAACGACTTTATATTCCCAAAGATCAAGAATTGAATGCGTAGGCAGAGATTCCAGTCAGCAGAAGAAGCCATCGATGCCTATAAAACAGCGAATTTGTAGGTGTCAACTGAAGACTAGAATAACTGTTTATACGTTATTTAAAAACTAGGAGGAGCGATTTGAATTTAAGTTGGCAACACTCGCGTTTGTTTATTGGTTAATTTGGAGGCAAGTTTACACTATAAAAATTTGCCACTTACATTTATCAAGTAATTTGTGACATTTATAGGTTATGTTTTCAAAGTGTGAAATATTTATAATGGTGACTTTTGTTAATTGATTTCTTTTTCTAATATAATTATTGTAAGTTTACTTTGTGACCATCTTAGACCATATATAAAGTGTCCATAAACATTTATTTTCAATTTTATTTAAATGAAAGAAATGTATTTAAATTTGCCGCCTTGTAAATTTTCTAGTAACTTATTTGGCTGTAAGTCTGGCTTTTCAAATCACTCCTCCTAGTTTTTAAATGAAGTATAGTTTTAAAGTATGCAATAAAGTACCTTAAGTCTATATATTTTTTTTATAATTCACGTTCACAAAGTTTCTATTTCGACACTAAAAACAGTATCGAAATAGATTCATTGTAACACTGTTTTTGGTAACTTTTTGTTTTACACAATTGGTTGCACTGCACTGATTTTCAACGAAAGAGTTCAGGTAGTAAATCAAAAAGTATGTTGTAGTAAATTATTAACTACATTATCAGCGCTATTGCTAAATTCGGAACATTTTATACAAATTTGAGAAACATTCTAATTTAAAATCATTAGAACTGACAAGTGTCAATACTGTCAAGATTGCCAACATAAATAAATATTTCGAAAAACTCTCATTTTATTTTTTTTATACTTTTAAAAGTTCATTATAAAAAATAGTATGTAACACTCGAATTACAATGACGGTTTGTAGTACTCGTTCTTTGCGAAACTCACCGCTTCGCGGTTCGTTTCACAAACTGAACTCGTACTACGAAACCTCTCTCATTGTAACACTTGTATTACAATATACTATTGTCTTTATGGCTATATTCAAAACTAATAAGACAACCCTCGTATACTATACAAAGATTGAAAGCAACATAAAAGGAGCTAAAGGAGCAATAACAAACATAGAAAAAAAGGAAATTATAATCTCGAGATGATTAACTGCAATATTAGTATTACAATTTAAAGTAACATACAATAACTTTTCTCATAAAGGCGTTGTGCCCAGTACTACAATTAAATACATCTTTTTAATAATACCTAAATGCAGGAGTGTAGGAAATAAAAAAGTTTTCTCACCATTGTTTGAACCTACCACTTTACACGTAGGTAAATATATGTATAAGTATACAACACAGATAATAGGTTTTCAGATAGGTACAAAGAATAAAAAGGAAGGTTAGGGTAATTAAATCGGCAAATAAGATTCTCAATTAGAATAACGACTCTGTAAAGTCGGCTTTAATTGTACAAATCCAATAAGGAACTTAACTATTTATTTAAATGGATCTACGTTCACCATATTGAATATGGTTAGATGTACAAGATTTAAATACTTTACATTGTTACATGACTTCGTAAAGGGAAAAACAAGTAAAAAAACAGTGATTTAATACCTTACACATTACAGACAAAAAAGTTATTTATTTGTCAAATAATACGATTTATGTAATAAAAAAACGTTAATTTTTAAAACATGAAATTTACATTTACACGATACTTTATTAATAATTGGAAGGTGATATTATGCTAAAAAATAAAATTTATTAATATAATAAAATTAATAGAAGCTAAAACCTGTTCTATATTAATAATCTCGTTTTCAAGAAACGTCTTTTTCAGATATTTTATTGAGAAATCTATAAACAATAAATTATATAAACTTATTTCATTCATGCACCATCCGGTTTATTCTCCGACAAATATAGTGTGATGAACTCAATAAAATTAAACGACACTGTTTTATGCTACGAAAAAAATCGAAAGTGACAGGTAATTAATATAATATCAACGCAACCTTCGCAATGCGGTGTCTGTAAAGTACCATAAACACTATAACACAAAAGAATGATAAAAAAAATAAAAATTATTATTTTGGACCACGATTAATGAAAGTGATGAATTGGAAGAAGTAATGAGCTGATTGCCATAAAGAGGTTAATCCAGTACCGACTTTAGCTAATTTATAATTAAACTTTAGTATTAACTTATATTAGAAAAAACTGAGCTGCACATATTTACAACAATAAATAATCATTTTTGGAGAGAAACTTCTTTATCGACGTTAAAAAAAAATTGTCGTCACATTTTCTGTTACGCGCTATGTTTATCCTGCCTCTCTCACGATTGATTCAGACGAATTACCAAAAGCTTATGCGTCAACAGCCTACTCAGATTTCCGTGCAGGGTTAAAAGATAATCCTGGACTAATAAAAAACATATAAGTGGATTTTCCAATACGATGTTGAAACAAAGCGGCAATCGATACATTGGAAGACGCCTAAATCGCCCAGAATCAAATAATCAAGAATGTCAAGGCAATTTTAATCGTTTTTTTTTGACATTAACGGTATCGTGTTGACTAAATAGGTTCCTGAGGGTCAGACTATCAACTAGATTTCCTATTTGTCAGTTTTGGCAACACTGCGAGAACCAGTAAAAAACGGCCCGAGCTGGGAATTTGCACCAGAACAATGCACTTGCCCATAATACGCTATCTGTGTAGCAATATTTGGCCAATAAAAGCACTCCTGTGATCGAAAACGCGCCGTACTCGCCAGATTTAGCACCGTGCGACTTTTTTTGTTTCCGAAGAAAAAATCTGCTTTGATAGAGACCCGATCGATGCGGAAGAACAAAAAAACGGCAGAGTTCCTAAAGACACTCACCGAAGAAGACTTCCAAAACTGCTTGGATCAATGAAAAAATCTAGTGTGGGCATCACACGACCTTCCGAACAAGAGCGAATCCACAATTTTTATTTCACATATTTCCAGTTTTTGATAAAAGTGACAATATCTCGAAAACTAATGAAAATATCAAAAAAATGTATTCTTTCAAAAATGTCGGAAATTACATGTTCTTTCCACAAAGTATAAATATTTTGCCAATAACTATATGAAAACCCAATAAACGTCCACTTCCGGTCGGCCGATTTTACTCAAATTCTATCAGATTCCTCCGATTTTGATTATAAGTAAGGTTTTATAGTTTCATTCCGATCCGATTAGCCGTTTAGCCGCAAATGTGTTCACAGACACACACACAGACAGACATTTTTTATTTTTGGGTTTTTTAGGCTCAAGGAACCCTAAAACGCGTATTTCCGCTAAAAACCCGAGATCGAAATTTTTCGCGATCACAATACCTTCCTCTAACAGCGTTGCTGTTCGGAAGGTAAAAAACGTACAGAAAGGTGTCTGGCGAAGACAGGGAAAAAGCATTCGAGTGTAAATAAAACCCTTTTTTGTATCCAGTCTCTTTATTTAATAGCCAGTCCTCGTATGGTAGATCATTTTTCGAAAAATATTGTCATAAAAAAGTTTCACTAGTACCTACACGTTACTTTTTTTCTTATAGTAGCAATATTACAAACCTTTCTTAATTGTAATAGTTGATAGTTGATATAACAATTTCGGTTTAGATATATGTAAACAATACTAAGTGAAAACTGTAAATTCTTAACTGTCGAATTTACACTGTTAAATTTTTATTGTCTTTACTTAAATACTTCGAAGAATTATCTGCTTCGTTGCTTATTGGATATTACACAGAAGTTGTATATGTTTTATAGTATACTAAAGTCATTATTAAGCTTTCTTTATCAAATATTTGTTTTCATTCACATGTAAAAGTATACACAGATTTTATGTGAATGTAAGCAATAGCAGCAATAAATCTTACTGTTTTTTTATTATCATTTAACGAAATACTGTTTGCCAACACCAGGTGATAGTAAAGATATTTTACTACAATTACTGCAAAACAAACTTTATACATCCAAATATAGAATACTTTTTTAAATCTACGAAAAAGGGTAGCCAACGATTCGTCGCGCGAAAAAAGATGGCATACAAAAGCTCTCCGGAGAAAAAAGATCGCAGACGAAAAAAGGTCTCCAGCGAAAAAAGATCGCTAACGAAAGGTTTAAGGTTATAATTATTATATTTATATAAATTTGCTTGACCCGGTACTGGAGTAATCGTAACCAATACTACACACATACATATAAGGTAAAAGAATGACGTGCCTTTTGCAAAATGTTATTAATAATAAAACCACAATGGGTTTGGTGTTTCTTACCTTCTTTAGATGTTTGTTGACCCATTTTGTGAAAGTTTTCTTTTGAACGGCGTCTCTTTCGTCTGAAATAAAATCGAAAACGATTATTAATTATTTATAAGAATAACATAAATAGAAAATTTACTACAAGAACTTAATTTTACAGTATAACCAATAACATATTTATGAGCAAACGTAATCATGTATATTTAATCTTATGATTGATTGATTGATTGATTAATTAAGATACAAAATATTAATTCAAATGATATTTGGTTTTACTCTACTAAAACTGAAGAATGTTAAAAACGATTCATCGAAGATTATTATTTAAAAAAATATATAAAAAATACGTACAATATTAATATTATAAACGCGAAAGTTTGTAAGTATGGATGGATGTTTGTTACATTGTCAATAATATAACTTATAGATCAGTATAAAGATATTGTGTGAATTGTACAAAATATCAAGTAAGTGGGAAAAAATCTGTCATCTAAGAGCTATTCTGCCGTGTGCTGCCAAAACTGCTGTAATGTATGATTGAAATGTTTATCTTAAATAGGCATAAAAAATCCAGCTACAGTATATATCTACATCTTATGTATAAGCCATTATAGTCAAAATCACATATTCATGACGCCACCGGGAGGTGGCGCAGTTAATATCTATCGCAACCGTAATCGCTGATAGTAAAAAAGTGGAAAGATGTTCATTTTCATGTGAAAAGCCACTAAGAAGGGATTTAAAAAAAAACTTAACCCTGAAGCGGTAAAATAGGGTCTGAAAGTTTGTATGGAAAAATCGGCACCCATGATATTCAGACTCTTAAAAAGCAATAACGTTGAAATTCGCAATACCAGCGGAAAATAGTTGACTCAAGAGGTGATTCATTCCCAAATACAGAAACCATTTTAGCGAGACATTGCTGTTGGGGTAATCCTCTCCTAAATTGCAAAAATTCTGAAAAAAATGTTCCCGACTAAGATACACTTTTTGACCAACTTGGAAATTTTAAAAATTCACACTGCCTACACCACTTGTTGTACCGCAATGAAGCTCTGGATTTATGTCAACAAAATATTGAGCTTAGATTTGTGTCTAAAGATACTATTGGTGACACCTTTTGAGCGGCTATATGCAAACCCTCGTAATATAAAAAACAAATAGTCGATCATTTTATACTCTTGATTTTTCCATTATACATGTATTTATATCTTCCTCCACACTGTTTTAAACCTTCGGATCTGTATTAAAATTAAATTACTTTTCAGTAAGATCCTTTGGTGTAGGAGAAATCGGATAACGAAAACGTTCCACATTACTCTAGTAGCTCACTTACAATCATTGTCAAGTACTGATCTCGTTTTGCAATTGGTGGCCACCGCGGTATAAATTTAGAATGACGAACATTTGCAATTTTTTGGGGTTACCTGCCGACCTGAGTACGTATTTTCAGTCAACAATTTTTAATTTTATAAATTTTGAATTTTGTCGTTAATTAAAAAAAAAGTAGCAAATAGTTTTGTAGCGCGGTTGTTGGAATTATGGTTTATTTTAGTAAACAAATTTCTCTCATAAAATATATTTTTATTTTAAAACCCTGATGTTTATAAAGAAGAGTAATAAATAAGATAAGATTGGTTACTCAGGTACTTACAAAAAAACCAGTGTGGCAGTCAGTGGGACTGCCGGCAGAAGTTATACTTCTATGCACGTGCATGGATTCATAAATTTGTATGCGAATGATTTAGCAAACTCATTATATGATATTCGTGGTAAGCGACTCCAAAACCTCCTAGTACCGTGTGCACACTCTTTTTGTATCGAATATTCCTGGAGACGAGGTCCGTCTTAAGCACCAGGTGTTTCGAACACCATCGCTATTATTATAATCGTATTTAGCGACTCAAAAAAAAACACCGAGTACCAAGTGTGCACTGATTTCGTACAGAATTTACATAAAACCCCAGGAGAAGAGGTAAATACCCTAGACACCAAGTGCCGCGGAGACTTTTGGAATCGTGATATTAGTGTTAGCTACTCCAAAAACCCCGAATATTCAAATTGAACCCATTTTCAGCAATACTTACCGAGTTGTAAGTTTTCTCTCTATTGTCTGAATGTACTTTTCGAATGCAGAAATGCAATTTCCATTTTTACATTATAAAATATAGCGACTAATTTCCTGATACTTTAACGAATCAAATGCAAAAAAACCGCATTCCGATCCATCTTAGGTTACAAAATTCGGAGGTTTTGGTGCTTTATTTCCTCCACTATTGGTAAAAACTCTGTTTATGTATCCAACAACCAACCTTAAAAGCATGAAGCAAAATATAATGCAACCATGTGACGGTATTTTAGACTACAATACAATACTCATTACTGCATATTATTATTAATATAAAATGCTAAACTTTATATGTATACTTACGTGACAAAATTATAAAATAATCTGTCAAATAATCATGTGGTCCGTCACTATGATATTCATACATTAGTTCAGGCTGTTTTTTGTATATCTATCCCTTTTCAATGTACTAAATGTTGAAACGGTATTCAAAGGACTTATAGTTATGACTAATAACATGTGATAAATATTTCATCTTTGTTTTTACCGACCAACATACCTTATAAGTGTTTCTGTCTCTCTCTTACTCACACCATTACATATGTAATGATTTTTCCCATTTAAGTCTACACAATCTTTTTCTACAGAGTGTACGAATAGAAGTATAACTTCAAAAAGAAAGATTAGAAATGTTAAGAGGGATAGCTTTCTATTTAGAAGTGCAGTTGAATATAAGTATTCATAGCAAGTTGACACACCTAAGTGTAGATATCTAATAAAGTTTAAATACTAGAAGCTGTATTTTATTTTACGATAAAGCCTATTTCCCAACAGCTGTACTAACAAATAGCGCACTTATTACCAAACTCTACTTTATTCAAAAAATAGCGGGCTAGCTATTTCGTTATTTCCGAACCCTGACCGTATCTTAGAATTTGTTTTTTCATCATTGTTTCATTAGAAATAGAATATTAGAAATCAGTATTGCACTTTGATGAAATCACATGAATGGTAGATTATCAACAAATATAATTAAATAAAAGAGAAAATAAATAATATTAGCAAATAAACTGAGTTTTGTGGTCTTGTCTGTTTTTGATATAAAGATTTGAAAGGTATCAAAATATTTATTGGTTTACCACTATACTATCCAAATTTATGCAAATTTACATTTAATATTTATAAGATAATGTGCACAATAGTATTATTCGCTATATAACCTATGGTGTGGGAAAGAAGATCCTCTTTATAGTTACCAAAAATGATCAACCCACATTAACAACACCAATAAATATACAGGATGCCATTTTTGGTAATTCTGATTATAAGGCAGTTTGGATTTTATTTTTATTATTATCTAATCAGATTTTATGTTATACAGAAAAAACTCCCACTTCCACCTACCAAAATTTTAATGACTCGCCTTTAACATAAACAGTTTACCGGATTTAATGCATAATATAAATAAACTGCATATGCTTTATTATCTGGCTTGTTTTTTTGATATTTTATTTGTACAAAACAGTTTTTCAAGTTGTTTTATTGGTATTGTTCACAAATTGAATATTTATGCTAAACTTTTACTTATAAACTTCTTCACATTTTTTATTAATAAAAATCTAAACAATTTTTCGCCTATTACTTTTCCAGCGCATGTAATTATAGAGATTATCGCTTTTTTATGCATTTTTAATCACGTATTTAATCTAATCCTTTCTAATAGTTAAATTCAGTCTACTTATACTGTAGTCCTCTTAGGAATTTAGTTGATATTTGACAGAGTAGGATAGTGTGCCGAAACATGGAAGAATCATCTAAAAAGTTTGCAATGAGAGAATCAGTTATAGAAAATAGAGCCAGTTTAAGAAGTGACAAAATTTTGGTCCTGGATGTGTAGACAAGATGATTGGTAAGGACATGGCAAAATATGTAACGGACGAATTTGTGCAAGGGAGAAGGAAAAATTGAGCAAAATACAAAACACATATTGCAACTAAGAGACATTATAAACAAGAGATTTTTTGGAGATTGTTAAGCAAATTCATAAGTCTCTGGATGAGTGTTATGGGTACCATATCATTTTTTTTTATATTTGGCTATAAGTTAAGATAAAACTACTGAAATTGTTATTTTTTACGTTCTATGCTATTATTTCATTAATAGTACCCGAGATAGTACCTGTGCAACCGAGCTCTGCCCAGGTACTATTTCATATTATCGTATCTAACAACCATCTTATTTGGGAAAATGATTTTGGGTGAAAAAATAAAAAAAAAAGACTTTTCCCAGATGTGGCACCTAAATCGATTTTTGCCTCTGTATATTTCAAATTTCAACGAAATCGTTAAAACAGTTTTCGAGAAGCTATGCTCGCTTAATATTAAAAGATAATGGCTAATTTTGTGAAAGTTTAATTGAAATCTTATCAAAAGAAAAAAAGGGAAAGATGTTTTTAACATTTTTGTATGTAATAGTTGTTAAACTTCTTTGCAATCAGTAAAAGACTAATTTTACAAGAAGCACTTAAATTAATGTAAACATCTTGATATCTACATTTCGCTCTATTTAGAGTGAAATCACGTTAAAGATTTCAACAATTTCCTTCTTTTACATTAAAAACGTTAACAGCCATCCATGTCAAAATGTTGTCTTCTTAAACATTTCCACTTGTAACCGACTTAGTAGGACGGCCGTAACTGTAAAATTTAATCGCTAATGGTTCAAATTATATGGCTTTAACGAACATAAAATAAAATATGTGTGAAGTAGACGGTAAGTCTACACTTGATAGAGATAAGCTGAATTACATGAATAACTTCCTTGTACTTCTCTAAAAGTGACTGGAATCATAAAAAAAATTGTTTAAACCAACAGACAATAAAGTCGTTGTGTTTTCATTTATAACACGTAGGTATTTGTTTTTTATTACGTGAAAATGGGAATGACAAGAAAAATCTTAACGATATATTAAGTGTCAGTGGCGCCTGAAATAGGAGGGTCTGCATAATCAAATCATTGATAAATTATAACGGTATTATATCATGTTTTATTCATTTTTTAATAAGGAATTTTAACAATAAAATATGTGTGGTCTTTTTTCTGCACTCTATTATCCAAAAACTGATTCTGACATTTCTATGTTCAATATCAGAGACATAGATTTGCATACTACAGTATATATTATCGATAATTCTATATACAGTTTTTTATTGTAATGTAGACAAGATCAAGACAGGGTCAGGTATATACAGGGTCATTCAAAATGAGCGGAACACCTGATTTATGGCTTAACTATGAATTATACGATAATTTGACTTAGATAAAAGTTTTTGTACATTTAATTTACTATTTATTGATCTTTTCACATTTTCCGAAAAAGTAATAGTTTTCAAGATATGACGTCAAAGGACAATATTTTAAATGGATCACCCTGTATTTATATTTTTTTTTCAAGTTGGTAGGACCTGTCTAAATTCATTAATGGTACATTTAGTGGGTCTGAGACTTATGGTTTTATAAATATCAATTATTAAAAAAAAATTATTTGACACCATATGAACCATAGGTAATAATTTAAACTTAAATAAAACACATTTATTTGAAGTAGGCGTTGTTCAAATTATTATGGTTCATTTGGTGTCAAATATTTTTTTAAATAAATTGATATTTATAAAACCATAAGTCTTAGACCCACTAAATGTACCATTAATGAATTTAGACAGGTCCTACCAACTCGAAAAAAAATATAAACACCGGGTGATCCATTTAAAATATTGTCCTTTGACGTCATATCTTGAAAACTATTACTTTTTCGGAAAATGTGAAAAGATCAATAAATAGTTCATTAAATGTACAAAAACTTTTATCTAAGTCAAATTATCGTATAATTTATAGTTAAGCCATAAATCAGGTGTTCCGCTCATTTTGAATGACCCTGTATAGTAGAGGCCACAGGACAGAAGTCCAACTAACTCTAGGTGCGTATGCCACAGTGTTTCAGGCTGAAGTAATGGCCATACAACACTGTGCAACGGAGATAGTAAGTCAGGGTATAACGGGTAAAACCGTAGTCATATACTCGGACAGCCAAGCAGCTCTAAAGGCGATAGTCTCAGCACAAATAAGCTCACAGCTGGTGTTGGACTGCGTTGGGGCCCTAACACATGCCGCTAGTCAAAATTCTCTGACACTGGCATGGATACCAGGACACTCAGGGTTTCGGGGCAATGAGAAGGCTGATGAATTGGCCCGTGCGGGAGCTAACATTCCAATGATTGGCCCGGAACCATTCGGCGGAGTTGCTAATACATTCAGAAAGGCAGCCATTGAGAAATGGAGGCTAGAAAAGGCCCAGGAGTGGTGGGAAAAAGTTTACTGCAGAGCTGCTATCACAAAGGCGAAATGATGTCAGAATGATTGTCAGTCTCTTGACAGGACATTGTAGGCTCAGAAAACACATGAGTCAGCTAAACTTAGCAGATGAAGACATTTGTCGATACTGCCAAGAGGAAGAGGAAACCGCATTTCATGTCCTATGCCAATGTGAAGGCCTTGCAAGGACGCGGTATCTATTACTGGGAGAGGAGAAACCGGCTGCTCCAAGTTATGCGGAGTGGCCACTGTCAAGGCTATTAAGTCTCATTAAGAGGGCAGAGCTGGACAAGGTGATCTAATCCTATTCCACAGATAATGGGTGTTCACAATAGATCTGCAAAGGTCGCAGTGATATAGGCTAACAGCCAACCCAAAAAATATCTATCTATCTATCTACCATACCATTTTTTAAAAATGGTCCCAGATGTGATTCCTAATGTTACCTACACCAGATACATACAAATACGTTATTTTTTTACTTAGGTTATAGAAGTGTTTTATCTCTAATGCCGGCCATAGGAGTTAAAATCTCATTTGCAGCTATTGAACTTGAAACTATTACAACTAGAGAGTGTTTTTTAGACTTAATCACAATATACATCTATGCAGCTGACATCCATTTTTTGTTCCCACTAATCGAGCTTAAACATTATCTTAATCCGCATTCTATTAATAAAATGGGACCGGGTGACGAAGATTTAATGAAATTTTTAAGATTTAAATCTTAGAAAAATATAATTGCATCCATATTTTCGTAAAGGGAAATAAATTCTTCATATCTTTAAAAATATTTACCGGCAATTAAATTAATTTATGAGTTCTACAACTGTAAATAAATATGATTACACTAATTCAGTCATTAAACTTTTGTAAAATTTAAAAATATAATTGGCGCAGTCCATCGAATAAGAAGTTGTGAAAGCTGAAAATCAAGTTTGTAATTTTATGTTTCAATATTTAAAGTGAGTATTCAAAGAAATTTATAGTAGCAAATATCTAGATTACGAGCGTTGTTTTTTAAGTTTTGCACATAGCCGCTTAGAAGGCGCCATCAATAAAACCTGGGTGGGTGTTTCAGGATGAGGAGAAACTATAAAAGTAAACCGTTCTCGAATCAAAATGGTTGCAACTTTTGTGTCAAAATTTCATCATCACAATTGCTTTAGAAGATCGAAAAACGGTTACTTCCGATTGTTATATAAATTTATCGCGAAACTCCGACAAAGCAAGACACAATGGCGAAACATCCTACATCAGGACAATGCAAGTGCTCACACTGCCCAAATGAAATTAAGTTTTTGGAGCTTCAAAACATCGAATTGTTAGTCCCAACGACTTCTTCACCTGTTTAAAGATCAAGAATTCAATGTTTGAGCAGCGATTCCAGTCGCCAGAAGAAGCCATCGATGTCTTTAAAAAAGATTTTACAACTGAAGACTGGAATAACTGTTTTACCAATTGGTTTGAACGTATGCAAAAGTGTATCGATCTTGGAACAATAAAGTACTTTAAGTCTATATATTTTTTGTCTTGATTGCTATATGCAAAACTAAAAAGAAAAGAAATTTTTACATCAGTTCTTTTAGTAATAGTAAGTAATACGACCATCTTATAATAGTATTTTAGTTTTGATTAGGAAATGGTCTAGGTATCATTTTTATTGAATCGCATTCAAATGATAAATTGATGGTTAAAATGTTTTCATGTCATATTTATGAAAGAGAAGTGTCTATAGGCTAAATAATGTTAACTAAAGTTTATAGTTAGATGTGATGTGAGTATCAATAAAATAACGACCTTCTCTGCTGTCTGCAGGCTTCTTTGTAATACTCTGAGTAATTACTATTATTATAAAAGACTTCTGAAATATTAATAACGGTTCCAAGAACTTTGCAACATTCTGTGACTGATTATTATTTAGTTGGCCAGTTGTTGCGGTCTTGCTGTGTTTATCATATGCATTGTTGGCTAAATAATTATTTTATGTGTTATTTTCTTCTGGGATTTCCGATAATCTCCGTAAGATTCTAACTATTTTTAGTTAATAGTAGTATGACGGTACCCAGTATCAATGTTGTAGTTATCTTTGTTGATTTTTTATCCACTTCCTATATAAATAACGTTCTAAGAATAATAATATTTTTAAATTAATATAGAGATAGATATTACATTTATTGCAAGAGATTAACAGGTGACAAACAGAGAATTTTTAGCTTAATGATAGGCATATAAAATTTAAAATTAAATGTGCTATAAATGAGAAAATTGTTTTGAAATATTTAATAAAGGCGATTCACAAGGACGTATTGATTATTATTTAGCCCAAGCCGATTCCGTGGAAACAAGAAAATATGTTCTTACAATTTTAACGTAGAAATAGAAATGTCAGTGTAAAGTGTCACGTCAAAAATTTACATTACAAAAAGACGTTGAAATTGTGAAAATTAAAAAAGTAGTGTTTCAAGCCATAATCAAGTATCAATTTTTAAACGAATGAGTTAATAGGTAATTAGATTTGTTACGAAGATATGCTTAGTACAATTTGCAATCAACGTCTTTCGTAAGCGACTGTAAAAACTTGGATTGTATGATTCAAAAGAGATTAAGATCGAGAAGGGAAAATATTAATACAGTTCTAAGGTATCATATCATATAAACATCAAAGAAAGGTAAAATGGATAACCAGACGAGATAAAATAAGAAATGGTGTGGTTAGATAGGATCTGGGAGTAGAAAGAATAACTGACACTATTGAAAGACAACAACTGAGATGGTATGGACACATAAATAGAATGGCGGATAAACCAACAAAAGCACAATGAGCCAAAAGAAGAGGAACGCCAAAAAAGACCTGAAATGGTGATATCAGAAAAAAAGGGTAACATGGGCATCAGCAAGTTCAACGTAACAAAACAAAAAGAAATTTTGACTAATTGTTTAACGATATTACCGAAAACTCCAGGAGACTAGGTAAACAGTAAGTATCCTGGGCACCAGGTACTCCAGACATCAATTTTAATGTC
The DNA here is from genome assembly GCA_964028335.1 of Altica lythri. Classification (NCBI taxonomy): domain Eukaryota; kingdom Metazoa; phylum Arthropoda; class Insecta; order Coleoptera; family Chrysomelidae; genus Altica; species Altica lythri. The sequence goes on along the minus strand of OZ034800.1, from coordinate 89,657,032 downwards.
AATTCGTTTTCAGTGAGCCCAAAAATTACCGGGTATTGAGATTGAGTAACAAAGTTTCCTGATGCTCTTACGAATCGAATGTAAAAAGAATCTGTTTGAATTTCGGAGGTTCAGTGATTCATTGCCTCGACTAAATGTGGTAATTACTAGTTAAAATAAATTTATATTTCGATGTCTATAAACAATGAGTAGTCTGTTCCTTAAACTTGAATAAACACTTATCTGAAGAGTTTTGCCTGTCATATAAAAATCATTTTAAAATATTTTGCTACACCCATTTGTTCATATAATTGAATAGAAAGTTAAGCAATGGTTAACCTCACAAGCTTTTTCTATGAGAGACTCCACGTTAATGAAGATTTTTTATTTAGATATGTTTGTTACTACAGCTATAACTTTTAGTGTTACTTCTGGCAGATTCAAGATGTCTGTATTAGGTGCAATATACATTGCATAAAGAAACCTGATTCGATTTGAGTACACAGTTAGTATAAAAGAATCATTTAATTTGCACAACGCCTAAGAGTCTGAAAGCTTTATCAAAGCAATATATCATCTTATTTAAATGTCATTAACTGTTTTGATAATCTTAAGACTTCTAACTATAATTAAGTATTTAAACTTGAATTATCATAGATATAATCGTGTTTCCTAAGACATGGTATAACCTAAATATAACCGCAAGCCACATTCCTCTTAAGTGGTTTCAATGTTTAATTAAAATACAACACCGATGAATCAACAATTCCATATGAACGTGTCATTTTTTATGAACATGGTATCAGTATCAAATTCTTCATTAGAATTCAGGATATTATGCGACGATCATATACCAAAAATAGAGATTAATAAAGATTAAACTTTTTTGTTTGTTTAGAAAACTGATCTGTTTGGAATAAAGTCACGATTTAGTCATTTTAATGAAGTTAGAGGAATAAGAATATATAAAAATATCATTCTTAGTATCGATGGGATAAGTATGCTAATATTAAGAAAGAAAATTTTAAAAAATGTCTGCCGTTACACTAAAATGCCATGAAGGTGAAGTGTAATACTTAATGAATTGATTAATTACAAAACGGTTAGTTAATAGCGAAAGAAATATAATTTTTTTCTTTGACAATTTACTTGTGTTATCCACTTATTGACCACACCTTAACACAAAAATGTTTTACCGTTTTCTATCCCAGAGTTGTAAAAAATAGCATCTCTGTTAATGAAGAACTTTATTGATTTAGATGCGGTAATTACATTTTCACGATTTGGCAGAAGAAAATTAAAATTACACACCTACGTAAAACGGCAGATGTTATTGGTCTAAAATTATCTGCTTTCATCTTTAAACAACTATTTAACCTATTAAAATAATATTGAACTTGAAATTTTCATTCAGGAATTACCAGAAAAACAATACACTCGAAACAGATCAATAATATCATCCAAACTCTGAGTGATTTGGGGATGAAATTTTAGCTTTTCTCTTAATGCATTTTTTTTTGATAGTATACGAAGTCTTGCAATTAAGTTTCGAGACTATTACAATAACATTGTTATTTTGCAATTTTTTACAACTTTTCATTTTTCCTCTCTCAATCCGCATTCCGACCCCTCTCCAGGTGAATCTTCAACTGAGCGAAGCAGGATTTGATTTTTGGGAATAGGTTAAATCACATGGTGCTAAATCTAGCGAATAGGGAGCGTATTTCACAACTGTGACCTGGTTTTAAGCCAAATAGTCCTTGACAGAGAGTGCGTTATGAGCCAGTGCGATTGACGTAGAATCTAACAGTTCTCTTTCCACATTTCAGGTCTTTTAGTGCGAATTTTGCCTCTTACTTTCAGGATCATATTGAAAAATCCAAGTTTCGTCGAAAGTTATAACCCGAGTCCCTTTCGATGCATTCTAGGGTGACAGAACACGTCAACGATGCATCTTCTGTCCCTTCGTTAGAAGTCTGGATACTTTCCTCATGCGTTTCTTTGTTAATATTCATATCATCAGCGATAGCCCTGATTCTTAGTCGACAATCTTTTCTAATCATTTCAGTCACTTTTTGAACTTTCAAGTAGGTTTTTGAAAACACAAGCCGCCCAACGCGCTCCTCATCTTCAACATCCTCCCTCCCCTCGTTAAAACGTTTGTACCACTCCAAAACTCCGGCACAGGATAGGCAATCATTCCCGTAAACCCTCTAAAAATTTCATAGCTTTCCGACGCGGAATTCCCGAGTTTTAACAAAAATTATAAAATCACTCTTTGCTCAATTTTTTTATTCAACATTTTTTCGGTGCGATAGAGCGAATTTTGCACCCAGTTTATTTGACAATTACACCGAAACTGTCTGTTGCAAATGCCTAGAATTTTTACCCAAGGTCAAGGGTTATATTTAGAAGAAAACTCTTTCCCTTTCAGTCTTCTCGCTATGCAGGTGTTCTTTGCGATAAGTAAAGTTTAATTCTCTACGCATATATTTGCTACTGCACAGTTTTTATGTGGATGTATATTTCCCAGGATAATAAGTGACTAAAAAACGTGCTGAGAGCATGAATAGATAAGCACAATTTACAAAAAGAACTTTTTATAATAGAAAGTTTTTTACTGATTTATAGGTCATATTTTGTGTCATCTCAACAATGCACAGCATCCCTGATTTTGCAAAAATATTAAGTCATACAACGCTGTGATTGATCATAGAGAAGATTGTTTCCTGGTTAACAAAATCAAGGGTAGTTGTATCTAAAAACTTTCTAAAACAGTTTATTTTATTACCTGTTAAAATAATAATTACTGTTTTCACATGTAAGAACAAAAAAAAAAAGAAAAAAAAACTTCTCTGTCGCGTAATCGATCCCATTATGATAACATAACAGAACTGTCACAAGTGGACTGATCCGCCGCCTAACCAACTACGCTACGAACGATTTTTTTAATAACTTTCAAAATAATATTATCTATACACAACTTAGATCATGTTTAATATCAATTCGGTATAAATTTCGAAATCTATGTATATGCCTAAACACACTTGAAACATGCATTGTCATCCAGTTCTTAGCTATCCTGAAAATTTCAGAGCTCTAGGTAGTCGGGAAATAGGTTTAAATTCGATTACAAATTCCACGGAATGACACAGAGACACAGAACACGGCGAAAATATAAAAAACTTTCTAATAAAGGAACAATTTACAAAAAGGGTGTTTCTTTTATTAAAATACTTCTACCCTTGAATTTCAACCATAAACTAGTCAATTTGCCAAAAAGCGAGCGTTTTCAAGACATTACGAGAAGGGAATTCATTTTAGAAAATAATACTTTGGATCAAAAAACATTTCACTGTGAAAATTATTCAAAACTAAACAGAGATACATTCTCTGAGTGACGATTTTTGTGATCAATATTTTTGCCTAACGTAGGATTATAAATGTATATTTGTTTACATGTGACATATTACGTGACAATTTATACATTATATAAACTTAAGCTTAAGTGAACACATTTGCTTATTTTCCTTTCACATTTAAAAAGTGTGTAGGTTGGTAATCGATATATCGCAAGTTATAAAATACTGATAAGGTGATAATTAAATTATTGTAATAATGCTGTGATCCCGTACTTGGTCCAAAAATCTCCTCCTACGAAGTGGTTTTTGGTTAATTTAGAGCACAAATTAATTGGGCTTTCTCTTATATAATTATTAAGATTTTATGTTAATATGAAACGGTAATTATCGCAAACTAGTTGACAATTTACAGAGGCATTAGAATATGTAATAGTTGTTTCAAGTCTCACCTATATCGTATAATTATGAAACATATTTTTTTCTAAAATCATAAATTTGCAACCAATTTGCGAAATACATATTTCTATATAACCCAACAGCAAATTGTGCAATTCACTTTTTTAAAATTTGAAGTTTTGTTGAAATGGAAGCAACTTCTGTCAAGTAAAAGCAGACTTATATACAGATACATAAAATTAAATCTTTTTTAGATCGTTATTGCAACATTTTCGAGGAAACAAATTATTATATAGACACTCACTCTACAATACCCCCTTTCCAACATAGATTCAAACCAAACTTTACCCAAAACCCGATTCTAGAACTTCAAACTTACACTACCTGTCCTAAATCAGAGAAAAGTCGTGTCTGCCATACTAATGAATATTCAAAAGGCTTTCGACAAGGTTTGACACCTGGCCTTATCGGAAAGTTAAATAACATCCAATTACCCATTCAATTAATTAAAATTAATTCACTTCCAGCAAAGTAATCTGTATCAAAGTAGGAAATGCAATTTCAGAACCCTATACCCCCTTTTCAGGAGTTCCACAAGGGTCTATTATCTTATTCTCTACACCATCTACTCTAGCGATGTTCCTTATCTTCAGAATATCCAACTATACGCCAACGACAAGGCCCTATACACCTACGCAACGTCTCCTGAAATTCTCAACCAAAAAACTCTAAGACTGCTGGAAGACTCCTACAAGTGGTGCAGCAGATGCAGAGTAGCCCTAAATCCCACTAAAACCTAAACCATCATTTTCAGACATCGGAACCTCAGCCGACGAGAAAATCTCAGTTTCGACAATATCAGCGTCGTTCCTCAAGACACCTGGGACCTACTTGGGCGCGCGATTCACTCGAACTTACTATCCATAAAATGAGAAGGCGAGCGCCCCTCCTAGGTGCTTGGTTGGTAGACTCTGAAAATACCACTCCAAAACCCTACTTCATACTTACAAAAACTTTTATTCGACTTCTTGTCGATTAGAAGACCGTGTCAGACACTACACCACACACACTCAACTACACCAAAGTATTTTGTGACAGTTTAGGTACGTTCCAGGAAACAGGAAAACAAAACCAGGAAGCGAGCAGCGAATGGCACCGAGCGACTGATACTAATTCCATCCCAAACTTCACCATCCATCCCTTGAACCTTGAACCTAACTTCTAAAACCAATCAACATTATACTGCTGTAATTCAATTATTCCTTGTATCCTTATTGTCGTATCTATTCAGCGAAACTGTCATTTAGAGTAAAATGTTCATAAAAATAGGTATATCATAATAAATATCAAGTAGATATTAAAATCATAATACAAATAATACAAAAATGAGCTAAATTAATAAAACAAGTGGAAATGTAATTAGAACTTTCATTATCATGGTGTCGATGGCGGTGTACGTACACATCGTAAATATTTGTTCTCGTCATTTTCCTTAAAGCGCCAAAAGAAATATAACTAGAAATTATTTTTGATCGACTCATTGCAATTGCACAACTATATAGATTTTGGCTAAAACATGAAATATCAAAACCATATAGTATCTGTTGTCTTTAAGCTTTATCTCTATTTTAGCGAATTTCATTATTTTACATCGAGCATATACTTACTAGAGGCAGCTATTATTGCTCTTAGCGCAAGACGAGAAGAAGGCTGTCTCTCTTACATCTCTCTTCTAGTTGTTTGGATGATAGCGATTACGCAACCCTCTATTTCCTATAGCAATCAAAAGATAGATGCGAGAAAGATAGCAAGTAGTTTTATTTTCTCTCTGTCGTTACTCATATAGCTCTTAGTTAATATATAGTTGAAAGTATTTTATATTAATTGAAATAAGTACACATATTTTTAATGAATATACTGCTATTATGTTTAGCATTATCAACTGGAAATAACATGAATTCTGGTCAAAGATAATAATGAAATGCGGAATGTTAAGTATTTGATCAACTATAAACAACATCAACAGTTAGTTGTTTTAATTTAAAGAGCATTATATGCAAGTGAGAACATTTAAATTTTATTTTATTATCTGTATTAGCTTGTTGCTAATTATTACAGTAATAGTTTTTTGTAAATATTTATTTTCACTAAACTGCAAATGTAATTATCACAATATCTTTATTAATCATTATTAAAAGTAAAAAACTTAAATTAATACAAGCAAATTGTAACTTTCCACATTATTATTTATATTGTAAAACACGCAATATAAACTGGCTTCACACTCGAGGCGATACTTTCCGATAGTCGTCCAACAGACTGTTCCCACTGATTCTTAACAAATAAACGCCGAAAGGATGAGAATTACGAACGTATCTGTTGATGTTCAAAATTTATAATTGTGAATCTCAGTTGTTATATGTATATATAAGTCACTTTTGACAATTAATTAACGTTCAATTGTAAAACTAGCATTTTGTACAAATTTCAATAAAGTTCTAATTAAAAGGATTCCGTGTGGTTAATTGGCTTCAACAGGTTATGGGCCTTGTTAACGCAGAGCTGTAAAATTAGCCACGTTTGAAAGAGAACAAAAAAAATTCTCGAATTTATAAGGTATCACGTCCAAGCGGGAGCTTAATATGGAATTCAAAGCTCACATCGAAAAGCTGGAGGGAGCAGTAAATTGGTCGAAATGGAAGAGGCAGATTGAACTACTTTTAGTCCATCATGACATATTAGGAGTAGTTACTGGAGAAATTCCAAAGCCCGAAAGAGATGGAGAAACGCTTGAAAGTGATGAAACTGTAGATGCAAGAAATGCTAGGTATTTAATAGAAATAAAGTCTTTTAATAAATCTGATTCTTTAGCCCAACTAATCTTGGTAGGAAGCATGAATGATGCTAATCTTGAGCTTGTAGCTACCTGTAATACCTCAAAGTCTATATGGGATAAACTAATGTCAGTTTATGAACAGAGCTCTTGTCAAAGAGTGGATAGATTGATGGAACAGTTTTTTACTCTACAAAAGGAACCATTAGAAGACATTATAACGCACATCGCAAGACTACAGAAAAATTTCAGTCAATTAAACGAAGAGTTGAAAAGGTTTGTTAATACTGAATTACCAGAGTTACTTCTGATGAGTCGAATTATGTCTACACTTCCACAAGAATATTTTGAATTTAAGAGTGTGTGGGAATCTGTTCCTATAGAGGAGAGGAATGTGAATAAGCTAATAGAAAGATTAAGATTAATTGAAATGCGTTTACCAGCAAGAAATGGCGAGTCTACTGCCTTTTTTGCAAAGAAGAACAGTTTTTCTAAAGAAAAGAGAAAGGATAAGGGTGAGTCTAGAATGTTTAAGTGTTTTAGATGTCATGAAGTTGGTCATTTTGCAAAAACTTGTCCAAATAAAGGAGCAAACAAGAATTCATTCTCTCGAAATAATTGTATTGCTGAAGGCGAAGCATTTCCATGTGAATCCGAAGAATTACTTCTATGTGAGGCTGATATTTGGATTGCTGACTCAGGAGCATCAGTTCACATGACTAAGAATAAGAATAGTTTTGCTAGTTACGAAAGTTTCGTTTCTCCAAAAGAAATTCGTATTGGAAATGGTAATGTAATTTTAGCCTATGGGCAAGGTAATATAAATGTAGAAATGAAAATTTATAATAGATATTTTAGAAATCATCTTGAAAATGTTTGGTTTGTTCCAGAAGTTACCAGAAACCTGTTATCTGTAGGTCAAACCATTAAGAAAGGTTTTGAGTTTAAAGTAAATCAAAATGGTTGTTACTTTATGAAAAACGATAAAATTTGTATGACTGGGAGACAATTATCAGGTGGACTTTATGCCTTAGATATGAAGACATGTATCCCAGAAATACCTGCTGAAGTCTATACAGCTTCTTATGGAAATAGTTTGCAATTGTGGCATGAAAGAGTGTGTCATCAGAATAAGAGGCATGTAAAAAGAATTCTAAAAACTTACGGAATAGAGATTGCAACAGATGAAGAAAGTGAGTTTTGTGAAGGATGCATTTGGGGTAAGCAACAAAAATTACCGTTTAAAACACGTGAGAATAGACCAAGCATGCCAGGTGAAATAATTCACGCAGATGTTTGTGGTCCAATGCAAGTCACGTCATTAGGAGGAGCAAATTATTATGTTTGTTTTAAAGATGACTTTTCGAAATATCGTCGGGTTTTCTTTTTAAAAACAAAAGACGAAGTATTTGATAGCCTAAAAGTATTTTTAGAAGAAGCTCAAACTACTAGAGTTGCAATAAAAGAATTTCTAAGCGACGGTGGAAAAGAGTTTGATAATTCTAAAGTTCGTAATCTTTTGCAAAATAAAGGTATTAATTTCAGAGTGACAATGCCATATACCCCAGAACAAAATGGACTTGCTGAAAGAGAAAATAGAACCTTGGTAGAATGTGCAAGATCTATGATTCACTCAAAGAGTTTACCTTTGTTTTTGTGGGCAGAGGCTATTAATACTGCAACTTATGTTTTAAATCGAACAGGGCCTACTCCTATTCGAAACAAATCACCTTTAGCTTTATGGACAAATAAAGAAATTAATTCTATTGATCATTTTAGAATATTTGGATCCAAATGTTACGTTCATGTATCAAAACAACAAAGACGTAAATTAGATAAAAAGAGTATTCTTGGTTACTTTGTTGGATACTGCGGTGAGAAGGATGGATTTAGAATTTGGATTCAAAATAAAAATAAAATAATTAGAAGTAGAGATGTCGTATTTGGAGAAGAAGAAATTATTGAAAAGAAAATTCCTTTGGAAGTAACACTAAATTTGAATAGACAAGATAAAAACAACGACATTATAGAGCTAGAGGAAGAAGGTAACAGCAGTATAAACAATGAGGGTAGAGAAGAAGTGGATGAAAATAGCAATATGAACAATGATGGCAGAGAAGTAGAGGGAGAAAGTAGTAGTATTGAAGGTGGAAATGTGGAGGAAGATTCCTTGCTAGAAAACACACCTAACGACTCCCAAGAAGAAGTCGTGGAAATGCTCGGTCGTGGAAGAAGAACGACTCGTTTACCTCGTTATCTGGAAGAATATATTTTATTAGCAGAATGTTTTATATTGGAAGTACCAGAGAATTTTAACCAAGCCGTCAAATCGGATGACAAAGATAAATGGATGAAGGCTATGGAAGAGGAAAATGGTATTTTTATTAATCAAGAAGCGTATGTAAGAAAGATCTTGACAAAATTTAATATGCTTGATTGTAAGCCTAATAGTACCCCATGTGAGAAAATTGGAGATATTCAAAATTTAAGTAAAGAAAAACTGGAAGAAAATGTTCCATATCGTGAAGCAGTGGGAAGTTTAATGTTTTTAATGATTGCTTCACGACCAGATATTGGATTTGCCGTAAGTACTGTATCTGAAAAGCTAAATTGCCCATCGAAATCAGATTGGTGTGCTGTGAAAAGAATATTCAGATACTTGAAAGGGAGTAAGAACTTAGGGCTTCATTACAAAGAAAATACAGAAGCAGGTATTTTAAAGGTTTTTAGCGATGCAGATTATGCAGGGGATTCAGAAACACGAAGATCGCGGACTGGAACTGCTTGTATGTATTCAGGCTCCCTAATATGTTGGTCAACTCACAAACAACATAGTGTTGTTCTTTCAACCACTGAAGCTGAGTACATAGCAGCTAGTGAATCAACTAAAGACTTAATCTGGTTGCAGTTTTTGTTTAAAGACATAACAGAACTTAAAGAAAAACCAATATTGTATGTTGACAATATGAGTGCTATAAAACTCATTAAAAATCCTGAATTCCACAAAAGATCGAAACATATTGAAATAAGATTTCACTTCATAAGAGAAAAATTTCAAGATGGTGTAATGAAAATAAATTATGTTTCGAGCAATAATCAAATTGCTGATATAATGACAAAAGCTTTACCTAGAAGTCAATTCAATAACCTAAGAAGAATGATGGGCTTAAAGGTTGTTGAAGATAACTAATTATTAAATTTTGAGAGGAAGTGTTGATGTTCAAAATTTATAATTGTGAATCTCAGTTGTTATATGTATATATAAGTCACTTTTGACAATTAATTAACGTTCAATTGTAAAACTAGCATTTTGTACAAATTTCAATAAAGTTCTAATTAAAAGGATTCCGTGTGGTTAATTGGCTTCAACAGTATCTTTTACTTTTGTCGGTCCCAATTTCCCCGAGTGTGTAGAGCCAGCTAAATATTAGTATAAAAAAATTTAATGGAACGATACAATTTACTTAAAATAAAAATAACAATAATCAAACGTTAAATCTGCCTTAGCGTTATTTCGTATATGTTACAGCTTAGAGCTTATAAAAATACAAACCACTCGTATGTTAGCCATTTCTGGAAAATAGTGTTACATTGTAAAAAAATGGTATATAAAAATAGATTTAAATAAAATTTCTGTAACACTATGTTCTAAAAAAGTAACAGCAACACAGCAGGCTAAACAAAAATTGAATAACCACCACCGTACCTTCTAATGATTGAATAAAGAGATCCCAAATAGTACCTTTGAATTTAGTTAAACTTTCTTCATATCCATGAGGTTTTTCATCTGTCCTCCTGTATTTTTCTGGTGGGCTTTCAAAATATGCTTCTTTGGGATCGAATCCCAACTTCTCCTTGTAGTAGGTTTGTGTCGACATTATTTTAAAACATTACCCGCGCACTTATTTCGTTGTAGTCTTTTCGTTAAATTTGTTAATTTTTGAGCTTTTTTTTTGGAATGTATACGTTTCGATTCGATTGGTATTATTCGTTAATTTGCTGACTAAAACTGAAATATGCACATTTTTATTTAAAAACTTGTATTTATTAAGACTTTTTTAAAAAGAGATTATATATAAGGTACTACAAATTTAGCTAATTTGAAATTAACAAAAATTCCTGACAACTATATAATTTTGTATGTTTTATTAAACATTTAACACAAAGTAAATTCTTAGTTAAACTACTGATTCATTGGATACAGGATATCAATAAAGAATGGTACTACTCCTCTACGAAATCACGCCACACTATCTCCCAAAAAAGAACCATAAGCGATATAGCAAATGTATAAAAACATTCCACAAAAAATACTCTCCCAGCGGGTTTATACTTCATAAATTGATTTTTTCTGTCCTCTTCTATCACAATTTTGTCCATCATTCAATCTTAAATTCTTATTATTTAATAGTTTTTTTTTCGAATTCTACATACATAAATTGGAAATATTTTGATTGACAACGTTACAGATAACGAATAAAAACAAAATCGGTTACTAGGATTAACAACGTCACTTTTTTTTTTCTCTATATTTAAAAACATTGACGGCACCTAGATATATAGATATAGTTGATTCAAATAGAAGTGTCATCAAGTAGTCTCTGAAAAATTCAAATTTGTAGTGGCAGCACCCACGTTTAGTGAAATTTGAATCGCAATATTAGCCAGCTTGTGATCAGATTGCTACATATGCTTAATATAACTATAAACATTTTGACACATCGCAATGACATATAATTCCCTAACTAAAGTTCTGTTTCCATTGAATCTAGTAATAAAGTTAAAGATGATCTCACACGTACCCAGCCCACTTGATGACACTTCTATCTGAATAGATAGATATTCATTGGGTTGGCTGTTAGTTGGTATCACTGCGACCTTTACAGATCTATTGTGAACACCCATCATCTCTAGAATAGGATTAGAGCACCTTGGCTAGCCCTGTCCTCTTGATGAGCCTTAATAGTGGCCTCTCCACGTAACTTGGAGCAATGTCTGCATTTCTGAAAGTGTCAGCAACCCCGCCGAATGGTTCCAGGCCAATCATTGGGATATTAGCTCCCACTTTGGCCAATTCATCAGACTTCTCATTGCCCCGAAACCCTGAGTGTCTTAATACTCATGCCAGTGTCAGAGAATTCCGACTTGCGGCATGTGTCAGGACCCTAAAGCAGTCCCACACCAGCTGTGGCCTTATTTGTGCCAAGATTATCACCTTTAAAGCTGCTTGGCTGTCCGAGTCTATGATTACTCTGACCTACAATATCCGTTTCACAATGTTTTATGACTATTACTTCAGCCTGAAACACTGTAGCATACGCATCTACACTTAATTGGACTTGTATCCTGGTTTCTACTATATACCCGATCCTGTGCCTTTCTTAGCCTTTGAGCCATCGGTTTAGCAGATTGACTCCCCTTGAAGTGGGGGGCCATTGTTGAATGAATCCCTTTCCAGTAATTCTACTCGAAAGTTTCTCGCAAAGTTATACCCAGGGACTATTTTTGTCCTGAGGCATATTCATTATTTTATCCGCCTTAACCCTATCATGTAGCTCTGCTTGCTCTTTTCTCCTTAATAAGTTTATAGGAGCAGCCTGTGAGCAGTTACCATAGCCTCGCCCTGTATATAGATTTACAATGGTAATAAGTTGAGCAGAACCTGTAATGCGTCCATGGCCATTGTGACATTCAGGCAAGCCTGTCTTTAAATACTTCCGAGTTGCCTGATCGCTTGAGACTGTTGCGTTCTATTCTGCCACACAACCGGACCATAGGTTAACATTGGTCTAATGACCTGTGTGTATAGTTTATCCAAAACCACTTAAATAGGCGTGGTCAACGCTCTTTTCGAATTTTCAAGAATTCTCTTCATGGGCGTACAGGTGTGAGTCGGGAAGTTAAAAGCAACATTAAATAGATATTTTACTAGGTTCGTTCATATAATGACGTTCTTTTGAGTTTCCCCTGGTAAAATCGTAAAAATAATTCCTTTCCAAGTAGGTCTAGTTATACTATACAACTAGAGGTTCATTTTGGGGTTCTTGTCCCAGTTTTTGCGATACATTTGTCTATACCTACCAATGTATTTGGTTTCAGTGGCCATTGATACCAGCACGTTATTTAGCAGTATCGGTTTCAGCATCCTTTTATTTTTGAATGGGACAACTGTATTTTTTTTTTTAGATTGACTGTTAGACCTCCATCCTTGCACCACTTATAGACCATATTCATTCCGGTCTACATTCGCTCTGAGACTGTGCCCATGATGGCACCCCACAGTGAGAGCAGTAGAGAATATAATAAACAAGAGTAGTTTTTGGTCAATTTTACCAACCTGTACCATGGGAAACCGTTTGATATTAAAAAATGAGGAAACAAGTATACATACCATCTTAATTGTTAATAGAATCAGTAGTTTTGATAAAAATAAAATATGCACTATTCCTTAAAAAATACAAGTTTTGAATGAATAACGTGTTTTTCATAGAGGGTAATTTAATTTAAATCAGTATTATCTCAAGTTTAGGAGTGTTTTTATCTAATTTTTTTATATTGTAATATTTTATTTATAAGTATGACAATAGCAAAATAAAACAAAATTTTAAGTAAGCATTTACTAATGATGATTGACTATGTTTTAAGGACAAGTATCTAAGGTCAATAGAAATAACAAAGTAGATGTCATATGTTCATTATTATTAGAAATATAAATTTTAATAATTTTAGAATTTATCCGCAACAAAATAAAAGAACAAATTTTCGTATTTTCATAAATGGTAACTGATTTTATCTACTCTACCTCATATTATGTATCAATTTTTAGTTCGTGAAAACTGTCATTATAGACAGCAGTGCGTGAAGGATTAAAAGTGTGCGTGAAGTAACAATGTATTTTAAATGGGATTTACTTTTTCGCACTGTTTTTGACACACCTTCATATCATCTAATCAAATAGCCTTAGCATTCGCGTTGTCATGGTGTTGCTATGAGAGCATTAAATTTCAACAAAAGCTATTCTGACAGTTTAGTAGATTACATTTTTAAATTTGAATTTGTAATTATTTTTTATTTGTTTATCGTATATAAAATATTGTATGAAACTGTGCGTGAAGTGCTTTTTGCGCACTTACGCGATATATAACATCGCGTGCGTGCGCAAAAAGCATACTTCACGAACTGTTTCATAAATAACTATTGTTGGCCTAATTTGTAAACATGACACTGTTGATATATCAATAGAACAGGTTTATTTGTTTCACTGTTATAAAAATACCCAATAGATAAGGAATATTAATAAGCGTGCAAATATTATTAAAAACACATCAAAAGTACCTAAACATTTTTGTATTGTTTATAACAAAAATATACACGCACTCAATATAATTCGAGATTTGCTGAATAGGAATTAAGGGTTAGTTTGATTCAAACCGATTTTGTGCGTTTAGGAATGAGACTTTGATCTATCATCATGATCCCAAACTAAAACAAGAACGTTTATCTTGAAAAAGGTAAAACAATTACAGTGGAACCTCGATTAACCGGCAGGCACGGGACCAACAGCCTGCCGGATAATCGAGATTTTCATGAAAAAAACTATGCTGTAATTATTTTTTTGAAAAATAGCATTAAAATATTTATTTAAAACTAAAATTTAACAAGAAAATTTGTAATTTTTGTTTGCTTCACTGTTTTATCGGATTTATCCTAAGCCAATTTTCGCATTCGCCTGAGGAGCATTGCGTCTGTATTATTCGGATCCTCTTGTTGTTCGTACCATTCAATAAACTTTTGAATATTTAATGATTCAATATAATAACGTGCGCCAAAAGAAATCAAATACACTGCGATGTCAGCAGTGCCGCATTCTATTGAAAACACTTGCCAAAAGAAAATCAAACGCACCGCGACATGATTTACTGCTAAAGTACATAGCGCACTATTAGTTTCGTATTTCAATGCAAAGAGTGCCGGTTAATGGAAAGCCGGATAATCGAGGTTCCACTGTAACTCTGATTATTATTGCATACTTTTGGACCAGTTTGGATAAAAAAATCGTAAAAAAGACCCGGTTTACAGAAGAAAACAATCATTTTTCATGAAGACAATGCACGTGTTCACACAAGTTTATTGACGATGGCTATTGAACGAATTAAGTAAAGTAAAAATTGCTATTCACCAGATTTGGCCTCGTCCAACTATTACCTCTTCAAAAACTTGAAACAATTCCTTAGTGGAAAGCATTTCTCATCGAATAAAGAAGCTATTGCAGCTGTGGAACAATATTTTCCGGAAAATCATTACAGGAGGATCATTGGAATAAGTGTGTTCAAGCTGAGGGAGATCATATTGTATAAAAAAACAAATTTCATGCACATTCTTTCATTTTTGCATTCAAAACTTTTCTATAAAAGTTGTTAATTAGCAGAAATATATTTATATAAATACACTGCAAATTAACTAGTTTGAAGTACCTAGATCATATTATAAAGAGTGTGAATTTTACGAGAATATAGAAAAAATGTAGTTCAAATATATGTTATAGGTGGTACATAGAAAGTATTGCTAAACCAATTTTATCTTGTTATACTGAAAGCCACTAATAAATCCTAATAGTGAATCCTCATAATGGTTAATATACTTAGGGAATTTCTAATATTAGTAATAGGTAACGTCACGTCTTGACCTAATGGCTTTTTAATCGATTTAAACGTTGTTACTTTTACAGGGTCTTTTGAAAATTTAATTTTAAAATAATTTCTGTCTGATGAATTTTTATAACTAAAAATTTATAAACTGGCATCGAAAATTACAAAAATAGTTAAAACTGTAAGTTATTTTCATTAATTTAAGGTAAAATAAAAAATAACCAATTTAAGAGATTTATTAATAATATAAAACTGTATATTCGATGATAAGATTTTAATATTAAAAAAATGAACTTTATCAGTATTTAAATTGGACCACATTCATATGTATCTAATAATAAATTATCTATAAAAATTTACATCGTGTTATTTTCTTTTTACTGTAGTTCCGTGATAAACATATATTCAAATTATACAATTAGCCATAAAAAATAAAAATATTTCCAATGATAATTTGTTTATTAAAGTAACGAAATCGTGAAAGTTATAAATTGTCTATCACTAAAAGGAATTAATTAACTTAATAGGCTATTGATTATGTACTATTGAAAGGAACCCCAAATAAAGAGCTTGAAGTTGTCATTAGAACGTTGCACAAAGAACAAGATTTAAACATGATCGTCGAATTTGGTGCTAAGAAAAAACAACGCGATCATTTACGATCAACTATGTTAGCAAAAGAGTTGAAACTTCGAAAAGTTAAAGAATCTGATGTTACCGTAAATCCTATTGATTTGGAAATTGAAAATATCCCTCTAGTATTAATATCGAAAACTCCTACGTCAAAATATTCCAGAAGATATGAATAGGAGACGATCTAAATCTGACGAGGTATGGCTAGAACACAATTTAACAGTACGAAATGTTCTGCAACCTTCAATGAAGAATCGAGAATCCGTTTCGAATCTAACTAAAGCAACATATTACAATACAAATGTTTTTTTTAGCACAAGAGCAAGATATGGGTGGAAAGATAGAAACTTATGTTGTACAAGTGATATTTAATGATTTAAAAGAACAATCACCAGCGATTTAGTTGATTTTACTATTGGCAGTCACTCATTTCGATAAAGAGTAATGAAGCATCTAAGGATAGAATTCAGATTTTCAAAGAAAGTAAGAAGGTAACTAATCTACCCCTTCAGTTAACATAAATCTATGTTTTTTTATATTTTGGGCTCAATTGAACATATTAAATCACAAAATTTTTATCATAGTTAATAAGTACTGGCATTGAAAATTACGAAAATAGTTGTAACTGGACTTTATAATTATAATCAAAATATTGGTAAAATTAATAATTCTGATGTAATAATTAATTAGTATTTTAGTTATTTTTATTAATTCAAATGTAAAATATCTCATGAATAAAGAAATAACCAATTTACGAGATCTATACATATATTCCATGACAAAATTTTAAAATTTAAAAACACGAACTTTATCAGTACTTAAAGTGGACAGAGAATTCCCATATTTTATAAAAAAAAATAGTAAATTCAATAAAATCATTAAATATCACTTGAGCACCTTGTTGTTGGTACAACTTGAGTTTCAGTATCTCCATCCATACCTTGTTCTTGTGCTAATAAACAATATTTAGGTCGTTTCGGGTTTGGAAGATCTGTTGCTTGAGTTAGTTTCGAAATGGATTTTCGATTCATTATTGAAGGTCGCAGAACATTTCCAAAAGTTGAATTGTGTTCTTGCCAGACCTCGTCAACAGATTTAGATCTTCTCCTAGGGGTGTATACTGATTTATATATTCTGGAGTAATCTGGCGTTGAAGTTGATGGTACTGGAGGAATATTTTCAATTTCCAATTCAAAAGGATTTACAGCAACATCAGATTCCTTACCTTTTCGAAGTTTCAACTCTTTTGTTGGAATAGTTGCTCTTAAATGATCGCGTTGTTTTTTCAACTCATCATCAAATTCGACGGTCAGGTTAAAATCTTGTTCTTTTATAGTATTGTTCAACGTTCCAATGACATCTTCAAGCTCTTTATTTTTGTTAATAAGTTCAGTATTTTGGGATTCTAATCGAATAATTTCTGTTTCAGACTTGCTAATGTCATCTTTTACTTTCTGATTTAAATTGCAAATTTCTGCTGTATTTAATCCTTGTTCGCTGTTGAGTTCTACTAAACGTTTTCGTAGTTCTTTATCTATTTTATCAACTTTAGCATCGATTTCTTTCATTTTGGGTTTTGCATCGTTCAATACCTTTAGTAAATTATCAATATTACTGCCAAATTCTTCTACTCGAGTTACATCCAAAGAAAATATGGGTATTTCTGCAGAGGGAAGAGTTCTATTAATTTTAGCTGGTGAAGCAACTCTTTTAGCAATTACTTTTTTGGTAATGATGGAAGTAGATTTACGTTCCAGTTTAACCGCTTTTTTGCCCCGACTCGTTCCCGGAAAATCCATTACAAGAAAATTTTCTTCCAAATAGTTTACGGATGGATTAACACAAACTATGGTCTGTACGTTTCCTGTTCCTTCAAATTGGTTTAGAGCTATTTCTTTGATTTCCTCTTAGAATTTCTAAGGCTGAGCAATGAATTTTTTATACAACTTGCTTCTTTAATCGTATGATGTTTAAAGTGACACTCAATATTTCTATGACAAATACCTACTGAGATTGAATTACAGTAAAACTTTCGGATCATATTATATGTATAGTGTTGCCATACCTACTTGTATGAATTTTAAAGGAAAAATCTTGCTGCTCTTAACAATATTTTTTATGGTAAATAAACATCGACAGGTACAGATTTTGAATTAAACTTCGAGTGGTTACCAAAATAAATGAAAGCATAGAATGTTTAAGTTTTAAAACTACCTATTTCATCTTCCTATTGTTGTTTTATGATGTAAAAAATGTTAAATCTATACGTATATAATTACTAATTAGATAGTAACTATTTGATTAAATTTTTAGTTGGAAACATGACAATCATCATTTTAATTTAAAAATGTAATGAATATTCCAAAGATTTAGAATAAAAATAAAAAACACTCAATACATAAGTATTTCATCAATAAAAATAATCCAATTAATAATGATAAAATTGACATAACACTCTAGATAAAACACATTATCACAGTATTCGTCATAGAACACAAATATGCAACCAAAAAAATCAACCTACACTATGAAAACTTATACAAAAATCGTTGTTTTTTTTGACACAAAAGGAGGCGATTACGAACTTTTCGATTATGTTTACAGTCCACGAGTAACCGTTCAACTGTCTCGAGAATCGGTGGACAACTAACAAGCGAGGAACAAGAATCACGCGGTCGACTCTGACCATCTATGGAACTTATTCACTGGTCAGGTAGGCTGGAAATCTGCATAAACGTAGGTGCCGAATCGTGTGGAGACCTAAGAATGTATACCGGGGAAATGATTAATCAATTTGTAATTATGATTAGAAATTAGAATGTTCTGAACAGACTGCAGCTGGAGTGGTGGCGAAAGTTTTATTGTATTCAAATCTCTTTGTACCTCTTACGTAGATGCAACTGTAACCTATTTTTAATTAGGTAGATACAGCAATGAATCACTTTTGTTTGCAAATTTCTTGACCTTCTCTTGTGACAATATAATTACCCCACTTTCCCTCATAGCATAAGATATGTAATCTGTCCGAAAAATCATAGCCATTGCGAGGCAAACAGAGCTGGTGCCGACATTTAAACTGTTTTTCCTTGCAGGCAAACATTCAGTTAACATTAATCTAAAGTTTAAGTACGATACGTGTAATGTTGTAGTTATAACGAACTGCCAAAAAAATGAAATTAACGTCAGTAGACGGATTAGTTTTAGCAAAATATTGACACTATAAAGATCGCGAAATAAAGGCATCATTGAAGTTTTCAACGGCCTTGGTTTAGGAGAAATGAGAGAATCAGACCAAAATCCCGTGTATTTTCTTATAAAGGTTCATCTTTGTTCCTTTCAAAGTTAACTCTCGTGAAGTTCAAATGTTGCCCACTCTACAGTTGTATTAACTTATTTGCATTGTCTTCTGTTATTTTCCATTTGGTAATAGGTCATTAAAGTAATATCTCTTTAACGGGTTATTTTCGTTTTGGATAATAAGTTAATGCACTACGTCTAAAAACAATGAAATAGTTTGAGTCAAATTTGAATTCCAATAATTGAAAGATTGATATCTATGCAGCCTGAAAATGAGTCGAAGAACAATTTAATTGAAATTTTGCTCAATCTATTTTATTGACTTAGACGTGGCTTTGGCAGACAGAAGGCAATGAAAATAATTTCGAGTTGGTTACATGTAAACGTCACAAGGGACAAAAAAAGTCCAAAATGAACCTTCATAAGAAATTATATGGTATTTTAATCTGTTCCTCTCACAGCTCCTAACCTGACCACACTTTTTCTAAAAAAAATTGCACACCAAAGAATAGAAATCAGCGTTGATGTAAAAAATTCGCTAGACCGTTTTACGGACGAAATTTACACAACTTAGGGTAGTGATTTACTTATAATAACCAGAAAATAAACACCCGTTGCCTGTTTGGGTGTTTTAAGGTGAAAAAAGCCAGGAAGTAATATCCAAGAAGATGGTAGCGAAATTTGCCTCGAAATCCAGTCATGTAGCAACAATTCTTCTACAAGACCAAAGGACTCTCACTGAATTTGCCACAAGTCATTGCTGAGCTTCGAAAAACGACAAATGATCCTACATCAAGAAGTACTCATACAAGTTGCAAAATAATTAAATTTTTATTACTTTTTATTTCATTATAAGACCAATCTCGATCTATGTTCCAAGAATTATCTTACTTTTTCCATTATTAAAACAGACTACGTGCTCATAGGTTCAGTCAATGCCTTTAAAAATGCAATTTTGATGGTACCAATAATGGAGTGGAATAATTGGTAAATTCTTCCATTAGACTGTTCTTTGCTTTGTAATTTAGTTCTTTGCTTTTTTGTTTTGAACTTTCTCTTTTCAGATTATCTTCCCTGACTTGGTCATCAATTTAAGCGTTTAAGCCTTTATCTATTAAATGATGTATTCACTGATTATTTATCTAGACTTTAATTTCTTTGTTAAATAAACGCTTAAACTGTCCTTCTTGAATTTTCATTAGTCCCAAAACTTTCTCTGTGTTATCCTTAATTTATCTTTGTCTCTATTAGTTAAGCACATTGTTTCTCCAGCATAAAAATCAAAGAAATGAATACCTTTATTCAGAGTTCGAATAATAGTATATAAGATTCAATAGTTGCAATAATTAACCGTACAATTGTATTTTTTGATATTTGGAGATAAGCCAATGGTACAAGTTGCATGCAACTACCATTTTTTGAATAGTTGTAATATTTTCTAGACATCTAATATTAGCTTTTTGACACAGTTAATAGGAATATACGAGTATATAATCTAAAGTTCATTTAAACATAAGTGTGTTTCTAGGTATTACTATTCTATACTTTCAGTTTTTTATTGGAGGACATTTACAAGTAATAAAAGATAGAATTTTAATAAGCACCATACTTGCAAAATTTTAGTTTCACATTTACTGAAGATTTTCAATTATTGGTAATATATTTCATGGCCTAATGGTTTCAAATTACATACATTTCTATACATATCACGTTCAAATGAAAGTATAAGTAATACTGTTATTCTTAAAACTTAAAACTAGTTTTCGACCCACGTATTTCTTGTTAAGCTTTTTTGTCACAAATTACCTTATAAGCATTTTATACGTAATACTACAGAGCCGGATTATTTAATCGTTAGATCCCTATATTCACCCTGTAATTTACCAAAAATAAGAACTAAACCAACACTGAATAGCAATATTTTTTTAAATTTTAAGAAATTTCGTTATCAAATTTCTATATTATGTACTTATTTTTATGTATGTAATGATAACATATTAGCAAAATCAATATAAATTGACTTTTTCAGTAAGATATTTTCGTTAAGTAGGTATTTGTGTAATTAATATGCAATTTAAGTAATGATTAGACAAGAATGGGAATTTTATATTTATCAGCAAATTTACAAACATACAAATTTATCGGATTTATAAAAATTCTTCTATTATTTTGTTATATTTTTATTGATAACCATCTCTAAATCTAAACTTATTCGAAAACACTGATAATATAATCCCTAATTGCAAATACGATAATACCTTTATTACATAGATATTCCATTTGTTTAATACTTATGGGTTAAAGTTTAAAATCCTACAAATAACCCAATTGTTATCATTCCTCTTTTGATCCTTATTTGATGCTAATTAATAATTTCTACTCCATTTTATCATTCTTTACCTTTCAAAGATTATTTTGCTAGCTATCTAAGCTAAAACATCGACATATTTTAAATAGGTCTCATTTATTCCATCTGGATCTGAAAAATTGGTCAGGGGGCGAGCAAGTGTAGGGAAATCCACACCTCAGGCTGTCATCAGGCCTAAGATTTAAAATAGGTGGGATTTGCCTGGTGTAAGCCAGTAGGTACCTACTCGCCAAACATAGATCTTCTGATTTCAGAAAAAGCAGAGCAGGCATACAGTATATACTCAACTGTTTTCTTGTCTTGATCGTAACCTCTGTATAGAGTAACAATAGATAGATAAAATGAAACTATCTGCTATCTTGGTTTAGGCAGTAGAGGAAACTTTAGAAAATACTTATTAAATTAAGTACTATGACGCCACCATTATTTCATACATTTAAATATGCAATTCTTACTTTATTAAGTACTATGACGCCACCGTAAAGTGGCATAGTTGATTAATATAGTTGATATATATAAAATATATTCCTAAAGTAGCTGCTGTGACAAATCTATTAATAAGCACTGCGAAACATTTATGGATTAAACCCTTGTTTGGTAGTTCTAAAAAAATATTTCTACTAAGTCTTTATTGCGACAATATTCTGCCAAATCCCACTCGTATAATCTGTTCCTCTAAAACAAGACAAAATGCGCGCCCACGACACCCCACATTACAACAGAATTGTATCGGCATACCTATTAAAATATATCCATACACCTTTCATCTGTAGAAAGTGACTAGAAGAATAGTAAATAAGATAAAGTGACGTATTACGGCGTGGGATTTTCAACCTCGCTCGCCAAATAGGAGGAATTCGTGTGTGTACCTGGAATTCTTCACGTCATCAGTTGATTAATCAGAACTATTTGTCAATATATCGACATATGGTCAAATAAACCCCGCTCTATATCAATTTTAATTTCGTTTACCCAAAATATGTTAATATATGTTCATACATGTAAATGATATGAAATAATACATACAATCACACAAACAACCAAACTTTCACTTAATTTTATGAAGTGATAGGTGTTGAATGATATGTAATTTAAAATTTAATTTCAATAATTTCAATAGGCACGAAAAAATAATTGAATATGTTAGAAAGAAATTGAAAGTTGATAGGATTCACCTCGATTATATCATTATTAAGATATACGAAATTGTCCATAATGAGTTTTTGGAAAGGTGTCAAACCATCACTGTTAACTTGTATTGTGAGCAGCTTCAACGATTACAAGAAGTACTCATTCAGAAACAGCCTTTTTTTATCCATCCAAAGAAAATGATATTCTTGCAGGATAACACCAAGCCTCATATTGCATGTGAGTGCCACTAGAAAAAATTCTGAAATCGACCGGGAAACGTCA
This sequence comes from Altica lythri, assembly GCA_964028335.1. Taxonomy (NCBI): domain Eukaryota; kingdom Metazoa; phylum Arthropoda; class Insecta; order Coleoptera; family Chrysomelidae; genus Altica; species Altica lythri. The sequence goes on along the minus strand of OZ034800.1, from coordinate 89,634,103 downwards.
CCACATCCACCATATTCTCCACCTTTTTTTGTCTCTTGATATGGTGTACTAAATGTTGTCCACCATTTTTTTTTACTTCAAATCCAGTGAATTCTATACCATATCCCAATGCATGTGAGTAAAGAAGAGATTGCTTATTTTTGCTGACAAAGATAGAGGATTAAAAAAATCTGCTTACCGCAAAGAAACAACAATATTTAGATCAAAGTATACTTGAAAATATAAAACGGATTAAAAATTTACAACCTACAATTACTGTCATATAAATACTTCCATATAGGTAAGTATAATATTAATATTTTGTATTTAAATAAAATGAAGGCTGAACTAACCGATATACTTATAAAATACTTTATAAGTACACAGGAACATACAATTTTTACTTTTTCTGGGTTACTTTATCAATTAAAATAGATCTCATGGCTTAATATCCTTAGATGATTAAAAACAAATTGATAATTGCTTCAAAGTAGGCGATAATGAAATAGCTAATAACCAGTGAACTGTTATTGGGTGAAAGGTCGAACCAAGAGATGCAATTAACATTTCACACCCGTGTTGTTTAGTTCAGGTTAACAATTAATTCCTTAAATTATTTTATTAACAAAAAATTTTTTAACTGATCGCTGTCTTTACATGGTAAAAATATTTTAAAAACTCCCTTAAAGTGAACCTAAAACAATCTTTTTTTATTTCTTCTGTTTGTCTGTATGTTTGTTAACGCAAATATAAAAACGGCTTAACCGATGTGGATGCACTTAAATCTAGTGCTTTTAAAGTAAAACTTCTTTAGGCGCGACTAGGGGTAACTCAGATTTTTTTCTGACGGAAGTAATTCTGACGGAACAAAGTAATTCTGTAACGGTGTGACGTCAGCTATGGGAGGAGCTTAAAAACCTTTCCAAACAAAACAAATTTGCATTTACATTTTAGTGGAATTGAGGTTATGTTTTGTTTAGAAGTTTATAAATTTTATTATGGTAATCTTGTAATTAATTATGTATTCTTTAACTATTAGATACTATTCTGTTCGAGTAAAAATGGTGTTGTATTATAATCTTCTTTCGGTTTCAAATACATTAAAGGTATTTAGAGAGTAAAATCTATGTTTCACATTTTAGTTATCATAAACCTATTATTTCATATATAAAAAATAATGATAACTTTCAAATTTCTAATGAATAATATTTTTTTTTGTAAAGTATATAGACAATAAATATAATTAATTGAATTGTAATTTAATATTTATTTTGCGATACGTACGTCAAATAAGTTTTACTTCAATCGCGAGTAAAGGTTGCACGCACACTCTTTTTTTAACTTCCCGCTAAAAAAATTAATTTTTTTTTTAAATCGGGAAGTTATTGGTTTTACCGAGGGTTTTACCCCGTTTTTCGAAAATCGAGTTTTTATCGGATCTCAATATTTTGAGGTATTTGGAACCTCCCGTGACTATTTTTACGAGGGTGTCTGTATGTCTGTATGTATGTGTTGATGTGTGTGTGTATGGATGTTTGTAAACCTCTTATAACTTTTGAACGGCTTGACCGATCGGAATAAAATAAAAAGCGTTCCAAAGAGTTCCATCTAATTTAGATTCCCTGTAAGTTTAAACCGATTCGAACCGGTAGATTTTAAGAAATTTCCGGAAATTTCAAAATAACCGAAAAAAACAATTGGTAAAAATGATGTTTTTTGGGCATTACATCGTTTAATGTCATAACCTAATCAGCTCTCAAGCTTAAAAAACCACGTCGAATGCCGTTTTGCAAATTAAAATCGGTTGATTCGTTCGTGAGATATTGTTGTCGAAAAATTTCAAAAAAAGTGTTTTGTTTCAATAACTTAAAGATTTTTTGACTAATCGATTTTGCACTTTTAGTACCTAACGTTTTTATGTCTCAAAAACTGCGTCGAATGCCATCTTGAACATCAAAATCGAATAACGCGTTAAAAAGTTATAGCTTTACGGTTAAAACTAGCGGGAAGTTGCAAGGATGGCCTTTAAGGTCAACCTCTTTTCAATTTTTTTTTTTTATTAAAATCGGTAAACAAGTAAAGAAGTTATATCAATTCTATTTCTATAGGATTTGGATCTTCCGATGCTACGAATTTTAAGTTGCCAAATATGGAGACTAGGAATAGGAATAAATAATTACGTTTGTTATTTCAACATGGTCTTAGATTTAGCTAAACGTAGCACAGATTGGTTGAGTTACAAATAAAAGGATGCCGTCCAATTCGAACATAAATAGACTTGTCAGATACTGTCACTGTAATATCATTTAATCTGCGACCGTGCAATAATAGAGCAAAACAGACCTAGAGAGCTTGTTTTCACTAAGGAATTTGCATTGTGAATTTACTGTAATGTTTCAAACTGAATTGCGAATCTGCTTTGCACATGGAGATATTTATTATGACCTCGATTTCTTACTAGCGCCTATATTTAAAGATTGTTTGTTATAGATACGCTAAGCACTCTAAAGTTAATTATGATAATTGATCAGGATAAATAAACACACTTAATTTATAAGGGAATAAAAGTGACCTTTCCTCGTGTTCTTATTTCAAAATGTTCTAAGTCTGCCTTAGGGGACAACTGAATTATATTTTATCGTGTAATATTTAAATATATATGCATTGTAAAATATTGCTACCTTTACGTGTTGTAAACTATATTTTAGTAGTTACAACCCACACTCTTAACACTCCTTTTACAGCATAGATTCAACAAGTGATATTTGCAAATTTCATTCATTAAAAATTGCTGATAGAAGTATGGTATTTAATAATAGTACATTAGCAGAAAAATGTTGATTCTCTTGCGTTATCTGTTCCATTTTTCACAAAAATGTCTCTAATGGATTCATGTCAGGACTACAAGCGGATCACTCCAAAACAGGAATTCCTACAGTAGTTCATTATGTGCAGTATGTGCACGCGCATTATCCTGCATAAATAAAAAACTATCGCCAACCAAAGGGAAATAGGAGACAACATGTTATATGCATCTATCTGCTTTTAAGAGTTCCATGTTACATAAAATTTAAACTCCACCACCAAACGGCGTTCTTGGTGAAATACGGCAAGATGCAAATAATTTTTCGGTTCTCCTCCATACACGTTCGAATCCGTCTCAAGATCGTAAGCAAAAGCGTGACTCGTCAAAAAATATCACAACACTTCATTGCTGAAGAGTTCAGTCTCAGTGATTCGTAAATCTTATGAGAACGTAAACCATTTTCATACAGCACTAACAGTTCGTGTAGAAAATATGAGTTTCGCGAGCTTCTAACGAATCTTGGACGTGAAAGAGCGGTTCCGTTATGCGGAAATCTTGAACAATCGTTCACCACACTGATCTCTGCACCCTTTTCTGTCTGATCTTGGTCTTCTAGGGTATTCTTCAGTCTGACGATACTTTATAAGAGGACGTTTTTTGGTAATATTCATATCATTTGCTTTTTATTACTAATGTTTACTTTCTCTCCATTAAAACCTACAAAGACAGACAAAAAACTATACAAATTCAGATTTTTTTGTCCATTACATTCTTGCTAATGATTCAGCAAATCTTCCAAGTTCAAATACACTATAATAGATTTTATTTCTAACAATAATTTTTATATGTCAACTCTAAGACTAAGATTCTTACAATTCACAAATTTTAATATGCGACTACCTCACTCCTTTCAAGGTTAACAGGATAGTTTCGTGCATAATTTACATATATATGTTCAACGAAGAGAATCATAGATAAAAGAAAAATGGTCTATTATAAAAAAGATGTCAATACCGGTTTTTCCCCAGTGAAAATACAACAAAACTGATGCAGGTGTATAATCAGTTACGGGTAAAATGTCGCAATGAATATTGTATGTGTATGTAAATTGTTTCTTTCAACAAAAGTATTGATATTCGTTGTTCTATTTCTTTTAGAAAGATCTGCTGCTGTTGATTCCATGTAAAGATATTCAAGGAAAATATGTAAAACTATATTAATATTGATACAGAATTTTTAATATAAATACATATTATGAATGATAAAAAAGATGAAAATTTTAGATTTTAGCTTCGTCCTTTATAGAATAATTATTCAAAATTCCTTTTTTTTTGTCATTAAAAATGTCAAAAATTAATTAATTTGATAATCGATTTTTGAAGTAAAACTTCTTTAGCGACACTAGGAGTAAAAAAGTTATTCTAACGGACGTGACGTCATTCTAATAACAGAAATCGGAAACAAAACCTAATACTGACACGATTTTGCATGGGCGCCGGCAGCAGGGTGCAAGAGGGTGCGCTTGCACCCCCCTGCTATGAAAGAGAATACCTGAATTTACCAGAAAATTATATATTTTTTTAATTTTTTTATTAAAATATTGTTTGAATAAAAACTAAAGGCGTCGCGGTTGTTGTCCAAATCATTCTACATTCTATATATATTAGATCATAATAGTGTGTAGATGCAGATGCACCTCCCTGAAAATAATCCTGGCTGCGCTCATGCGATTCTGCCTACTATATTAAATGAAATTAAATCTGTAATTGTATGAATTGACAGCTTGTTATCTTGTCAACCAAAATACATTGCGTAAATAATTTAAATTTGTGTATAAAGTGTTTGTATTAAATATGAATAAACAAAGTGGATTTATTAATGAAGAAAGTGATGAAAAAATATTGAATGAAAACAGTGAGTACCTACTCTGTATGCATACATTTTATTTTTGGTGTGTAATTACACTATTTATTCCTAATTATTTATACCTATTATTTATACCTAGCTATTTTCGTTTTATAGGTTTAAAGAGCTAAGAGCTAAAAAGAAAAAGAAATTGTGAACGTCAAAAGGCATATTATAAGCGCCAGAAAGATTTGAAGAAAAATGAAAAAAGACGAGACAGCGACATTTATTATGATTTGATTAAGTAAGTTTATATACATACATACATATTACGATAGTAAAGAAGCATGTTGCACGTTTTTGTTCATAAAATAATAATATTCGACATGTTTTAACACTTGCTGATACTTATTTTAGGTTTGGTTAGGTAGCCATAAAGGCCATAAAACCACTAGTCAGGATGGCTGATCTTTTACCAGCAATAACAGATCCTTCGTAGGACTGAAGAAAACAAACTCAACTCAGGATTTTAAATTTTATGGAATATGCTATAAAATGCTACAAAATGAAATGGTTATCTAACTATCGAAGGCTCTTGTGTTGTGTTGTATTACAATAAGGTAGATACAGCTACAAAATCACACATTCTAAATGTAATATGTGTATATTTTTAATAGTGTTTACCTATTATTAAAGCAAAACTTCTTTAGGCGCGACTAGGGGTAACTCTAACGTTAGATTCTAACGGAAGATTCTGATGGAAGTATCGGTGTGATTTCAGCTATGGGAGGAGCTTAAATTTTCAAAATTTTCAAACGGTTTCAAATACATTAATGTTATTTAGAGAGTAAAATCTATGTTTCACATTTTAGTTTTCATAAACCTATTATTTCATATATAAAAAATAATGATAATTTTCAAATTCCTATTTCTAATATAAATATAACATCTCATTTTTTGTAAGGTATATAGGCAATAAATATGATTGAATTGTAATTAAATATTTATTTTCCGATACGTACGTCAACAAGTTTTACTTCAATCGCGCGTAAAGGTTACACGCACACTCTTTTTTTTTTCTAGTTACGATACTAGTTTAATGAATGATACAGATGATTCTAATTAATTGGGTTTTTCATAGATGATAAATAAGGTGTGTTCTTTGTGTGTAACAAAGCCAATAAAAACAAAGAACAGTTTAAACTATATTTTTATTTGAATTAAATGACTGTTCTTTCTTTTCTATAAAAATATTGCAAAAAAAAACTATACCTAAGCACACCTGTTTGACGTATCCCATAAAATATTTCCTGTTTAACAAGGATCGTCTTTTTATGTTTTATGTATTCTTAAGCATGTTTATATTTTTATTAGAAGAACCTTGACCATTTATAGTTACAAGGAAGAACAAATTCCGTATATAAATAAATTTACAATTGATATATGTGAAAAATTATAAAAGAATGTTTTTACTCTTTATTATAGATCATTTTTTTCGTCTTCAATGTAGATATTTTTTCTACAAACTAAAAAGGTAACCAGGAGTTATCATTATGGTAAATTTAAGTACAACATTTCATTAAGGTTAGCTATCAGTCATATCTGAGATACTACTTGACATAGAAAATTGAGAAAAATTATAAAAGCGGCATACCTTTTGTTGATAAAAACTAACGACGATGCGAAAAGATTCTTTTTTTATTAGTACCTTTGAATTACTAATATCCACTTAAAAATTACCTAAATAACAATTTTAAGAATGTATTTTATTGTTTATTAATCATTCTGAGTCAGAATTTTTTTACAATTAAATTCCTGTATAAAAATCATCGCCCTCAATGAATAAACTTTTTAACTACAATTTAAACAGAAATTCCATTCAGGTTCACACAACGAATATAATGTATTGGATATACTATTTATTTACACCTAAAGGAACAATGTTTATAAAAGATACATTTCAAACTTGTAATCTTAGCTACTTAGTTGGTAGATAGGAAGATGTATAACCATATAGGATATTTTCATATAATGACGATTGGAATGCACCTGGTAAAAAATATGGAATCAAATGAACTTGTTTATTTAGGAATTAATTTAATTTTTTTGAACAAATCATGTCTTGGATTGGCTTAGTCCTAGATCGTTCCAGTACTTAGATTTTTCTCTATCCACTTCTTTTCTTTTTTTTTAAGACTGTACTACTGGTGATTTCACAAGATGGTTCTGGTCCCAAATATGGGGTTTCAGCTCCTTTTTTGCCAGCTTATCTGCTGTTTTGTTTCCTTCTATTCCTCTGTGTCCTGGAACCCATAAGAGGGTAACAGTGTTATTTTGTCCTAGTTCATTTGGTTTGCCAAGGCATTCTCAGACCATCTTTGAACTGATCTTGTGTTCAGAGCTTTGATGGCTGCTTGACTATTTCTGTGTACCATTTTATGGCATTTCAGCTTAGCTCCAATATGATGTCTTTGTCCCATTCAGATTTACTATCCAGTTTTGTGGTGGATTTTTCACAAAGTTAAATTTCTTTGGCATGTACTCTTGAGGCATTTCCCAAGTTTGATCAAATTGAAGTGATCGAGGTCTTAATTGTTCCTTTTTTGACCATTCTATATATTGTTTTCTTACTTACATTTTCTACTTAAATGTGTAGTGGCGTGTCAATTAGGATTACTTCCATTGCAGCAGTGGGGCATGTTCCCATTGCTAAAGTGAAGACTAGTCTCTGAATCTTTAAGAGGTTAGTCCTCGTATCCTCGTAGTAGTCAAATTAGCTCTCGTGTCCCAAATTGTAACGTAACTAGACTTTGCTTTTGTAGAGTTGGCGATACTTTTTAATCGACTACAATCGACTTAGTTTGACCCTTCATTAATACAACTTCCAACAGAGAATATAATGTATAAAAAGACTAATTTTTTAACAATAGAAAAATGTGTTGTTTTCAGATGAGACACCCTTTTTAGTGCAGTGGTACCGATATAAGTTTGTGTGTAAGGCTTTGGACGGAAAGATCAAATATATCATCTCACGGATCAGGATAACTTATACCTAAAGTTGAGGCAGTTAACGAACCAATTCTCCAACAGGGTTCAATACCGTATGACCTTACGTAGAACACGGTGTATTATTTCAAAGATAACGAGGTTATCCGTCTTAGACTGGCCTGGAAACTTACCAGACATTAATCCTATTGAGAATTTAGTCAGATGGCTGAAAATTGATTGTAAAGAGGCTAAGAGTTATTTTTTTTTCAATAAATAACAGTTCTGTCTGTGTCCACATTTATTCACCCAATACCGTAGTCATAGTACGTTCAGAGATATAAGAAACTGACCAAACGGCTTTTAAATAATCCCGATATATTGATACCATGAAGATTTCAAGCAATAAATATTAAAAATATTACTTACAATGTAAATTGCACGTAGGTATAAGAGAAAGTTTATTACATTTAACTTTCCTAAGGGTAAAAGGCAGGTAGTCAGTTTCTTATTATCGTTTTTCTAGTTTATCTTTATTATCTATTCATTTAAAGATTTTAAAAATATTTTAAACTATGAACTATTTACTTTTATTGATAATGTAATTCACAATTTTACACGTGTCTTTACTTTCTGTAAGTGCATTTACTTAGAAATATTTTAAAATCCATTTGTATCTATCTATAGGCATTTTTATAAAGTAATCGATCAATTATAATGTACATACTTATCTAGTTTTTATTCTGAAACAGAATAAATGTAAGAAGAAAGAAAGTATTATCGAATTTATTCATATGCATTATAACTGTTTTCCTATTCTATATACCAAATTTCATGACCCTGTAATCTTCCGTTTAAGAGTAAAAGCGCTCGGAAAATCGTTAAAATTTTCCCGTTAGGGTAATCCGATCTGGACCAAATTTAATAGGGTTCTTTTTTATGAGATGAGGATTCTATATACCAAATGTCATGAACCTATGACCTTCTATTCCCATTTGGAACAAAATCAATAGGGTTCTTTCCCATAAGGATTCTATATACAAAATTTCATGAATCTGTAATCTTGCGTTCAAGAGTTATAGTGCACAAAAACGGAGAAAACCGTTAGAGTTATCTGATCTGGACCAAAATCAAAAGTGTTCTTCTTTATGACATAAGGATGCTGTATACCCATTGTCATGACTCTGTGTGTATCTTTCCAATGTAAAAATATGTACGAAGAAGAAACTATCGATAAACTGAACAACAGAAATGTCATATACAAAAAAATTAAATCACGGTTTCAGGATTTCTTGAGAATGTATAAAGACTAAAATAAAATTTATCAAAAAATATTTTTTTTTAGACCAAAAGTACGCAATATTTACTTGATCGTGATGATCTACAGGTTGTTGTAAAAATTTTGAACAAATATGCGCGTTTATGTTTACTGTTTTTAATTATTTGAATGTTTTCATTAATGAAAATGTTTTGTTGATAAGAATTATTTATATATTTTCCATCTATAAATTGATAGAATGATTAATAAATTTATCTATCTATAAAACTAGTTTTTATATTTTGTTTATATTTCTGTTTCTTATTTTGCTAATAAGTTTAGATACTTTTTTTATATTTTAAATACTATAATTTTGTTTTATTTTGCTGTTAATTGTCATATATATAATGTGCGACTTTGAGTTCCGTTACCTATATCAAAAGAATCTCAAATAACTGTAGGCAGATGCAAAACTAGGTATCACAACAAACTCGACCTAACCTTTAAAACATCTATCAAACGAAATAGCCGGCACATTAAACTTGATCCGTCATTTTTTCATCGAAATCACATTAGATCCTCGCACTAACACTAAAATCTTTTCTTCTACAGTCATGGCACTTTATTATAATTTAGCATATGCACATTCCGAACTTGACTAGCGATTTTGCCCACGTAGTAAAAGGTACAACATGTTATTCTCAGTGTGGATCGAGGTAGACTGTTCACCTGAAAATGTGACGCGCATGTGCAACTTATTACGTAATAAGACTACACAGATATCTCGGATCTCGGATGTGTCTGTCAAAAGATATTTGTACGACGAGAGTATACTTTGCTCGTTCTTCTTGATTTTCTCAGTCTCTCGCTTGATCGATTCGCTTATTACTCAAAAGAATTTCTATAGTTCAAGAAAATTTAATATTAAAACTAAAAACGGAAATGTTAAAAAAATATATTTTCTTTTTTACCAAGGCAGTCAATTACAATTTAAGAAGTTATTATTTGCCTACGAAATAAAGAAATTCGAAAAGAGGTTGACCCTGCAGACCACCCTTGCAACTTCCCGCTAATTTCAATCACCAAAAATGTATTTTTTCTGCTGCCTTGAGCTCCTCGAGCTCACGATGGTATTTTTTGTGTTGTTTCAATCCTCTTGAGAAAACAAAATATATTCCTCTTGAAAAAAGAAAAACAACCGAATTTTTTGAAAAGCAATAACTTTTACGCATTGAGCGATTTGGATATCTCCGAAAGTCTAAGTTGAGTTGAACTCTTTCAAATGCCACAAGTCTCGTTTCGATCGGTCAAGTCGTTCAAAAGTCATCAGAGGGTTACACACATAGGTACACACAAATACCTCGACAAATACATATATACGGACATCACTGTGGGAAGAGTCAGGAAGCTTTTCTATGATCTCAAAACGTGGAGATCTTGTGAAAACTCTATATTCGGAATAAAACCAATAATTTCCAGACTTTTAAAAATTTTGTCAGTTTTTAACGTGGAAAGTTAAAAGTCTAGTTACCAAAGTATGACATGCTAAAAAAATGTATGGAAGGAATTAAACCGCTTTCTAAATTCCAACGTTCCCTCATTTTATATTTTTATAGAAACGCATCTGCCAGCATAAACGAAGTAGCAGTCAATGTAAGCAGGTTTCCCATGGAAGAAATTTTAGACCACTGATAATCTCCACTGTGTTGATTTTATTTACAAGATGACCAACTTCTGTTTTACACTGGATAAAATTACTATAGATAACTCTTGCAGACCAACAATATGCTGCACGATCCAACAAAAGTGAAGAGAAGTACCAATTATTTTAACTAAAAAACCATTGTATGTAATAAAAATTAAACCTGAAAATTGCACGAAGAAAAGAAAACTGAGTTAAAGAACGAAATCAACACAAGAAGGCATCGCTTACACGCGTAACGTACGAGATCAACACACAAGACATGAACGTTTAGAACTAATTAGTCTACGGCAGTTGAACTAGTAGCGTTTTTATCCTTGGAAGTTTACGGCGCTTATACCCCAGGATAGCTTCGAATCATAAGGTCCTATGACACAAACGTCAAAGAGCACAATCCTTTGAATGACTCCTCCACCGAGACCCATGACACCAATTGCACGAACTCCTGGGAAGGCAGTTAAGCCTTCCTAGTAAGACTGTTAACATGATTAATCCTGACCACTGCAAGTGACTATTATTTGTTAAGAACCTTATCGTTTCCAGATGAATGAGCGACTGCCGAAAAGAATTAGAAAATATGTTAAACTAGTCTAGTAAAGAATACTTCGCAATGAACTAGCTGATCTAAAGTGCTAAAAGGGATTTAATAGCAAATATAAAATTTTAATAGCACTGCATAATTGTGAACTTTTTATCAAAATTAGAAGATCGTGATCGAATTTACGTCAAATAGGTATTTTCTGGAATTATTGGTGCCACATTGCCATAATACATCGAAACTAATAAAAACCGTGTGGAACTTAGTTAATTCCAAAGGAGGTAAAGATTTTAATATATCTGGTCTGCGTGAAAGTAGGAGCATCGAATGTGGAGTAACGAAAAATAGACAGACCAAGGGAAAATCTTTTACTCATTTTTGTAAAGTTTTCTAATGTAACACATGTTGTATCCAACACTATATACTTTGCTTTAATTATAAAAACTATATTACTTTTTATCTTATTTTACGTTTTTGCTTAGGAAAAGACGTTTCTCAATAGTTTTGTTTAACTATATCTAAACATCTTTAATAGATGTTAATTTTTAAATAAGTGAAAAAATAAATAGTATTCCAATAAACGTGCTGTGAAGGTAATATTTATCATGTTCATTACATCTATTAAAAGATTATAAAATATTTTGGTTATAAATAGGTTCTAAATATGCCAAATTCTGTATTTGATATCATAATTTTGAACAAAATTTATATTCAATGTGTGAGAAAAGATGAGAAACATAAATAATAAGTAACGGAATATAAAGTTTAATAAAAAATAGTACAAAGAAATCAGAAAAATAGTAAAAAAGAAAAATAGTAACTAAATTATGTACTATGAGTTCATATCTCATATATTTAAACGCGCAATTCTTGCTTAACTAAGTACTATAACGATGACGCCACCTTAAGGTGGCGCGGTCGAGATCTAATATATTTACACTTACTATGACGCCACCGTAAGGTGGTGCTATTTATATTTCGTATATTTATGAGAAAAAGACATCTGTGTTAGGCGGTACGAATTTCGCTGGGTCAGCAAGTAGGTGAATAAAAACAATATTTACTACTTATACCTAGTCTATAATTGTCTCTATAATCTCTATAAACTTTAAGTTAATATATGGAAAACTGTAAATCTAAGTATAATTAAATAATTTAAATTGATCACGCATTTCTTGTACTAGATCTAAGCTTGGTAAAGAACGGTAGATTTTAACTGTAAATTTTTCTTGTCCTGAAAAATTTTCAAGGCACGTCCAAAACGACTTTTAAACAGGATTAAAACAGCGCATAAGTCTTGAAATTCTCTGGTGGCCAGTGCAAAGACCAGTTCTCAGAGTTAAAGCATTTTGTTGGTCCGTTCAAACTAGATTACTCGTAACATAAATATGAAAAATATTTAAAATTGGTGTTGGTGACATTTTTGGTGATGTTGTAATCGGTAAGTTTCGAAATATATTGTTGTCATGATAACTATAACGTGTGAACATATACAGTTATGTAACTGAGTTATGTTTGGAAGATTATAGTTAACTTAGGTACTAAAAGGTGGAAGGCGTTTCATTAGAAATTATTTTTACAGCATTACTGTGTTTCGACGAATAATCCACTTAGTCACACTCATTTAATAACCTATATTAATTTATGACGAAACGAGTTATTTCAGTAGCTTTAAACAACAATTTTTAAATGCATACAAAATGAAAATAAAATTAATTCCTAGTCTTTGTTGAACAGAACTGAGACCACCATCAGTTAGAGAACGCAGTTGGTCTACACTGATACAAATATCAATAGCATTATAATTATTTTTCTAAATATTTCGGGAATATAATAATCGATGCGAAATACCCTGAGATTTTTCTCTTTTCGTCTTTAAAAAACAAACACTTGTATTTTACTCTAACAAAAAATTGACAATCGTGAAAAATTGACGAAAAATTAAAAAAAAAATAGAAAAATTGTTCGAAATCGTAAAGAAAATTGTGAGAGTCGTTAATATTTTTAAACAATTGCTGAAAATTAGGAAAAATATTTGAAAATCCTGATATAATGTTAAAAACCCTGAAAAATAATGTTAAAAATTTTGAAAACACGTTGTAAATCGTAAAGTTGATAAAAATCGTAAAAAATTGTTGGAATCTTTGAATATTGTTGAAAATGGTAACAATCGTACAGAAACGTTGAGAAACGTAAAAAATTACAAGAAATTCTTAACAAACTTGAAAAATTGTAGAAAATGTCGAAAGTCATACAGAAATCTTGAAAAACATGAAAAATTCTTGACAATCTTGAAAAATCGATAAAAATGGTTAAAAAGCTGTCAAAATCATAAAAAAAATGTTGAAAAATCAAATTGTTGACAATTGTGAAAAATAGTTGTAAATCCAAAAAAAAGTATATAACCGTAAAATATTATTGATTATCGTGAAAAAAATTAAATGAGTGGGAAATTAAAAAAACAAGTAGACAACTAAAAAAATGGATAATAATCTAAAAAAAAGGAAAAAACAGAAAAAGTTGAAAAACTAGAAAAATTGCAAAAAAATTGAGAAATTATAAAAAAAAAATGTAAAAAATCGAAACTGAAACAACTAAAACGGGACAAAAATTACAAAATAAAAACAAAAAAAATAAAGCCTGTAAATAGACAAAAAATACGAAAAAATCGACAAAAAGAGTAAAAAAATCATGGAAATCAATCGAAAAAACTAGAAAAAATCGTAAAAATTAGAAAAAACGGAAAATTTCAGATGAAAATTGTTCACCATGTATATTTTTAACGAAACTAGTTTCTGCTTAAGATTTAAATTAATAAGCGCCCAATTTGTATTGACGGTGCTGCCACTGGTAAGTGTATAAAAACAAATGAATATCGACACACTAGGCGCCATCTGTTTTCAAGTGGCTACAACTTATAACCGACTTATACAGACTGCTTTTTTTGAATTAAAATAGTTGAAGAGAAATCTACAAGTAGATTATTTACGGTTCCTTGAACTGACTGAATAATTTTGTATAAATGGTTGTGCGTGACCAAGGGAAGGCTGGGGTTATTGTACTTTATAGCTCAGGTTCAATTCTGCGAACTACTCAGAGGAATAATAATTATTTCTTTTATAGAAAAGAAAATAATATTATTCTAACCAATTAAATATTAACCTGATAATTAATCGATCTAAATCTTCACGTACCGAGCTAAAAACTATTTTAAATATTATTTTGTTGGGGAAACACTTTTGTAATGTAGATCCGGCTACGTTGTCAGATCTTTATCTTCATTGAACTAGCGTTTTTTAATGTTATCTAATCTAAAAATTAGGTATTAAATACATAACTCATAAAAGAGATCTCGTCTGAGATTAATCGTGACATGGGTCGAACCTTACTCACGAATACTTGAATTAATTGTAATTAAAGAGATATTCATGATAAAAATTGTGGCGCCCTAGTTTTTATAAAATATCACTTCTAAATTCTCTTAAAGTACGGAGTAGTGTCATAAAAGCTTCGAATATATACCACTAGAGACAGCCTTTCACACTGTCAATGGGAGGCTGGTGTGTAATGAGAAAGAAACATATTAGGGTATGCTATCTCTCTCGCGCCGTGAACTGGCTCATAAGTACTCTCCTTCATGCAGATTAGTATCATAAAAGCATCAAACATATACTAATAGAGACAGCCTTCCATACTGTCGATAGGAGGCTGGTGTGTTAAAGAGATAGAAACATATTAATATATGCTATGTCTTACGTGCCGTTAACTTGACTGAAAGGTGAGTACTCTCCTTCATGCGAATTAGTATCATAAAATCTTCGAACTTACTAGAGACAGTCTTAAATACTGCCTATGGGAGGCTGGTGTGTAAAGAGAAGGACAAATATTAGGATTTGCTATTTCTCTCGCGCCGTTAACTTGACTGGTTGGCGAGTATTCTTCTTCATGCGGGTAAGTGTCATAGAAGCTTCCAACATATACTACTAGAGACAGCCTTCCATATACTGTCGATGGGAAGCTGGTGTGTTAACAAAAAGAAACATTTTAGGATATGCTATCTTACTCGCGCCGTTAACGTGACTGGCTGGTGAGTACTGGCTTTCATTCCAAGGGAAAAAAACGGAGTACTAAGCCAACGTCGCGAAAGGTAGCTTATGCTAACATTCTTCTTTCTCTTTCACACACCAATCTGATATTGGCAGTACAGAAGGCTGTCTCTGTTATTATATGCTCGAAGAATACAAGAATGAAACGATCAGAGAGGTGAATATAATATTAAAGTACATAACCGAATGTGCTGGACGAATAAACAACCATCAAACAGAAGAAGCTATATGGTCAGCCAAGGAAAAGTCTTTCGTTTTTAAGTAGGTAGTGACAACTTTTATTCAAGTTTATTTCTATTGAGGTATATCATAGCCGGAAATAGTCAGAAGTGTATTCATTCCCCTAATTACGATGAGCATGAGTATCTGGTTTTATTCAAGTTAAATTTAAACCAAAAAGACCCACAAAATTCACTGTAATAAATCTTTTCAACTCGAACGGCACTCGCTTAATGGCTTTACAAATCTTAGCTTCAAAGAATATGAAGTGTTTATGACTCGTCTACTATCTTCTAAGATACTGATTATAAATTGCTTCTGAACATTAATACATTATCGAGTAAAAAATGTTATATATGTACCTGATGGGACTTAAAATAAACACTGAATCCAGTACATATTTCTATCATTAAATCTTCCTAATTAAGAATATAATATAAATACAATAAACTAAAAATAGAACCATTTCTACATTTCTTAATTTGTTATAGTATGACCAAGAAATCTATGAAAATTTGTAGATAACCATTAGATAAAAAATAGAAAAATGCATATTTTATTTCTAATTTAAATTTTCACTCATTTAGTATTAAAATCAGCCATTGTGACTCAACCATCTCTCACTGATATAAGTTATATCCTAGGGTCATACATAAAGCAACCATACGTCCAGTTTTTAACAGGACTAAGTTTCTCTTTATTCGACTAGCTGTCTTATGGTCCCCAAACAATGATATTTTGGGCTCAATATAAACCCGTTTTCTAAAACTGCGCAAAAATTTAAAATATTGGACACGATGGAAAAGATCACCAAGAAGTACAAGACCGTATCGGAAATTCTCGCCTGCACGAGCTCTTTGTTACCATATAACGGACGAAGGAGGGGCAAAATCTTTATCTATCTAGCTATTCGCATACATACAGATTTTTCGCTATTGTCTACCTTTAGATTACGAAACTATAATTGTAAAAAAAACATTGCATTGAAGCTGAAATTAGAACATCACTAAATGCTCGGCCACAGTAAAACTCGCAGCAATGTACCAGACATTACAGGAATATTTTTGAGCATTGAGAAATGTCTCAACACATTAACACTTTTTGAAAATCCTAACTTGAACATTGGTTTCAATTTTTACAAGCTTAATCAGCAAGTTTTGACCAAGTTGATTGGATGCCTAAAAGGTAGAACTTTGTCGCGAATTAAAGTTGCAAAATAAATAAATCAACTCAGACAATTTGATTCAGAAGCAAACCAATCAGTTTCTTTTATTTACTGTTCGTCATTTGATCTTAACACTAAGAGATAATTGTTCTAATATTGATGAGAGTTTGTAAAAAGACCGGCTATAGAATTTTATAAAACGAGCCGTAAATATCTGAAAAATGGAGTCTGTGCAAAGTTGGTGCTAAAAACTCTCCTGAGTCAATAGGCATGCTCAGATTTCCTTGAAAGGTTAAAAGAAGATCCCGGACTGTTGAAAAACATTATTACTTGCGACGAAACGTTGATGTTTCAATACGATGTTGAAACAAAGCGGCAATCTATGAAGACGCCTGAATCGCCTAGACTAAAAAAAAACAAATCACAATTCAAGGGAATGTTGATCGTTTTTTTCAACATTAACAGTATCCTGATGAGTGAATGGGTTCCAGAGGTCAGCATGTCAATCAGACTTACTATTTGTCAGTTCTGGCAACACTGCGAGAACGGGTTCGTAAGAAACGGTCCGAGTTGGGGAAGAACAACTCGTGGATTTTGCACCAGGACAACGCACCTGCCCACAACGTTCTATCTGTGAAGTAGTATTTGGCCAATAAATGCACCCCAGTGCTCAAACACGCTCTGTACTCGCTAGATTTGGCACTGTGCGACTTTTTTCCGAAGACAAAATCTACAAAAAACGGCAGAGCTCCTAAAGGCCCTCACCAAAGAAGACTTCCATCAAAATTCATAATAAAAAGCTAATGCACCAGTATTCACCAGGAGGTAGTAAATAAACTAGTAGATTCATAAATAAATATACATTTATAAAGCTTAGTATCCTATTTATTGCAACCTTCTGGGATGTAGTAACAAATTTACAAACAATAATAAATAATTTTCGAAATATTTTAAATTTAGTGAATTCTTTTTAATGCTTAAAATTTCACAAACGAATTTTTAATGCAAATTTATACAAGAATGCTAGAATATGTTGTTTTTATTCAAGGACAATCAACACGATGAAATATCATTAATTATATTTTATTGTTAATTAAGATAAAGTATATAAATTTAGAATTTGTTATTCTTCTTACGAACCATTTTATTACCCTCTTAGCCAATCTAGTGATGAAAATATAAATCATTTCAAATCTGTCGGCATGTTTTTAAGATTGCAATTAAGTCTATACAAATCTTCAAAATATACCAAAACACATTTAAATTGGAACAGGTCACGAGTTTCGGTTCATTTCATCCAAATTATAATAGATTACGTTTTGCGTAAATTGTTATATCAAATTGAATTCACAAAACTTTTTTTAATTATATTAACTTGTCAAAAAGCAAACACCATAATTAAATAAATCTAAATATTTTTTATCTTAGTATTTAAATAAACTATTAAAATTAGTTAACACTTTTTCTAGTTCAATCGCGATTCATATGAATGAATTAAATTTAAAAACAGTTCGCAAATAAACCGGAAATAAAAATACCAGTAATTGCTTACCAATTCTTTTCGGAGTTCAGTCACATTACCTGAAACAAAATTAACAATCTTATATATGGATTATTATTAAAGATGATTCGGTTAAAAACATATTTTATTTTAGTAAATTTTAAATGAGAATACACAAAAAAGCTGAGAGACTTAAAAAAAAGTTAGTAAAAAATTCGTTAATCACCCCTCCAGGGTAATGCTACAGGAAAATCTGAGCAACATTTTTATTAAATTAGTACACAATAAAAAAAAGCAGGAAACTGGAGAAGATATTTTGGAGATGAAATCAGACCCAAATACTTGCCTAAGAAGACATTCCAGGTGGAAATATTTCAATGTGAGGAGTAGCAAAATGTGAGCTTTCAAACCAAGCTTTAGGGTTACACCTGGTATTATTCGTTCCAATTATTTTATCTTGAGTGTTTAAGGACGGCTGGTTATCGCATCCATTGTATTATATTACCTGGTTTTGATCTTTACAGATTTAGGTTTCATATTTTCATGGATTCATAGCGAGAACTTTACAAAAAGAGTAAGTTCTTTATTAAAAATTCAATTTAACCGCAGAAAATCTGATTCAATCAATTAATACCTATGCTATACCTAACATACTCTTTTGGAGTCCTGAAATGGTCAAATATTGAATTGGAAGATTGACTCGAACTCGGATGGCAAAACCCAAAGTCATCACTCGTTAGGAGGAAAAGCTTTTACTGACATTGTAAACCAACATCACAAACAGATAGACATTACAAGATTTCTTTTTAGGAAATCTTAGACATCCAACTTGCATATTGTAGTTAAAGCAGATAAGAACGTAGGATGACAAAACACAAATGTCTTCACTCGAATTCATCACTTCTTAGGACTTCACTGCCGCGAAAAAAGGAGAAGATCTTTTAGCGACATTATAAACCAACATCACAAGCAGATAGACATTACGAGATTTCTTTTTTTAGGAAATCTCGAGCACATCCTACTTGCATGATGTGTCTCAAAGCAATTTTTTTTTTTATTATTAAGTGCAAATTTACAATCTACTCTAATTACAACACAGAGTATTTAGCAAATAGTAGGAAAGGCTTGAATCCTGGCATGCTTTGGGCACCATCCATCGATGGTTCTCCAATACACCTAATCAGTTAGGTCCTCTGGCCATGTCCTTTTCAGTCTTCTTTCCACAATTGGCGGCTGGTAGAGTTGTTGAATAGTTTGACTTTCATGGGCGAAATTTCTTTCTTGAGCTTTGTTTGCCTGTAGTTTAATAACATCTTCGATGAATGGTATCCCAAGGTCATTATGGATAGTTATATTGGAAACGTACCATGGTGCATTCGCTATCATGCGCAGCGTCTTTGATTGAAAAGTTTGCAGTATTTTAGTGTTGCTCGGTTTGCTGCAGCCCCATAACTCTATACCGTAACTCCATATCGACTTTAGTATAATTTTGTATAATAATACTTTGTTTTCTAATGATAACTGGGATCTTTTACCTATCAGCCAATACATTTGTCTGACCTTTAAATTTAGTTGAGCTTTCTTGGTTTTGATATGGTTCTTCCATGTCAGCTTTCGGTCCAAATGGAGTCCCAGGTACTTGGCATCTGATTTTAAGGGGATAGGAATGTTGTTAATATGAACCTGTGGACAGTCGATCCTTCTTGTTGTGAATGTAATTTGTGAAGACTTTTCACCGTTTACTTTAATCTTCCATTTTGTTAACCATGTTTGAAGTGAATTTAAATAGTTTTGCAGTTTGTTAGAAGCTCTATCTGGATTATCGTCTGATGTAAGGATTCCTGAGTCGTCGGCAAATGTGGCCATAGTAATGTCATCGTCAGCAGGTATATCAGCAGTGTAAAGGAGATAAAGGAAGGGACCGAGGACACTACCTTGAGGTACTCCGGATTCTATAGGATGGTATTTGGAAAGTGAGGTATTTACTTTGATTTGGAAAAATCGCTCACTCAGATATGATTTTAATATCAGGTATATTTCATTAGGCATATTCTTTTTCACTTTATACAACAGGCCTCTATGCCACACCTTATCAAATGCCTTTTCCATATCAAGGAATACTGCCGCACACACTTTTTTTCCTCTAAAGTTTCTTTTATATAATTTACAATCCTATGGCACTGCTGTATTGTTGAGTAGTTCTGTCGAAAGCCAAATTGATGGTCAGGTATTATGTTATTTATGTTTATTCTTTCGAGAATTCGGACTAAGAGGAGTCTTTCGAAAATTTTTGACATTATTGGTAGTAGGCTTATAGGACGATAGGAGGAGGGTTCTGTAGGCGGTTTGCCCGGTTTCGCAATCATAATGATTTGTGCGTAGTTCCATTGAATAGGAAAGTGACACAGTCTTATCATGCTGTTATATACGATAGTTAGCAGGACTATCGATTTTCTAGGCAAATGCTTTAGTACATCACCATTAATTAAGTCATAACCTGGAGCCTTATGAGGGTTTATTTTATATTTATCGCCTTCCAGATCTCTGTTGGTGTACATGGTTTCAGTGGTAGTGATAATTGACAAGGAGCGTCGAGAAATGTGTATACCTACTTCTTCATCTTCAGCATTGACTTCTGTATGTGGACTAAATACCTGGGCGAGGTGTTGTGCTAATGTGTTTGATTTTTCTTCATCAGTTTTTGCCCAGCTTAGATCCGATTTTCTAATTGGTGGAAAAGATGCTATTGGTCTCTTGAATTTTTTGGTCGCCTGCCATAATGAATGGTCATTAGGTGTTAGGTTGGAGATGTAATATTTAAAAGTCTCATTACGGGCCTGGATTAAAGCTGTACGCAGTTGATGTGTTAACCGATTTAATTGTGTTTTATCCAGGGGATTCCTTGACCGCTGCCATTTAGCTCTAGCTCTTCTTTTTTCATTTAAAATTTCTTTATGTTGTAAAGGAATGTTATGATCATGGTGGTAATCATCTGGAGTTGACTTCCATGCAGCATCTTGTATTACTTCTGTTAAATGTTGCACTGCTTTTTCTATTTCGTGGGGTTCTTTAGTTCGATGTTTTAAGTTTATATTTGTGTTAATAATAGCTTGAAATTGTTCCCAGTTGGTTCTTTTATTGCAGAGTTTGGCCGCAGGTTCCTTCCATATTACAGTTGTACTTAGTGTTATGATTATTGCAGTGTGATCTGAACTTAAATAAAGACTGGGTTCTATTTTGTAATGTATATTTGAGATACCTTTGATAACGGCAAAGTCTAGCAGGTCAGGAATCCTGTTTTGATCGGTCGGCCAGTACGTTGGCTGACCTGTCGAAAGGAAGTTTAAATTATTTCTCTGCGAGCACGCCAATAAATTTCGACCCTTTAATGTTATAAGCCTCGATCCCCATACTGTGTGTTTGGCGTTCCCGTCTCCAGCTGCTATAAATCGGGGTCCTAGTTCTTGAAAAAAGGTCTCGTATTCTTCAATTGATATAGAGTGTCTAGGAGGACAGTAAATTGCTGCAATGGCAAGTGGCTATGTAAATGTTTCTATTTTTAGTATGGTTCCTTGTATTTTAGGTGTGGCGTAATTTTGTAGGAAATAGTGTTTAATAGAAGATTTAATAATAATTGCTGTTCCTGCGTGAGCAGTTCCATCAGGATGATGAGTAAGGTACGTTGTGTATAAAGGGATTTTTACTACTGTTCTTTCGGTTGAGTGTGATTCTGAGATGAGAAGAACATCTAATTTATTTACTTTTAAAAATGCTGTGATTTCCTGTACATGGTTTGGTAGCCCGTTGGCGTTCCAGTCTCAAAGCAATAAAAACGTTAACGAAATGCTTCGTACTCGCCAGATCTGACGTCCAGTGACTTTTCGCTGTTTATACATCTTTGATAGTATAAATAAAACAATTTAATTAATGGTGATTATATTCGAATTAACATATTTCACTATTTTATAATAAATAATAATTTAAAGACATAATAAAAAATTTTAATATTCCGTAAGTGTATAAAATATTCTAGATTAAAATAGGTATTGCCTATACTTGTTACCGATAAAATTTATACTTCTGATGTAATTAGAATGAATAATAAATTCTGAAGTCTTATAGCAATTACTATTAATGTAAATTTGTAACTATTCTAAACTATTTTTACTCTCTGATGATTACAATATAAGTTATGAGCAACTTTTTATTAAATTTCCCGACAAACAGGTTCACTTAATGTATTCAATTGACAATTATATCATAGGTATCATTTTCTATATATAGCTTTAGTTCCTTTTATTTGCAGTCTCGGCATAGGTGTACTTAAAATAAATACAACTGTGAATTTTTTTTCTTGTTTCAAAAAACAAGCCAAGTTCTAGAACACTTATTGTTGGATACAACTAATTTGTATTTTTGTTATCGTATTTTGCCAATTAGTGTCAAGCAAGGAGCTATTAACAAAAGATACATCTCTTTTTAGTAATAATAATAATTAATAATACGTACAAAAAAAAGGACTCCATGAATAACCGAGGACAAGAACTATAGCTTTTTTTAACGATCTAAACTGTTATTTATAAACAACATGAGTAATAGAATGTTAAAATTTGTTTACAAAAAGGAATAATGTTAAAAGTAAAATGATATATTTTTAGTAAACTAATTATTTTAAAATCTCTCATTGGAAATTTTGAAATTTAGAAATTATACAAATAAGAAAATGACGCTAAGGAAAAATCAAAAAATTGTCACATCCGACAGGACTCAAACCTGCAATCTTTACCTATGGCCGGTAAAGACTCTAACCATTTTGTCCACAGATGCATTGATTCAGTCATGTCACATATGACATTTACTTAATTACTCTTAAGCGCACATATGCATCAAGTTAATGAGAGAGAGATTATTTTCATATCTGACATGGGTTGAATTAAGACGATTAAAAAGTCGACTAATGCACCTATGGCTGAAGTTGGTAGAGCCGTTACCGCCTATAGGTAAAGAATGCAGTTTCGAATCCTAGAGGTTGACATTTTTTCGATTTCTTCTTAACCTCACAAAAGTAATTAATATCCTTTTTCTGTTTCTTTTTTATTTCAATTTTCTTAACCCTAGAACCACAAGGTGGGGTCGCTGGTGACCCGACCATATAGATTTTGTAACATGCACGGGAAGGTTTGAAATCTGTAGGTTTGTCTGTACGCCTACCTTCAGTACTCAATGGTATACAATAGTGATATTGTGCGTTTTGACGTAATTTTATTTTTTGTAGTCGTTCTTAGAGCTTTTCTAATTTTTGACTCCATCTTGTGGTTAACGTAAGAATTTTTTTGTCGATAAATATGTTGTGTGTTTTTTTTTTGTAATTAATGTAGATGAAAATAAGGTACTACAGGATCATCATCTTTAAGATGATTAATATGAGAGAATTGCAAGAATGGGCTGATAGGGAAAATATTGACCATATCAACATGGAACAAGATTTGGAAGAACACACCCGTCCTAAAATATTAGGCTTCTTCACCACTATAATGCTCCAGCACATGCATCAAACATTGTACAGCAGCATTTATCAAAACACAGCTGTACAGCTTCTGCAGCCTCCATACAGTTCTGATATAGCTCTTTGCCACTTTTGGCTGTTTCCTCGATTGAAAATGCCGCTTAAAGGACACCGATTCGACGACAAGAACACTGTTAAATCCAATGCGACAAATGCACTAAAGGCGATTCCGATAAATGACTTTCAAGGCTGCTTTGAGAACTGGAAGCATCGATATAAGCGTGTTGTTCAATCAAATGGGAACTACTTCGAAGGATGCCACCAACCCGATGACGAAGAATAAGCCAAACACCGAAAAATAGGGTTAGGTCGGATACTTTTGGGACAGACCTCGTATATTCAAGGTTTTCAAAATAACTAAACCCCTTCAGAATATCTAACAGTAGATGAGCAATTAATTCTTGAGCTTTAGAGGTATACGCCCTTTCAAAATGTATATTCCAAAAATCCAAACAAGCCTGATTAGTACAGTAAACAATTAAGCCTGTTTCTTCTTCATCATTCATACACGACAAATTTAATGATTAGATTCGACTCGTTCTGTGCGTTCTTTCAAATTTTCTGAGTTGATACGTCTCAGCGGTCCATTCGCTTTATGCTTATCCCGCCATATATAGAAAAGCTATACTTCTAATGATATTAATTTTAACATAATGATACATGTTTTAAAAGAAAGATTAATTAATAATATTTAAGTAGCTAGTCTATTATCTGCATTGTAATTAATCATTGAAAACGGATGGAAATATATATATGTAGATAATAAAATACCTAGCAGATATTTTTAATATGATAAACTAATAATTAATACTTCCCAGTTGGAAGTTTAGCCTTATCTCTATTTCCGATTATATGTTTTCATTCTATTGAAAATAACGTAAGTATTATAAGTACCTAGATTTTGTTGTTACTATTTTATACGTATATATAAATCGATACTGTATTGTCAGGAAAGCGTTTTATGCTGTAGTTTTGCATATGGAAGTTTTCATACGATTTCTCGTCACTCTAAATGAATAAATTTTGCATAGTAAGAGAAGCTGATGGTTTAAATTGTTAATTAATATAAAAGTACGGTCAGAGATGTAAAAAAGTGACCAAATGATTTCATTAATTGTAAAGGATGCTTTATATTGAAGCAACTAATCCGCATGCGGCAAAATCGCATTCTGCAAGTTGCCTCATTAATTCGAAAAGGCTTGCAGCATTTCCATCTCCTAGGTGCTCTAGGTCGCAGACTATCCGACACGTATGGGTTTAGTTGCTTGTTTGCCTGCTTGGAATCAAGAGAAGGTAAAATTCCTTCTAGAAGTGAAAGCGCTAAAGAAAAGTAGGTATAGGTAAATTAGCGAACGGTAGGAGTCACCAGTAGCCAAAAATCTCAAAGTGTAATACAGTTTAACTGCTACCAGTACACAAAATCAAAATTTTGTGTCAAATTTCGAAATTAGAGGAGCTACCAGAATTAGAAGGTTATCTTAATACGTGTAAAATTTTTGATCATCAGCCATAAGTTTGTCAAAAAAGTAATCTCGATTTTCATCACAGTTCACGAATAACTCTTTACACCATATCTTGCGTCTTTGCCCCTTTCGCCTTCTTCTGATAAAAATTAAGTAAGCTGCGGCTTAGGCCTTAATATCATTACAAAACAGACAACATTGATTAGTCTCACGCAATCCGGAAGGACATCAAGATACAAGTTTCAGTTATAACGGTTGCCCAATAGAACAAGTGTGCAAATTTAAATATTTAGGCATGTGGCTGTGTGAAGAGTGGACGTCCGATTTGGAAATCAAATAGAGTTGGCCAGAAGTACTTTCATGAAATTTAAAAGAGTTTTTACCAACACCGAATTTGACCTCCATGAACAGACTGGAAGCATTCGAAATGTAGATATACAGGCGGATGCTAAACGTCCCATGGACAACTAAAAAAACAAACAAAGAAATCC
The DNA here is from genome assembly GCA_964028335.1 of Altica lythri. Taxonomy (NCBI): domain Eukaryota; kingdom Metazoa; phylum Arthropoda; class Insecta; order Coleoptera; family Chrysomelidae; genus Altica; species Altica lythri. The sequence goes on along the minus strand of OZ034800.1, from coordinate 89,608,479 downwards.
TACGAACAGTTAACAGAGATCAATAAGCGCAAGAAAGCAGCATATTTAGGCCACGTGAAAAGATATCAAATATTACCATATTACAACTGGTAATCGAAGGAATGATCGAAGGGAAGAGAGGAGTTGATAGAAAGAAAATGTCATGGCTCAGAAATGTGAGACAATGGGGGATTTGTTTAGCGTCATCAGAAACAGGGACAGAGCGGACACATGTAATCGCTAATATCCATTAACGTAAAATCAGAAAAAGAAGAATAAGAAGTGTTTTAGAAAAAAATATCCATTATCGATTGTTTTTTTAAACAAATTGCAAATTTAATGGTTTTGAAATGAGCACAAAGTTGTTAATCGAACACAAAAGCGTGATATTTTTTTTGAGATATGCAAACGCAAAATGGCTGGATTGATTTCAAAAATTCGACTGTTTTTAGAGATTTTTGAAGAAAATAAATAATTTTTAAATAAGTCAAAATTTCTATTTAAACACAAAAAATATTTCTGCAAACATTGTATTTAGATAAAATAAACGACGATAAAGAAACTCAAAAATTTTAATTGTTCTTTAATTCCATTCTTATTTATTTAATTTATAATTTTAAATCCCATGAGAGATATATAAATCACAAAATACACTTTACATTATATCTATAATTAATCAATTAATTATGTAGAATTTTAATATATAATTGATAACCAATCAATGTCTCAATTTCTAACGCAAATAATTGTTATTTACGTATGAAAGCATAATCGGGAAGCAACCTATGCATCAGAGCGTAAAAAACGCAATCGTCTAAAAAGCAACTCATGTGGTATAAATAATAAATCTATCTGTAAGCTAGTTCTAGTCTTATATGCAGGTTATATTACAGCCCAATTTAGCGTGAGAACGTCATTAGCTTTAAAGGTACGATGGTTCTACTAAAATGAACTGAAGGTGAATTAAATAACTGAATAACTACAGGATGTAGTTGCACAACAGGTGGCCAATAAAGTACAAAGGTATAAGGTGCTATTGAAAAGAGAACAGGTTGTCTAGATTTTTGTCAGCTATTTATCTTTATAAGATTGATTTAAACGATTCAAGTATAAAAGTTTACATTTTTATATTATATATCAGATCAATTCAGATTACAGAATAAGATTTCGCATATACTGGTTGGTTGAAAAGTTTTGAAAGCAAAAATGAAAGAATGTGTATTTTTTAATGAAATTTGTATTTTTTATTGAATATAATCTCCCTCAGCTTGAATACACTTATTCCAACGAAAGCTCTGAAAAATATTGCTCCAGGGCTGCAATAGGTTCTTCGATCGACCAAAAATGCTTTCCTAAAAGTATTTGTTTCGAGTTTCTGAAAAGATAATAGTCGAAGGGAGCCAAATCTGTTGAATACAGTGGGTGTTCAAACAATTCGTACTTAAATTCGTTCAATTTAGCCATAGTCAACAAACTTGTGTGAACACGTACATTGTCTTGATGAAAAATGATTGTTTTCTTCTGTAAAATGGGTCTTTGTTCACGATTTTTTTTATCCAACTGGTCCAAAAGGTTGCAATAATATTCAAAGTTAATTCTTTTACAGTTTTCAAGATAATCAATCCACAATGTCATTACCTTTTTTGCCGATCGTTCTGACTTCACCTGTTTTGGAGCTGAAGAACTAACTTCAATCCATTGTAAACGTTCTTGTTTCAGTTTAGGATCATGATGGTAGATCCAAGTTTCATCCATAGTTATAAAACGAAGCACAAAATTGATTTTATTCTGTTTAAAAAAAAAGAGACAAAAAAACTTAGACTGATAGTGATACAGGCTAACAGTAATCCAATGAATACCTATCTATCTTTCTCACTTTTGTTATCAGCGCTGTATTTAATCGATAAGTCCGTTACTATTTTGAATGTTTTCTAAATGCCCGAAATGATGTCCTTTGAAGTTTATTTTCAAGTTAAGGGAAAACGGAAAAGACACAGATGAATAAGAGAAAAATCCCAGGAATTCATTTTGTGGTCAAAAGCTATGTGACAGAGATGGATGTGGGAAATGAGTTATTGTCATGATGAAGCATCCGTTTGTCTGCAATGACTGCTGCCTTTTTCTGAGCCTTTCAAGGATGTCTTTAAAGAAAACTTTGCTGGTAGTTTGTCTTGAATGTAGGTACAAATTATTTATGAATGACCCATCTTCTGTCAAATGAAACAAATCATCATTTGCTGATTTGAGATTTCTATAGTGGAGGAAATTTCTGAATATGTCAATTTCTCACTTTGGCTGTTTGTCTCAGGATCGTATTCAAAAATCCATGATTCAACTGTGTGGTAACAGAAATAAAGAAATCCTGCTCATTGGCCATTTTGTCAAGAAGATTAAGAAACTTATTTTCGCGATTTTCTTTACATTTAAAATTTAAATGAACGGTAAATCTGTTCAAATTTAATAGTTAATTCAATACTCTTAGTTACAAAAATCACATAGTTAATGAAAAGAATTGAAACTCGCACTGAGTTATGAATGATATGAAGAAGAAGAGCGCAGTGTTACTGGTCTCATTACTTTTCTGTCAGACCTCATATATCATTCTTTTTTTAGATTCGGAAATTTGTGACTATAAGCATGTTTTCGGAGAAAAGTTAAAATTTCGCTACCGACGTCCTAAACTGCAAGCGAATAAGAAAATCTTAAAAAGCAATGTTTCCTATACGATAGTTATTTCATTTTGCAAAAAAATATCATTAAGCTCTGACGAACAATTAAGTTTCTACGTATTAAATAAACAATTGTACTATTTACGATAATCAGTGTCATTCAAAATAAAAATGTTGTCCAGCAGTTAAGAGCATTATGAATAAAAAAAAATTACAAGTTGATTATCTAAAATTAGGAATAGTGCACGGTATTTTATTATGGTAACAAGTTTATAACGGTGCAATTTATTATATTTAACTTCCAAGGTATCAGTTGATTTTATAGCAAATTGTTTTATTACATACAGCATTTAGTTGTGGCAAATGACTGACAATAAACAATGCAGTTTTGTGATGTAACAATTATTTTTTTAATGAACTGATTTATATTAATATATGGTCAATTATTTATACAAACTTAAGAAATTATAACAAAATTAAACAGTTTCAAATTTAATTTCAATTAAATTTATTTTCATATCACGTGCATTGAAACAGCTAGTTTTGATCTCTGTTTTGATAGTCAAAACAAGGCAATGTCAGACCAATGCAACTGTCAATCAGAAACTGACAGTTGTTTCTGCCCTAGGGGAGAAAAAACGTTGTTTCTCCTCTAGGACAGAAACAAATGTCATTATTTTAAGTCTGTCAGAATGTTTCTGACTGACAGTTGCATTGGTCTGAAATAGTCTTACTTCGACTGGCTACAGAGATCAAAACTCGCTGTTTCATTGCATGTGATATGAAAAATATAGTGTGTGGCACTGGATGAAACAAAGACGATTTCTGACCGGGCGATGACAGTCAACTCTCGCCCTAGTCAGAAATCGTCTTGTTTCACCCCTTGCCACACAATATACTATTTATATACCATTAGGTATATTTTATATAATAGGTATGTGAGTTGAGTAGGCAGCTAGAAGTCGCAAATTTTAACAAAATCTAAAAGTTCTTTGTTAAGAGATTCTGAAGCAATGTACAAAGCTTTGTAAGTTTAGAAATATCAAATCGGAAATAATCAGGAAAATGCAAGTTCTCAAACTGCCCAAAAAAACAATCGAGTTTTTAGAGCTTTAGAAACTCTAGTTGTTAGACCATTCACCGTATACCTCCGAACTAAGTCCCAACGACTTCTTCACGTTCCCAAAGATCAAGAATTTAATGCGTGGTCAGCGATTCCAATCACTTGAAGAAGCCAACGATGCCTTTAAAAGAGCGATTTTGCATATGACAACTGAAGACTGGAATAACTGTTTTACCAATTGGTTTGATCGTATGCAAAAGTGTATCGATTTTGGTGGGACATATTATGAAAAACAAAAAAGTACTTTACGTCTATTATTGTTTGTCTTTATAGCTATATACATAATTAAAAGACAGCCCTCGTAAGAAGAGTAAGTAAATATTAATATCTGAGAAAGAAAAGCCAATCTAAGTTTGTTGTTTCTGTTACTTATTACTTATATAATATAATTTGATTCAGAGCAGCTGACATTACGTAAAAATAATGATGATGGTCGATACTAAACCTAAATTGAATAACATCGTGTTTAACAATGGAAAAAAGAATAATATTACTTCTTGCTTCACCAATTTACATATAAAATCTACACATGTGATTGCATACGATAGAGATATATTTGCAAATTACAATTATCTAAGTACAGTACCTGCGTCCTTAACAATGACTATTAATCTGTAATTAATCTTATAATTACACACCTTAAAATGCACTATTGCATTTTTCTAAACTTAGTTTTTGATTATACTCCACTCTTTAAATCTCTAATTGCTTCACAGTCAATTTACCCTAGTGTGCGGATCAAGTTGTAATCAAAACCGTTAGAAAATTTACTTTCTATAGGTACATTAATTAAAATCGGCCTTACTGTTTATTGCTATAAAACATGCAAACCTAAAATGGGGTAGGTACCTCTTGTAAACACGATACGAGTTTTCGACACCTTTTAGCCAAATTAAATACAACTTATGAGATTATACATACATAATTGTATTTTTAGATATTTTCTCATATTTTAACTATTATTCACTATTGGGGTCATAAACTTTTTGGGGAAATTCTCATTACACGCCTATATTTGTTACCTTTATTTGCATAGAATGTGAGTTTATTAAATATATAGTTATTGTCATGATTAGATATTACATATTACCCTTCTTTTTAGTTTTTAACCACTTTCCATGTTTTTTTAGTTTGTCAACATTTTTCCAGTTTTTCATGAATTATCGAAATGTTTTGAGATTTTTTTTTAATGAATTGTCTGATTTTTCAAGGTTTTTCAAACAATTAAGTATTTTAATAAATGTTGTAACGCGGCTCTTTTACAAGTTATTATACGACTTGAGATTTCTCTACGATTTTCTTCCACTCTTTTCTATTTGTGTATATTTTCCTCCAATTTCTTACTTTCATGGCTTTAATACCTCTATCGACCTGGTCCTACCATCTTTCTTTCTCTGGTTTCTATCTGATGACTTTTTTAATCAGGAGGTCGTTTCTTCTTTTCTTTAGAGTCCTTCCCATCTCATTCTTTGCGCCTTAATAAATCTAACAATATCTTTTCCTATTAGTAAACTATTATTTTTGAGATAACTCTCAACGGATTTTTGAAATTTTTTGAAATTTAGAAATTATACAAACAAGAAATTATTAAAATGACATAAAGGAGAAATTGAAAAAATGTCACATCCAGTGGGACTCGAACCCACCATCACTGCCTTATACGCAGGCATGCTTTAACCACTTAAGCTATTGGATGCTCAAGTGGTAAGGAAGCGAAACGTTATAATAAATTCAAATCCCGTCAGATATGACATTCACTCACTTCCTCCTTAAGCACATGTTACATGACGTTAATGAGAGAGAAGATTTGTCGGGCAGGGTCGAATTCACTCCCGTTTTGAGCAGGTAGTTTTTTCATGGGTCGAATTCACTCCCAGTGTAGGTCGAATTCACTCCCAAGTTAATATGCATTTATGGGGATTATGTTTCAGAAACTGAAGCATTGTTGCCAAATAGTAATTTTTATCCATGAAAGGACGGTAAGATGGTTATTTATTTTAAAAAAGTTCGAAATAAGTGAATAGGTCTTATACATACTTTTAATAATAACCAGAAAAGTATCTACTTAGTTGTACGTAAGGATTATTGCATAAATTATTCTTTAGGTGGACACTTGACAAGAAAATTAGATTTTAAAATGTAATTTAATTTTAAGTAAGTAACTTTAAAAATTTGAAAATATCAATGATTTAAAGAATCATCTTATTCATGTGTTTATCTAAAAATCATATCTAAATAAAATTATTAAGGTAGGTACCTCGAAGGTGCAATTAGTAGTTCCTTTCGAAAATCTAATAAACAATAAGAAGGATTAACAGCAGATTATTTAGAGTTGTTTTAAGAATCTAATTACAATAAACAAATATCATTATAAAAGGGATACGTTAAATCAAGTTTTCCTTAGTGTCTTTAGATTTTTCAATAGTGCAACAAACATTTGTTAAAACGAAGAAAGTTGTTTTTATAGTACAGTGAGGATAAGAAAATTTGGCAATGGAGGTATCAATAGTTAAAAGTGAAAGAGGCAAAGTCATACTACTTATCGACGGTTATAAATTCTCTTTTTAACCAGTTTTTAGCAAAAGACACAAAAGATGGACTTGTACATCCATGAAACCGCCGTGCAAGGCATTTGTTAAAACCAAAGTAGACAGTGTGGAAGTGATAGAATCTTGTTTAGACCACACACCATGGAAACATATCTGAAGAACTTCTAAACAGACAAACTGGAAGCAAAGCATTGAAAATAAAATCAATTGAAGTTGTTTCGGCAAAACCAATAAATATAATTAGGAAGGAGGTAAGAGAAACCACATGTGAAACTATTACTACTTATGACGTTGAACGCATCAGAAAAAATATGTATGCTGCTAGACGTAAAACTGCACCAAAACTTCCTAGAGATATCTTTGAATTTCATAACTTATTAAATGCTGTAGAAACAAAAACTAATAGAAGTGAACGTTTCCTTCTAAAAAATGATGATAAAAATCATATAGTCATGTTTTCTTGCGAAAGTAACCTTCTGGCTTTGGCAGAAATTTCTGAATTGTGTGTTAATGGGACTTTTAAATATTGTCCCAAATTCTTTTTACAATTATTTAAAATTCATGGTTGTAAAAATGGTCATTATGTTCCCCTAGTTTTTTTCTTTTAAATGATAAAAACACTGCTTCATATAAAATGGCTTTTCACTACTTGAAAGAAGCATTCCTGTAGATTTTGAAACAGCTATCCATAAAGCATTTCGAGAAATATTTCCAAATACTCAAATTAAGGGATGCCTGTTTCACCTAGGTCAAAGTTGGTATAGAAAAATTCAGCAGTTGGGTCTTGCCAAAGATTACCATTTAAAAAATGGTAAAGAAACAGAGGCAACTAAATATCTATATATTTGGTTAACCATTTCTTGAACCAGAAGACGTTGGCAATTGTTTTGCTTTAGATATAGTTTCTATTCAACCTGAAAATGAAGTTTGTCAAATTTAATTACTATATAGTTGAAACATATATAGAAGAAACATCGGCTTTTCCTCCTTACATTTGGGCTGAAAACTCTTCGTCTTTAAAAAGGACAACAAATACATGTGAGTCATTTCATTCCCAATATAATGCATCATTTTACAATGCACATCCAAAATTTAATCGGTTTTTAAATGTTCTTCTAGATTTCCAACTAGATACTTATATTAAACTTTAAAGTATTAATACCGTCATAAAAGTATACGATCGGAAAATATTAATAAGAAAAAACTTTACAGAAAATAATTTAAGGCAACTACAAAACGGCCGTCTAACCAATTTTCAGTTTATTTAAAATATTTCTTTTAAATGTAGATTTTGATAGGTACCTACCTTTTATGGATTTGTACTTTAATTATTTGTATTAATAAAATCTTTAAGCCATATTTGATTTCTGAAGTCTTTACATTTTTAATTAGGAAAGTACATTTCTAAGAAAAATTTATACCTACTTATTTGTATTATTATTGTATATATTTTAATTACCCATTATTTTCTTCTGTTCCTGAAAGGATTCGGAATTTTTTATTTTTTTGCCAAGTGTATAATAAAAATGTTATTTATAAATAATTATCTTTTGCTTTATTTCAAGTACTAAAAGAACATGTTAAAAAACAATATAAAATGTTATGTTGAAAATAACAATGGCAACAATGTTTAGATTTTAAGGTATAATAACTACTAAGTCTGATTAGACTCTGGAAGTGAATTCGGCCATCACCTTTTTGGCAAACAGGTAATATTTATATTTTGGGAGTGAATTCGTTTCTGCCGGATTTGTCAAATCGACAATTGAAACATCCAACTCTAAGTCACTTTATTTCTCCTTTATGTCATTTTAATAATTTCTTGTTTGTATAATTTCTAAATTTTAAAAATCTTCTCCTATTATTGTACATCTAATTTCATGTTTTACTCTACTTCTCATTTCCCAGTATCCCATTTTTATTGCGCCTATGATTCTCCTTATGATTTTCCTCTCAAATATTCTTAGCCTTTACTTGTGAAGCACATTGTCTCAGCTGCGTATGTAGTTACAGGTCTGATTGCCACTTTGTATACCTTCAGCTTTGTATTTCTAGATAAGTTCTTGTTCTTCATTAGGTTATGGTATCTCCAATATGTTCTATTGACTGCTATTATTCCTTCCCGTACAGAACCAAAGGACTACCTAACAACAATTAAATTGTCTTCTTTTTTGATAGTCCATTATACCCAAATAAAAATAAAATAATTATTTAATTAACGATTCTTGACCATGTTTACAGTTAATGCAAAGTCAATAAACCATTCAGTGTAATACACTGTGTTTATAATGTCTTAAAATGGTGTCACATCAAATATTGACAATAAATTTCACTTGTTGAAGGCAAAAGTCATAAAAGATTACCTGGCTACCTAACCGTATGTAATTTCACAATTAAAATCTTCAAGTGGTTCACATGTGAGAGTTAATGAAGTAATGGTTATATTTATATATAAACTAACAAAATATTTATAGACATTATTCTGTATATTGATTTTACGATAATTGGATATTTTGTTGATTCTCGGTAAGTGCTACCGGTATATTCAGACCTCGAAAATTTTTGTTTCAATAACTTTTTTGCTAAATGTAAATAAACACTTAGGTCATTTCCTCAGTCGCTTTTTAGACAGGTACATAAAATCGAATTGCTAATTAAAGTACCATTGTTTAAGACGATAAGTGGGAATGTTAACCCATACACAATTATGATGGACACTGAACAAAGAAAAAACGCCAATTGAAAAAATGTGGAAATACCATCAAATTTATTTAATGTATTTTCTTTTATAGTTTGTCCACTATAGAAAGAAGTGTGAATCGTCAACAAATAAGCGTTAGAATAGGTTTAACAACGAATCTATATTGAATAACAATTGATTAATTGATTAATTTTTAATATATAATCAAATTATTTTTTAACCTATGTTTATAAGAAAAATAAGCAATTTCTTAACCACGCCAAATTTGGTTTTTGTTGTAGGTACAAAATATCCTACTAAATATTTTTAGCTACGAAGTAAATTCTAATAAAACTTTCGAGCATGTACTACTAGAGACAGTCTTATGTACTGTCGATGCGATATAGGTTATCTTGGAATTCTAAGGGTCAGACCAATCCAATCCACTAAATGTTAGTATTAACGTGTGTGAGGTAATACCAAACGAAATTGCTCAACAAAAGAAGCCCTCTCTTATTATATTGATGTGTATGAAACACCAGAAGTAGCTATAGTGGTTAGGCTCTAAATAGCCCAAGAAAACACTCCTAAGATCTTCCAAGCGGATCTTTCAGCAATAGACTTCTGTGCTCCTGAGTACATTCAACGCCTCAATTCAGCCAAAATATTCATTGCATCCGATAGCTAAGCAGCTTTGATGATTCTACAATCTACCACGTTCGAATTCAAAACAACATGGAACTGCAAACTCTTGCTTAAGAAATTGGCTAAATAAAACAAAGTAACTTTGCTGTGGGTATCAGAGTATAAAAGGATTGTCGAAAAGAAATTGTTGATAGTTTCGGAAAAGAATGAGCTAGTACTCCTTTTATCAGATCTGAACCTTTATAGTGCTTCTCGAAATCCCGCATTATGAATAAAGTTCCAAATTGGGAAAAGGAACTGAGTGCAGCATATTGGAAAAACACTTTAGGCCAAAGACAAGCAAAAAACTTAATACGTTGTTCATTTCTTAGGGCTTCATAAACCTTAACTCAGAGTTATAGCAAGAATTATATTCACTGAGGTATCATCTCTGTAAAATTGGCGAAATGACCAGTGATTGTGAAGATGGTCCAGCTGATCAGATCTGTATCTACAGAAAAATTTGGGACAGGTCTTTTTAGAGCCTGACCAGGTTAAAAACGTACGTCCTAAGTGGATGATAGACTTTCTTAAAAATCTAGACCTGATATTCATACATATATGTAGATTATACACATAGTATACAAGATATCTTAGGTCACAGTGTAATAAGGTCACTTATAATCTACAATTTCTCTCGCGCCGTTAGCTTGATTAGCTGGATGAAGGGGATTATTAACCAGCCATTAAGCTAACAGCGCGAGAAAGATAACAAATCCTTATTTTCTCCTTTCTTCTCACACACCAGTCTTGTATCTTTATCTTTAAATCAATGACCGTTTTTTATCTTTTTCTCTGCCAAATTGGCCGATTTTAACAAAACACATTTAGATCAGTTAGTAAACGGACATCTAGATTCAGAATGAGAAAATTTTCCAAAGGCAACATAGTAAGTTACAGAAAAACTATCTCAACTAAAGTTGTTTAACTTATTTTCTACAGGGTGCGGCAACATAACTTCCTTTTTTAAAATGCGCGCCATTCAGTTAGTTGATGTCATAGCGGAGCGCTAGTGGTCTCGTTCAAGAGGGGGTACTGTAAAGTGTAAAGTTTTGTCCCGACACGGTTCAGTCGCCATCATGCGTTGGAATAGTGAGGAGCGTGCCTTTGCCGTTGAGGCCTACTTTTCAAGCGGATGTTCAATTGTTACATGGGTCACTACATTCAGACAAATAGTGATGAGCGAGACTGGTCTTGGTCTTGCAGAAAATGCAAGACCAAGACCAAGACCAACTCCAACTTCAGGCTGCAAGATCAAGACCAAGACCGAGCAGTGCAAGACTTATGCAAGACCAAGACTTAGCTTTGCAAGACTTACGCAAGACTAAGACCAAGCTGCAAGAGTCTTGCGGTCTTGCGTTTTTAAATATATAAACCGAAAGATAAAGCAGCCACGGATTATTTTTAACTCTAACCTTTTTGCTAAGCACAACTTATGCTAACGATCTAAAAACAAAATAAAAGTTATTATATTTCAAAATAAAACTGCCGCGGATATTTTTAACCCCAACTCATTTACTAACCACAACCTGTTTTAACGAAGTATTTTTTTGTTTATATATGTATATTTTAACCTAAGGAATCCGACCTCAATTTTTTGTGTAATACTTATAAATCACTGTGTATATTATAAAGAACCTAGGATGACGCTTAATATTATCAGAATATGCATCTTATTACAATATCTAAAGGGCATACCTATGGCCATAATAACATTAAAAAATCTTTTTCTTTCGTCCAATATGTACTAATAAAATCATATCGCTTTATTTTAATTTAGAATTAACCTTGTATATGTATTTTAAAAGAGTTTATCTGTGACGAATTTGGGCATTTTAAATTTCTAGAAACCTTTCAAATGGCACAATGTTTTTAGAACAAATAATAACATCAATCATTACGATACCCTTAAACAGAGCCATAAATCACCAAACAATAGAAAAGCGGCCGGCGGCCGGTTAGGCAAAAGGAATAATTTATATTATTGGTATTTTATCAGACTTTGCAAAGAGTTTTGAATATTGGGGTTGTAAATAAACATACCAACATTTTTTTGTTAAATTATTATTTTAGAATTAGTTAAGTATTAAGGCGCCTAAAATAGTCTTAATCTGTCCTTCATAGGAATAGGATCGGTGAATTACAAAAAAAAAAAGAGAAAACAATGACCTGGAATTGTCGTTGTGTGTTAGTGACACTTCAAGTGATTCAGAAAGTGATGAAGATGTTACACCGTCGACCTCTCAAAAATTAAAAAGACATTTGCCTCATAAAAGATCCAAGAAAAAAACAAAAATATCGGATACACGGGATACACAAATGCCAACGCCTACGCCGAATATGAAGAGCAAATTTAGTGAATTTTTTAATATTATTTCGAGTAGGTAATGATAAAGGAACTGCGCATGGGATTTGTACTTTCAAACTTGATTTATCGCTACAATTTAATATAAAAAAAAAAAACAAAATTTTTATAATGAAAAATACTATCCCTTTTATTTAATTTTTCTTTACTTGTAATGATTTTAAAAACTATTTTTTCTTATTTTTTTTTTTGTAAAAATGGACCTCAGTAAATCTTCAAAAAAAGTGCAAGACTTGCAAGAGTCTTGGTGCAAGACCAAGACTGGACCCTGCAATAACAAGACCAAGACCAAGACCGCTTATTTGACTGCAAGACCAAGACCTTGTATGCAAGACCAAGACCAAGATCAAGACTAACCCGGTCTTGGTCTTGGTCTTGCATTTGCTCATCACTACAGACAAACTGCAAGTGCGACGACAAAACCAAGAACTGGAGTCCCTCAGCCCGTTACATCACCTGAGAACATTGAAGCAGTGAGAGCGTCAATGTTGCGATCACCACGGCGTTCTGCGCGCAAACACGCATCTGCCCTTCGACTATCCGATTGTTCTGTGAGAAGAATTCTTCGTGATGAACTTCATTTTCATCCCTATAAGATGGCGATAGTGCAGGAACTTTCAGAACATGACTTCAATTCTCGGATGAACGCGTGTGAGCTTCTTCTTGATGTCGTTCCCGAGGATGCTATTGTGTTTTTTTAGCGATAAAGCCCATTTTCATTTGTGTGGGTCAGTTAGCAAACAAAACATGCGCTACTGGGCTGACACCAACCCTCGAGAATTGCATCAAAGGCCTTTGCATTCACCGAAAGTCACAGTGTGGTGTGCAATTTCCTCAGCTGGAATTATTGGTCCCTAGTTTTTTGAGGAAAATGAGGTTACAGTTTCCCACGGCTAGAAGAGTTGCATTTGGGGGACAGTTGGTTCCAACAAGACGGTGCAACAGCACACACTTCGAGAGCATCGATGGCTGTTTTGAGGGAAAACTTTCCAGGGCGCCTTATCTCAATTAGAGGCGATTTGGAATGGCCGGCACGCTCTCCCGATCTGTCGTCTTGTGATTTTTTTCTATGCGGTTTTTTGAAATCCCGTGTTTATGTGAACCGTCCAAGAACCCTAAAAGATTTGAAGACCAACATCCAAGAAGAAATTGCCAACATAACACCTGCTACGCTAACAAGAGTCATGACAAACGCCAGAAACCGGCTTACGCAATGTATGGAGAATGGGGGACGTCATCTAACAGATTTGATCTTCAAAACAATGTAAATAAAAACTTTAGACATGTAATTACATTATAAACAATAAATAAATATTTTCTGATGCATACAATAGTTTTTATTGAGATTTGAAAAAAGGAAGTTATGCTGCCGCACCCTGTATTAACAAAAAAATAGCTTTTTGGCTGTTACAAAGATTAAGTAAATAAAATCATGTTATACAATTTTATCTACTTACAGAAATGACGACTTTACCAGAAATAATAATGTTACTTTCATGTAGTATTTGTCATAATTCCTTAATTTATTAAATACGTTGATACCAACTGTAGTGTCGAATCTCTTTTAAAAAAACTTTTATTTCAAATGGTATAATTATTCCATGCAGAGTTGAATTTATGTGGGAAAAATGTCTTCATATGAATGTGAACATTATAGCTTGTTTTTTTATTTAAATAATGAACTATTATTTAATCACATTAAATCCCAAATTATCTCCCAACCTATTATTAAAATGCATGAAGGAGCATAAAAATGTTTATTGCATAATATATTTTTTTCTATTTATTTAATTAATTAAATAATTAAAAAAGGTAGAGCTTCCGAATTACTGTTTTTTTGATTAGATCATTGTTAAATTATGTATATAAGATTATAGTTGGTATTTTTCTCGTCAATATATGTTTGAGATAGTTTTGCCTGTAGATGCATCAATCAAAATTTGAAGCTCGACCTTGGTAACCTATTTGATTGATTTGATCTATTAGTTCATAATATTAAAACTTTAAACACTAATTTTATTGTATTCACCGGAAATAGCGTAATTTTATATGACAGAAAAAATTTAATCGAATTTTTTATTAATGTAAATTTACTCAGGTGAAGTGATAATTTATTATAAGTCAACAGATTTTTATAGGGTATGATATCATTTTTTTGTAAACTATAAGTAACCAAGGTTGTCCACAACTAACCAATTTTATCAGGTTAACCCTCAAAATATCATAAGAAACATCAATAGATTTTACGATTTATTTTTGGGAATAAAACACGGTTCACTTCAAACGATCAATGCAATCATTGATTTAAACGTATGTTATATTCATGAGTATAAAATTAAATCAATTATCAATTACACAATTACGTAAACCTATAAAATTTTAAAATTGCAAACCATAAATTATCGATAATTTTGCATGTCACTTAAAACAATTACTTAACAACGATACGAAGTACTGTTTTTAAGTGTCTGCCCAAATATCTGATATTCGTTTTATAGAATTCTTTCAGAATAATATCTGGTCTAAGTACAAGATATACTAATCCCAAAGTAAATTTTAAATTTAATTATTTAAATCCCTATAGAATAACATTAGCGACAGATATATCAGTCTTTATAAGTTCAAAGAAAGCTAAAAAATTAAAAACAATCTACACTCGAAAATTGAAAATTTAATCGATTTAGAAAATAAATGGGGAATTTTAACCAAATTACTAGCTTAAAATTAGATAATTGAACTTACTAGAAACCACCTCAAATAAGATTCATCTAAAACTGTTGATTTCTTAGCTTTAAATTGATATTTGCTAGATTTTCTCCGATTTTTGCTTAAAGTCGTAAATTTCATTAAAAAAAGGGTGTGGCAGTCAGTGGGACTGCCGACAGAAGTTATACTTCTATGCAAGCGCCTGGATTCATATATTTTTATGCGAATGATTTAGCAAAATCATTATATGATATTCGTGTTCAGCGACCTCAAAAACCTCCTAGTACCGAGTACACACTCATTTTGTATCAAATTTGCATAACATTTCCTGGAGACGAGGTCCGTCTTAAGTACCAGGTGTTTCGGACACCACCGCCATTATTATATTCGTATTCAGCGACCCAAAAAACAGCCGAGTTCCAAGTGTAATTTTGTACAGAATTTACATAAAACACCAGGAGAAGAGGTAAATACTCTAGGCACCAAGTGCCGCGGAGACTTTCGACATCATGATATTCGTGTTCAGCGACACCAAAAACCCCGAGTACATAAATTGAACCCATTTGGAATACTGACCGAGTTGTAATTTTTCTATCTATTGTCTGTTCGGAATGCACTTTTCGACTATTATTAAAAACTCTGTTTATGTAGCCAACAACCTGAAAAGCATAGTGCAGGATATAATGCAACCATGTGACGGTAGTATGGACTACAATACAATACTCATTACCGAATATTATTATTAATATTATTAATATAAAATACTAAACTTTATATGTTTACTTATACGTGACAGAATTATAAAATAATCACAATTTATAAAAAGAACTTTTTATAGTAGAAAGTTTTTTTACGGATTTATAGGTCATATTACTATTATATAAATTATTTTGTTACTTAAATTTGTGTATTCTGTGGGAATTTTGTATTCGATTTAAAACTCATATCAACCCGAAAATAGTATATTGTAATACAAGTGTTACAATGACAGAGGTTTCGTAGTACGAGTTCAGTTTGTGAAACGAACCGCGAAGCGGTGAGTTTCGCAAAGAACGAGTACTACAAACCGTCATTGTAATTCGAGTGTTACATACTATTTTTTATAATGAACTTTAAAAAGTATAAAAAAAAATAAAATGAGAGTTTTTCGAAATATTTATTTATGTTGGCAATCTTGACAGTTTTGACACTTGTCAGTTTTAATGATTTTAAATTAGAATGTTTGTCAAATTTGTATAAAATATTCCGAATTTAGCAATAACGCTGATAATGTAGTTAATAATTTACTACAATTTACTACTTCTTGATTTACTACCTGAACTATTTCGTTGAAAATCAGTGCAGTGCAACCAATTGTGTAAAACAAAAAGTTACCAAAAACAGTGTTACAATGAATCTATTTCGATACTGTTTTTAGTGTCGAAATAGAAACTTTGTGAACGTGAATTATAAAAAGAAATTTTTAAACTGAATTGTATTAACAAATATTGCACATTTATTTATTATAAAATTAATTTTAATAAATTTTTATGACAATTGCCTTCTTGGTTTCCAAAATTTTTTCTTTGGAATTTCTTGCCCACTACGAGGAGGTGAGGCATGGCAATATGAAAGGCTAAGTGTAAACTACATGTATGACCCGTCGCGTCGGACGGACGGACAGAGGGTCATTTTAAGGAAAACTTGAGCTTAATCACTTTTTATTAAACTGTATAGTTTCAAAGCACGTACCACAACTTTTTATGTAAACACTTTTCAATTATTAAAACTGAATTTAAGTGTCATCTCAACAATGCACAGCATCTCTGATATTGCAAAAATATTAAGTCATACAACGCTGTAATTGATCATAGAGAGGATTGTTTCTTTGTTAACAAAATCAAGGGTAGTTGTATCTAAAAACTTTCTAAAATAGTTCATTTTATTTATTACCAGTTAAAATAATAATTACTGTTTTCACATGTAAGAACAAAAAAAAAAGAAAAAAACTTCTTTCTCACGAGATCGATCCCATTACGATAACTCAACATTCCCAACAGAATTGTCACAATCAGCCGCTTATCCAAATAAGCCACGCCAAACTTATATGAAGTCTTTCAAAATGATAATATGTATACATATTTAATTTAATAACAATTTAGTATAAATTTCGAAATCTATGTATATGCCTAAACACACTTGAAACATGCATTGTCATCCAGTTCTTAGCTATCCTGAAAATTTCAGAGCTCTAGGTAGTCGGGAAATAGGTTTTAATTCGATTACAAAATTCCACGGAATGACAAAGAACACGGCGAAAATATAAAAACTTTCTAATAATCTGTCAAACACAATGCGATACGTCACTGTAATACAATAACAATAGCTCAGACTGTTTGTTGTATATCTATCTCTTTTTAATGCAATGAATGTTTAAACGGTATTTAAAGGACTTATAGTTATGACTAATAACATTAGGTACATATTTCATCTTTGTTTTTACCGACCAATATACCTTATATGTGATTCTGTCTCTCTCTTACTCACACCATTACATATGTAATGATTTTTCCCATTTAACTACACACTAATTCATTCCACAGAGTGTACGAATAGAAGTATAACTTCAAAAACGACAAGAATAATGATAAGCTGTTTGTTGTCCAAATTGAGGAAATTCTTAATTAATATATTAAGTAGCAAAATAGGGAAGTCAATATTTATTATCAATTTACTTTGTATGCTTATAATATAAAAAAGCTGACACCATTAATTAATATCAAAATTAAAATCTGCATACCGGCAGCTTGCAAATTGTAAACAATAAAAAATCTTTGTTGCATATTAATTGTTCGAAAGATGTCATAGCTCGTTCACTTCGATAGAGAAGCCTGATTCAGTAAACAACTTATAATAAATATGTAAATTGTAGGATGTTGGCAAGTGTTTTATTTTGCATACATTGTTATTTTTCATCATTATCTATTCAAGAAAATTCTAATTTCTCTTCACCACTCAACGAGCAAGTTGTTGCGATAGAAGCTGAGTTTATCACGGTTATCAAAACATCGTTGAATTTCTTATTAGGCAATTAACAAAATCAAAAACCTTAGTTTTATATAGAAATTTATATAATTTATATCAAATTGTATAGGAATTAAAAACGGAGCACGTAATCTGAGAAACGTAGTCTCTCTTTGGTCTTTTGGCAGTTTTTCTTGTAAATCAATAGATAATAATTAGAGAATGGTAGGGATTCCCAATGAGTTGTAAAGTCTGTCCATAAGAAACTGTTACAGTAAAGAGAGGATAAAGAAATGATTCATATAGTTTATTCAATCCGTTCTTTCGATATACAGATCTACAATATATTTATTTTGCAAGATAAAAATAATTAGTAGAAAGTAGAAAGAGATAATTGATATTAATATTATTATCTGACCAGTTTTTTTTTGCAAAAACTTGATGCTTTTTCGATAAAAGACTCGTTCGTTTTGACAACAAATAACTGATTTACCGCGAGTAAATCTAACGAGTGGCCACAAAAAGATGAGGCTTTATGTATTATAGTGAATAAGATGCCTGAAAGAGTACTTCATATCTCGGCTCTTTGAGGTGATTATCACGTATTCTTTGCGGTGTTAACTTTAGGATATTGACCAAAGAAGACCGTTTTATGATCAATGCTTACGAAGAGCAAGAAGATTAAAAAGAGGTTCGCGTCAATTGGTGTCCAAAAACATTGGAGCGGTTCAACAAAGGAAGCTCAAAAAACAGTTATAATATTGTTAGTGGCAATGAATCTTAGATTTACTCCTACGAAAAGAAAATAAACGCCAATTCGCTGAGTAGGTGTTTAACGATGAGGAAAAACCAACAAAAGTGAAATGTGTCAAAGAAAATGGTTGCAACTATTCTCTCAAAATCTGGTAATGTAGAAACAATTGTTTTAGAAAACCGAACGGTTACTTCCAATTGGTATATTGTCACGTCATCCGGGGCGTGGGAAGAGCGTAGGAAAGCTTGAAGGGTAGCTCAGAAAAACAATGATTTAAAACAATAACAACTGTATTGGTTGAACACAATACACCAAAGGCTGTCAGAAGGACACCCAACAAATAATAAAAAAATGAACTAAAAAATAGACACAAAAAATATAAGTCGACTCCAAATTGTGCCGGGTTAAGGCACACAAAAAATATACTTAATCAATACAATAACACAATTAGGTCTTACCTAAATAACGATGAAGGGCACATCACTTAGCGTCTGACGAAGAGGGCGTTGTATGCAGGGTTATGGCGATGGCGTGCTGATGAACGACCTTTTTGTCAGTTAATTCGTGGCTTTTTATACTATTATTTTATGCCAAAAGTACTTACTCAGCAACATCGATCTCGGTAGAACGTATATTGCTATCTGATTCTATAATTGACGGATTATAGCGTGTTCAGCGATAAAGCACACTATACCGTGTTGATCAAAATTAAAATAAAAATTTGGAAAAAATATTTGTTTGTGACAATATTAACGTTATCGCGAAACTCCGACAAAGCAACACACAACGGCGAATCAACAGGACAATGTAAGTGTTCACAGTGCCCAAAAGACAATAGAGTTTTTGGAGCTCCAAAACAACAAATTGTTAGACCATCTACCATAAACTCCTGACCTAAGTCGCAACGACTTCTTCATGTTCCCAAAGATCAAGCATTCAATGTGTGGCCAGCGATTCCAGTCGTCAGAAGAAGCCATCGATGCCTTTGAAACAATTTTGCAAGTGTCAACTGAAGACTGGAATAACTCTTTTACCAATTGATTTGAACGTATGCAACAAAGAACTTTAAGGCTATATATTTTATGTCTAAAACTAAAAAGACAATCCTCGTAAGAAGTTGATTATCATTCACAGAAATCCGACACGCTTAGATTTATCCGTAGAGGAGGAAAATTGTCTTCAGTCTCTCAATCAGTACCTTACCATAAATCGAAGATTTTAGATTTATCTCACAGATGCAGCCATTATTACTCGAGTTGGTTTGATTTTCAAATTACGAAGGCACATAAATGTCACTGCATTTCTTTCAATACACAAATAAAGTTTATATTTTTTTCTTTTACAATTTCTTTCCGAAAATACTGACGGTTGGTTCTGAGGAATAACAGACCTATTTTTATATATTCTGTTTTTCATATTACACGCTCTGATTGGAATTCTTTCGTGTAAGCTTAATGTATTTTACGACTCTGTAAATTACTGATCATATCTGTAAATCTATTCGGACTATTTAATTAGTTCACTACAGGCAAGCTGTTCCTAATTTTTAAATAAGACAATAACGTGGTGTTGGCTTTTGAGAATTAAACCTATTAAAAGCCACTGAAACAAGGACAAATGACACTCGAAAAGACACGAATTTAAATAAAAGTATTGGTAAGTGGAGGTTTCTAAAAATAACTTCCCATTGAAGTTTTACTAAACAATGAAACGAAACAAGAGAATGTCGGTGTGTTGCTTTGGGAAAATTAACACAGCTTGTAGACAAATGAGTTTATTTTCAAATCTTTTGTTTTCATTTTTCCATAGGAAATAAGAACATTGTTTAATCATTTCAGTAATTTATTGAGAATTCCATTTAAAAAATTATTTATTTAAGATAATTAATTTAATACAATAAAAATTGTTGTTTACTTTAAAAATTACTGAAGATATATTCAAACAATTACGCGAGGAGTCAGTAAAGGAACGAGTAGCGATATTTTTAAAAAATAATTTTATATTTACTTTAAAAGAAAACTGTTTGCTGTCCGACAAAGTATAATTTTATTATACGTATACAACATTAAACAGTAATAAACTTAAGTGGTACTTATTTCTTGTAATGAACTTTATTTCGAATGACAAACTGTAGCGAGAATTCTAGTAGCTATGCCTCCTACACTTAATTTTTCTTTTCTATTTATTACCATTAAAATAACAAAAACTAGGATAAATGAACATTTCATATCTTCTTACAGCAGCTGACATATGGGCACATGCCTCATTATCCATAATTACTAAGCCATTTGGGTACATATAATTTAAATACAGAAAATTTTAAATAATTTATTGGCGGTATCTATTTGTGTTTAGATTGACGACTTTCTTCCTCTGGACTCGAAGAAGAACATGTATTGAATACTAAAAAACTTGATTGTTGGTTATATATGTAAGGAAAAGTGTTCTTCAAAAAGTGGAATTCGCATAAATTTATTACGGACCAAATTTATTTTTCTTAAGTTCCGTCAAAATTTGTATATAAGCAACTAGACTACTATTGGTTATGTCTTAAAAATGAGAGCCATAAGTAACTTAGACGTTCAAGAGTCATCTAATGGGTTTAAGATAAGAAAACCGCAGAGTGCTATTAAGTTAGAGATAGAGGTGAAAATGCATTTCTTTTAGTAGTTGGGACCAGAGCCATCTTGTGGAATCAGCAGTAGTACAGTCTTAGAAAAACTAAGGAAAGAAAAATCTAAGTACTGAAACGATCTAGAAGGACTAAGAGAGTCGAAGGAAATAATAACCAGAAGAGATTTTTCAGCTGTCTAAACCTTAGTAAGAAAAACATCCGTATTATAACGAGAAGATTAACAGAGCATTGCCGATGAAGAGGAAACATGAAGAAACTAGGATTGGTAGATGAAGCAAAGTGCAAATTCTGTGATTTAGAGGATAAAACCTCATACACATAAGATCAGAATGTATTCCAGTACGTAATTCTATGGCCAGTTATACAAAATAGAAGAGAAAGACCTACCTAACTTGAAGCCCAACCATATCCTAAACTTTCTAAGAAAGATAGGACAAGAAGAGCTGCTAGAAGTCTAAGAAAACATTAGAATTGGGTATAGCAAGAAAAGGGGGACACAATAGAGCTTATAGGTAGCTGATGTATCTGTTAGGTACCCCCACAATTTTGCTCATACATAAATACAAGTGAACTTTACATATCGCGGTTGTTTTATCTAAAATTACTATTAAAACGATTCGTAAAATAAAAAACCTTGAATCTCTAAGTTCCTATTAATATGACATTTTCAAGTGGTCTAAATACGACATTTTCAGTGGTCTAAACGAAATTTGTATGAATTTTCTACACAATCTTGGATGTATGTAATTTTTGGGATGAATTAACGTATCTAAATAACTTCCTCATAAACTTGCCGACAAAAGTAAGCAGTGACTTTACCCACATCGTTATTACTTAATTTAAGAATTATTTTGCGGGTTTGTGGTGCTAAAATTGCGAAAAATAAGGCGCAATTGTTGTTTAAATTTCAAAATGATTGTGATTGAGGACTAGAAATCTTAATAAATATAAATTATGTGAGACTTTCAAAGAAATAAATGCGTCATCGAAATTTTTACCGGACAGTTATCTTTTGAAGACCACCTGTTAAAATAAACAAAGCTTTTAAAACAGATGTCGTAGTTATAAAATATTAAGAGAAAATAATTTTATTTATAATAATTTCATTGCATTGTCGCTACTAACATAATTCATATTTAGCTTTCACAGGTACTTAAATAAACTACTTTTAAGTAACTGGTAAA
This sequence comes from Altica lythri, assembly GCA_964028335.1. Lineage (NCBI taxonomy): Eukaryota > Metazoa > Arthropoda > Insecta > Coleoptera > Chrysomelidae > Altica > Altica lythri. The sequence goes on along the minus strand of OZ034800.1, from coordinate 89,586,148 downwards.
AGATAACAAAATTTCAGTGAGTGATATCTTAATAATTTAAAAGTAGTACATCAGATAAAGCAATTCAAGTGTTTTATATGACTAACTATAAGTTGTAAAATTTGATATTCCTGTTAACCGTGAACTTTGAGGTGGAATTCTAAATATTCTGCCACAAATATTGTCAACTAAAACGCGAACCTATATCATAATACACGTGAGTTGCATAATGGGTATAAGACCTCGTGATAAGGTTAAATGCAGTGTTTCGAGGAATAAAATTATATTATATATTACAAAAAGTAGTACAGAATCTTATCTTAAGATTATTTTGTAAATGAATCATTTCAAGGGCGTATGTGAGAAATAGTTTTTACAGATTTCCATAACTTTTGGTACTTAATGAGAAAAATCAATGTTGAGTTACGAAGGTATTTGGGGTACGTGTGGGGCTCCACAAGGGGTCGGTGCTCAGCCCCTATCCGTTGTGAGTGATTAGGACGAAGAATGAGTATATGACAACAGATGAAAAGAATGGTCTTTAAACCAATCTGCAAGAGCAAGTACTAACAGCTGTTCTAAAACTTAAAATATTAAGGGTCTGTACTGGAAAAGAATGGAGAGTTAAAGAGTGAGATTAATCATAAAAATTTATTGTGGATCGATGAACTTGAGAAGAACGAGTGTGAGTTTTGTGTGACAGGAATGTAATTGTAAAAATGAATAGTACACTCTAGTTATAAGACCAGCGTTGATGCATAACTCCGAAACCTTGTCAATAACGAAAGAACAAGTTAGATGTGACGGAGATGAAGATGTAGCGTTGGGTGTGACAATTAACGAGGTGAGATAGAGTAAGAGGTACAGTGAAAGTCGGAGAGTTTGGTCATGTAGAGAGGGGGGCTGAGAATTGTGTGAGAAAAAGAGTAGATGAATGTGAGTTTGGGGGTAAAAGGAACAGAGGAAGACCGAAAATAAGATGAATAGATATAATAAATGAGGTCCTGAAAGAGGAAAAATGAAGAATATAGGATGCGTTGATAAGAAAGGTAGAAACAAATGGCCAACGCCGACACCAACTAGGTCTAGGATAAGGCTGAGAGAAAAACGATAGTTGGTACTTAATGATATACTTTTATGTCATATTTTAATATTTGTATTAAAAATTGAATTGATTTTCCTCTACTTTTAAATCCTTCATGATATTCACTAAATTGATTGAAGAGGCAATTTTCCGTAATAACTATATTGCACTTACGTGGTAAGGGTTTATAATGAACCTTATTTTTTTTGTTTTTGTACCTATTGTGTTGTTTTATATATAGTTATGATCTTTCAATCTTAGTTTCATTATTACCTTTGTAACATAACTGAAAACTTTCGAAATGTCGAAAGTATATATGGTAAAGTTTGTATACCGTAAGAATCACATGAGTTAATTGTCTGATTTGCTTGATTTTCTTTGTGTAAAAGCACAATTAAGGGATCGATAGTAAAGGAATCGCCTTCTTCAAGTTACAACTAAACGAGTTAATTTCCTGTTGTTAACCTACATGAAATTCAATTCTTGAAAGTTTGCTAAAGTTTAATTGGCTTATTCTCAGATATAAGAAACCTATTCAATCAATAAGGTATATAGTTTGAATATTTCATTATTTTAATAATAGAAGAATTTTGTTTGAAATCACTTTTTAAAAGATATAACTCAAATTAAATGAATTGGAATAATGGTTATTTTTCTAATATGCCAGCCAGTAAAATTGTAGTAGTTATAACTGCATTCGAACACAAAGTTTCTGGTTATCTGCATTCTACCCAAGACTGAATTTGTTTCTTTTTAGTAGCAGCAATTTTGTAAACTTATTGTACTCGCCCGGTATATCTTTTAAATTCTGAAAAACTATATTAATAATAAAAAGCTGGGCCAGTAAAGCAAATTTTATGAAGATCCACACAAGAAAAATATTGAAAAATTATGGGAGAGACATGTAATGTTTTTATATGAAATAATTTTATTAATCTTTGAGAGATAACCTTGTATAATTTTCTAATCGATAGAAATAACAAACAAGAAGATACATTATTGTCAAACACATATACTTTACTATGCATACACGCAATTTGATTTAATTAAAAAAAGGGACAGTATCAAAACATTTAGGGAGAGACTGCGCTTGTTTGTTTACCACAAGCAATTTTGTAAACCATCTCTCACCCTGGATGTTTTAAATAGCAAAAATTGTACAGGGTCCGGCACTCGAAGTGTAACCAATTAAAAAGGTCATAAATTCAGTTTGGACAATTACTTTCATTTAATTCAAAGTACAAAATGTGTGAAAATAATACAAAATTCAGAATCGATTCACTTTTGCTCAATATGGCCACCTTTTGCCTTGACTATTGCCTTGAGACGGTTTAAAAACGAATCGCAAGCTGCCCGAATGTGACTTGCAGGTATTTTGGCCCACTCGCGGACAATGGCTTTCTTCAGCGCCTCGAGACTGGTGTATCTTTTAGTTCGAACCTTGCTCTCCAAAATGGCCCAAAGAGAATAATCCATTGGATTCGCGTCTGGTGAATTCGAGAGCCATTGTGTGGACGTTATGAAGTTCGGAACGTTGTTTTTTAGCCATTCTTGGTTCACTCGAGCTTTGTGAGACGGTGCCGAGTCCTGTTGAAACGCCCATGCCCTGCCACCGAAATGTTCGTCAGCCCACGGCTTCAAAGCAACCTTCAGAATACTTTCCCGATAATATTCTGCATTTACCTTGACGCCAGGATCGATGAAAACGATTTGAGAGCGCCCATCTGCGGTTACAGCGGCCCAAACCATTATCTGTGGCGGGTGCTGCCTCCTGGTGGCCAATTGATGACTCAAATTCTTGTATGAACGATGGGTCAAGTAAACCCTATCGTTTTGAGGGTTTACGAATTGCTCAATTGGAAAAATTTTCTCATCAGAAAACACAATATTCGGAAATTGACCACTTTCGGCCAAGCGAAGCAACTCCTTCGGTCTCTGAAGTCTAACTTGTTGCTGCACCGGTGTGAGGTCATGCGCCTTTTGGATCTTGTAAGGCTTGACCCGGAGATCATTTTTCAGTATGCGGCGGATGCTGCGGTCAGATATTTTCAGTTCTTTTGCCATTTTATTGGCACTTTGTCGGGGATTTCGCTTAAGTCGCTTCTTGACTTTTTCAACCATCTCACGTGACGTTGCAGTCTTTTGATGACCACCTCCATGACGTTTTGCGATGCTGCCAGTATTATTGTAACGAGTTATGGTGCGATAAACGAAAACTTTATTCACTTCAAGGTGGTTTTTGAGCTGGTTGTGATTTTCCAGCTAAATATAAAGCAATTACACTACTACGTTTGAAATTCATCAATGATTTCTTTTTTTCGCATTCACTTTTGGGCAAAATGGTCTTGTGTGCTTGTAAACAATACTTCGAACTATCATTTAGCAACTTTGACGCACAGCTGAGGCCCGTGCGACAGCTGCGCGAGCGGTCTGAAGTTGGTTACACTTCGAGTGCCGGACCCGGTATTTTTTATATATTCAATTTTTAACTTACATAGGTATATCGGTTTAATAAAAATGTAAACACCTATAAAACACAATATATTATAGCGATACCTAGTACTAATTTGAAAAATGGACGACCATTACATTATTTCAATTGGAGATGACATTTAATTGTCCATAAACTCAACATTAAAACAAGTAAGCGACTGTATTAAATCGTCTTTAAGCACCAACATACGTCTGGAACTGCATTTAGAGAATTATTACAGATCAATTATAAATACTTACTTCAGTTATAGAGCAGTTAAACAACTAAAGTAGTCCTGAAATGGTATAAAAGCTTGGTAAACATATCTACAACTGTCCGATAAACATTTCCAAGACCTCTTATACGATTGCATAGAGCAAAAAATGTTTTAGGGCTATTCATCATTGTATAAAAGTCACGAAAATCTTATACTGAGTTTTTATACACCATCAAATTGCTAGTTGGGACTCGGCGAAGGTAACGGTTTTAGATTTATAAAAATACAGATATAACAAAATAAAAATCAATAAAGCTATAGACTTGTTGATGAACGTTTTCTGGTTTATATAAACATTACATATTGGCTAGAAAACACAAAATAAAAGCAGAAATATCCCGTTATCAAAATAATTAGACTCATTTAAAAAAGTTCTATAATAATTTCCTGCGAATATGGTAATGTTTTGAAAGACCTAAATATTATTCACTACCAAGTTATTTCCGGTTATTTGTAAGATGATGCATAATAAAACAGATGGCTCTATTTGTTCAATAAACACATTATTTTTTAAAAAACATGTCATTGATAATAGGGATAAATAAATGGACAAAATACGAGGGTCAGTTGAAAAGTAATACAAAAACGAGTCGAACTGTGCAGAGAATTTTTGGAACGTTATCGTTGAGATAGCAACGCTTTTCTTCACAGTATAGCGATGGGAGAGGAAACATGGGTATTCCAGCTGGAAAGGTCTGCTGACCATCTTCTGGACTCCAAGGGTGTCTTCATAAGGAATACATGGTTTGTGGCGACACAATCAATTCGAACAGCTACTGTGTCACGTTACAGAAGCTCAAGACATGAATTCGAAGGGTTCGACCGGAGTTAACCCGATTTTTTCTCCATGACGACAACGCACGCCCTCACCGCCTGAACTTCGAGATCGTACCGCACCCCCGTATAGCCCCGATTTGCTCCCTAAGATAAAAGAAGACCTTAAGGGACATCACTTCACCTCGGATGACGAAGTTGAGCGATTTGTGAATGAATGGTTAAGGAGTAGATCCGAGAAATTTTACTTCAACGCATTCGAAAAATCGATTTTTCGTTTACAAAAATGTATCGATCTTAACAGCGATCATGTTAAAAAATACCTATGTCATTTTGTTCTGTATATTTTTCTCTGCATTTTAAAATTTGTTTCATTCATTTACCTGAATTAGAACGGATTCTACAGGGTAGGACGCATTACTTTTCAACTGACCCTCGTATATATATTCGCTGAAGGTGATGCAATTTTAAATTTTACAGTATTTGTAAAGAAACTTTATCACTCAATTTATTTAATTAACTTAGTAGAAATATACAAACGTATGAATTGAGCTCGCTAAACATATGGAACTATTTTAAGCAAATAGTATATAAGCTTAATCGATATTTTTCAACTGTTATCAATTAAAGTATACATTATTATATCAAAGATCATAAAAAACTGCTCGAGAATAACGATAATAAAGAACGTGCCTTATTTAATAAATACGTTCTAATATTTTATATAACACTATAAAAATCAAATGACAAAAAAGCGAGATATTTTTATAACGATTTAAAGTTTAATAAAACTTCTTAGAAAGAAATTGATGCGAATCATAATCTAATACCAAGAAACTGTTCTATATGATTCTATATTCATGACGTGAGACGAAATCGAGTGCCACACCTTGAAGTACATTTTTTTGTACCATATAAGGGCTTCGATCGTCCATATACCTACATTATAAAATTGTACTTAATAGATTTGAAAATCTTTATAAATAAATAAAGCTTTATTTTGTGCTTAGTTTCATCAATACAAAAAATCTAACTAGTAATAAAATTTTCAATATTCATATGTTTATATCACGACACCATAAAAAATCCTTTTTTTGTAATACGAGGGTGTGTCTCTTTAGTTTTGCATATAGGCGCTAAGAAGGTGCCACCAATAAAACCTTCAGACCCAACGTGGTCTCTCCAGTCTCAGCGACGAATCCAGGCTGGGTGACATAGCGCCGTTTAACATACCGAGAGATAAAGGCATCCTTGGGCACTTCAAAGACCTCGATTCAAAAGATCCTACTTGAAGAACTGGGTGATGGTTTCCCGTTGGATCCCTAATTTGCCCACAGAAGAACAAAAGGCGGTTTGTGTTAATTGGTGTCGAAAACATTGGAACGGTTCAAAGGAAGCCCAAAAAACATTTATAGTGTTGTTAGTGGCGATGAATCTTGGATTAACAATAGGTTTAGAAGATCGAAGAACGGTTACTTCCGATTGTTTACCATAAGTTATCGCGAAACTCCGACAAAACAACACACAACGGCGAATCATCCTACATCAGGACAATGCAAGTGCTCACACTGCCCAAAAAATAAGAGTTTTTGGAGCTTCAAAACATCGAATTGTTAGACCATCCACCGTATAGTCCCGATCTAAGTCCAAACGACTTTTTAATCTTCCAAAAGATCAAGAATTCAATGCGTGGGCAGCGATTCCAGTCGCAAAAAAAAGTTATCGATGCCTTTAAAATGGCGATTTTGCAGGTGTCAACTGAAGACTGAAATAACCGTTTCACCAATTGGGTTGAACATATGCAAAAGAGTATCGATTATATTTTGAAAAGCTATGAAACACTTTAAGTCTATATATTTTTTGTCTTTATGGATATATGCAAAACTTTGATCTGAACCTTTCTGTAGCTCCTCGAAATGCCGCATTATTAATATCGCAATTGAAAACAGAAACTTAGTGCAGTGTATTGAAAAAACACTTCAGGGCAAAGACAGGCAAAAAGCTTCGGTAACCAGAGTAGGTAATCTAAGGAATTTTCGGAAAGTGGAACATATAAATTCTGTAAGTTTGCAGATGAAACGGCTGAACATATCATCTGTAACTGCAGAGTAATATTCGCCAACTATATTAATATCTGGCATAGGTTACAAACATACGTCCTAAGCAGATAGTAGACTGTTCAAAGACCATACCTGATAGACTCGAAAATAGATGCCGGATAAACACAAAAGATCTTTTAGGTTGCAGGTAGTGAGGTCATCTGAGCCAATCGACCGTACTTATAATCTAGAATGACATGAGTGGAAGAGGTATAAAAGTATAAACTACCTCTTTTTCAAATTTCTACAAGAGAGATATAATGCAATTTCATTTTTTGCTGTCGTTATTCGTCTCGCAATTAAAGCATTGGTTAGTATATGCTCATCCTTCATTCACGTAATTATCCAAGAATATACATAAGAGATGAAACACTATTTGTTTATTTGGCAATGATGCGGTTAAAACATCCTAAAAAAAATAATGTCATTTAAAGAGGTGAAAAATCGACATATCTGAATTATAAATTGATCAGAATATAAGATTTATATCAACTTGAAACTATTGCTAAAGTTATTAAGGGAATACTTCTTCCGTAATACAATTGAAGACAAACTAAGAACACCTTCATACTGTAAAGATTTTTAAATCATTGCTTTTTACGGTTTTAATTACGTACTTGACTATGTATTAAGGTACTCGGTAGAGTTGAGCTCGATTCCATAAAGTCATTAAAAAATAACCACAGTTTATTAGTATTATTATTAATCAAAAGACTACACTTTGGCTTTCTTTACAAAGCAGTTATTAGGCATCGATCTAGCGTCTCGTCATGGACTAATACTCAAACAACTCATAAAAAAAGAACCATGAAATATGAGAGAGATAGCGACATGCACAACGGAACTGTAAAAATTTTCTAGACTAATAAACCGTAAATCGAGCTTTAAAATCTACATTTTAGGAAATTTTCATGTGAGCAATCGAGGAATATAAAATGGAATTTTAAAACTAAACCTTTTAACAAAGTTACCTAAAAATGAAGGAGTACGACAAGATACCAGCTAAAAGTTATAGGTTTGGTGTTAATTTTTGAAAATTTATGCTAAACACACAAATAGAGCTATTTAGTAACTTAAATGAAGCAGTGCTAAAAAAACAGTCAGTTTCCTACTTTGAGCGTGTTTTAACTAAAGGTTTGATCCAACTCACTAGTTGAATCGTTCTAGAACGGTTCGCGCATGCTCATTACTAAAAATGCGGGTAAATTTTTTTACCACTAACCGCTCTAGAACGATTCAACTATAAGTTGGAACAAATCTGAATTCTTCACTGATATGAAATGAACGAAGCCGGGAAAAGACACTGATAACGATAACCATACGACCACTTAATTTAGAGAGTGGGGATGCGCATCCATAAAAATAGCCGTCAATCAGAGTGAGGTGCAAGGAAGAGAGGACATAGTTTCACTTTATCTCTGTCGTTTTTGGGCTCATATTCAGAGCGTTGAAGGCTGCCCCTAGTTAGTATCTCTTCGAAAATTTTCTATGATCTGAAAAGTTGCTAAATTAGTCCTCTTTGGCAATGTGTCTGATATTTTTTTGGAAATTGAGTGTTACAAAAAACCAAAAATAAATCTTGAAACTCTTTTTATATTTGATTTCTTTTTTGGATTTTAAACATATTAAATTAATTAAATGGTATTATAAGGTTGCCTGTAATATGCATTTTATCTTCACAAAACCGAAGGAATGTAATGAAAACCTTTTCAATTCTAAATTAGTCACACCAAACCTGTTACATAAAAAAATCCTTACAAATATTTTAAAAAGCGCCTTTGCACACTCTCGAGAGAAAACTTTTGGTAGGTAATTATAAAAATGTTTTCAACCCAGTGATGCATATTAAGTCGTAAACGAACTGACAAATATGTTATAATTGCGTACGATTAATTCATAAAATTTGATAGATTTTGATTTATTTAAATTAATTCAAACAAAAAACCGAAATCCCGTATCAGTTCCGATGGTGTCAGAGAAAGGAAACAATTTAGCACTTCGCGAGATTTGAATTTCAAATTCGTTTTAAAATCATATTAACATCACCTCATTAACATCAATAAAAAAATAGATTTGAACCTTGAGAAAATTCTAAAGAAGCTTCATATTATATAAACATAAGATTTAAAAAATATAAATTCAGTTAGTATCCAAACATCGAATATTCCATTTTATCGAGAGCCTTCGATAAATTCCCAACGTGTATCTGATTAAAACCATGAAATTACACGTTAGTTTCGATGCGTACGCTTTTAGAACCAAATTGTTTATAATTAGCATAATCCATACTGTACGTAATCTATGTTTTAGTATGGATTTGCTAAAATTCTAAAACAAACAAAATTTCGCCTAATAGGTTTCAAATTTTTGTTTTAATCGGAATGCAACAGATTGTAAATCTAAAATAACGTTTCTATTAGTTTCTACATGCCTTATAATTGATTTATTACACTTTGCTTTTTTATATCTAGCTTCCAGTTTATTCTGTCCTTGTTATTCACAGTAGATATAAAATGATTATAAATGAGTCGAACAGTGGTAATTAATTATTTTACAAGTCTTTATTACAATGAGCTTTGAACCTACATAAGTAAACTTCTATCATCGATCTTTTTAGGTAAGAATTCGTAAATTTTATTTTTTGGGAACTTGCATACTTTTAATTTCGATTATATTGTGTCGTAATATTTCGATAGCTTTATTAAAGATTGTTAATATTTAGCTTCTATTAACTGCAGGTATAGTTTAACTAATATTAATGTAACAAGACAACCACGCCTCCTAACCCCAACAAAGGAACCCACTTTTGAATCTAGGTTGTCAGATATATTTCCGAAAATTCCTAAGTTTATATATTTTAAAAATGTTCTCTCTACTTTACTATTCAATTGTTCGCCAATGACTCTTAGAAAGATAATATGAAAATATTCTTAAAAAATATATACTTAAATTAATTAACTAGGTTCTTCATATTTAAACAGTTTTCACTAATGATATCAATTTTGTATATATTACTGATACTTAAAGACATTTTTGAGTAACGGCAACATTGTGTATTTAGTTTTCCATTTTCAAGTCGTTTCGCGCCGCTTTGATATTAATGTAAACAAATGCCGACGGCCTTTACTAAGCGCGGTGGTACACAAACGAAACATCAAAGACGCAAATTGCAAAATGCGACATGAGTTAAATACCGCGCAGATTGTACCGCATTATAGTAACCAGTAGCGTCATTGATTTTTATTGATTTTTATATTAGATATCCGCTGCACTACCTTACGATGGGCTTCATAGTACTTAATATAGTAAGAATTTCTCGGTTATATTATTTGATTTAGAAAGGTATTTTTTCCACATTTTTTCTGTTTTTAATTTTCCACTTTCTTTTAGTTTTTCGTTTATTTATTTATTTATGAATCGAAATTAACACTATCTATTGGGTTTTCTTACAATCTAAATGTTGAATAATCTAGAAATTAAAATACAGTACCATCTACCGGGTGTCTATCTAACCTAAATGTCTAAGGTGTACTTCAATCTTCAATTAACTTAAACTGTTATCTATCAGGAATTCGTAGAACTAAACAATACATATCTCTTAGGGGATATTGTCACTTTACTGTCGAAACACACAAATAAGCAAAAATTAATTAAAAAAACATTTTCCACATATACACGAACACAAGAAATATATATATATATATATATATATATATATATATATATATAAAGAAAAATGGCGTTTTGGCGACCATTTGAAACGGGTGATCAAGATCCATCATCGTCGCAATTATCAATGGATAACAATTATATTAATGACAGTCTATAATTAAAACACAAAGATTTACAACTAAAATTGACAAGTTATATTTGAAAGAATTAATTTGTTACTTGACAATTTTCAAATTGATACAAAATATACAACAACCGTTTTTCTTTTGAAATAAAAAACAAAAATTAATAAAAATTTATGAACCTTTTTATTTAATTCCACGCCAATGGTCGGCATTGTCCCCAAAGGGATTAAAATTCCGACAAAGACCAAAGGATATTACATTGACTCTGGAAAGAGTATACCAAAGAAGCTTTTTTTATTTTACCTGTAATTTTATCGATACAAATAAAACAAGCAACATACTGGAATTTTATTAGTCTCTTAAATTACTTTTACAAAACTGTAGTATTTTTAATAAAGGTTTTAGGTGTCATTCATCAAATATATTAGTGCACAATGGTAAACACAGGGAATGGATCGGGTACATTTTAATGGTTTTATGCTAAAAAATATCTTTTAATTATTATTAATAGGGTAAAAATTTAATGAAACTAGCTACAAAGAAACAGAATTAGAGAAGTACTAATCTAACAGGAGAAGAATATATCTGATGGTAAAATGCAAACAATGATTTTATCACTAACCTGCAATACGTAAAACAGCTCTATCTGCACTATCCAAGGCAAGAACTGCTAATGGTTGTTCTCTAGTCCACTCCTGTAGAGTCGGGTCCTTATCAAAATCCATTATTCACAGCATTTTCCCCTGAAATAAAAATAAAACTTCATGTTTATTTTATGCGTTGGTATAAGTGTACAACGTAATTACTTGCGTCATGCATCTAAATAAAATAACAGGGAGTGTATAGGGTAACCAGCACGAGAGTCATAAACTATTAGTTAAAAGGATATTTTATAAACCCGTTTTGGAATAGTATGTTTGAAATAGTTATTATCCTAACAAGTGCGGAAAGTTAATTTCCGCAAGAGTTAGGATCAATATTTTTTCTACAAGCAAAATCACCTCGAAAATTATTTAGATATTTGAAAAGATGCGATTGTGACAATTAAATCTTTCATAGTGTCAATAAATACACGACTGCTGTAGCTATAGCAACCCTACTTAAACAGGTGAGTTTGTTGTTGCTTTGAGTAAGGTTAACAGGGGTGATTTAATAAATTATGATTTTTTAAAAAAATTTTAAAAACAAACATTTTAAAAACCCCTATTTTCATGTAAAATCTTAATTTTTTTTACTATTTGTATGTAGTCCAACAAGATAAAGATAATAATACAATAATTTGTCAAAAAGGTTATTGGCAAACATCTCTAATTAATAAAAAAAAATGCGTGCGGGAAAAATTCTTTCCCGCACGCCGTGCGGGAAAAAGTATTTCCCGCACTCCGTGCGGGAAAGAGATGTTTTCTGAATTAAAATGCGTGCGGGAAAGTGTTGTGTTACGCATGCTTGTAGAAAAATACATTTTTACTACAAATATAACAAAAAAATATGTAAATATAAGGGGGAGCGTAGTTTGAAAACGATTTTTATCATCCGCACATGTACGATTTTTTCAGACGGTTCCAGAATGCATACTGAAAGTGTTCCATACTCGATATAATAATAGAATATAAGTGGGGTTGATTACCTTTATCCACTTAGAAGGTTCGTTTATAACCTGATCAGGCTTTATTGCCCCATCCAGACTCTCGCTAGGCGTCTCCTAGAGGCTCTCGGCACGAGTGGAGGCTGCCGAAGTGCTAGTCATCCACACTCTCGATTTTTATATTTATTGATGGCACATAAAAAGCTTCTCATCAGTTCGTATAGAAACCATATCGGTTTATACATATTATTTATACCGGCACCGCTTTTAATTGAAGCTTTTTTCTTTTTCGGGTGCCCTCAAAATGTTGCCATTAATGATTTTTTTTAGTTTTTAACCTTGGGATATAAATTTTTTGGATTCCAAATGATCTCGCGCCCGAAAAACCGACACTAAACGGAGCGATAGCGAGGCGAGGGAAGACGAGGGAATACAAGAGCACCCTCCTCACTCTCGCACTTGCGTTTTCTCGCAGAGAGTCTGGATGGGGCATAAGAAGACCTGTCCCAGAAAACTTGTTCAGCCGTTTCATCTGCATACTCACAGATTCTACATGTTCCATTGAACATTTTGCCCATTTTACATATATACTACCTTAGTTTCCTGTGAGATTCCTGCGATTACTCTAATTTCAGGTTTCTAAAGACGAGTAGCAAAATGAAGACCGTATTAACCTTTTTGTGTGTCTTTGCGCTTAAGTGTTTTTCCAATAGGTCGCACCAAGTTCATTTTTCCAGTTACGATCTTCATCCATATTGCGGATTTCGAAATGCCACAAAAAGGATAAGTCTCGATAATCAGAGTACTAGTTCCTTCTTTTGCGAAACTATCAGCAATCGTGTTTCCAATAAACACAGTACTAGCTCCTTCTGTAATCAATCTATTTCCAACAATCCCTTTATTCCCTGGAACCCACAGCAGAGTTAGTTGGTTGAGTTTATCCAATTGCATAAGAAACTGTTTGCAGTTCCAGGCTTTTTTGAACTTTGACAACTTAGTTATCGTAAGCAATAAATATTCTGCCTATAAGTTCCATTTCGGTGACACATGTCGAAAATTTATATCTTCTGACTTGCAAACCATGGAGACTAGATAAGGAGTACGAACTCCATATATGCACATATGGCTACCAAAATAAGAGGGCGCTGGTGTTCCATTTGTACCAAAATGGCGACCAATGAGGACGTAGTTTGAAAAAAAATAAATAATTTTTAATTATTTCATTATTAATTTATTTACACAATGAAAAAAATAGTTCGATCTTTTAGATAGAAATAATAAAAACCAATTTAATAATTCACGATTATTTATTGTCTACATTCATACCGGTACAAAAGGAAAACTAGCGACGCTAGTGGTGGAAAAATGAAGCTTAACTTATAACTTCAAAGCGGACACATTCTGGCAAATGCCACATTCGAGTTCGTGCTCCTTGTGTAGTCTCCATCTCCATGTTGCAAACTGTGGCATTGGCATCAGCTTAGAATCGAGTAGGTGAACGACATATACTTGAAAAGAGACGAATTTGTCGAATTCTGTCATATTAAGCCAAATTTAAATAATGACGACAAGCGGTTTAATGGTTATTTATGCATGGAAAAAGAAGCATTTGAATATATGTATATTGAATAAAATACGACCCAACCCCACTAAATACAAATATTTATTTAAATTAATTGTACTGACCCTTACTACTTGAAAGTTCATTTTTATTTGGAATAATAAAAGTAATAAAAAACTCTCTGTTTTTTATATATAACTTTCACTTTAATTAAAGTTATATATAAAAAACAGAGAGTTTTTTATTACTTTTATTATTCCAAATACAAATATTTATATTCGTACACTAAATTAATTATTTTTTTGGCATCTATGACAATACCTTTTACGCATGAGTATGAATTATTCTCAACACAATACGATCCGTGCGGAATACTTAACTATACAGAAGTGGAAGTATAACTGTATCCAGTCTAAACTAGGCTATTATACTTCAAGAGTTGGGAAGTTACGTATACGGATTATTTGATTTCGTACAAAAACGTATAAAAAATGCGCTCGCCCTAAACTTCACATACACTACAAAGAAGATATAATTCAGAAAAAATTTATATATAAGACAAGCGGATATTCGTTGTATTATTGATACTTATATTTTTTATCAAATGAAATGTAATACTGTAATTTGCTACCTATTTGGTTAATTTGATCCGGCGCCAATTCTCTTTAAATGTTATATCAAGAAAGAGTAAAGGTAGAAAACTGTGATTGAGTACCCAAGACAGGAAACCAAATGTAATTTCAGCTCTGTCGAGCATAAAGAGGTAAATAAGAAGACCTATCGACATCTTTACTACACTCACTTGATTAAATTCGCAATTAATAAAAAAGGTTAATTTATTTTCTCTTAATATTTTTACAAATACTAAATAATTGTTTATAAACTTAGCACTTTTACACATAAACATGGAAAGTAAATATTTTTAAAATAGACAAACAAGAAATTATATTAATAAAACTGACTCTCTTATCATTTATAACTAAACGAAATTATTTGATGTTAAAACTACATATTATAATTGTAGTTATAATTTTGAACTGTATAATTGATTTTAAATAGTAGAAAATTCAAGAACTTGTTAAACTAATATTGTAAATGTCATGCTAGTTTGAAATAGACAATTTATTCGTAAGGAAATAAATTCAGGAATTTTTTTACACAAAGGTTTAAACTTTCAATCAACTGAATAAATCAAATCAAGTTCTAATTTTTAACAAAAATTTTCGTTAATTCTATTACAAACGGTAATAAAATTAATAAAAGCGATATTTGCAACTTTATTTTTGTTGTTTTTTAATGTCATTGTTTAATGTAGACATTTTTCAATAGTATTACTCGCAATAACCTTTTGTATGATTCAATTTATTTGAACACAAATAAAAAAAATCTTACTGAAGCTCATCCATGCATATAGATTTAAAATCAGCAATAAGAAGTGATTTCGTAAAAGATTGTGCAGAATTGTCACAAAATACGACAGCAAAACAGTTATAAAATTTAAAAATTAATTTATATGTTTTGTATGTTAATTTAATGCATTGAAGATCCAACTATGATAAACCATTTTTCATTATATATTTTTTTAACATCTACATACATAAAAGATTTTGACTGAGGTAAGTGAAATTTGGACAGATATTTAGTTTCATAATGTGAACACCCAATAAGAAAGGATTTTGAACTATTTTAACCCGGAATGGGTGAAATAAGTGTTGAAAGTTTATATGGTAAAATCTTTAAATCGGCACCGATTTTTGAATAAATTTAAATTCAAATTCTTCAAAATATTTCATTCAATATGTGTTATGGAGGGACGAAAATAGGATTGAAATTTTATATGAAAAATATTTACATCGGCACCAATTTTTATAAATATTAAAATTCAGACTCTTCAAAATATTTTATTGGACACGTATTTCATGGTTTATTAAGGGTACAAATAAGGGGTTGAATCTTTGTATGGATAATATTTAAAAATAACTTCCTTTTCTATGAAAAAATATTATGCGAACTCCTAGAGATAAGATATTAAAAATCGTGAAAAGTCTCATTAATAGTTCAAAAGTCAATATACTGGGAATACCTATAGAATTAAATTAAGCAATTAGAGTACCTAATTATGAGAATTAATAACAATCTCAAAATCGTATAAGGTATCACAATGTGAAAAATTGAAATGTAAACGATCAATTATATTCAAAAGTATCTTGTCATATAAAAAAATAGTTCGAAGAGAATTCGAATTGATTGTAATCTAAAAAAAAAACGATAAGCTGATAGAAAATGATGTCAACTCAAATAGAAATAATATCTGTTGATAACAACTTAAATCTTTTACAAAAACTAAAAAAAGAGGTACTGAAATTATTTAAGTACCTATATATAAGTTCAAATGCCTAATTAAGACATTAAATTAATATATTTGAAAAGATATATTTTCCATGTTAGGTTCAGACAGAAAAATCGTGACAAAAATCAGTAACGGAACTTGTTCCCCTGGCCTCTATATTCTCGTTGTCCGTACTTTCAAATAATTTTTAGTTCACCCTCTTACACCAAAGATATTGTATAGATGTATCGATTTCTATGTTTTTTAATACCCCATAAGGAAAATAGCAATTTAATAATGTGTTTTATAATGCAATCGGCTTTAATTTGTTGAGTGCCATAAAAATGGAAAATAATTTGTATTATTTACAAAATTTATGTGATAAATGAGCAGTTTGATGAATTACTGATGATAACAATTTTACGGTTTTAAAATAGATAGTATTCAACAAACACTTTTATTAAGATCTACTTAAATTACGTAGGTGTATTTTATAAATATTATTAAAAAGTACCTAACTATTATTTAAATAAGTTTTTTCTACCTATTCTAGGCAAGTGCTTTATGATAATATTAAATTTTAATAGAGTAATTTAAGTATAAATCTTTAATAAATATGATAATATAATGTATAAATAATTTACCTTAAACCCCTTCTAATAAAAACTAATGGATCACAGAAATTTTATCCACAATCGTACGATTTCTACACCCGTTGTTTTTCACTTCACGACTTACAATTATCATTTCACATAAAATATCAAGTATAATTAATGTTATTAACAATATTCATCTCTATAAATAAAAAAAATCAGATAACTTTTCACTGAGAGGTAAAAGTACAAATACAACGTTAACGCAACTTAAAATATTTTAGTAAAATCCGCATAACACCAAAGAGACTGTCCTAAAATAAAACCAAAACAATGTCAAAAACAGGAAGGGTAATTTAATGGTAATTTAACCCAGAGAGAAAAGGGGTGATTCACCAGTTTTTAGGTTATGTTGGGGAAAAATCGATAACAGCACCACTCTTTTCGTTTTTCTAACGTATTTATCACTGTATTATATTGTTTAATGGACACCGCACAGAACCTAATTTTACTTTTAATAAAAAACCGGATCGTTTTGTAATTTTTGTAATGTCTTTTGTTTACAAGATGCCGCAATCTACAGGCATGGACTCAGTCCATATAATGCATCGAAAGGAACTGTGTGTTTCTGACGTTTGTTTGAATTGCAACGTTGCCGGCGGGCTTCCAGGCTACAGAACGGATGTTAACTAACTCTACCGCATCGATAAAATCGTAAGCGCACCAGGATATAACACTTTTATGCATGGATATGTTTAAAATTTTGACAGTAGGTAGAAAATAGCTCTAATACCCAAATCTATCCTATGCCAATATGTGCTTTTTCTCTGGGGGTGGTTACCACCCTAACTCGAGGGTGGAAAATATTTATCAAAAAAAAAAACATGGTAATCGCTAGAATAGTGAATTTCAAGACAAAAATGTTCTTAAGTGTTTTTTCGAAGAGTAAATACTTGTGGAGTTATTGGTAACTGAAAGTTTACAAATTAAACGGCAAACAAGCATGCTTTTAAACAATTTTTCGGGAATTACTCAGAAAATTTACATTTTATCGGAAAAACTAATACCTACATATATATAATTTTTGAGCATTTCAAAGACTCCGATCTAATAGATCCTGTACGAAAAACTGGGTGTTACGAAGTTGGTTTCCCGTTGAATCTCTTATTTGCCCAGAGAACATCAAAATGCACTTCGTGTCAATTGGTGTCGAAATACTTTGGAAGGGTTCAAAACGTTTGTAGTATTGTTAGTGGCAATGAATCTTTGATTTACTCCTACGAACCGCTGTCTGGGTGTTTCACGATGAGGAAAAAAACAACAAAAGTGATCCGTTCTCGCGAAGTGGTTCGCAACTTATTTAATAGTGTCAAAATCTTGACAACAATTCCTTTAGAAGATCGAAAAACGGTTACTTCCGATTGGTATATAAACGATTGTTTACCAGAAGTTATCGCGAAACTCCGACAAAGCAACACACAACAGTGAATTATCGCACATCAGGACAATGCAAGTGCTCACACTGCCCAAAAGACAATCCAGTTTTTGATGCTTCAAAACATCATCCTCCGTATAGTCCAGACCTAAGTCCCAACGATTTCTTCACGTTCCCAAACATCAAGAATTTTTGTCTTTATGACTATATATATGCAAAACTAAAACAGACAACCCTCGTATTAGTAAATGTTAGTGAAATAGTTCACAATTGGTTTGTTTTTTGTCGATTTGTAAATATGACAGTTTCACATAGATTTTATGGATCCCGAATGTGCTTTTCTTGTTGAATGTTTATTTTTAGTCATTAACCAAACTTATATAGCATGGAGACTACACAAGGAGTACGCACTCGACCGGGGGAATTGCCAAAATCTGTCCCGCGTATCGTACATATTAGGTTTACTTTTTTCACCACTTGCGGCGCTAATGTTCCTTTTGTACCGGTGTGAATATAGTAAAATAAATAGATGTGAAGTGACAACCAATTTTTGATTTTTGTATATTTATGTGAATAATCTAATCAATCTAATTTTATTAATGATATTTTTGTATTTTTTCATTGGGTGAAGAAATTAATAATAAAATAATTAAAAGTTATTTATTTTATTTCAAACTACGTCCTCATTGGTCGGCCATTTTGGTACAAATGGAACACCAGCGCCCTCTTATTTTAGTAGCCCTATTTGAATACATGGAGTTCGTACTCCTTGTCTAGTCTCCATGCTATATAGCAATAATTTTTAACCAAACGTAGCTTTGTTTTTTAGCGATCTGTCAAATTTGAATCAACCAATGAGAAAGTGGTCTCTTTTTCCTCTGATCCAGTCAGAACAGAAATAATTGTATTTGATTGGTTAGATTTAAAAATAAATTGCTGTTAGAATTTGGTTAAAATTCGCAATTTTGTTATAAACCAATTGAAAATCGTATTTTTTTATTCTCAGAGATGTATCTACAACAGTTTTAGCGAAGTTTTTAATGCGAAAAATGGTCACAAAAAAGAGTAACGGAACGGAATTTTCCCTCTGTCCAGTTATTTTTATTTTCGAGTAAATCAACACTCTTACTCTTTCACTCTCTGTTCTCAGTTTTGAGTATACTAGCATTCGTCAACTCTTGCAATCCTGTACCATGCGTAGAAGTATTTCTTAAACCAAGCTTATTATTGTTAAAGAAAATGATCTCAAACTTATTTTTTCCAATTTCCCCAAAAATTTTTCTCGATTTTTTAATTTTTATTTCCAATTTTTAAACAGTTGCTTAATATTGCATTAAATATAACGCCAGAAAGTCCCATAAGAAGCATAGTTACAAAAATGATTAAAATATACGTATTAGATAACTGCATGTGTATTTAATTATAAACCGGTTATGAGATGAACCATATATGTAATACTCCATGAGATGAACTGTCGGATGCGTGCGTATTTTTCTCTTATCGCGGTATTTTATTTTTCAACGAACGCTGTTTTCTGTCGATCTTTTTACGTTCACTTTGTCCGCCAAAGCCAAAACGTGGCATAAAATGGATAGCTTCAAAAATTATACTCTACTGGGTTTGAACTTTTTCGATAATTTTCCACTGTCCATTAACAAGTTTTTGAATTTCTAGTTTAGCAAAAAATTCTTTAAATACTTTATTTATTCATTAACAAATGAAATACATATATTATCTCAGTTTTAAAATATTTGTTTCTTTAAATATATTTCAGGTTATATTATTTACAATAATATAAGAATTTAAACAAACTAATATAATATATATTATATACATTAAAACAAAATAAAACTACCTACCTAATTAGCTTTAAATATACAACAAATTAAATCGAAAACTACCTATTTGTTAATATTCCGATACGTAGATAAATAACCAAATAGCAAAATAGTTTAAATTGACTATATTTTATCATAAGTGTTTATATGCCAAGGTTGTATTATTTAATCAAATTATTTTCTAGGTGAAAATGATAAAATATAACTGACATAATTTCTTTATACGTTTTGACTATGTTAATTGGATATTTTATCAGAATGCTACCGAGTAACTCTGATTGTTAAGAGGATGTAGGTAATATCATCAACAAGAACAGGAAAAGTTGATGTTTCTCCAAATCCTAACAAAATTGTAACGGAAAAGGTATGTCACTTAAAAAAATAAAATAATAATAATAAGAGTAAATTACAACTTGAAGTAAAACATGGAATATATAAATACTAACGCAGAAACAAAATACTAACTCGTCACGAGTGTTCAAGTGAGCTCACACAGACTCACGTCACGAAAAAAAGTGCAATGTTGTTTTGCATGGTTCGTGGTGAACGAGAACCCCACCAAAGTCACCTCATAGATATCACGTCACGTCACATGCCTCACGTGTGATTTCACGTTGTTGTTTTCTGCTCTTGCACATATATATTGTCTCCGTGAGCTCATAGATTATATTAGCTTTCATCTGATTAAGGAAAATGGACGAAGTTTTAATAAAAAAAGTTCGGGAAGATCAAGTGATAATCAAAAATCAAATGAACAACGTGATCAACATATTCGCCTAGAAGCTTAGGAGGAGATTAGAAGAGAACTTCATTTATATTTAAAAAAAATATATTGTATTATTCATTCTTATAATTCTCTCGAATTTCGAAGACTTCGCAACTGCAATTTCTTCTTATACGGTTTAAATTTTACACCACTTGTTGAGGAAGGCATTTTATCTTCGCACATGTTATGCAGGCAACACGATGTAAGTACAATTTTATCAACAAAATCAGGTTGTACCTCTAAACATCTCCAACGAGCAGCCAATATTCCAAACACAATTGCTTATTTCATTTATTTCGTCTACCCGTACTCTGTTTAGGTTTCTACCACATTCATCCAAAACTACGTTACTTTCGAGTTCTTCTTCCCATTCCGAAGAACTAATTGAGCTATCAAATCATCCGCCATTGAAAAACAAACACGTTAAACGTGATAGCAGTGTGTTTCTAAGCATGATATTACCATAAAAACATGATAATGTGACGGCAAATGAACTCACGTGACGTAATATATAGTAGTCTGTTTCCACCTTTATAATCCACCATTTAGTATCCACTGTCACTGATTTATCAGTAGTCCATCTTTTGTTATAGAACAATTCTTTGACAATAGATATGAATTTAAACATCAAATTCTAAGTCACTTTTAAATTTGACAATAATCGCTCTCTCAGTAACGTTATATATGTACTTAAGAATGAATTGAATAGGTCTTTTAGATGACTTGAATTGAATCATAGGATGATGAAATACGCCAACTACTAATCTTTGGATATATCCGTGGCCAAGCGGTTAAAAGCCCTGTCGGCATAGAGATGTCTCAAATAATTAAACTACTAAAAATATTTATTTATACCACAACTGTCTTATAAATTCCCTTTATCACTCCTTGTTATCGTCTGTTTTCTTGTGGAGGGTGATGTAATGCTGACATTAAAATATATTTATATAATATCTAATTTAAAGAAACCATTCTTGTTGAGATATTTTCAACTTATCATTTGGACCAGATCCAAAAGACACTTAATCGATAATTGTAAGTGTTCCAAATATGGACTGCACCAGAAGAAAATTTAAAGAGAATTGATAGTTCCATTATATCACTACAATAAAATTGTGTTTTATTCGTCGTATAAAAAGTAATTTAAGACTGGTAAAGCAATAAAAATCAAATTTAGAGGGAATAGTAGCTGGCAAAATTTGGTTATAATTTGCATAGCTCAATTAGGCTTAATTTATGACCAATGTCCGTTATTATACGTTCGTATTTCTCCTTTTAGAACTAGTAAAATCATCAATTAAAAACAGTAATAACCATAATTTCTAATAAAATACAATTTATGGTATTTTATAATAAATAGAATAATTAACAGATTTTCTAAATATGAATGTTCAAAGTGGCCGATGTCAGGGAGGAAAGGTCAAATTATTTATTCTCATATTACGCAATAATAGTTTTAACTAGAATAGTTTGGATGTAAAACGTTGATATTTAATGTCGTAAAAATATAGTTTAACACCTTTTAGTTAATATTTTTATATTAGATAATGAGGTTTACAATAAAATTTTCTCAGTTAACTGATGCATATTGGCACTGTATTGTATTTATAACCTGGTCGTTAAATTAACAGTCACATATGCGTCTTTGGTGTGGTGGCCAAAGATACAACATAAAAATGCCATCATCAATCTGGACAAGGTACAAAGACTGTCTTTTCTCCTATTCACGAATCTTGAAGGCGTGACAAGGAAAGGCTTCTACAGGCTGCAAGAAAACATGAGCAACATTTTAAAAAGATTAGGATACAATAAAATAAACCAGAAAATTGGAGAAGACATCTGGGAGATGAAATGGTTCCCAAATACTTGTCATTCCAGGTAGAAACACATCAACGTAAAGAATGGCAAAATACGAGGACTCAACCCAAGCTTCAGGGCGATATACCAGGTAAACAGACCGACCCAAGACTCATGGAAACGGATAAATTTCTTTTCGTCTGGGAACATATCCATCTGTATTTCAAGCAGAAGTATATGCAATCTTGCAATGCGCAAAAAAATACAAATCTAAGCTAATCAATACATGCACAGAGTGTTAGGTGGCTATTGGACCCAAAGACCCCTAATGTGGTCTACACACTCATACATAATTTAAAACTCGATATCGTGGTGGAACATAACAGTTTCAAACAAGTTCGTATTCCAGGATACACTTACAAGAAAAGAATTAGCCACAACACTCTATGCTCTAAAGACAGCTCTCTAGGGGTACCAAAAAGTAAGATCCAGACCCGTATAAAAGGCTGGATGCGTACAACACAACCAACATTGGGAACACATCGCTGGCTAAGCACACAGCAGAATGTATATTGAACAAACGTGTGCCAAAAGAGCTGAAAAACAGCGCAAAACCAGCATTCAGGTTCGAGTCATTATATGATTCCTTTCTCGTCAAGCACCTGTTAAAGAACATCTGCAAACCATGAAACTGTTTAATAGAGACTCAACCTGCAGATTATGCAGCAGGGAACCTGAAACAATTCAACACACTGTACCAGTGCGAGATACTGGATCGCAGGAAAAAGTAAAGTTTTTTGAGATTTTAAAGTGCCTCCATATACATAAGGGACCCATACCTTAGTCCTGTACAAACTAGTAGAGGGTACCAAGATCCTGGAGTGGTTAACAGGAAACAATGAAAGAAGTTGGTTTATAAAAAAAGTAAAAATATCAAAGTTTCTGACATAATAACTGTAAGAAATAATAAAACTAATAACCATTTTAGAAGGAAATATTGTAGTGTTCACCCTTCTCAGTATACGCCTATGTACTATCTGTAAAATACCGAACATGGTATCAGTTTGCCATCTATAAGGATAATAGGGAGTTATTATATATTTTATTAAACCGACTAAAACTACTGCTGCTCTCTGTGAGAATTTACATCAATGTGTAGTTCCGTTAAATTTTGAAGATGTCTCTTGTGGTAGCAAAATCACACAACAGCTAAATAAATATACAATTGGATAAATGTTTTTTTTTAATTATTCGTATATTTGGTGAGAAATAAAATAAATTTTATAAATAACAGTAATAGATAGTCTTCTGATTTATTTGTACTTATTCTTTAATAAAAAATAATGAGCTAATGGTACATTTTCTGTTTGTTGAAGATTACTTTCTTTAGTCCCTTGGTAAGTGGCAATTACCTTCTTTAGTTGATCGATTTCTTTTTCGTATTGCTCTTTCATTGTTTCGATGGTATCAGCTTGGTTCTGGATAGTTTGTTCTACAGTTGCAAACTCTTGCCAAGCATTCTTCTGTACATCCTAACAGTAAAAAATAAAAACTAATAAAGAAATAAATACAAATTTGTCTTCTTCTGGGGTTTCTTTCATGAAACTTCAAAAATAATATAATAAACATAAAAATAAAAGTATTTAAACCTTAAGTTGTGTTTTTAACAAATCCATCCTACTAGCTATATCAGAACCAATTCTTTTTACAGCTTTATTTTCTTGTTGTCTTTGATTTAAAGCCTTCAGAAGAAGTTCTTGTTCAACTACCATATCTCTTGCAAATTCCATTGCTTTATGAAGCTGTTTTTTAAGAGCACTTTTCGATAATTGCACTCCATTTAAATTATGTTCCAATTCTAACTGCTTTGCTTCCATTTTCCTAAATATCGAAAATAAATTAAATGTTTAGTACACTCATTTAATAAATCACAATAAAATGGCCTAGGGAAAGGAATCAAAGATTACTTATTTGGAAAATACCAAAATTTAACAAATCTGAACGCCTCTTAATATTAAAAACACAACAAACGGTCGTTGTATAGAACTAAAAAAATATTAATCAACATTTAAAACATAAGGGTACCTGTCCATGGCTTTGAGAAAAGACGGAAAACGTAGTAACGTAAAGCAGAAAATGGAACGTTTCTGGAACTCACTTATTGTATAATAATATTTCTATAATTTGATTAATAAAAAATTCAATTTGGTTTTTGTACATCAAACAGTTCCGTTTTCTGCTTACTGTCATTTTAATACCATAGACAGGCACTCTAAATTGTAGACTCTTCTTAATAGAGTGTATATGTTATTAATGACTGTTCGACATCGATCTAGAATACTTCTAATTAAATTATCAATATCGTCTTGCACAATTTCTAGTGTATAAAATATATTAGCTCTTCCCTTGTCTGCTATAATAATCCTTGAGGAAGTACACGTCTTTTTAGCATATTCCAAACGTGCTCGATGGGATTCAAGTGAGGGGATTGAATATTGTTCTGTCCTACCAAAATTTTGCACGTCCATTATACCGAATTATACCCCCGGTAGGCCAACAGTAGCCGTTAAAATTCTTCAATATAAACGGATCAGTTAAACCTATTGAAACTCCAACCAAAACCATAAAAATTGCTCCATGATATTTCTCATCTTCTTAAATCGGGTTGTAAAACAAGCTTCAGTTCATCAGTGAAAAGAAAGCATGCCCTTTCTTGTTCTTGCCAAATTTGTTCTGTCCTGCATGTCCATTTTCGTGCATAAGCACAAATTTTCATTCGAATTATACAGCTGGTGGGCCAACGGTAGCCGTTAAAAATTTTGCAATATAAACGACATCAGTTAAAACTATTAAAACTCCAACCCAAACCATCAAAATTGCTCCATGATATTTCTCATCTTCTTAAATCGGGTCGTAAAACACACTTCAGTTCATCAGTGAAAAGAATGCATGCCATTATTTGTTCTTGCCAAATTTGTACTTCTGACCATTTTAATCTCCTTGTTCGATTCTTACAGGATAATACAGAAACTCTGATGGGACGTCCAGAGTGAAGATTGACCTTATGCAACGTATTGGTGATAGTTTTAACAAAGATATTAATGCCATGAATGTTTTGAAGCTCATTTTTTGGCTGGCTAGCAACATTGGGGTTCATTAATGCCGGAAGGCGAAAAAACCTGTCATATACCGTTTCTGTAGGTCTTGTTGGACCAGTGTGTTTTTCTCTCACATCATCAATTTCTTAAAAACGTTATCATAACCGTCCTACAGTATTCTTAGTAGAATGTACAGCCCCTGAAACGTCGACAGTGTTGATACCAGCCTGTATCATAACAATAGCTAGTAACTGTGTTTCATGATAAAGGTGATTCTTTGAATATTCACTTTAGTAACACTAACAATAAATTCACCTGCCGCATAAATTGTACTGAATACATTTTTCAGTTGAATAGGTAAACTTTGAAAAATTTACCTTTTATTTAAGATTAGCAAAGACTTTAGCAAAGCTTCTGATAAAGTTCCAAGAGAAAGGCTATGAGTACCTAAGCTAAACAGGATTGAAATTCCTGGAAAACTTTTAGACTGGATTTCTGCATTCTTAGATGAAAGAAAATTCTGTGTAAAGTTACAATCTTCTAATATATATTCAAATATATATGATTACGTCAAAGTTCTCAGTGTACGCAGATGATACAAAGTTGTATAAAAATCCCATAACAAACTCTCAATCCTTGCAAAATGATCTGGACAGTATTTTTCGATGGTGTACGGACTGGTTACTATCGCTTAACATAGAGAAGTGTGTGGTTTTACATGTCTGGAAAATAACCCTCGGTTAGATTATTGTATTAATGGTTCCGTTATAAAAATGTCTGATTGCCACTCTGATCTCGGCGTTTTAATAGACTCACAATTGTCTTGGACTCCTCTGACACTACAGCAGTGCAATAAAGCTAATCGCATGGCATACCTTATTAATAAAGTGTTTTTGTCCTGTGACCGTCAAACCTTGGCAAAATTGTATAAGACTTACGTTAGGTCTCTTCTAGAGTTTGCTAATTTAGTGTGGTGTCCGGTTCTACAGCGTGATATAATTGTTAGAAAATGGTCAGCGTCGGATAACTCGAATTCCATACTCTGTGGTATGGTCCTTCCTATGAAGAGCGTCTGAGGATCATGAACTTGGTTCCTCTATCTGACCGAAGACTAAGAGGTGAATTAATTGCAACGTTTAATGCATTTCACTATGAAGCGTCCTCTCTCAGAATCTATTTACAATCAACACATATGAGCGATTAAGAGGCCATCCTAGAAAGCTACGAAGAGGATTCTGCAGAACCATTAGCAGGTTAAATTTCTTATCAAACAGAGTTGTTTACGTTTGGAACTTATTTCCAGCTCCCAGTAATAATATGTTTACAAATAGACTCGATACTTTGTGACATAATAGCTAAGTGCCAGTATAATAGGATATTATTATATGTTAATAATAATAAACAAAAACACAAGCCGATATAGTAAATCTGATAAGATATATTTAACCAATAATAAACATATTTTATCTTCGCAGAAAAATATTGCTTCATTTTTTGCTTCCAAGACCATTTTGATATGTGTACATTTTTTTATCAAGAAATATGACTCTAACTCCATGGAGTTTATTTTTAAGATTCTTAGAACAATAATGTAAATGTAATATAGTAGTCGCATTTGTAATGTTCGTCAAAGTTCGCATTCCCGCTATTAGTTGCCTATTTAAGTTAATTATCCTGTAAAGATAATTTTAAAAAGCTTTAATTATAGTCTTAATAAACAATATGTTTAAAAATGTTAGTTAAACAATAACATTTGTTTACTGTCTAACTATAAACATGGTTTGAATATTTAGAATACTTGTTTAAAAAATTAAAAGTAGTAACATTTATAAGTGATCTTACTTTATATGTTTATCTAAATGGTTATTCGTATTCTCTAATTTTTCTTTTTCAGTTTTAAGGCTGCTAATTTCTTTATGTAAATCGTCTACTGTTTTTGAGTATGTGTCAATGTTTTTTGATATTTTTTCTTTCTCACATTCGTATTGGTTTTTTAATTCTTCATACCATCTAAAACAGAAAATTTTTCTAGGTACACTAACCGGGCTACAATTTACAATTGGTTATAAACTATGTTAAACAAATGAAATTAACTGCATATTTCTAAATTTATTACCTACTTACTTTTTACATTCATTCACACTTGAATTATGAACAGTTAATGGAATAAAATTCTGCAACTGATTTCGAAGTTCTTCTTGTGAATCTAGACAAGATTTATTTTTTTCAGTTAATGCAGCATTTTCAGTTTTAAGTTTTACATATTCTCCATGAAGTACATCAAAATCACGTGTCATTTGTTCAACTGCAATAATATGTATGTTAACAAACAAGAATAAAACGGTTTAAAAACATAAAAGTAGTTCTGCTATCTAAAAAAAAACTTTTATTGTAACCAAAGGAGAGAACCTTACAAACACAAGTTCAAAAAAACAAACTTAATTAAAGAGGTCAATAGAAAAATGGTGCCTGGAAAGAAGATAACGAAATTATAACGTCACTATACACTGCAGTTTGAAAACAGAAATATAAGGTCTGTTCATGAAATAAGCTCTAATCTTAGACCAAATAGACCTTCAATATATCATTTTATTTTAGTCGTTACTCGTCCCGCGTTCAGAGAGTAAAATGCTACCTCTAGTTAGTATACCCTTGACCCATTATTAATCGCAGGTAGGTTCTAATTGTATTTAATATGCTGAAACCCTACAGATGTCCTTGGTAACGTGCAGTTATTTGGAAAAAATACACAAAAGATTACAACTATATAGTCGAATGCTCTTGTCAAATCATTGATTCCTGTTGCAAGATTTATACTGTGTATTCGCAACATAAATCAATAGAGTCTAAATCTTTAGAATGTTTTCGAGATAGATTGGCTCCATTTTCCTGTAGATTTTCAGTGGATATACCAACAAATGCTGACTATAAAGGCAAAACTTCCGATCAGGTCTTTCACTCGGCTACCTTTGTTCGTACATTTGTCTAATACTATTTTTAACGAACGGTCAATTTGTCTGATTTGTACAAGCATGTTTCTTCATTTGCTTTTAAGGACAGTTATGATTTCAAATTTTTTGATACAGGTATTGTATTATTTAAACATCCCAGATATAGTCTATACTAGTTGTACTCGCAACGTCGTTTGCGTGGCGTGTGATTGTTGTATAAAAATTTCTTACCCCACTCCATTTAAGGAATGGGAGAGAATTTTTTTTACACCAGATGTTAAGTTGAAAGAAGACAAATACATCTGTGAAAACCGCATTCGAATCGGATCAGTAGTTTTCATGTGATGCGCGCACAAACATACAGACAGACAGACAGACAGACAAAAAAACTTAACCACATTTTTGGGTTCTATTTCGATGTACCCGCGACGTCGTTCGCGTGGCGTGTTGATTTTTGTATAAAAATTTCTTTCCTCACCACGTTAAAGGGATGGGGGAAGAAAGTTTTATACACCAGATGTTAAGTTGAAAGAAGACAAATACGTCTTTAAAAACCGCATTCAAATAGAATCAGTAGTTTTCATGTGATGCGCGCACAAACATATACATTTCCACAGTTTTATTATATGTATAGATTAGGTTATCTTTCAACCCTTTTTAACCGAGAGAGTACTTTGGTTGGTCTCTCTTCAGATCCAGATTTCATTAAATAACAAAACCTGTTAAAACCAATCTCTCTTTTCACATCCTTCTATAAGGATAAAATATCTCGAGTCGTTTTTTTATTAAACCCCGTTTCATCCTCATTAATCTGAAAACGAAGGTATGTAGGCTCTATTAGGTCTCAACAGACCCTGTTTCACCTTGGTAGATTATTTATACGTTCCTTTTTAGACAAATCAAATTGAAACGAGGTTTAAGCAAAAAAAATGGTGTGGCAGTCAGTGGGACTGCCGGCAGAAGTTATACTTCTATGCACTGTTAACTAATAAAACTTAATAACTACAAACACAGGCAAGTAGAAATAATTTTTTTTTAAATTTAACTGTATTCAATTAAATAAATACTTAGAAAAATAAGACCAGTTGATGTGTGTGCTTACTTCAAACAAGAAAACCAAACAGTAAAACGATCAATGTACAAAAAAAAACTAGTGTGGCAGTGAGTGGGACTGCCGGCAGAAGTTATACTTCTATGCACGCGCATGGAATCATAAATTTGTATGCGAATGATTTAGCAAACTCATTATATGATATTCGTGGTAAGCGACCCCAAAAACTTCCTAGTACCGTGTGCTCACTCTTTTTGTATCAAATTTGCATAAAATTCCTGGAGACGAGGTCCGTCTTAAGCACCAGGTGTTTCGAACACCATCGCTATATTCTAATCGTATTTAGCGACTCAAAAAAACACCGAGTACCAAGGGTGCACTGATTTCGTACAGAATTTACATAAAACCCCAGGAGAAGAGGTATACCCTAGACACCAAGTGCCGCGGAGACTTTCCTAATCGTGATATTCGTGTTCAGCGACTCCAAAAACCCCGACTATATAAATTGAACCCATTTTCAGCAATAATTACCGAGTTGTAAGTTTTCTCTCTATTGTCAATTCGGAATGTACTTTTCGAATGCAGAAATACAATTTCCATTTTTACATTATAAAATATAGCGACTCCTGATATTTTAACGAATCCAATGCAAAAAAATGCATTCCGATCCATCTTACGTTACAAAATTTGGAGGTTTTGGTACTTTATGTCCTCGACTATTCGAAAAAACTCTGTTTATGTAGCCAACAACCTCAAAAGCATAGTGCAGGATACAGGATATAATGCAACCATGTGACGGTATTTTAGACTACAATACAATACTCATTACTGAATACTATTATTAATATCAAATACTAAACTTAATATGTTAACTTACGTGACAGAATTATAAAATAATCTCTCAAATAATCATGTGGTCCGTCACTATGATATTCATACATTAGTTCAGACAGTTTTTTGTATATCTATCCCTTTTCAATGTACTGAATGTTGAAACGGTATTTAAAGGACTTATAGTTATAACTAATAACATGTGATAAATATTTCATCTTTGTTTTTACCGACCAATATACCTTATAAGTGTGTCTGTCTCTCTCTTACTCACACCATTACATATGTAATGATTTTTCCCATTTAACTGTACACAAATCTTTTCCACTGAGTGCATGAATAGAAGTATAACTTCAAAAAGTGTTTACAAAACCCGATTTGCTTACCGTGGGCTATTACAGATTTTAAAACACTCGAAAACAATGCAAAACATTTTCTAACAACATATAGGTACACACTTTTACAAAATTTTAACATACTTTGAACTGCACTTTTCAGTAACTTTGCAGGAACAGGTTTTAACTCAGACGCATGTCTTCGACTCAAAAGCATGGTGAAGGATATAATGCAACCATGTGACGGTACTTTATACTACAATACAATACTCATTACTGAATATTATTATTAATATAAAATACTAAACTTAATATGTATACTTACTGGACAGAATTATAAAATAATATGTCAAACATAATGCGATACGTCAATGTAATACAATAACAATAGCTCAGACTGTTTGTTGTATATCTATCTCTTTTCAATGCAATGAATGTTTAAATGGTATTCAAAGGACTTATAGTGATGACTAATAACATGTAGTAAATATTTCATCTTTGTTTTTACCGAACAATATACCTTATATGTGATTCTGTCTCTCTCTTACTCACACCATTACATATGTAATGATTTTTCCCATTTATCTACACACTAATTCATTCCACAGAGTGTCCGAATAGAAGTATAACTTCAAAAATCGACTCGGGATTTTTCATTTATATAAAGTATCAAAAGTGTAAAAGAACAACTGCAAGTACAAAATATAATAGAACTTCAATAAAAGATGAGCAATGGACAATGAAAATTGCTCTAAAACAGTTGCTTGTAACACAATTGCACGAATACACACTTGCAGTTCTGCAGTACTTTTAGTTTGGTTATTTGAAATAAAGGATTAATTATTTATTTTTTTTGTAAATATTTATGATTAACAAAATTAAGAATAACTGATTTTGAACAGGCAGAATTACAATTTTAATCAACCCATAGAAAATTAAATATTCGGTCTATTCACGAGTTTATGTTATTCACAAAAGAGTTAAAAGTGTGATGGACAAAGTTTATTACTGGTAAAATTGAATAGAATTATGATAATCTTAAGTCACACCAAATAAAATAAACCATTGTCCACTGATAGAAATACAGTAACTACCTAATAAATTATAAGTAAACAAATAATAGTTTAAAAAATAGAAAATTGATTTAGTACTCTTAGTTCTGAAAAAACGTGTCTTGCTATCCAATAGTCTTTAAATTACTTGTTGTATTTATTAATTTATCAAATATTCATTAACAATTAAGGTAAGTTTTAACTATTTAATTTTATAATTTTTGAAACAAAATTATAAGCAGTTGATCTCAGTTCATTCGTGTATATAAACTAATTTATAAATTAGTTAATTGAAGGCGTTGTCGAGGGCCATACTTGGACCCAAGCAGATCAGAAATTGTAATTTGTTTGCCAGCATGAAACACAGCAGGTCACCTTTATAACCTAATGGGATTCAATCCCTTGGGACTACAATAATTCCTCCAACACTACAAATAAATTTGGATAAATGAGAAGGCTACACTTTTCAATAAGTTCGAAATGCTAAACTCTATGCACCTACAAATAGAAGAATAAAGGCTAATTTCCAACAAAATTTTCTACAAGAGCAAAATTGTATAGAACTAAAGGTTGATTCCAATCTACAGGTAGCACAGCGCTACAAAAAGTTACTTTAGTTGTTTTTGAATATATAAGTTTCATTATTTTCACTCAAGGTGTGCTTCAACGATAAACAGAATTGATGATGAAGACCAAAATAATATCGTTAATATTTGAAAAACTGGTTCCTTCGAGTTAACAGATAATAACCTATAAAGATAATATATTAATTGTTTTACCTTTAGCCTCATAAATTTTTAACACTTCTTCAAGTTTATCTTGTTTCAAAGAACATTTTTTGATTAGGGTATCATTTTGATCTCTGGTATTTTTTAACTCCCTTTTCATATTTTCTAACTCTGCATTCAGTTTAGAACTACACCCTTCGTCTTCAGTTAATTTTTTATATAAAATCTCATTTTCTTCTAAAATTTCTTTCATTTTTCCGGTACATTTATTAATTTCAGATTCATATTCTTCAATGATTTCATCTTTTTCTTTTATGGAATCTTCATATGCATCTAGAAGAGGACCTAAAGTATGTCTGTTTACATTTCCCCATGAAATTGGTATATGTTTGTGATCTCTGTGGATTTCTGATAGAATTTCTTTGCTTATATCAGTTCCCGACATTTCTATATCACGTTTGTGATAACTTTCTAGGGTTGGTCTTGGAATGTTATTTTTTCTTAAAAGTTCTTGATACCTTTCAAGTTGAGTGTTAAGCCTAAAATAAGTTAATAGATATGGAAGTAATGTAAATGTAATTAGAAAAAAAAAGTGTGGGAATCCAATGGAAGCGATAAATGATATCTTTGGCTCAAAAGAGTGAACTAAAAGAAATACAAGAGATGTTCTATCAGTCAATCTGGAAGATTTTTCTGTCGCAACTTCATTTTTGAACCTAACATTGAAAGCTTCGTCTTAGTAAAAATATTAACATACCTAAAAACAACAGTTTTTAACATATTTATATCCTCTGTCAGTTCTCTACTCTTATTTTTTAATAACTCATTATCTTTATAAGTTTTTTCGTTTTCTGCATTAAAATTTTCAATTAAAACACTATATTCAGCACATTTCTTACAAAATTTAAGTCTTTCTATTTCTTCTTTTAATGCTTGATTTTCGTATAGTACTTGTTGTATAGTCCCTTGTAATTCTTCAATATCTTTTTTAAAATGAGCATTAGCTAATTGTAAAACATTGATTTTATCTCGTAATTTAGTAATTTTGTTAGCAGAAAGATCTTCTAGTTCAATAAACTTTTCAGTTAATTGTTTATTTTCTTCGATTAATTTTACGTTTTCTTTAACTAACTGCTTTTTGGTAACTCGTGTAGTATTCTCAGGTTCTATGGTTTCTACTATAATTTCGGTATGGAAAGGGTCATCGTTACCGATAATCGCTGCGGACTAAAACATTTAAGTTAAAAAATTAACACTTATTTTATGTGCAGATAGGAAACAATCTTTTACCAAATTTGAATGTTGCTAAGCCCAAAAGTAGACCAGAAATTGTTTGTCATTTTGTTATACAATTGATATTTTTTAAAATAAAAACGATGTTGGATTTTAAATAACTCAAAACCCCAAAAAAATCGAGGAAAATGAGCAATGAACCTCTAAAATTTTTACAGTAAGATGGATTGCTATGATTTTTTTGTAATCGATTCGTAATCGACTCTACAAACTTTGTGATCTAGTGAGATCGATGCATTTTGAAAATTGCATTGTTACAGAGAAAAAAAATATTGATGGGAATGAGTTCAATTTTGTTACTTGGGGGTCGCTGAATACGAATTTAGTTGCAATTTCCAAGGTTCCTGTTGCTCAGGATACGCTGTATCCACCTCGTCTCCTGGAGATGGATGGAAGCAATCTACTTCAGAACTCATGAAAACGAGGCCCACCCTGGGCACCAGGCATCTCGGAGACTATCGCCATCGTGATATTCGTGTACAGCGATCCCTAAAACTTCTGAGTATCATTGTTTGACTAATTTTATACAACTCCAGGAGACGAGGTGAATGCCCATTTTTCCTCTGCAACAATGAAATTTTCAAAATGCATTGATCCCACTATGGCACAAAGTTTACGAATCGAATAAAAAACCATACCAATCCACCTTACTGCAAAAATTTTAAAGGTTTGGAAGAATTTAGTGCTTTATTTTCTTGACTATATAAAGAATCTCGTATTTTAAGGTTTCTAAAATATATATTAAGCCTTTGGATATCAAATGCGCCTTCAATGATTATCTGTGGTCGCTCCTATGCAGCATCTCTATCGCACTCATATACCTTCCTTATTGACGCTCAGATTTGGGAACAATAAAATTTAAAATTAGTCAATTTTATGTTGAAAACTGTCATCTGTACAGAAACTGTACTAAGACTCTTGTTTGGAAAAAACAGTTCAAAAAATACGAATTTTTTTAAACTTGTTTCAACAATTACTGATTTACTCTTGGGATTTGTTAAAATGGAAGATTGTTCAAAAATAATCAAATCCCAATATTTTTCCTAACGAACTAAACAGTTTTTTTGCTCTATTCTACCTGGTAAATTGTTAAATTTTGCTTACTTTCCCAGTTACTTCGTCGTGCATATATTTTTTTGAATGAAAATTGGCAGAAAAAGTTCTTTTAGGGCAATGTGTATCATCACTGATTATTCTATGTACAGGAACGTTTACTTTTTTTCTTCTTGGCTTTGTAGGAAGTTCAGCTAGTGACATATTTTTCTTAGGAAAATTTGAAGACCTTACTTGAAAGATTGGAAGCATTTTAGATTTCTGATCTTCATTATTCTTAATAATAACAATCCTAAAATATTGATTTCATTATTTATTGTAATATCCTACTATTTAATTATTATTAAAAAACTTTGTTATAAGATCTATTGTGTCCCCCTTTTCTTTCTTAGAAAGTTTAGGATATCGTTGGGTTTCAAGTTAGATCTTCCTCTTCTAATTCGTATGATAATGATGATGCGGTATGAGTACATGTTTTATAACAAAGTTTGAAAGAAGAAACTTAATAATTGAAGAATATGAGTTTTATTAATGTTTTAATTGATTAATAATAAAAGCAACTTACCTTATAGTTGTTTATTAAAGCTTCTAGAAACATATGAACTAATTTGGGTTAAGTCCAACAAAAAAAACTACCAGTCGCAGGGTCTTTGTTGACGACTTGACACAATAAAAAATGTGCCTTTGGTGTTGCATGTAAACAAACCAAAGACGAATTGTTTGATTGTTAGGATCCGTTGCTATAGAAATGAACACGCGAATATTTGAACCCTTATTCAGTTAGGCCAGGTGTTTAATTTATTTGACCTACCCTAAATAATTATATCATAGTATTTAACTGAACAAATTTGCAATCAAAATAAGTAAAGAATAAACTTACAAATATTAAGGGACAAAGTGTATGTTTTTGGTTTAGGTATTTACTTATTTGGAGGCAAAATGGTGAACGATACAGTTCCACATCGTTTCGCTTCAAAATACATTTTTTTCAAACTATGACATATTTAGGAAAGGAATAAAGCAGAAATTAATATATTCAAGAATAAAGCAGAAATTAATATATTCAAGAATATTTTTTAACTGGACTAGAAAACTTATTTACCTATAAACAAGGTTATTCTAGGGACAATAACCAAGCGAGAAACTAACGGAATTTTATGACTGCAGAGTTATAATCAGGTGGGATATCGAATAAACAAAGGTGTTAAAGGAGATAAAGATATATGTACTTTATTTAGATCAATACTTCTAAGTTTAGAAAATAAGACACAGAGAGTAAATTTACAAACAAGTTTTGATACATCGCTTACTGAAAATTAACAAAATACATAGTAAATATATAATCCATTTCACCGATTTTGGCCGATGACAGAAATCATACTCGAAGTAAATTTAGAGTTACATCTCTTTCAGATACAGGCAAGTTAGACATTTAAATGAGGACGTTTGTTTTTTAATACAACACTTACGTAACTGCATTTTGTTTCAGCGGTAGATAAAAAGTATTCAATACGGAAGTCTTTACTTACTTCACATTCTTAGTAACCGTCATGTACGGCTCGTTGTTGAAGGGTTGAAACTTACGACCTAATTTAGAAAAAAAAATTCTCTCCGCCATTGATAACTTGGATGACATTTTAATCTTATTTCAGTGGTTTCTAATATCAAATCGGCCAAAAACGATGAAATGGACTAATAATACCTTACAGGAATGGAACTCCATATACTAGGGTAATAGCCATATTTAACGTATGTATTTAGGCTTAGCGTAACGTTTAATTTAGCTTAAAATATATTTCTGCGATGCAGCTTAAAATTGTTTTAAGCTCAATTCACGTTAAGCTCTTAAACTTGAAGGCGTAAATTCGTTAAGCTTAGTTAAATCTAAATGGTGGGCGAATTTCTGTTGATATTCACATATTAGATTGGATTTAGCGATAAAGAAGATAAGGGCGATTTGTCCATGAGAGTATTTAAATTTATCAAACAGACGAGGTTGAGGTAACTGAAGTGTGACTGTTAATGACCAATATATATACTAATAGGTATTAGTAAAAGTATAGCTTAGAATCTTTTTAGAAAAAATAAAGTACTTATGGATAATTTACATAACCCTTTGTAAATAAGAAATAATAATAACTTGTTTTTTCTTGTTGGTATTGTGACTTTTTTTCTAGTAGATTCCACATTTAAGTCAGAGCTTGTAAAATTATTGAAACGGAATTTCAATTCTTCGTTCTTCCCTCACTTCGTTTTCGAAGTACATGACGTTTGAAGTTAGAGCAAGAAAATCAATTTTTTACTTATATTATTAATCTGTGGCTGAAATAATTAGAGCCGTTAACGACTATAGGTAGAGAATGCATGGCCGAGTCCTGGCGGATGTGACATTTTTTCAATTTCTTCTTAATGTACTATTGTTGTTTCTGTAATTTCTAAACTCAAAAATCCCATGAAAGATATCTCAAAATATTTAGGTTACTAAGGTAATTGCGGTTTTGCTAATAGTCTGACGAAGGAAATAAAAACCCGAATTCAAAAAGGAAATAAGTTCTTGTATGCAATAAAGACTACAATGGCATCCAAAAATATTTCAAGGAGAGCAAAAATCACAATTTATAAGACAGTCACACGACCTACCGTCATGAATGCTAGTGAAACATAAAATCTTACAAAAGAAAACGAAAGGAGACTAAGAATCTTTGAGAGAAAAGTGCTACGCATGATATTCGGACCGCTATGAATCCCACAGAACAGTATCGAAGAAGAACCAACTAAGCAATAACGGAAATATATGGAGATTCAGACATTGTAAAGGAGATAAAAGCGAAGAGATTGCAATGGGCGGGTCATGTACAGAGACAACCGGAAGAACCAATGTTAAAGAGAGCCTGGGGAAGAGTACCAGTTGGACGAAGCCCCTAGGAGGCCCTAGAATGAGGTGACGGGATATATACAAGTAGGCCTAAGAAGTATGGGGATTGAATATGACCTAACCCTAATGGAAGATAGACGACGATGGAGGCAAATAGTACAATGTTAAAGAGGGCCTGGGAAAGAGTTGGACGAAGACCCCTAGGAGGCCCTAGAATGAGGTAGCGATGGAGGCAAATAGTACAGTAGACCAAGACCCATCCCGGGTTGTAGAGACAAGCAGTTGCCAGTAGCAGTTGTCAGTTGTTTTGCTAAAACAGAAATGTTATCCGCTCATTTTTAAATAAAAAAATTTAGGGAGAGGTAAATTGAACATTTAGATTGATTTTTTATTATACGATAAAAGTGTTTCTTTGACATAAAGAATTATAATAATTATCAATGAAGTCATTATTTTAGAAACTATATAAGTCCCTGAACTTAATAAGAGAAAATGAAATTTAAAATATACTATTGTTTTAACATATGATATAATCTAATCTGAGAGCGCATCTTTTTGTTAACATAACGTTCTGTTAAACTACATTTCCGCTAATTTAGAAATTAATTTGTTTTTATTATATGTTAACAAATCTAAAGGTGTGTTATATTTTTTTACTTAAGAGATAAATCACGTTTTTATTTAATTGTTGTATTATTTGTATATTTCTACTACAATATTTTTACCAATATTTATTCTACGAAAGTATTACAATATGAAGTATGAGTATATATACATAAAAAATATTAGCATCATGAATAACTAATAATTTTTAGAACGTGTATGTAAATATTAACGTTAACCGATAAAAAAAACTGCACCTAAACATTCAATAAACCCCCGTTATTATTTTAGGTTCACTGCTTATTAATAATTACTGCCCAGTATTTGTGATATCGCCTATGGGATTAACTCAAAATGGGTGAGAGACTTTATGTTAATTTTGTTTTTTACGTTTATTTAAATGAAAAGTGACATTACCAAATTTTTGCTTTTAACTGAATATACTTAACATTATTTTCTTTTCTATTTGGATATAATTAATTCATGGTTTACTAAACATATTTAAGTAAATATTATAAATAAAATATTATTCTTTAGATATTCTTCAAATTATCCATGCCACTCTCATTGCAACATTAAGTTTACGGATTCCAGTTTTAAGAGCTGCATTTCCAGCCGATTGTGATTATGTACAAAATTTTGTATTAGGGCAAAAATATTATATATATAGTCCAGGATATCCTGAGAAATATCGTCCTTTAACAAGCTGTTTTTGGTATGGTGTGAGTCCTCCTGGCACCAATATCATTCTTACATGCGAGGAGATCGATCTTCCAAGTGTAAGTTTGTAAGTAAATAATATGGTACGAAGGGTTAAAGGGCAACAAAGAAAAAACGTCACTTTTTTAGTGACATTCTAATTTTAAGCTCAAAAATAATTAAATAGATAGATTTGCTTACATTACGACTATGAATACATATTTGAAATAAGATTCTAGTTCCGAAGTTCAATCGTGACAAAGTTTCACTAAATTAAGAATAAAGAATATAACTAAATTCTAACTAGCTACCTTCCGATTTTGATCAGTTAACCAAACTAAAACTAAAGCTAAACCTAAGTTTAATTTATCAAATGCTATTTAAATTAGGCATATTCGGTATAGATCATAACAAATAAACACCACAGAATAGTGAAAAATGGAAATTTCAACATGTCTTTGAAGTTCTTGGTACACACAGCAATTCAGATTAAAATTAGGGTGCTTTAAAGAAACAATACTAATTAAATACCAAAGTAGTAAACTTTACGTAATGCAAATATTAAATACGTTTGAAGATATCTAATTGGGTTTTGGGAATACTTACAAATACCGGATTCTGTAATATTAATTATTAATAAATTTACAGACTTCTAACTGTAGAGGAGATAAACTGAAAATATCTCTTACTGGAAATAAAAATATGGTTGATTCACAGAATTATTGTGGAAGAGGAATACTTTCATTGGCTTCTACAAAGAATCAAATAGCAATAGGTAAGGATAGACTGACTCAGAATTTCCGTCATATATTTGAATATATTTATACATTTGAATACTGTTACGTTATTAAAATTATCGAATAAGTTGTTTTTCTTATTATTATTACATAATGTATAAGCGGCAGAGCCGTTTAAACATAATATGTTAATACAAAATATAAGCTAGAACTTATTAAAGTGTGTCTAAAAATTTTTTAAAAGCATTTAGAGAGGTAGCGTCGACCACAAAATCTCTAAAGATTCTGTTTGTAAGAAAGTTGTCGACACAGCTTTTTAAACTATTCACACACTAGTTTATATCGATGACCACGATTCCACCTATCGTCACTGAGCACAAATAAAGTAAGGTCAAGCGAAAAATGACATGTAGAATTTTGTATGTCTTGACCAGATTGGAGTCTCCTTTCTTGGAGGCTGCATAATCCCAAGATTTGGAGACGTTCTTCATAGAGGAGATTACGAATTGCTGGAAAAAGTGTGGAGATTTGCCTTTAAACTTGTCTTTTGCAAAGTAAGGGTTCCAAATTGGTGCAGCATGGTCCAAGATGAGACGGATGTACCTAGGTTTTGTTAATAGTAGCTAACAATAGTCGAGACAGCTTTTTGTAAATTACTTCTTAACGATTGACTTAATATGATCTTTTTTATTTCAGAACTATCTACGACTATTTTATCAACTGGAGGTAGATTTATTTGTACCTTAACAGCAATTGAAAGTTTTGATTATGAAGAGAATGAATCTAATGTATCAGGAGTACCCACTGCTTGTGATTGTGGATTAAAATCAAGTGTAAGTACAAAATATCTACCTTTATCAATATATGGTGGTGTTCAGCTTTTAGGAAATGCTTTAATAACTCTTTACGTAGATATCTAAAGCTTGTTTCCAACCGAAATTTAGTTCTGTTCTATGTCTATTTAAATAATATTTAACTATTATTTTTAGATTAGAATTGTTGGTGGAGTTGCAACTAAAGTTAATGAATTTCCTTCCATGGCTGGTTTAATAAATGCTCCAGATCCTAGTGTTGTGTGTGGAGCTAATATTATAAGTGAAAGATATGTTTTATCAGCAGCTCATTGTATTGCAGTTTTACCTATTGAAACTCTAGGAATATTAGTGGGAGATTGGAATATTTCAAGTGGTAAATACACTAACAGTGGATTAAGTCTAGATATATCTTTAATATTTTATAAAATTTCAGGATTAGATACTTCAGCCGCTGCTCTATATAAAGCTGAAGCGTTCCAAGTTCATCCCAAATTCGATCCTATTAAACAAATTAATGATATTGCTGTAGTTAAAACTCAAACCAAAATAATCTTCTCATTAAGAGTAAATCCAATTTGTCTTCCATTCAGATTCTCCACAGACAGTTTTAAAGGAGAAAATGTAACTTTACTAGGTAAGAACAGATTATTTTCTTATTGCAAGTAATAAAATAATTGTAAATTTGTAGGATGGGGTCAACTATTCTTTTCTGGTCCTCTGTCAGAAGTACTCCAAAAAGTTAATGTTGATGTAATTGACAATGAAGAATGTCAACGAAAGCTTACTACAAATACAATTACAAAGTCTCAACTATGTACTTTTAAACAAGGAAAAGATGCTTGTCAAAGTGATTCAGGAGGTAAATAGAAAATTATTAATATCTATATGGTTAAATAATTATGATTTCAAAAGTATAATTTTAATGTTTTCATATTTTGCTTTTCCGTGTTTATATCAATACCTTTTATGCTACAGACGAACTGGTTGGAGCAACAAATTCGGAAATAGCGTAACAAATTAGCAACAAATTACAAATTATACCACAAACACCGTATCTGTAACTATCACGAATCTCGAGATACAGGGAGGACTTAAAGCAGTAAAATTTCTTATTAACATGACAGTATTCGTGTTGAGGTGGTCTTGATTTCTCATATGGCTTCATATATTTTTGTTTTGTTGAAATCTAGTCCCCAATATGTATTTTAAGTTAAATTTCATTTGATTCTTGTATTTAAGGCTGTTTCAGATATTATCATTGGAAGCTTGCAGTATTACTTACATAATAACTTCGGTGTCGATAATCAACGATTCGTATTCGTAAAAATGAAATATTTATTAAATGCAATTTTAGGTCCAGTGCTTTGGGAAGATCCCATATCTGATAGATTTTATCAAATTGGAGTGGTATCTTTTGGTTATGCATGTGCTACAAGTAGACCAGGAGTTCACACCAGAGTAACATCATATTTAGCCTGGATTATTTCTGCGACAAGAGGTAAATCAACTGATAACATACTGAAATTTTGTTATTATTGCATATTGGTCTTTTTTGTTACAGATGCCAAATACTGCATTAAATAACAAGTAAAGTAGTTATGTATTTATTTATTTATTTATAATTATTTATATGAAATAAAATTTTATGATAGAAGAATAATTGTATCATTTGCAACCATTTTTCATTAAAATTAAAATCTTAAATTATTTATTTATTGGTCTTTAATAAAAAATAAATAATGTAAAATTTAACGTCATTTTTTATTTTTCTACATACTATGAATATTCAATATAGTTAAATATTTGTATTTATGTAATCTTAAAATTCACAAAATGGTAAATAGACAAATATATATTTACAGGATGGTTTCTTGTAAATAAATAGCCTTGAACCAAAGTAATGATTTTTGCCAGCCCTACATCGAATTTTTAGCATAATTCTAATTTGGAGAACATTGTTCTACTATTAGATTTTATAATATTCTCCCTGTGAATTAATCGGAAGCCTGTGTAGCACTTGTAACTATTTCATGAATATTGTTATCATGCCTATAAAAATTTAATACCAATAATGTCGGTATACAAACTTGCTAATTTTCCTCGATATAGGAATTAAATCCAAAAATACATAAGTGAGATTTGCTAATATCCACTTTTCCCCAACGTGATACATCATTTTTTAGCTGTTTTTTTTTGTCATTGATGCCACTCCAAAACTCTACTTCATACAGACAAAACTTTTATTCGACCTTTTGTCGATTATAAGGCCCTACTCTTCCCCAGAGACTCATCTATTCACTTCTTGTCACAGAGAGAGACATTATCCGTTAAGCCAAAAACCTACACCACCTTTACCCAAGCAATCTTGTCTACTAAAATATAAAAATACTTCCTCTTCCTACTCGATTTCAGACGCTACATCAACGATACGTCGCTTGGACTCTACAGGGTACCAACATCACCACCCAGAGGACCCTCCGCACCCACTGTAATGGAGGATTCCAAACTATGAAGACC
The DNA here is from genome assembly GCA_964028335.1 of Altica lythri. Taxonomy (NCBI): domain Eukaryota; kingdom Metazoa; phylum Arthropoda; class Insecta; order Coleoptera; family Chrysomelidae; genus Altica; species Altica lythri. Next base: position 89,543,123 of record OZ034800.1, on the reverse strand, counting down.
AAGATACCTCTTCCCTCCTTAAGACTTCTCCCCTCTCTTCTACAGGTAGACACAGAACGACAACAGGATACAAAAAGCTGAGCTATTGACGAAGGTTTCTGTGGTTTCCTTCGTCCTCGCACCGGAGAAGGGTCCTTAAACCCAACACTCAAAACCCTCCAATACCTCACTCCTGTATATAGTTTATCCAAAACCACTTGAATAGGCGTGGTCAACGCTCTTTTCGAATTTTCAAGAATTCTCTTCATGGGCGTAAAGGTGTGAGTCGGGAAGTTAAAAGTAACATTAAATAGATATTTTACTAGGTTCGTTCATATAATGACGTTCTTTTGAGTTTCCCCTGGTAAAGTCGTAAAAATAATTCCTATCCAAGTGGGTCTAGTTATACTATACCAATTATTCCTTACCATGCCTTGTCATTGATTAATTTGTTTCTTGGCTTAGAATCGTCTAGTGCATGAATTTACTAAAATCTGTCAAAAATTTTACTTTTAAATTTATCATTTGTTCAATAAACCATTTCAATGACACCTTCCTGTTTTTTTGCCACGCAGATATATCGATAAAGTTGTTGTCAGTCTTTTTTTCTCTTTTTTTGCTCAACACTCAATGAAGCTAACGGTTGTTGACTCATTATATAGCTCTCGAATAATAAATTATTTATTTCAATTTACTGAAAGCTCTTACAAAGTTCTGCTTGCAATTAGAACTGCAATCAGAACTTACAGGAAACTGCAGAAATTCGGAAAAATACTTTAATCCTGTACTGCACAATAAATTCAAATAATCTTTGGGTATGATTATTTTGATGTTTTTTCTTGTAGAGAGTAATAGTCGCTTATCTAATGAGACTACCATAAAATCTTTAAATCCTTTACGCTCTTTTTAAAACATCGCAGATATAAATGCCGCAATACAGTGTTTTAATATAAACAAGAAATCTAAATCTGGCCTCAATTTCAGGCAATGTTAACCATTTAATTATTTCAAACAGACTAGGATCCAGTGTTCCTTTCATTATTTTTTAGCGGGCAACCCTGCATGCTATGCACTCTGTACTGATATGTATTTTTTTGGATTCACTGTTTCCATGACCATGACTAGAACTCATTTCTGAACTATATGGAATTCCCATTTTTATCCCTCAATAAACCATCTTTCCGTCTTTTATTTGAAAATAATCTACAAGAGTTTTTAAATCCAAGAAGACATTATGAAAATTCATACTATGGTCCTGGATGCTAGTAGGTTAATTTTATTTTGATGTTGGGACCTGTTTTTCTAATTTATTTATTTATTTATTTATTTATTTATTTATTTATTTATTTATTTATTTATTTATTTATTTATTTATTTATTTATTTATTTATTTATTTATTTATTTATTTATTTATTTATTTATTTATTTATTTATTTATTTATTTATTTATTTATTTATTTATTTATTTATTTATTTAAATAATCTATAAATGTTTTAGAAAATGTTAGACCATTGTAAATTTCGACCATGCTTTTAAGAATATTTTATTATCAATTTGTTTAACTGATTACTTAATTTTTTTATGTTTATCAAGCATTCAAGTGTTTAAAAAAATACTTTGTTATTGTTTTGATAATTTTCGACTGTATATATATATATATATTACTGACTAAAAAGTACATAAACAAAATTTAATCTATGTAAAGACTGAATAATGTAAAGCTACCAGAATATTAAAAATTTCAATAATAAGTATATTAATGGTATTCCTAAATGACTCTAAATCTAGTGAATAAGTTTATCACTTTTTGAACTTCTTGGATTTTAGATGAGGAAAAACGAACACAATATGATGAAAAACAACTAGTGTCAATGTTCTCTATCTATTATTTATTTTATGGATAGTATACCAATTATACCGTCAATGTAATAAATTTTAATTGTATCCAGTAAACTAATAAACAAATTATTTTTGACATAGATAAAAATTCTGTATATAAACTACATATATTATATACCCTTCCTTAAACCGATAAAAAATGAAAATTTAAGTTTAAATATAATTGGCAGATATTTTTTTCATACTATCGACACTTAAAGTTTAAACGACGTTCGTAATAATTTTTTTGTGCTGTTCAGTCTGACTTAAGAATGGGTGAGTGGCATTTTCGCAGTACATATTAAATAAACTTTTGCCAAATTTTCAACTTCATAGATTATTATTTAAGTATTATCTGTAACTTCTTTGTGGCATCAATTTTAATTTTCTTTTATTAATTGGAGACCTTTTTGCCGTTATTAATAAAAAAACTAATTCAATATGTTTTAGAATGACCCTAAAGTGTTGTCCTTTAAATCCAAAAATGGTTAACAAGATCTAATTAAACTTTTGACCATCAGATAGGTTGTCCTTTCTCAAAGTTTTACCAATAATAAACAAAAAATTGTCAAATTATTAAATCCTTTTTTTCCTTTGGACAAGAAGGTACCCAATAAGAATTATTTCACAACAATAATTTCATCAATCATAATAAACATAGACTATAATGTATACAGTAATTTGTCCTGTAATCAACTCTTTTATTTCTTTGCTTAAGGGTAAGTATCGTTAAAACTGTGGCGCTTTTCGTGTATTTTTGAAACACGCTTGAGATAAAACTAAATAATTGCATACATTTTTCATACAGAATTTTATTGGACACTTGTAAAGCTAGTTTTAAATTTTCCTTTTTGAAATCCATTTTTGTTTTGATTTATTTTTCGCTTTACTTTCCAAGTATGCATAAACAAGATTTGTTTTATTATTTACCGTAATTTGTCAAAATATTCAAACAACTGAGTAATTATTATTATTTAAAATTATAGGGTTCTCAGGTACACATGGGGTAGTTCCGTTGTTTATCATCTTTATTGTTATAATAGGAATATCTCAAGCTATATATCCACCAGGGTGTAGTACTACACAGTACGTGCCATATGGTTCATATAGTTATATTTACAACCCAGGTTATGCTCAGAATTATACACCTTATACTGATTGTTTGTGGTATAGATATAGTCCAGCAGGAACAATTTTTTATATAAATTGTCAAGATGTTGTGATTCCACCGGTAAGCCTCAACCAATTAAAGATGTTTTACGAAACGCTGTAAAAAAACATTTATGTTTTAGACAAGTGGTTGTAGTGGCGATCAGCTTTTAGTTTCAATGACTGGAGATACAACTTTTACTGATGCAAGTGTTTACTGTGGTGTTGGACAGTTATCTTTGAGAACAACAAACAATATAGTTGCTATAGGTATAAATTTTCATAGTTTTTAATATTATTAGTAAAGGTAATTCTTACAATGACCCAAGATATCTTCTGTATTCGTTGAGGTCTCAATAAATTTTCTCTTCAACCTGTGGTGATGATTCGAAGATGTTTTCTATTCTCATTAAGATGTTTAGTTTAAATACATCAAGGTAAGGAATGGCAAAATGGTACACAGACCGGTCAAACACTGAAGAGGGTTCAGGAAAAGGAATTTACAGCATTGATGGAAACGTTACAATTTCTGTCTTTCTGGGAACACATACATTATTTCAAGCAGAACTATATATGCAATCTTTTAATGCGAAAGAGAAAATAATTTGAAATCTAACAAATCTAAGAGGTTCAACATATGCTCAGATACTTAGTTAGCTATTGGAGTTTTAAAGTGATTTCCAGACTGGTATATAGTACTCGACATCTTGGCGGAACATAACACTGTCAAAGTAGTTTGGGTGGCAGGACATATAGGCAACAAACAACAGATAAACTTACCAGAAAACGATTAGCCACAACATTCTACGGTTCAAAGTCAGCTCTAGGGTTACCATAAAGTACGGTGCAAAGCCGAATGAAAGCTTGAATACGTAAACAACACTTTTGGCCAAGTATACCGCATTATGTTCATTGAAAGAACGTGTACCAGAAAGCTGAAACACTGCTCAAAACCAGTAGAAATCAGCTACGAGTCATTACATGATTGTTTACTGGCAAGGGACACCTGCAACCCATGGTACAGTTTATTTTAACTTAAAGATTATGCGGCAGGGAATCTGAAACTGTCAAACACTTCCTGTACCATTACAAGAAACTTAAATGTAATTATGGAAACTTCCACAAACATATGGCACCCATCTGTTAGACCAGTACAAACCAGAAGAGGGTACCAATATCCTGAAATGGGTGACATGAACCAATGGGAAAAGTGTAATAAGGCTGGAGTACGACCGGTGTATATTTTTCGCTTTTCTTTCAATAGCACGAAAGGGATAGCAAATATATTACAATAAAAATACATTTTAAATAATTACAAATTCAAAGGCCAAAGACTGATAATTTTTGAAAACAAATTGGTATTAATATATATGAAACATAAAAGTAGAGTAGAACACCTTATTATTAAAGCAGAATAAGTGATAAGGTTTGTTTTTTGTTTACGTCATTTTAAAAATAGTTATTTAAAAGTATTAGATAATAGTAAAAAAATAATATAATCTGAAAGCCATTTTGCATCTATTTTTTAGGCCAAGAATAAAATAAGGAAAAAAATGTAAGTGTTGCAAATTTTGAAACCAGATTTTGTAGTGTCAAGTCGGATTTTTCTTGCAAAAAAAGTTTGGTACAAAAGTATTTTTGGAGTAGTAGTTGCGATTAGCCTAATCAGCCTATGATGGCTGCTTGACTATCTGACATGATTACAATCTTTGGTCAACAATAGTTCCTTTCTATATTAAATTCTTCACATCTCTTAATGGCACGGATTTCCACTTGAAAAATACTTGGGTATGCACCCAGGCTTTCTGACTATTTGGCTCTAGGTCCAAAAACTCTTGCTCCTCTTCCTTTATCTGTCTTGGAGCCATCCGTATACCATTGCATGGCATTTTGGCTTAGCCCCAATATGGTGTCTTTGTCCCATTCAGATTTAATAATACCCAGTTTTCTCACAAAGTTAAGTTTCTTTGGCATTTCATCTTGGCGGAAAGCATTAGTACGGCATTTTTTTCTAGAATATTTTGTTACTGACCTTGATTTCAATTTTTATTAGTCAAAAGATTGTTGTTTTTTAACTTCCCGCTAAAAAAAATTAATTTTTTTTTTTAAATCGGGAAGTTATTGGTTTCACCCCGTTTTTCGAAAATCGAGTTTTCATCGGATCTCAACGTTTTGAGGTCTTAGGAACCTCCCCTGACTATTTTTACGAGGGTGTCTGTATGTCTGTATGTACGTGTGGATGTGTGTGTGGATGTATGTAAACCTCTTATAACTTTTGAACGGCTTGACCGATTGGAATGAAATAAAAAGCATTCCAAAGAGTTCCATCTAACTTAGATTCCCTATAAGTTTGAACCGATTCGAGTCGGTAGATTTCGAGAAATTTCAAAATAACCGAAAACAACAATTGGTAAAAATTATGTTTTTTGGGCATATCTTTTTGGCTATTGCATCGATCAATTTCATAACCTAATCAGCTCTCAAGCTTAAAAAGCCACGTCGAATGCCGTTTTGCAAATTAAAATCGGTTGATTCGTTCGTGAGATATCGTTGTCGAAAAATTTCAAAAAAAGTGTTTTTTTTTTAATAACAAAGATTTTTTGACTAACCGATTTTGCACTCCCGGTAACGTTTTTAGGTCTCAAAAAACTGCGTCGAATGCCATCTTGAACATCAAAATCGTAACGCGTTAAAAAGTTATGGCTTTTTAAACATTTCAAAAAAAGTCAAAAACGTCAAAATACGTCACGTTACTATAGCTTTGCGGTTAAAACTAGCGGGAAGTTGCAAGGATGGCCTTTAAGGTCAACCTCTTTTCGAATTTTTTTAATAGCTGTTACCTTTTGGCGTTAGGCAAAATTTTCCACATTATTATAATATTATCGTTAAACTATTTGTTATCTAGGTAATACGATAATACATTCAATAATAATTATAGATTATTTAGAATTTTTAATTTTCTTTTTGCGTTAAAAAGGTAACAATATTATTTTATAATTTTTTATCTTATTTGGAATAATAACCGTTAATTTTGTACTTATTAAAAACGGAAAATTTTAGGACTGTTATTTATTTCAATTAGAACTATTTTATCAATGTTTATGTTACTTACCATTACCTGAAACTATGTGGCTTATAATATAATCACTGGAAGCATATCTTTGAAATGTATAAAGTTTTGTTTAACGGGATTTTAAGTTTTTCTTGAAATATATACTGGTTGATGTTCCTTTTAGTAAACTAATTATTTTGAGACATGTTTTATGAATTTTTTATATTTTAATTTTAGAAATTATAAAAACAAGAAGAATTCGAAAAAATTTCACATCTGTTTGCATTCTTTACCTATAGCCGGTAACGCCTCTAACCACTTTAGCTACAGATGAAGTAGTTAGTCGGCTTTTTGATCGTCTTGATTCAACTCATATCACATACGACACTTCCTCAATTCCTCCTTTAGCACATGTTATATCAAACTATAAGTTACTTTTCTTGTGATATTTTTGCGATTTTTACTTAATGTCTAATGACTTATTATTAATGCTTTTGTGGCTGAAGTGGTTAGAGGCGTTACTGCGTATAGATAAAGATTACAGGTTGACTCCTGCCACATGTTGCATTTTTTTCTCCTTAATGTCATTTTCTTGTTTATAGGTATGATTTCTAAATCTTTTCTTTTCTGTTGCTTTTTTTTAAATTAGTATAAACAAATACCTGTATTTAATTTTTTTTACTTCTTATCTCCTATTTTTTCAACCTGAATTATTTCATGGTTTAAGTTGTATCTTCTATGTTCAACTTATTTCCCTCGCTGATTTCATTATGTTTACTGTTTTATTTTTGTGTATATAGATATATAATTGCAGGTTTGAGAGCTTCTTCTACTTCTCGTGGAGGAAGATTATATTGTACTTTAACCGTCGAAATACCTCCACCAACTTGTGATTGCGGTTTAAAAAGTGGAGTAAGTACCTATATTTTGATTATGTATAATGCTGTTTGTGAGTGGTATAACAGCGACATTTTTATTAGACAAGAATAGTTGGAGGTACACTCTCTGGTATTAACGAGTATCCCATGGTGGCTGGTATTATAGATTCCTCTTCTGTGGCTGAAGTCATATGCGGAGCAACAATAATTTCAGATAGATATGTGTTAACAGCTGCGCATTGTATGAATCTTATTGCTAAGGCATATATGGGAATTCTAGTTGGAGACTGGAATTATACTACAGGTAAGTCAAGCAATATATAATTTTGTAATATAGTTGTTTATATCGCAAACAAGCTGATAAACTGGCACAAAAAGAATCAGTTTACAACATTTTACGGTTAAAAAGTATGGTCCGAAGCCGAATAAAAGCCTGGATCTGTAGACAATACAACTAACACTGGAAACTTATCTCTGGTAAAATACAATGCAAACTGTGTACTGAACAGACGAGTACTAGAAAGCTCAAATAATGCTCAAAACCAGCAGCAATCAGTAACGAGTCGTTACAGGATTCTTTATAGGCCATGCACCTGGTAAGGGACACCTGCAACCCTTAGTACTGGTTAATGGGGGATTCAACTTGCAGATTATGCGACAGGGAACCTGAAACAGTAAAACACTTACTCTCTATCATTGCAATGTACTGAATTGCAAAATACAGACACTTTTGAAGACTTTAAAGTACCTCCACAAACATATGGCACCCATTCTTTGGACCTGTACAAATCAGAAGAGGGTACCATAATCCTGGAATGGGTGACATGAACCAATGGGAAAAGTATAATAATAAGCCTACATAGGCTGCAGTATGTCCGGTGTATATTTTTCGTTTTTCTGTCCAGCAATATATAATTTTGTAATATGTTTGTTTATATCACAATCATTTTTTTTTCAGGAAGTGATACTAGCGCAGCTGCGTTATACACAGTTGATGCTATTATAGTTCATGAGTTGTTTAATGAACAAGCACAAACTAATGATATAGCGTTAGTAAGAACAACAAAGCAAATTGTATTTTCTCTATACGTAAGTCCAGCGTGTTTACCGTTTAGATACACTACAGCCGATTTCACTAATCAGAATGTAACTTATTTGGGTAAGTATCTTTTTAAAACGTTTTTATTAACTAGAGCAAATAATAGATCTGACATCGAATATGTAACTAACATATGCAAAAACAATTGAAATTGTTCTCCAAGGAAACATATTTATACAAAATCATTCATTCAATATTTTTGTGGAAAATCTGTAACGGTGTTATTGGTATGTGTATCTGTTAAGATTTATTTTGTGAAATCGATATGGGCAAAGCAAAAATAAGTCATAGTGTACCGTCACATACCTGTGAAAAATCCAAATATACAGTTAATTTGACTATACAAGATATCCAAAACATTGTCAACGCAATCAAAATGGGATCTCCTAACATAACGTTGTACGATGTGTTAGTCCAAATGCTAAAGTTTAGTTCAGAAACCGATTGGATGGAATTGGCTGTTACTATTTATCAGTTATATAACGAAAAACTGGAACTTCGAATTTAAAATTTTAGTTGATGCTGTCAAATGTACAACTGTTTTATGACATGTATCGCTGGTTATTATCAAAAATACAATTTTTATTCCTGATGTTAGTTTATTATTTTACTTTTAGGTTGGGGTCAATTATTTTTTAATGGTCCAATATCGGACACATTATATAAAGTCACTGTTCCCGTAATATCCAATACTGCATGTCAACAAGCATATAATAATGTTCAAATTTCGGGTGGACATATATGTACTTATACTAAAGGCAAAGATGCATGTCAGGGGGATTCAGGTGGTAAGTTTAACAATTTATAGGTTTAGATTTGATTCATGAATTCTAATAAAGAAATAAATAAAATTAAATTTATCATCAACCATTTCCTACCAGTCGTGAAATTTCATTACCTACCTAATGGATTTTATAAAATGTATTGAACTTCATAATGCTTTGTTGCTTCCATTAAATAAAGACTTACATTTTATTATATAATAAGGTTTTAAGTACGACTATGTGTATTTTAGGTCCAGTTTTATGGATGGATCCTTTGACTAATAGATTACAACTTATTGGTGTAACTTCTTTTGGATACGCATGCGGTATTAAACCTGGAATTGATACACGAGTAACCAACTACTTACAATGGATTGTGAATAAGGCAACTGGTAAGATGTTTTCATATATTTTATGTGATTTAACAACAAAATCTACAACTTGATAATGACTGGTGGGGACTGCTTACTTTGGTACAACCATATATTGGTCGTAAGAAAATAGTTGTTAAAGTAACATTGTTTCTGATGATAATTGTTTATAATAGTACTTAACATTTATGGTTTCATCCCAAAATGATTGTGATTTAGTTGTCCATTATTTTTAATCATTTTTTCTTGAGTTGATTTATACAATTATGTACGAAGTGAGTGCGTTAAAATTCTATTATTATTTAACTTCTTTAATATATAGCTATACTTTATTTTATTATTTTTTTGGTGATATTTATCAATATTTCTTTTCAGGTGCCACGTTCTGTCAAAGATAAATGTTCGCGTCATACTTCAGAATAATAAATATTGTTATGTTAATTTATTTTTAGTTAATAAAATAATATTGGTTATTATACTGGATATTTTATTTTGTTTTATGGAATCCCAAAGATTACTATTCTAAAAACAAAAAAAAAAATGACGCTTGGGATGAGATTGCAAAAGAAATGAATATAGAAACGCGAGTACTTAAGACCAAAATGAACAGCCTCTTGGGTTAATTACTAAAAAAGTAGCAGTAAAAACTTCACGATACGAAACTCACCAATAAATGTGAATGTGGAGCGACCTGAGAATATATGCGTGCGTGGAGGAACCCTTTTAATAACAAAAACACCCGAGAACACATGAAGCGAGCACGCATGAACACGTGTGTCTTCAAGCCATGTGCCCTCAAATATGGATTTGCTTTAATAATAAACCGGATCTTTGAATGCTAGGTTAACAAGGGAAGCTAAGACAGAAAAATTTTCTCAAAAATTATCAACGGAAATTCCTATGACCACTTTGCTCCCAGTTTTGGGTGGGTTCTTCCCGCCTTTCCTTGCGTCTCCCACTGGATTTCTTATTTTGTTGTAGGCGAAGTTTATTTCTATTTGATGAGCAAAATATAGTATAAAAAATTTTACTACTCAAAAATTCCTTATTGTAGATCGTGTCTTAAATTACCATAAGCGAAGCTTTTAATGATAGATTTGAAACAGGTATTACGATAGAAAAATCGTCCCAAAAATGAGCAACGGAACTTCCTCTGGCCGCATAACTCTCAGTTTCGGGTAAGCCAATGCCTTTTCCGTCTTTCCTTGTCTATCCCACTTTCGAGCACACGAAACATGAAAATTTGTATTTGTATTTTGCGTACAAGTAAAACATCTGCTTTTATAGCTGTCTTTTATTTTCTTATATTAAATTATTAAATTTTTTTATAATATTTTATTATTTTACCTTATTAAAAAAATCTATCAATCTAAATTAACTCAATGAAATTAAGTACTACATTTAAATGCATACAACAAATGTTATTTTTTATACGAAAGTGAATGAAATGAAAATAAAATCGAAATTACCATTTGTTGACCACTTTAAAGCAATTTACATTCAGACAGCAGTAAAAAGAAAGTAAGTAAATAATAATATCTAACATTATAAAATAAAACAAATAGTATTTAAAATGAGAGACAGTGAACAACAAATGTTGTATGTATATTAGTAAGATTAAAAATAAACATAACAATAAAATATGTTTAATATGTGTAGATTTTCGTATCAAGTACACTTTCTTTTTTATATTATTTTATTACATTATCTTAGTTTATTTTTGGTTTATGGATACAAATTAGGCGATCCTTCTAGAGTACCAAAAGAGTTATGTTTTCGTATGCCTTCCTACCTTCCTAGTAGCGTTACCCTATGTGGGTTTTTGCTGCAAAGAGAATTTGCTTCCATTGATCTCTATCATGGATCATCTCCACTTGTTGACACCCATAATCTGTAGATTTTTGACCATGTTAGAAAGTTAGAAGTGGTAGAGATGAAGATGCTGCGACGGATGTGTGGGTTAACGAGGAGAGATAGAGTAATCAATGAAACAGTAAGAGGTACAGTGAGAGTGGGACAGCTAAACAAGAAAATCCAGGAAAATTAATATGGTTTGGTCATGTAGAGAGGAGGGATGAAAATTATGTGAGAAAAAGAGAAGATGATTGGGCGTCCGAGGAAGAGAGGAACACCGAAGTTGAGTTGAATGGATAATATAAATAAGGATCTGAAAGAGAAAAAAATGGAGCAAGCCATGCATTAAATAGAGACAGGTGGAAAGGAATAATATGGAATGCTAACGCCGACCCAACTAGTCGTGGGATAAGGTTAAGCCAAAGAAGAAGAGCATATCGAATTTCTGAATTATAAACTACTCTAAGGTAATATGTTTAATTTAATTTTTCGGTTTGACTAAACACATACTATAATATTATTTTCGATCTTTTGATTGATCTTTATAGATCAAGTATTTAGTTATAAATTTTTACCCTACATCATTTTTTTATTACGATTTAAATAGATTCAAAAGTCTATCTTTTTAATTGTAAATAAACATCTTTATGAAGAAATCGACATTCGTAGCGTAGCTTAGGAAAATATTTTGAAAATCCAAGATATTGATTGAGACTGGAGCGAATTTGTAGAACTTTCCTTAAAGACCAGTAATGCTCGTTTTTTGCTGTCTCCAGTAATCTGTTTTAAGCCCGGTTCAGACACGGCTAGTAATTTAGTCGAGTAGCGAGTAATTTAGTGAGTGGCGAGTATCTACTAATCGATTATTGTTTAGACTAGTTTAGTGCGAAGTCAGGTAGTAGTGTCGAAATGGACAAGAAGAGGCGTCGTATGGAGCTGAATAAAGTTATAAAAAATATTTTAAATATTATTTTAAAAGAGATAGAAGAAGAAATATCTAAAGAATCAAAGCGCGTATGGGTCAGAAAGTGGATAAATAGAAGGAGCATTAGGAGCATCGAACGGTATTTTGAAAGAGCTAGAAGTAGAAGATCCGGGAAAATACAGTAAGGCAATCAGAATTCCATAATGCCTCGTATTTCAAATATTCACTAACAAACTTAAATGTCGTCTCTTCACTCTAGCGTGACATTTTGAAAACAAGAAATGAAGTTTTGTCTTATTACTAATGTACTTAACTAAACCAGAGACTAAACACACGCGTTCATACCTGTTTAGTTGCCGTTTAGTAGTTAGCCGCGCCGGGTGGGGGACTCTACTCGACCGTCAAAATAGAATCAAATGGATCCAGGGAACTAAACTACTACACTAAACTGCTCTACTAATTTTTGTTGTCCGCACGCACTAATTTACTAAATTACTCGCTACTCGACTAAATTACTAGCCGTGTCTGAACCAGGCTTCCCTCAACTGGGAATCCGAAGTCAAACGCACCCTCGATAAAATGAGGAAACGAGCCTCTCTCCTTGGAGCGTTGTGTGGACGGATTGGAAGATGTCAACCAAACACTCTACTCCACACCTACAGAACATATATTCGACCTATAGTCGATTATAAGGCTGTACCATTTATTACCCTCACTCCCCAACAGCCAAACCGTCTGGCCGCAACTGAGCGAAGAATTTTACGCAAATGCCAATACCTCCCCCCTTGGTACCCCTCACATCTCACCTACATTCACCTCAATAGCAAGGATACTACACCCTTACCTTTTCGGTTACAGGAACTCCAACAGAGGTATGCCACCAGGACCCTGCAGGGCCCCAACACCCGGGCCCATGATACTCTTCTGGCCCCTTGGAACAGAGGTCATAGAGTCATCCAGAGGAAACCTCGAAGAAAACTTCCACTTCCCCAGCTGAAGCTGCTCCAAGCAGCAGGACAATAACTTCCAGAGAAGCTCCAAGACCACTTAGAAGAGGCCCCACTAGCCCTACGCTAATAATCATAAATATGTAATAAATAAAATATAAGCTAAGAACTTATTGTACAGAAAGTAGGCCGAGGTTTTCTGTGGTTTCCCTCGACCCAAGTTCGACCTGTCTCAGTCTGGAAACAAACTGTTTGAGGAAGAACTTTCTAAATGGTCTTTCTTAAACAGGATAAAGTTGCCACAGACAACTCCTATAGTAAAAAGCAGGAAACATTATAATGTGGCACTACCCTGAAAAGGACACTAAGTCCTATAGCAGGGTATAGGGAAAAATTTAAATATTTCTATTTAATCTTAAGAAAACATGTAAACTTTATAAATAAACATTTTTAAATTTGAAAAAATTTGCTTTATTTACAGTATAAGTATAAACCAATTAAGAAAAATACATGAGACATTATTAGGAAAATAAATGAAGATTTATATCTTAATCCATTGTTAAATGAGCTAAAACCAAACGGAATGTTGAAAGTTTCTATTTATTAACAATTTAGCAGCATCATTGCTTACTAAATTTAAAGTCAACCATTAGAAAAATACAATAAACTGCAAAAAAGAAGAGAGTTTGTATACCGGATAATTTTGTGAGAAAAAACAAAAGTGATAGAATTGTAGATATCGTCATGTGGTTAGTGAATCAAATTCTACCATAGAAAGCAAATGAACCAGTTCCGGACTAACACTTCCTAGATATTATAAATAATGTTAACACAATAATAACTGAACTATAAATTATGTTAGATACACCGATAGATTTATATAAGTGTAGGGGAATTTTAATTGCAGTTTATATATCTTTAGGAAAGAAAATTTACAGAAGAATGGTGATATGATTTCTTATTATAATTTTAATTTTGATCCGGTTCTGTTTTATTACAATAAGCTTCTAGTCTGACCGATGCACACTTAAACAATAGAAAATTTTATTCTTAACTTGGAAGATAAGTATTTTCTACCGGACCGTCCTAAATAACCAGTATGTGTATGTACAAAGCAAGTCAATCATCGGTATTCCATATTGTTAGTAGCTAGGCAATTTGTGAAAGTGCTTTTATTCGTGCACAGAATGTAAGCGATGATCAATAATAACTATCTATCGTTAACAGTTGTCAATCATATTGATTAAAGAGCAAAAAGTTGTTTAACAGTTTGGTACCAATTAAGAAAATATTGGTTTTATTACCTAAGTCTATTAAAATTAAACTTACATGCTTGTTATTTGTATATAAGTTTTTAAATGCTTGTTTTATCTTCTGTCGTAAGTTCTTTTGTTTCGTACTCAAAGTATTTAAATTTTTAATCAGAATCTTCACGTAGAGACTTAATCAATAACTCCAATGACTGAGGTAAAGTGTATTCTTCACATATATTTCAACCAGGATTTCGTTTCTCTCTTCGTCGACTTAATCGAAACTTGAGTATCTTTTAATCTCTAATTGCAACTGTCTCACAATGAAAAGATCGTTCGATGGTGATTATATTACCTTCCGAACAGCAACGCTGTTATAGGAAGGTATTGTGATCGCGAAAAATTTCGATCTCGGGTTTTTAGCGGAAATACGCGTTTTAGGGTTCCCTGAGCCTAAAAAACCCAAAAATAAAAAATGTCTGTCTGTCTGTCTGTCTGTGTGTCTGTCTGTGTGTCTGTGAACACATTTGCGGCTAAACGGCTAATCGGATCGGAATGAAACTATAAAACCTTACTTATAATCACCATCGGAGGAATCTGATAGAATTTGAGTAAAATCGGCCGACCGGAAGTGGACATTTACTCTTATCAAAAAATGGAATTTTTTGAAAATATTGGGTTTTTATATACTTATTGGCAAAATATTTATACTTTGTGGAAAGAACATGTAATTTCCGACATTTTTGAAAGAATACATTTTTTTGATATTTTCATTAGTTTTCGAGATATTGACACTTTTATCAAAAACTGGAAATATGTGAAATAAAAATTGTGGATTCGCTTTTTTTAAACAAAAATTGGTATAGTCTATCCAATGTAAATGTGAAAATCGGTGCTCTTTGGCGGTTTTTAAGTGCCTTTGATGACATTTCCGACCATTGGCGTGGAATTAAATAAAAAGGGTTCATATATTTTTATTAATTTTTGTTTTAAATTTCAAAAGAAAAACGGTTTTTGTATATTTGTAAATTTTGTATCAATTGGAAAATTGTCAAATAACAATTTAATTCTTTTAAATTAAAACTTGTTAATTTTAGTTAAAATAAGAACATTTGGCTCATTATTCAAATAGTACATAACTCATAATATTTTTATAACAATTGTCTACAAATAATACTCATTTTATCAGACAATCTTAAAAGATTTTTTGTCCAGCAAGGACCATGAGGAGGTATAAGCCTTCCTTGCCTGGAAAGGAAAGGGTTGGGTATGTTAGTAAGAATATAAAATTAGTTTGTTTTTAAAAACAAGTTTTCAAGATACATCACGATAGTTGTAAAGGAAATTGGTTGGAATTAATAACAAGAATTGACAGAGTCTTCTGAAGTAGAATCGTTTCCAGGTTGAATAACTAATGGTGCTATTGGCGGTAAAACAGGATATTCCTTTTCTATTTTTATAACATATGCTTCGCAATTTTTTCTTTCATACATCGCTATTAATGCCACTAATTACCTCTTGAATATTATCAAGAAACAACTGCGCTTAAAGTTGGTGACTGATTATATTTTCGTAAACGTTTCTTTACAGTACTCCAAATCATTTCGATTGAATTAAAAATACACTAGTATGGAGGTAAACGCAAAAGGGTATGACCATTATCTGCTGCAAATGGTGTCAATGACGTACTCATTTTTAAAATTCTGACTTTTGATCATTCTTATTAATTCCTTCTTTACTGGAACCTTTTTAGGAACATTGATATTTTTGATTGCCATAAATCTTAAAATTTCATCCTTTTTTGTGTTGGTATTAGGTATTTTGTTTAATATGCGGGAATGATACGACGCATTGTCCATAACAATTACTGAATTCGGCGATATGTTAGGCAAGAGCTGTTCGACAAACCACTTTTCAAATAAATCGGCTGTCATATCTTCGTGATAATCGGCAGAAGACTTTGTTATATTTTTGGCCGACAATAGCAACGCATTAGTTACAAAACCATCTTTGCTTCCGGCATGAAGAATAATAACACGTTGTCCTCTTGAACACGGTGCATTTAAAGCACAATTGTTTGTGTTATCAACCCAGCCGTACTTGACAACATCATGCGTATCGAACCAGGTTTCGTCTAAATAAATTATATTTCTGTTTAAGTTGCGATATTCTTTTATTTTGCACAAATACCCTTGTCTAAGTTCTACGATACGCTTAGATTCCATTATTATCATCCGATTATCTAGTTTCTTATATTTAAATCCACAACTCAACAAAACCTCGCGCAGTGTTTCCAAACTTGCATAATTATATTCAGGAAAATCTCTCAATTTCTCACGAATCATTTCTAAAGTAGGCACTTTATTTTCTTTGTAAAAGTTATAAACTGTTCGTTGAATAACGTCCTTTGCAGCAGTGTCAACCCTACCCAATTTTTTATTTGGTCGCTTTCGTTTTAAAGAATGATCCATAACAGTTCCTAATTTAACAATTTTATATATCGTCGTATTCCCGATTCGTGTTAATTCATGAATTCTCGAAACAATCGCAGTGTCAGTCATTCCACCATTTTCTTTTTTCAAACAATGATACATATTTAAAACAACGCGTTGACATTGAACGTGTAAATCTCTGTGTTTTAATTCGAGACTGTCATTAATATAATTATCATCTATTGATAATTGCGACGATGATGGATATTGATCACCCGTTTCAAATGGTCGCCAAAACGCCATAGATTTATAAATAATTTCTTACCAATTTCTCCAATAAACACACCGACGCTACTGTAACTAGTTTTAAAATGAAACAATTATGCAGGTTCAGAAGTCGAACCACTCGCTAAAACTCGTTCCATGCCGATTTCCATTTCGGTACAGAGTGGCTCTGCTAAATCAACTCCGAAATTTAACTACATTTACGTTACTACCATGGTCGGTTCCTATTAGCGACTCTCCTGTATGTTTAGAAACAGATCTTGTCGGTACATAGTCTTAGAAAGGCGTCGGCATTTCTTAACATCTATATCTAAGGAGCCGACAAAAATATTAAAAAGCAGGGTGCTATAACTCAATGTTGCCATCACTCTAAAATATATCTAAGTATAGGTAAGTAATATATACAAAACTGATTTCATTAGTGTTTAAATATGAAGAAGCTAGTTAATTAATTTAAGTATATATTTTGTAAGAAGATTTTTATATTATCTTTCTAAGAGTCATTGATGAACAATTGAATAGTAGAGAAAACATTTTCAAAATATATAAACTTAGGAATATTCAGAAATATATCTGGCAACATAGATTTGAAAGTCGGGTCCTTTGTTGGGGTTGGTAGGCGTGGTTGTCTTTTCACATTGATATTAGTTAAACTATAGTTATTATATTTTCAACATCTGACAGCTGTCAAATTATGTTTTGGCGTATTTCAACATTTAATTTTCTATATTTTGACATCTGACAGCTGTCAAATTATGTTTTTTGAGAGTATCAACTTTTGACTAGTGTCAAATTATTTTTTTTTATATTTTTGACATCTGACTACTAACTAATTAGTTTTTTCGATATTTTTGACATCTCCATACTATGGCCACTCCAATTCTACCACCCACTACTTGTTAATATCAGTCAGATTAGCTCCTTCTATATTTTGACATCTGACAGCTGTCAAATTATGTTTTTTGAGAGTATCAACTTTTGACTAGTGTCAAATTATTTTTTATATTTTTGACATCTGACTACTAACTAATTAGTTTTTTCGATATTTTTTTCCGAACAGCAACGCTGTTATAGGAAGGTATTGTGATCGCGAAAAATTTCGATCTCGGGTTTTTAGCGGAAATACGCGTTTTAGGGTTCCCTGAGCCTAAAAAACCCAAAAATAAAAAATGTCTGTGTGTCTGTGAACACATTTGCGGCTAAACAGCTAATCGGATCGGAATGAAACTATAAAACCTTACTTATAATCACCATCGGAGGAATCTAATAGAATTTGAGTAAAATCGGCCGACCGGAAGTGGACGTTTACTCTTATCAAAAAATGGAATTTTTTGAAAATATTGGGTTTTTATATCGTTATTGGCAAAATATTTATACTTTGTGGAAAGAACATGTAATTTCAGTCATTTTTGAAAGAATACATTTTTTTGATATTTTCATTAGTTTTCGAGATATTGACACTTTTATCAAAAACTACCACTACTTGTTAGTGTTCGGAAGGTCGTGTGGTGCCCACACCAGATTTTTTTTCAATGAAAATGACAGTAAGCAACATTACCAAACTATGTGGATATGCAAAGAACTACGTGGGATAGAAAAATAATATAACGAAAATCTGTTTTTTCTACAACCGTGCGTAAAGTATTATCTTTACGCACGGTTTAAGGTTCGTAAAGTTTAACTTTTTTTCACTAGTGAAAAAAAAAGTTTTTTTTTAACTAGTAAAAAAAAGTAAAATAAGCACCGTCTTTTATAAGATTATGCAAAGATTTTTAAGTGTGTTATTGGCCGAGAACGTAAGGTGTCTGGCTTCTACCCAGCTGACTCGGGTTCAATTCCGGGTAAGGAAACTTTTTTTTTATTATTTAATTGTGTAAATTTGTGTAAATATATTTAATTGTTAAATTATTGCAGTTTAATACATACAAAACTAGATATTATATTCAGTAATTTTTAATTTGATTTTTAATATGACAGAAATATCAGTTCATGAATAAGGGTACCTAAGTATTTTTATTTAAATATACGTAGGGTCTGACTGATTGACATTTCAATTAATTTATAATTCAAGCATTTCGCGTTTCTATGTACCGGTATTATAGGTAAGATTAATTTAGAAAATAAATATTTTGTTATCTAAAATATGTTTTAAATATAATATTTTTTTTGCAGTAGTGCGTAAAAAAAAAATCAGTCCTATACTTGTATTTCTTGTAAAGAAATTCGGTTGTAGAAAAAATATTGTATGCAACTCGTGCGTAAATGTTCCTTTTTTGACTCATGTGATTGTCGCATTCGTCAAAAAAGGTCACTTTACGCACTAGTTGCATAAATAACTATTATCTAAACAAATAAATAAAAATAAAGTGTCTTAATATGTTTTAGAATGTCTATCTGTCTGTTTCAGCTAATCTCTGGAACGGCTGGACCGATTTTGTCGGGACTTTTACTGGCAGATAAGTAAAGTAATAAGGAGTAACTTGGGCTACTTTTTTGTATTTATTTTAGAATTATACAGAAAGCTTCCTGTTGCGTGGGCCCAGGACACGTCAGAGGGCCCAGTACGCGCCAGCGGGCTATTGCTAACGGTTGTGTCTGAACGACTTCGTTTAAAAAAATAGTTTCCAGCACTTTTATCACGTTCTCAAACGCACACGAAATGACGGAAACAGCTAAAATTATTTCTAATTTTTTAGCTCTTAGACTTAAAGAATTAGTCTTTTAGTCCTATCAGCATAATGTGAGATATGCTACTGACTATAATATTATATTTACAAAATCAAACTCGTTTTTTATTATTTTTTGAGTCCTTGACATCACAGGTAAGACTGATAACGAATTGTGGTTTAGGTAGAGATTATTGAATGCCAGTACATAAAAGTTCAAGAATAGGAGAGAGTCAACGCCATCTAGAAAAGTAGTAACGGCAAAAATTAGAAACTTGTATAATAGCTAAAGCATTTCTTACAGTACGTTTAAATACTTGGCAAGTCTCGGCAAGCTTCTACAAACTCCAAGCCTTCACAAACGCTTGAATTCCATTTACACGCCTGCAAATGCAAACATGGCAGACGTAGACGTCGAATTTGTTTCAGCACTTGAGTTTGGCTTGACATATAAACAGCAAAGGAAGCGAAAAGTTTGTAGAGAAGATGGTGTCTGTTAAAAATCCATAAAAACCTTAAATTTAAGTGTTAACATAGATGAATCTCGTGAGGGCCACTAAAGTGAAAATACGTTGCAAGTGCTTGCCGCAAGCTTCCTTAAGCTCTTCCCATCTCACGCACGCCAAGCCAAATACCCCCGTTATACGCTTGTGTTTGTGGAAGTTTGGCGAGACTTATCAAATTAGTAAAGTATCAAATTGAAAGTAATAAATTTTCAACCTTCATTCAGAGTTTCTGATTAGAAAATTTCAAGTTTGAAATTCGTTGACTCACTAAGCGGTACCGCGTAGAAGTATTGGTTGCGAGTCCTGCTGGATGAGACTCTTTTTCATTTTTTCTTAATGTCATTTAATATATTCCTGTTTCTATACACTCTAAAAATTTCAAAAATCCTATGAGAGTTTTTTTAAAATAATAGTTTACCAATGTTAAGGTGAATACCTATTCACAAGAATATCTATCTGAAGGTTATTCTTAATAAAATTAACATGTGACCAACACTAACATCCAATAAAGTCAAACTCGTGTATTTACTAGCGAGAATTTTTTTATTGCTGCTTTTATTCAAATTTTATGTTGCGTTTACACCTAATTAATTTTAACATAATAATTTTACTTTTAATTGGAACATACACAGCGTAAAACAATTATTAAATTCTATTAAATTTTTCACAAATTAAAATCCGTCAGCGTGATTAAAACTATAGGCATTTAAATTGTAACAAAATACCTTCTGCCCCATTTTTACATTTACACACTCTCACACTTCTAGTGGGTCGCGTGCCAAAAGATCTTGGTAGGGATCTACACCGGCTGTGGGGCCGTTGCACAGGCCTACTATCTCTTCTTCAAGAACTTCTGTACAATAAGTTAATGGCAATACATATCACAGTGCGTCGTGAGCTTTCTTTGGTCTCGTTCAAACGCATTCGGGCTCGCAATTTGTTGATTAAAGTGTTAAAAAACATGTGCATTTGAGATATAATACATAGATAGTTTATTCAAGATTTAATCGAAGACTATAAGTTGATTTTGTGTACTTGCTGTAGTTTCAATAGGTAAGCATTTCATTTATTATTAAATAACATTATTTTATTATTTTAATTTCCTAATGAATAGGAAGTGTTTGTATAAGTCTGAATAATATCCCCTTAAACTTTTCTATACTACTTATCATTAAATGAGGTTTGCGCAACATATGGGATACACATCATTGAAAACATTTAAAAATTATCGACCTATTTCCTCTTTTCATCAGGAAAAATCTACTATAGACTAAATATTTAATAATCAAACGATTTATATATCTATCAGTATATTTTTTGATGTTATCATACAATTGAAAGTAAACAGAAATACTCCCAAATAAAATTTTTGAAAAAAAAACTATCATTACTTCTTAGACAGTTAATTGTTAAGGAGCACCCTACTTTATCAATTTCGATGGAGAATATCCAGTTGTCTATCTAGTTATGACGATTCTAAAAATAAAAAAAGTTTTGTTCTAAATGAAAAATTGTGTTTCAACTTGTGCGTACTTAAATCGTTTAACCATAATAATATATTGTAAGCCCTATCTTGCTAAAAATAAGTTAGTCAAAAGTTTCATTCAGAAGTTGTGCCAATTCACAAAACAGATATCAAGACGCAGCATGTCTGCTGAAGAGTTCGATAACTTCTTTAACAAACTTTTCTTTGGAGATTCCTACCTGCTATATCTAAAAAACTTATTTGGGTGTTGTTTTTATCATTAGAATGTGATGCCAGATTTTTACACTTTAATTGATTTCTCGCGCCAAAAAAATCTATACTGCAGCTTTAGAAATACTTTTTGTATTTCTAAAGCTGCAGTATAGATTTTACTAGACTATATTTTGTAATACAAATTAAAATATTTTTTTAATCCACGATTTATAAATTTTAGCGAATATATATTTCTGTATTCTCTGGTGTCTTCTGTAGAGTTTTAGTGTGGAACAGTGGACGCTTCAAGTTTGAATATGTAAAGAAAGTGTTTTATTGCTAAAGTTTAAAACGAAATTTGTCTTTTG
Organism: Altica lythri; assembly: GCA_964028335.1. Classification (NCBI taxonomy): domain Eukaryota; kingdom Metazoa; phylum Arthropoda; class Insecta; order Coleoptera; family Chrysomelidae; genus Altica; species Altica lythri. Next base: position 89,521,040 of record OZ034800.1, on the reverse strand, counting down.
CTAAAAAACATTTAATGAAGTAGTACAATAACAGCAATGTTAATTGTGCTAAATGATTAGTAATAAAAAAACTTTTTATTTAAAATTTTAATTTGTTTTACGGGCTGGGCTATATTTTATAGGTCTTTATATTCTGCATCATATAAGCTCTTATTATTAGTGTTTCACTTGATAACTTCTTCACTACCATCGACTTTATGTGGTCATACCGTTACAATTGCTATTTTATTCGATTTCTTTATCATGTCCATTATGTTTATCCTGTAATTCTTCTTGGTTCTTTTATTTCTCTTGTATTGGTCTGATTAGGTTTAATTCTGCAGAGATTGCAAACTGAGTTAAGTGGAACGAAAAATTTGATGAATTACCGTACTTACTATATTTAAACTGTTTACAAATAAATCTACAAATCTATTTTTCTTTAACAATGACTTCATATTTAAGAATTTAACTTTTCTATTATGAGTATTGATTTGTGTTTAAGAATGTTCCAATCAATTTACATTAATCTATTCACAGATTTGTATTTCGTATTATTTTATTTTTCTCTGGAAACATAAGTTGCTTTATTGCTTCAACTGATTTGTTTTTTTGCTCATACTAAAGTTAAAAGAGGGGACTAATGTTATTGAAGTTTAAAAACAAAAAAAAAGTAGTCTAAGGTTTAATAAAACATAGAATATCATCAAAAAATTAATTGTTGTGATAGCTCAATTGTTTGAACTGTTCTTTTGTTACATTTTTAAGGTATTATCTATACCTGATCTCTCTGTGAATCACATCTGTGATATGGAAATATACAGATTCTGTGTTTTGTCAATAACTTTAATAGAATAAGGCCATTTTATCGTACTTACCTACCAATATATTCATTTTGTACCATTTCTAAATATTGGTAATAAACATATCCGTTTATGATGTTCCTACAACTAAAATTTTTACCCAGAGATATAACACTACATTTGTATAGCCTGAAAAAATTTAGTTCATTCTTTTTTGTTTTTGGCTTTTTTTCTTGGTATCTTCTCAGTTTAAGTTCTTTTTATTAGTATTTTTTCTTTGCAACCTTTTGTCTTTTGTGATCTTGCTTTACATATAAGTTTGACCTGTGTGTGCACCTAAATTCTAATGGAAGCTGTAAATCATTTTAGATAGTTCTTCAAAATTCGTTATAATACGGATTCTTCTCTTGATTTCTAATTTTTAACTTCAAAAAGGAAGGATGTTCTCAATTCGTCTGTATTTTTTATGTTAGGTATCTCAGAACTTTCAACTGGTTAACCGAATTTTGATTGTTTTTTTATTTGAATATTTGCCTCCCGCGTGGGTCCAGTTTTGAAACTGGCATCCATAAAAAAAACATAAAAGTCTTATATTTGCATTGAGTATGTGCGCGATAAATGAATATCCTGAATTGGATTTTCTTAAAGTTGGCGCAATCACAAATAACTCAAGCATAGTCTTAGCCATTAAATCTAGATTTCGAATGTGAATTATGTACTCAAATATTTGTAAAAGATATAAACTTAGTATAGTAAAAAAAAATTAGTAATTGACATTGGAAATCTAGATTTGGTGGCTAAGATTAAGCTGGCGAGTAGTTTTCGATTGGCACTAACTTTAAGGAAATCGCAGTTAGGTGCCCAGTTACCTGTATATTTTTTAAGAAATAAATATTTTATTTTTTGCTTTTTAGTGCATTTTCTTGTTGAAGGCGGGTCAATTTTTTTATAAACATTTTTACATCAATTTGGGTTGGGTATTTTATATTTATTACTTGAATTCTACTTTTAATAAAGTTTATCAGAATCCAGCTTTCACTTCTAAAATTTAATATGGATCTAAATATTAGATATGTATATTATTATTTTTATTTATAAAATCCTGTTCAGTTTATGGTACAATTTTGTTGCATTTGATATCCATTGACTTATTTCATGTTCCATATTACTTCGCTGTACATCAGTACCCCCAAAATATAAAAATATGTTGATTTGTTGAAACTTCTTTGTTTTGAATCTAAGTTTTATTTCATATCTTCCGTCTTTTTAGTATTTATTTTCATATGCCTTTAATCCAATGGTTTGCAAATCTTGTTCATTTAGAGCACACTACATAAAATATCTTCAGCAATATGAAGACATAGTTACTAAATTTGTATATTGATCCGTTTTTCCAATTATTTGTAACTAGCAGCCCGCCCGCTTTGCACGGGGATTAAAGAAAAATAACAAAAGCCATTAAATTTATTGGGTCAACGCTTCCCTGTAAACAATATTACATGTTGTTTTATTTTCTGGAAGCAAAATAAATTGATTTTCAGGTGCTACGACCCGCCCTAGGCGGTTGGCCATGGGGAAAACCGATTCCTACTATTTGGAAGGTTTGACCTTGAGACTTATTAGTAAAAACGAAAGATGTTTTGATAGGAAATTGAAGCGGTTTAAATGGATTTGGTAGATCAGTTGGGATCATCGGTATCCTCAGTGTATGAGCTAGTTGACCAGCTGGTGATTCAGTTATATTGGTTGCTACAACTTAATTGTCCTTTAATTCCTTTATAAGTAGCCTCGTTCCATTGCACATGCTAAATTTTTGATATCTGTCGTGATTATGAAATAAGTTATTTTGATAAGGAATAATACCAAGATAAAAACTTTTAAAAAATTAAAAATTAGTTATTGTGACGTAACTATAACAGTTAGACATATGCTGTCGCGGCATTTTTTGTAGATATTTATATATTCTTCAAAATCGTAGTACATGATTTTATTCTATAATCAATAGTATTCTCAGCGCACGCGATGTAAGGATTTTAAGGTGATTTTTGGTTACATTAATGGCATTTTAGTAAGGATCCCTATTTTTTTTTAAAATGAAACATAGCCTATATCACTCGGGAATAGTGTAGCTTGCCAACGGTGAAAGAATTTTTGAAATCGGTCCAGTAGTTTCGGAGCCTTTTCATTTCAAACAAACAAACAAACAAAAAATCAAACCTTTCCTCTTTATAATATTAGTATAGATAAATTTCTACTTAAACAATTATATCACTGATCATTATTCAGACTTTTTAAATTTTCATATTGCAGTAAGTGTATAATAATCTGTTCTATTTTGCTTTTATTTGTATTTAAATCATTTTAATATATAACAAACTGGCATATGGGCAGAATGAAAATTGAATGGAATATTTATATATGAAATCTATTCACAAAGAATTATTATTTGGTTGATTTGATAAGTAGCTATTGTATTTACTTTTTATTTGCTTTGTTCATTGGAATGTAACAACTATATCATCAATATGCACATCGATATTTAACTTTCTCATTACGTGGTATTTTTTCAATTTGTTCTATTTAAAAAATGAAAGTTGTTGCTATTTTCGGCACGACATCGACATCAAAAGAAAATTTAAAACAGTGTCAACTTTAATTTCTAGAAAGATTTTATAATTAATTTAAAATTCATACTTTAAGAAAGATCTAGATTAGTATAAGATGTTGAAATTTATTTCAAAGAGAATTATATTTTCACGCATACTTCTTAGTGTCCTTGGCTTATTAATTACACAGTGCTTTAGTTATTGAAATACTAATTACTATGCTTTTTACTTAATCGTGTATTATATGAATTGTATTCTTTTTTAGAACCAGTAATATAACGCAAAATATTCTACTTTCATATTTATCCTTGTCAAAGGAACGTTAGTAAATTCAAATGTATGAAAATTTATTAACCGAGAATTATCTAATATGGATCTACTTTAACTTACTTTCCTGTGTTTATAACTAAAAGTTTTTTTTTTAATTTTAAGTGGTGTATAAAAGATACAAATCAAGTTATTATTTGAATACCAATCGATGCAACCAACCACAAATCTGAATTCTACTTAATTTTTAATTTTGCGCAAGACCCTTCGTAGTTATGCAGGGTTTCGTCCAAAGAAACACAATATAAAGTACTTTTTTATATCTAGTCGGTATATCAGAGGAAAACAGCTCAACCGAAATTGCATCCATGTAATTTCTATTTCTCTATTAACTAATTAAATATTCAAAATCGGTATCTGCCATTCTAGTAAAATTGTGGGAGAAGGATGGCAATCGTCCTTGTACGTATGTATGTATGAGCAAAGTTAGGAGTGACAGAAACACCTGCGACCTACAAGATCTATTGTGTCCCCCTCTTCTTGCTACAATTCTGATGTTTTCTCTTCTAGTCCTATCTCTCTTAGAAAGTTTAGGGTTTAGGGTATCGTTGGGCTTCAAGTTAGCTAGGCCCGTCTCTTTCACACAGAATCTACACTTTGCTTTATCTACCAATCCTAGTTTCTTGATGTGTCCTCTTAATCAGCAGTGTCCGGTTAATATTCCCGTTATAATACGGAGGTTCTTCTTACTAAGGTCTAGACAGTTGAAAGATCTCTTCTGGTTATAGTTTCCCAGGAGTGTCTTCGATTGTCTTAGTCTTTCTCTATTCACCTCTATTCACTTCTTTCCTTAGTTTTTCAAGAATGGGTTTTCAGCTCCTTCTTTTGCCAGCTTATCTTCTGTTTTGTTTCTTTTTATTCCTATGTATCTTGGAACCCCTAAGAGGGTAACAGTATTATTTTGTCCTAGTTCATTTAGTTTGCCTAGGCATTCCAAGACAATCTTTGAACTGATTGTGTGTGAATTATTGTTCGAAAATGTTGATGGCTGCTTGACTATCTGACATGATTACAATCTTTTGTCTACAATAGTTCCTTTGTATATTAAGTTCTACATATCTTTTAATGGCACGGATTTCTGCTTGAAAAATGCTTGGATATAAATCTCCTTTTTAAAACATTTCCTACCCACTATATTGGTTGCTTTATCACAAAGAAACAAACGAAAAAAAAAAAAAACGTTTTAAAAAACTTTTTGTGAAAACAGAACTGTCTGCCAGACAGCCAAACAGTTTCAATTTCAGTTTTAGCTTTTTAAAAAAAGTAGTTAAGCTATCTAAAAGCTGCTTAAAGCTGTGTCCTGCTCAGGAGTCCTTTATCTTTCTGGTTTTGAGGGTATCTTTCAACCAAACTGCTCCGTGACACATTGCAATTTTTTATTGCACAATATTGTATTTATTTATAAAGTTTCTTTAACTTTGTTAATAAGAAAAAATCATTTTTACAATAAAGAACATAAATTTACTGAAGAGGGCACACTTTTTTTGGATATTCTATACTAAAAATATTTTAGTTTAGTTGAGGTTCTTGTAATATACATTACATCACTATTTTATGCGTTAAATTTTATCCCCAATAATTTTTTTCTGATTAATAGTATTTAGTAATCCTTATCTAGATCCATAATACTCTGATTTGTTTACATCCGGGTATTTTATTATTATTTACTTGTTACTTTCATTTTTATTACATTGATTGCTGTTATTGTGCGTAATAACGATCGTTAACACTTTTATTAACTTTGATTGCTGGCAAGTCTCTCTCTTCATCGCCATCTTAGCAACCATCTGACTTTAGAAAGTTATTTTTTTCTTGTTAAATATACAAACATCATTTTTACAATTTTTTGTGGGAAATCACACTAGACATGTATACATTTCGTCTCAGCTAAGAATCAACAAAACTAATAAGAGAAATTAACTGTTTCCATTTTACTTCTTGGAATTTAATTGACATGTCAATTGTTTTATTCACGCAACATATTTAAACAGATGGCATGCAGTTAGGGAATCATTATTATTAGTTTCTTTTGAAAAAAACAAGCATTTTACTTTCTAGTTTGTTTTCATAGGTCAAACTTTTAATAACAGCAATTATAGAAAGAAGATAGGTATGTGTTGTAACGTATTTAATTTGTTTTAGAAAATATGGATACCCTCACTACATTTACAGAACCACGTTACTCTATATTTTCTTTTTTCAGTATATTCGAAGTGAATTATAATTGCTTTTGTTTCTTCTGCTTTAACGGTTTACTGAGCAACACAGGAGTGCCGACAAATCTTAAACTTTAACTGGCCTATTTTTTTCTATTTAAAAAATGACTTTATTGCTTTTCAAAATATGTCCTACCAATATCGATACACTTTTGCATACGTCAAACCAATTGGTAAAATAGTTATTCCAGTCTTCAGTTAATAACTGCAAAATCGCTGTTTTCTTCTGGCGACTGGAATCCCTGCCCACGCACTGAATTCTTGATATTTGGGAACATAAACAAGTCGTTGGGACTATACGAGGGATGGTCTAACAATTCGATGTTTTGAAGCTCCAAAAACTCGATTGTCTTTTGGACAGTGTGATCATTGTCCTGGTGTAGAATGATTCGCCATTGTGTGTTACTATGTCGGAGTTTCCCGATAACTGGTAAACAAATGTTTATATACCAATCGAAAGTAACCGTTCTTCGATCTTCGAAAGCAATTGTTGCTGCATGACCAGATTCTGACACAAGTTGCGATTATTTTCTTTAACACACTTTGAAACCGGATGGTTTTTGCTCATCCTGAAACACCTACACAGCGCATTGGCGTTTTTTTGCGGTTTGTAGGAGTAAATCCAAGATTCATCGCCACTAACAATAGTATAAACGTTTTTTGAGCTTCCTTTGTGAAACCGTTTCAATGTTTTTCGACACCAATTGACGTGAACAGCTCTTTGCAAAGCAAATGAAGGGTCCAACAGGAAACCAACTTCGTAACACCCAGTTTTTCATGTAGGATCTTTTGGATCGAGGTCTTTAAAATGCTCAAAGATGCCTCTATCGCCCGGTATGCTACAAAGCGATCATCCTTAATTAGCTGACGAATGTTTTGTCGTTTGTCTGCTGTTTTGGGTGGATCTAGCCTGGATTCATCGTTTAGACTGGAGCTAGCACGTTGAAATTCGCAATACCAGCGGTAAATAGTTGACTTGTGTAGTGCTTCATTCCCAAACACAGCAACAAATTTAGCAAGACATTGCTATGGGATAAGCATCTCCGAATATTGTAAAAAATTATTGCTTGAAAATGTTCTCGGCTAAGATCCATTTTTCAACCGACTTGATAATTTCAAAAATTCACTATACCTACACAACTTGGTGTATCGCAATAAAACTCTGGATTTATGTTAACAAAAGGTTGTGGTTGGATTTGTGTCTGAAGGTTCAATTGGTGACGAATCCTATGGGGCTGTATGCAAAACTAAAAATACAACCCTCGTGTATGACAACTCGAGACATAGTATTTACTTTCATAACAGTTTTTTGATCGTGTATTATTTTTATATCCTTTTGAATAATTATTTTTTAACGAACGTTCTCCAAAGAGCAATTTAGTAGATCATTATCTTCTAAAGCTTTTAAATGTATTATCCGGATATAGGTACATGTGATAACGATGCCATTAAATACAGTATTAAACATTAAGAGAAATATTTCCAAACGTAATAATATATAATACAAAGTATCGCTAATAGTTATCAGGAAATATGTGAAAGATATTTCCCACGTTTCGCAACAGCAGCTTATTGCTTAATAAAAAACAACTCGCCAAAAGAATAAGAAATCGAAATATTAATACAGTTTATGCAACACCAGCTTTTTCCGAGACAAGTGTTCTACTTACAATTAAGAAAAATCATAATCACTATGCACGATAGAATTATGTAAGAAGTAGAACTAGCTCTGTAAAATGAAATTTTATATTAACCTGATACGATGTTCCGATTTGCAGAACCGGATTTGGATGATAAATACTGATAGAAACTTAAAATATTGTACTTCACTAGATTTCAGTATTAATTATAATTTCTTATACACACTTTCAATTAATTATAACAGATATTAATGTAATTGTCATAATTTAATTAAATAATTTTTTACAACTATAAAGGTGTTTTAATTAACATGAAAAATATTTTTTTCTACACGAAAACCATATTTTTTATTGACATAGAAAAAAAAAACGGGTGTGGCAGTCAGTGGGACTGCCGGCAGAAGTTATACTTCTATGCACGCGCCCGAATTCATAAATTTGTATGCGAATAATTTAGCAACATCATTATATGATATTCGTGTTCAGCGACCTCAAAAACCTCTTAGTACCGAATGCACACTCATTTTGTATCGAATTTGCATAAAATTCCTGGAGACAAGGTCCGTCTTAAGCACCAGGTGTTTCGGACACCATCGCCATTATTATATTCGTATTCAGCGACCCAAAAACCGCCGAGTTCCAAGTGTGCACTGATTTTGTACAGAATTAACATAAAACCCCAGGAAAAGAGGTAAATATCCTAGGCACCAAGTGCCACGGAGACTTTCGACATCATGATATTCGTGTTCAGCGACCCCACAAATCCCGAGTACATAAATTGAACCCATTTGGAATACTTACCTAGTTGTAATTTTTCTATCTATTGTCTGTTCGGAATGCACTTTTCGACTATTCTTAAAGACTCTGTTTGTGTAGCTAGAACCTCAAAAGCATAGTGCAGGATATAATACAACCATGTGACGGTACTATGGACTACAATACAATACTCATTACTGAATATTATTATTAATATAAAATACTAAACTTTATATGTTTACTTACGTGACAGAATTATAAAATAATCTGTCAAACACAATGTATACGTCACTGTGATATTAAAAACATTAGCTCAGACTGTTTTTTGTATATCTATCTCTTTTCAATGTACTGAATCTTTAAACGGTATTCAAAGGACTTAAAGTTATGACTAATAACATGTAGTAAATATTTCATCTTTGTTTGTACCGACCAATATACCATATATGTGTTTCTGTCTCCCTCTTACTCACACCATTACATATGTAATGATTTTTTCCATTTAGCTCTACACAAATCTTTTCCGCCGAGTGTACGAATAGAAGTATTACTTCAAAAACGCATTCCGATCCATCTTACGTTACAAAATTCGGAGGTTTTGGTGCTTTATTTCATCCACTATTGGTAAAAACTCTGTTTATGTATCCAACAACCTTAAAAGCATGGAGCAAAATATACTGCAACCATGTGACGGTATTTTAGACTACAATACAATACTCATTACTGAATATTATTATTAATATAAAATGCTAAACTTTATATGTATACTTACGTGACAGAATTATAAAATAATCTGTCAAATAATCATGTGGTCTGTCACTATGATATTCATACATTAGTTCAGACTGTTTTTTGTATATCTATCCCTTTTCAATGTACTGAATGTTTAAACGGTATTCAAAGGACTTATAGTTATGACTAATAACATGTGGTATATATTTTATCTTTGTTTTTACCGACCAATATACCTTATAAGTGTTTTTGTCTCTCTCTTACTCACACCATTAGATATGTAATGATTTTTCCCATTTAACTCTACACAATCTTTTTCTACAGGGTGTACGAATAGAAGTATAACTTCAAAAAGTTTTAAGTAATACTTTATCTTTTTTTTTTTTTTAATAAAAGTGGATAGGGATTCGCAAATAAATGGAATGAAGCTTTTAGAGTTCAGTTTCTTATATATATAAAAAAAAAAACTTTACATATTGGAAAACCTAAAATAACCATTTGGTAATTCTGCACACCATTATGATTTACAGATATAAAACCTTTTCCTTAATACCAAGGGTTGTTACTTACCTTAAAAATTTCTTAGCAAGCTAATTATTGTTATCTAGAACTACACAACAAAGTATTTTTTCTTAAAAACTTTGAATATAACCTGATTAATTAATATTTTTTCTGTTTGATTTCTCCAAATATCTCATTGAGAAAATTACATAGAACAGAAATGAGATGCAAAATTCGTAATATATAAAGATTCTTTCATATAACATAAATATTTTTTTACAAACGAAGATAACCAATCAAAGCAAAGAAATGCGGTCAAACAATGTCTGCTCTTCGCCACTTTGTATTTTATTAATTTCACGCAAATTTAATAACCATAATTAAATTCGCATTGCTCCAATATTCCGCACCGATTGCCAATAAGAATACCGTGCGGTCATATTTGATTTAATATTAATTAGGACAAAGCGAATTTTCATTTTTCATTTTTTCGTGTCATAACTTTCTTAAGATGCAAGAAACTGCAAGTGAAATGGTTAATTACTGTAAATTTCGTTGATCAAAACCGTTATGGATATAAAGTACCATTTATACCATAGCATTAAAAAATAAGTTATCTATGTGGTAAGTAGAACTCGAGTTACAGATTTCGTTTATTAAAAAGTTTGGCGTAGTTTAATACTGTTGTGATATATATTCTACATATAAGTATTTGTTATATCGGATGTCTAAGTACTAGTTACTAATAGGAATATGTTTATAAGAGACTTAACGCTATAGAAATTAGGTGTACAAAGAAACGGTCTAATAAAAAAGTTTCTATAACCAGTAATCATAGGATCGAGGGGCGTGGGTAATAAGATGTTTCGAGATATATCAAATTTTACCGTAAAACATCTTTTCTGAACAAGATATGGAAATATTTATACAAGGCAAAAATCAGACTCTGGTTACCATAAAAGAGATTGCAGGCTATCTATCTATCTATTAACTAAATTTTATAGAATCGAGAGAATGTAGAAAGACAAGCAGATTCCCAAATGTGGCACTAATGAAGTATTTGAAGTGTATTAAAGTGTTAAAAGAATGAAGAATCTGTAAAATTAATAAATCTCCATAGTCTTCGATACGTCGCATGTTGATCTTCTTCAGTCATCTTGCGCAGAGCAAGATTTGGAATCACAACAAATGAGTTCGTCTTAACGAGATTTGTCAGTGACAGATATACAACAACGTCGAAATTTTAAAAACAATTTGTAAACAGTGTCTTCCGATGGGGCTTCATTACTGAAAAGTTGAATAAAACGAGTGAGACTTTTCCTAATATATAATGAAAAAATCACCCAATGAAGACCTTTACGAGTGATTTCTATTTTTTAGAAAGTTTTTTATATTTTCACCGTGTTCTTTGTCTCTCTGTCATTCCGCGGAATTTTGTAATCGAATTTAAACCTATTTCCCGACTACCTAGAGCTCTGAAATTTTCAGGATAGCTAAGATCTGGATGACAATGCATGTTTCAAGTGTGTTTAGGCATATACATAAATTTCGAAATTTATACTGAATTGATATGAAATATGATATAAATTGTGTATACATGTTATCATTTTGAAAGTTTTTAAATATGTCGTTCGTAGCCTAGTTGATTAAGCGTCGGATATGAATCAAGGTGACAGTTCTATTATGTTATCATAATGGGATCGACTACGCGAGAGAGAATTTTTGTTTTGTTTTACATGTGACAACAGTAATTATTATTTTAACTGTTAATAAAATAACTAATTTAGAAAATTTTTAAAAATTTTAGACTATACTGTGGACTATGCCGTAATCTATCTCGTAAAGTGCTATTTGCCAAGGGAGTAATAATTTAATAATAGTAATATGACTTATAAATCACCAAAAAAAACTTTCTACTATAAAAAGTTCTTTTATAAATTGTGATTATTACAACTTGTCTTTTTTTAAATACAAACTATTCAGTCAGTTTCTAATAAGTCAGTGGCACCATCTGGTAGTCATTTGTAAAAACTCTCGTGTATGTTCGCATGTATGTGATGAACCCTTTGAATATAAAACTTTATATTCAAAGGATGAACCCTTCCGTGCCTTCTGCAATGTCAACTAAATATGTCAATTTCAATTCACGATCATGTATAGAGGCAATTTTGAAAAATTTCAATTGCGTTTGGTAATCGGTTACGCTCTTTATGTTGAGTACTCTTACGACTACTATTGAAGTCCGCTACTTGAGTTTTAAATGTTTTAAATCAAAAAGCGATTTCTGACCACTAAAACAGCTGTATTTAAAATTACTTCATTGGCTTGTTTTTTTTTATGAAAGATGCCACATGATTTCTTTTAATAATCCTATCTTTTTTAAAGCTACGTCCGACCAAAGACATATTAAGTAAAGACTAGGTAAGTCGGCTGATGAGTGAAACGAAGAGTTTAAAAAATTAATATTCTATCTATCTCACTTACGAAAAATGGTACGCGTTTGTCCGACAAAGATAGTTAGAGAACTCGGAACAATCTTTCACTACAGACAGTACAGACGATTCGATACCTTGTCTTGTCTAGTTATTAATGTCTATGGTTGATACAACGCAGACTAATAAAAAGATAATGAATGTATATGAATGATATCTTCTTTAAGTACATATAATAATACTTAGTATGTAACTAGATACTATCTATACTTAACAAAAATAATTTGACAATCCTATTATTGGCATTAAAACTTCTACATAATTAAAAATAATTGATAGAAATTGTATGGACATCAATAAAAGTTAATTATTTAACATATGATAGATTAATACTGGAAAGTATGACATAGTTGAATTGCATGTTGTATAAAGTAAATACCAATAAATAAATGAAAATAACCAAATTTTTAAGAGCATCCAATAGAGCAGCTGATATGCTTTCTGACCCCTCAAGTTGAGAAATTTTTCGAATCAGTGCCCATCAACTTAGAAAGTTATAATTTAAATAACGAATACATAGAATAATGATAAAGTAGCCAATTATATATCACGTGGAGAATAATGTAAAACGTAAAACTCTTGCACGTTAGTTCTTTACGACCTGATTAGCTTCACGGCCACTTGTGTTGTTTTTGTTTTCGATCATTGAATTCGGTAGATTATTATTGCTATTATTATTATTATTATTATTCTTACATAATATTCAGAACCGGTCTTACCTTTTTTATGTCACAAATAGAAAGAAGAAAGTAATTTCACTACGATGGGAAATGCCAGGCGCTATTTTAACATCCGGTATAATATATTAGTTATTTTCATTTCCTTAGAGTTTTTTATGGTTGCATTTATATTTCATTGCATAGTTTTATTTATGTTTCCTTGTTTAGTATGGTCAAATCAAAATTATTATGACTTTTTTATTTATTATTTGGTTATATCCTAGCTACTAAATACACATTGCTAATATAAGCCCTCCTAAAGATTAAACACTAATGGATTGGGTAAGAATGTATTTAGATTTTAAAATTTACTAAAATATGATGAGTAAATAATAATATTTTAACTTATTGAACTGTCCACAACTTAATCGTTTGTCGTTTCTTTGGGTAAATTAATAAGTGGTTCGTTGTGGGACAGGAACAGGTAGAAACATGTTTCGGGAATAAATCAGTACTGCGTTCGATGAAGATTTTATTAGATCCATTTATTCCAAAATTATCAATTCCCTTTTCTACTATAATGTACTATAAACTATAATGAAGTAATTATACACCGATTGAACAAAATCAAAATCGCTTTAAAAATAATGCTCAGAACAAATTACTGTTTATACAAGCGGTACCAAGCTTTGTCATTATTTACCAGCGATTTAGTTAGTCAATACCTATTATATTAACAAATTTATAAACATTTAAACTGTATTGTTACAAACGACTTTGAGGTTATGAATGTAATAACAGATTTAAAATAAACAACAACAAACCTGAGTGACTTTTATTGATCATATTATCCATTATAAATAATATCCTATACAGCAAAATAGTATAAAAACTATAAGAAATTATTTATTTAATTATGACAATGTTTATGTTTAAACTGATACTAACAACACACAAATTTCTGACGTTCGTATTGACAAATGTCAAAATAGTTCTATAATAACTAACTACCCCCAATTTCTTAGAATTTTAATAATGGCCGACTTGCTTCCAGCCAATAGAAAATTAGGTCAAATACTTCGTTACCATAGAAACTGCTCGAATATAATTCTATTTAAATTCTGAGAACTTACCGATTTCTGAGAATTGATAGAGATTTCTAAGAAGGGGATTCCGTACTACCAAACATCGAATTTTGAATGGAAAAAAGGGGATTTATGCTATAATATGACGATATTATATCAAAAATAATATATAAAAAATTATTTATACATTCTTTTATGGTTAAATTTAATATATTATAATCCCCTATGTAAAACAAATTGTATTTCAGAAACACGTTTAGGTAGATATAAAACTCAAATTTTGTATATGTATAAAACTAAGTTCAATATATGATACAACCAATTTCTGTTAAACTTGCTTTAATAATATTGATGTTAGTGAATTTAAAAATATTGAAAGTTGAAAATTGAAGTTTTAAAAGGGTTGAAAAGATGACAATATTTAAAGATTTATCGTTGGTTATAAGAAAATATTTATTCCTGTATGTTTTAATTTGCATATTATCTAGTACGTCGTGAATTTCAGAGAGGCTTTTCGGAAATTTCGAAAAATTTGATCTTCATCTTGCATAACTAATATACTCAGTGACATTAGAAGTGTTATACCCAGAAGGAATACGCAAAGTAACAGGTCTACCTTCCTCTCCAAACCATTGATCAGCGATTTGACGCGTAGTAGTAAAACGATCTCGCAGAGCAAGTAGTCTGAAGCGCCTATCTTGACGCTCTGTGGTACGCCTTGGTTGGCCAGTTGGTCTTCTTCGTGTTCCTCTACCTTCGTTTGTCCACACACGACACACACGCATTACCGTCATTGCCGTACAATTAACACGAAGGGCAATTTGGCGATACGACAAACCCATATCTTTATAGGCAACAATTCTACCCCTGTCCAAATCGCTAACATGGTGGTAATTTTGATGTCCTCGAACTTGAGGCATTTTGTTACACTGACTTCAATTAGACTGAAGAACAATAATTAATTCTTTACCAACCGGTCTTCATAAATAGTTTTTTTTTAATTTAAGATTAAAGTTTATTTTTACAAAAACTATTAAAGATAAAACATTAATATTGTTATCATAGCATCCTCTAAATATTAGTCATTCTGTTGTCAAAAAATTAAGATTAAGAAATTATTCCTTCTGGGTGTAACACTTCTAATGTCACTGAGTATATTATTACGAATTAAAATAACATCGGAAGGAACTATTGATATCACCATTCCTTTACTCTGAATGTAAAATTTTGGATGGCCTGGAAGAAATTTTATCAACTGTCTTCCTTTTTAACGTTTTGCCTATTTAGAACTTTTTGTTCGATTCGATCATACTCATGAGAAATTTGCCTATCCAAGATTTCATTTCTATTATTTATTTGACAAAAGATTTTGAATGACATGTCCACAGTTGAATATTTTTAAGATTTTTGTTAAAATAAAATTTGTATCCATCAAGAACTAAAACATTGTTACCTTTCTCTCCAGTACTCACTCGTCGTAACTAAACGAGATCAAATTAACCAAACCCACCAGACGTAATCTAAAAGTAAAATGAATTTTAAAAATACAAATCAAAATTTGGTAAACAAACAACTTTTAGTTTTATTGACCACAGGTAACTAATTTTATAAAAAGACAAGGGTAGGGTTAATAGGTTAATACTTTAATCCGCTGAAAGGAGAGCTACCTGGAGTCAACATTAGGGTTTGGAAGGAATTAGTGATCACACTGATCAGCCTTTTCAGCCTGTTACATAGTTGCCACAAATTTTAATTAACAATTTTGCTCTGTTTCTTATCTATTCACTTCCAACAACAAACAAATGTTTACCAAATCACGTTATCAAAATTATCAACTAGAGAAAATCGAGAAAATAGGCAGATTGTAAAAAGACACCAATAGATTTGAAATGCCGTAAGGATTCATATACAGACACTTGAATAGTTGAAACTGTAGACGAAACTCTGATTTTATTTAACATTCTCGCTATAATTTAGCTATCATATATTTTTATTTCTGTTTCAGAATAATGCCTCCGGTTCGATGGAAAGTCCTGTATGGTAAGTATCAAATAAACAATTACAAATACTTTGTTACTAATTACACAATAACAGAGTATTTCGTAGGAGTACGCCCATTAAATTTAATTTATACACAAAGAGGATAAATGTTGTTACGCATACATTAAGAATCGTAAAATTATAGCGTAAAAATTAAAAATAAATAGACCACAATTCTAGTTCAATTTCTCAAAACGAAAAATATAAAACGTGTAAAAAATAGGGAATAAAACAATTCAGATTGATACTTATGATTAATTTATTAAAAGAGTAAATATTTGAAAGTTCCTAATCTCTACTGGCACATTAAAAACGAAATATCTCATAAAAGTACCTAGAAACTGAAATTTTAACGTGTTGTAAAGACTCTTAAAATTTTAACATTTGATTTTTTTTTATTTTACGTTTATTTTATAACAGTGAGTACCTAAATGAATTTCATAAAAAAGTGCTGTTGGAAATGATTTTAGTAAATACTTCTATCCTAAAATAGGTATGTAGGCAAATGTTTTTTAAATTATACAATTATAGCTGCGATACACCAAAAACTATTAAAATTTTTCAATATTTTTTATTAACAAATCTAGTAAAATATACTTTACAGACCTGTTAATACATTTTATAAAAATTACATACATACACGTTATAATAATTTCTTTAATTAGACGTTGTTAGTATATAAGTGCTTTCTTTCTCTTTCCTGAAAGCATAAAATTTAAATCATTAAAGAGTATATATTTTAATAATGAAATACTATATCATTAAATTTAATTTATAGTAGATAACTATAAATCAACACTTTTATTATATCTAAGAAATCAAGAAAATGTTTTAAAGGCTAATAAAAACGCACTTTCTACATTACGTTTTTTGCTTTATTTACCATAAGTACATACTTATTATATAATTTAATATGTTTTATTTTATAGTTACTACAGTATTAGTTCAAATATGGATGTTAGCCACTGCCCAAAGTAATATGCAGGTAAGATTTAACGACTCAATTTATTAAAATAATTAAGAGAAATAACCAGCTAATAAAATTTCACATTCATTATTTCAGAATCCAATTACAATGACTTCAGATGGTTGGAGGCCTATTGTTGGAAATCGAAGACAACCACCCGGTCTAGAAACAGATTATAGAATCCATCAGTATAAACCTCCTAGTCAAAAAGCAACAGAAGTCGAAATAGTCAAATCAGAGAATCCCATGACAATTACTTCAACAACTGAATCAATTGATGAGACTGAAAGCTCTACAAAAGCTTATCATAATATAAATGCAGGACCTTCACAACTACAAAATAAAGGTATTACCTAGAAAAAAGAACTATTAGAAAAAAAACGACTCAATTAGTTAATTTCGAATTATTTTTATATTCATCACATCATTTTATCTATTTTTTTTTTGTCTTTACTACTAATCCATTTTCCTTGCAACTTATTATAGCATTATCAGATATTTTAATACTTTATTTTTACAGGTAAAGTGCCTCCTCATAGTAAAATGAATTTTTCTAAATACCAAACAATACCACCTAGTGCAGTCACTATTGGAAGACCATCACAGTTTGGTTTTAGGAAACATCCTCTAAAACCAGTAAAACCTGTGGGTCATTTAATCGCAGCTCCTAAAAGAAAAATAGTTCGTGGACAGTTAGCATCACATAGTACGAGAAATGAAGTTTATGTTCAGCCAATTGGAGCAAGTAGGTTCTAAGAATATTCGATTTAGTGCAGGCTTTCCTGATTTTTTTTTTTTTTTTTTTACAGTAAATTATCCCTTTATCAAACAACTACCAAGTAATATTCGCAGTAGAGAAACACAGGGTTTAGATTTCTTTGGGTCACCTACACATTTTACGGTAAATCAACCAAATGCTCACATTGAAATCAACAGATTTCCATCTGAGAACGTATTCGAGCAATATAAGAGTCCCGGTCTAACCTATATTATACCAAAATTGAAAAACAACCAACCACCAGATGAATACAGCAGAAACTTAGTACCACCTCCGCCACTGAGAAACTTAGCTGAAAAAGAAAAGCTAAAAAATGCCAAAATTCCAACTAAATTTAAGGAAAACGTAGCGCCAGTATCTGAACCAATCATAGAATTTCACCAACAATATGGTGTTAAAACCCCACAAATTGATGAAAATTTGGTACACGGTCCCATAAATTTTGATCAAAATTTTATTCTACAAAAACAGATTAAAACCAAACAGCCTGCAGCGGTTGATGTACAAGTCACAAAAGAGAATCTTAAAGTTTACCACAATATACTACCTAATAGATACAAAACTAATGGACCTGAATATGTAGACTACGATTATTACCACAGTGTTGTTAATCCAGTTCAGTTACCAAAATTACAGACTTACGAAGTTACTGAAGGTTAGTGTAATATAAAAATCATATGATTGTCATTACGTCTTAGTTCATTAGTTCATTAAGATAGGAAACAAAAACGTCTTTAGTTCTTTATGTCAATTTTATTGCCATCAAAGTAACTCAGCTAATATATTCTTTTTTAAATATAGGTAAATGGGCTGATAATCCCAATCCATACACTTTTAATTATGTAAAACCTCAAGAACAGTCTCAGAATATTAGACATCAACAACCAATTGGACCACCAGCTACAAATCCTCAGATAACCAATGAGCCTATTGTTGAATTAAATTTACCTCCATTCCTTCCAACTCCTTTTAGACCAGATCCTGCTATACCAACTTCGCCCACTCAAAGCGAAGTTTCAACAGTATTCTCTCAGGTAAGCAAAAAGATGAACAAATACAAAAATTCGGTATTGGCGAACAACCCCCTCTTCTTCGATATCAAAGAAGTATCTACACATTATCCTATATTGGGAAAACCGGAATTTATACTTGAAGGAGTATCAGAAAGACCTACTAAAGAAAATGAAATTAGTAACGAAGTCACTACACAGAGTCCAGAACTAACTACTAAGAAAAGAAGAAGAAGACCACAACCAAGGTAGAAAATCAGTTTTTAATACAACTTTTAAAATAAAAAATATTTATGTATTTTAGGAGGCCTCCTGCAACAACAACTACAGAAGAACCTCAACCAACTGAAATATATGAATCACAAAAATCTCAGGAGGAAACAACACCTGAGACAGAAAAACCACCAAAACGTCAACGTCAAAGACCTAACAGATATAAGTTTTCTACTGTAAGTACAACAACTACCGATTACCAAGATAGATATAGAACTACAACACCCTCTAGTGACGTTGTAGAAGATAGTGGAGAAAAGAGGATAAGAGGCAGAAACCGATATCGCCAAAGAGGTACATCAGATCCATAAATGAATGATGACTTTTTATCTATTGATTGTTTATTTAAGGAAACCAAGTTCAATCTGAAAACCGAAACACAGAACAAATATCATCCAAAACAAAAGACCCAGTTGAACACAGAAACTCCGTTCATCGTAAACGAACAAGACCCACAACAACTGAAATGCCATATAATCACAAATTATCAGAAAAAGATAATGCAGAACAAGCAGAGAACACTGAATTTGAGTCTAAATATTTCCAAAACACAGAAGAAGTAACTGTACGTCCTCAAAGAATAGTGGAATATGAAGATGGTAGTCTAAGCATAAGTGACGAGGATAGAGGTGAAATTAATTACGAAAGTACTCCGGCTATTAATTCTATTGAAGATGTAATGGTTAAACTGCATGTTGGTGGAAGAGAAAATTTTGCAATCACCAATGCTCCTGAAGAAACTACTTTGGTAAATTATTCATATCTACACAAAGGTTTTTAAGTCTATTCTGTTATTTCTGATGTTGAAGCCTTATAATGATATTGTAATTTTTATTAAAGGTAAATGATCATAAACTCGATGATGATCCTCCTGCAACTACAGTCACTTCAGGAACAGAAATTGATCAAGGTGAACTTACTCAGTTGACTTTAGCCACTACAATACCTACTACAACTTCTACAGAAGCAAGAACTACTACAACTAAAAGTAAAATCAAAACTCGCCCTACTTTATTTAAGTCCAATAGACCGAGATTCAGTGTAAAGGATTATCGACAACGACTGAACCAATTTACAACAAGTACGGCTGTCCCTACAACAGATATTGTAAAAACTACATCAGAAGGATCTAGATTTAGGTAATACAAAAACTTTTACGTTTAACGAATGTGTTAAAAATATTAAATTTTTTAGATTTCCTTCACGATTACGAACCAGACCAACTTCATCTACAACTACTTTCCCGCAAGTAGAAGAAACTACAACAGAATTAATCCAGAGAAGAAGGTTTAAACCAAAAGATCCGAGACATACACCAACAACAGAAAGTACTAATATTATACCAGAAACTAATGTAAAATCTGTTAACACAAGATTAAGACCTTTTGACAGACATAAATCTACTACAGAATCTAGTGCTAAAGCCAAAAGTTCAATAAAACCTAAATTTTACTTAAACAGGCGAAGACCAGCAATTGCCATAAAAACAAAACTTGTTGAGAAAGAAAACCAAACTGAAGATGTTACTTTAAGTGGTCCTGAAACTGATGACAAAGAAAAACAAGATGAAATAGAAGAAAAAGAGGTAGAGGTTACTACAGTTTATCAGTCAAATAAAATTATTACAACTACAACAGATATTCCACCGTTAACAACAATCGATATTAGTGATGATGATTATTCTCAACGAATTTCTGATTTGACTTCCTCATTTAAAAGTGAATATGAAACTCCAGGATTATTTAAATCAGTAGCACCAATCAGTAGAAGGGTACCAAATTATTTTACTATTTCAACAGATGATCCAATTTTACCCATTGAAGCTTTTTTTCCAGGGATTAAAGAAAAGGAAGCAAAATGAATATGAAATTAAATTGTTGTAAATTGAGATAGATCGACCTTATGAATGGTTCGATGAACTGATCTATGTATGTATTTAAAAAATTAATACTAAATTATGAAACTGATTGATTCAGTTAAAAAATTCAACTGTTATTTATTGATATATAATTTATTTAAAGATATAATACACAAATTTTATGTACCATACTTATTTACATAAGCCAAAAATTATTTGTTCTGTTTATTTTTATCTTTACTGTGATTGAAGAATACTCTTTAAATTTCTTGTCTCCTTTATTATTCAAAAAAAGTATTGTTCTGTGAAACAGTACTTTATTTTGGATATGTTATTCTACTTTTGAATTAGTTGTACTTTTATGTGAATAATACACGTGCTTGGTTTTACTAGAAGAATGAACGTTCTTGGTTTTATATTCTCATAGAAGTATATCTAAACATTTTTGGATACAAATATATTTATTCTTAAGATTATTTATTTCTTTAATATAATGTAATATTATGTATAAGTAATTTTTGTAATATACTTTAAAACAGTAACAACACTTTGTTTACTTTATTAAAACAATTAAATAAACGAAAACTACGCAATACTTAAATAGACGGTGCAATAAAGATTAAACTCAGTATTAAGAAAACAATGTAAAATATATTACTTCAAACAAAATATTATTAAAAAAATATTGGACTAAAAGTGACATCAATTCTTAAGCTGACGTTATTCGCCCTGTGCTCCAAGCATTGAAGTCTGCCTCTAGTTAGTATATGCTCATGGGAAGAAATAGAAGAGATTTCAGAAAAATAACAAAGCCCTTAACTAGTGAAAACAAAGTTCTGTTGAATTTGGAACGCCAAAAGAACATTTCCAAGTCATACCACCAGTATCTAAAATACCACTAAACTCCCCGAAAAGTATTTTTTAACTCCATTTAAGGTGCGAATACTGCGAATTGCATAGAGATATTATAATAGAGTAGATGCTTCTAGCTATCTCTAGGTTGGAAAGAAAGAGAATATCGCGGTAACCACTCTATCTCTCTAATTGTGCATTATCGTGCTAATTATATTATATTTTTTTTAACTTTGTGATATATGATGTTTTATTATTTGAATAAAGTGCATATTGCGTCGGTAGAGAAAGAAAGATATAATACTGCGATCTCCTCTCTCTATCCACTTACAGGCAGCCGTATGTCTTACATACTTTTTTTTAGAATATCTTTATGGCGAATCGCTGTAAATTTTATAATAAAAACAGATTAATTTGATAGAATTTGACAGCTAGTGTTATAATTCCGACATGAATCCTTGATTATATTTATTAACCTTTATATCCCTCTTGTGCAAACTATGTGCAAAATGTTTAGAGAAGATATTAAAAATTCTCATTTTTATTTATTATATATCATCAAAAAATCTATTTATAACAAATTAATCGCATCACATACTGCATATTCAACAAACTGAAACACACGTTTGAAATCTGTTTATTTAGTCTTTAAAAAAGGTGGAGTAAAATGTTGGAAATTTCCACAAACTCTAATTTAAACATGAAACGAACTTCATGAATGATGTGACACGAATTCTAGATTAGATACATGGAAATTTACTTTTTCGCAGAATTGCCAATTTAATAGTAATTTATATTCCATATAGAATTCTCTGTAAGACTTTTATGATTTTAAAACAGAAAATACGTCTATTTATTTTAAAAATGAGTTTATTATACACACACATGTAATTCGATATGAACATATACATAAAACATTATCCCTGTAATTATCTAAATAAGTGGTAGAAGAACCCAACTTAAACGCTGCAAAAAAATAAACTATGGATAAGTTGAAGATGATAACCTTGCAAAGAACCATATTTTAAAATACAGGAAAACGTTAAGTTTTATGTCGATTGATCAATGTATTTAGGTAATCCATTATCATTATTAAACTAATTAATCAACATCTACTACCTCTTCTATTCTGTACTAACACTTTCATAAAATGGTCCACAGTTTCTTGATGTTCTAATATACTGATTTTCATATCTTGTATGAGATATTTTAAATTATCTATTTCTTCGTTTTTTCGCCTAATTTCCTCTTGAATAAGTTCTAATGATTCGTTATTAACACAGCAATAATCATTTTTAGACACATCATTATTAAACCAGTAATATCCGAGTCCTTCGCTTGGAGTATGCATTGAATGTTGAAATTGTTTTTGTTTTTTCGATACCTCAAATGCATCTCTAATTATTTCACGAGGTAAACGTTTTTCTTTTGGATTCAGTGGTTTTACATTAAGTACAACTTTCGAAGGTTTTGGTGATACTAACGCAGATACATGTAGAGGTTTTAGAATATAGCGAGGTAAACTACCATTAAATAATCCTTTTTCCATATGAGAGATTAGTTTTGTTTGTCTGACTAACTTTGATAAAGTGGCAGTTTTTTGTAAACCTTTTATGTCATCAACAGCTATACCTGCTAAAAGATTCATAAGTATAATGGTAACTGATAGAACAAAAGTTATATAAGTAACTTGAGCACTAAACTCCAAAAGATAATGAGGATTATCTGGATTGTCATCGACTAAAATATCCAAATTTAATTCTCCTGATAACATAACAATAATAGTTACAAAAGAAATAAATGGATTAGCAAAGAAATTAGAATCAGGAAAAATTACACAAAAACTTAAAGTAAATCCTATTAAAAGACCTGAATAAGCCAACAGCAATTTGGCAAATTCACTTTGTACTCTTGTATACATGGCAACGTAAGAACCAAATATCGGTAATTGTCCTATCATTATCATTATATTTGTCCATCCCAACAAAATTGCAAAAGCGCCTATATGATTTTGCCATAAATAAGTTCTTCCAGTGTAGATAAAAGAAATTACGAATACACTAGTAATAACAGCCCATTCAATAATATTTTCTGTGTATGAAAAATATTGAAAAATAGAATTATAACCCCCCATGCCATAAAGTTTCCTTAAAATTTCTAACGTAGTAATACCAGCTAAAACAAACCACTGCATCTCTATAACAAAAGGACTATCTCTTAATAATCGTCCTAATATAGAGTTTTTCTCGCATAATTCTATCACATCTTCTGGTTTCATTTCATTAAAATTCTTTCCATAATTATAACAATGATGCGCTAAAGCTGTCAGAACATATAGAGATAAACTGAAAACAAATATAAAGTAAAACAGAATCCTAGCTAAGTAATATTTTCTGATTTTTTCCCATTTAAGATATAATAATGCTGAACAAAGAGGATGAAGAAGTACTGTTTTGTATCCCTCTTCCACTAGTGTATAGAGAAAATTAATTTCTCCAGGATGATCATGTTGTAAAACCACCCTAAAATCTAGTCGTAATTCAAGTTCGTGTGTAGAAGATTCTGTATTGTGTAAAGTGATGGCATTATCTAACTTTTTAGTAAACATAGAGAATGATAATGGAACTTTTTTTCGTATTATACTTAATGCTGTCATTCCACATTTAGATCGAGCTGTTACATCAGCACCATAGTATATTAGAGCTTCGACGCATTCCGAAAATCCTTTTAGAGCAGCAACGTGCAGAGGTGTATATCCATATTGATCCTCTACATTAGGTAAAGCCCCATTTAAAATAAGCACTTCGATAATATTACTAGATTTACTAGATTTTGCTACAGCAGCATGTAAAGATGTCCTTTTATCATAATCTTCAATATTAGGATCAGCTTTTCCGACAGTCAGTAATAATTCTACACACGTATAATCTTGTGTTCGTGCTGCTAAGTGGAGGGAAGTTTGTCCCATATGATCTTTAAGATTACAATCGGCTCTTCTATCTAACAAAATCTCAATACATTCCTTGTGACCGCGAATAGAAGCTAGATGCAGAGGAGTTTGTTCTTTTTCACTAGTTTTTCCGTTAATCTGAGCACCTTTTGCATCAAATAAAAATCGTAAACAATCAGGATTACCAAGATCTGCTGCTAAATGTAATGGAGAAAAATCAGAGCAGTCCGCATCTGCACCATGCCGGACTAAAACTTGAACACAGTTTACAGAATTAGCTCGAACCGCACAATGTAACGCACTTTCTTTGTCTTCGTAGATACTATTAGTAAGATCATCAATTCTTACTCCACACTTAATTAAAAACAAAATAGCTTCTACACTATCTCCAAATGCAGCGCAATGTAGTGGAGTATAAAATTTAAATAAACTATTCACATCACAACCTCTGCTAATCAAGAATTGCATACTGGTTATGCAGTTACTAAAGGCCGCTAAATGTAGAGCACCCAAACCTTGTGCTGGCTCGAAATAATTTATGTCTGCTCCTATGTTAAGAAGGCATTCTAGAAGGTCGTACCTTTTTAATAAAGAAACCCAAAGAAAAGATATATTAATTTCTATCTTTCTAGCACCAGCAAAAATTCCATTAATATTCTTCGTTGTGACCTTTTTAGACTGAATATCCTCTAGAAGAGATGTTCTGCCAAATACATTTCCCATGTGCTCTATAATATTTTGTTCAATTGTATGATAACATATTTTGACTTCGTTTTCATAACATGGATCTTCATAAGTATCAAAAATAAATGGAACTTCATCAGCTGGAGGAGATGGGCCACAATCAATAAATTCATCGCTTGGATCATCTTTACCATCACTTCGTGCGTGACTAAATAAGTTGACAAGCACATTATCTTCATTTCTTTCTTCTTCTTCTACGTCTTTGGTTTTTGATGTTCTATGGAGGAACTGAAGGGCTGCTCGCACTCCCCATAATCGCACTGAAGCCTATAACATAATAATGTCATATAATCGAAGACTATTTTAAATTGGTTTGATAGTTACAACGTACCATTTAAGTATTACAGCATTCGACCAAGCATATTTCGTGCTGAAAAAAATTATTTTTTTAATCACTTAAGCTACTGTACATTTCTATACACATTTATTATAAAAAGTTAGAACACGATCTTTTGTACAGTTTTAACAAAAAAAAATTTATTCATGATTTGAAATTAAACAAAAAATTGTGATACTCAAAATAATAATAAAAAATACTTTATAAGGGGATTTTTTGAAAGTATACAAACAAAAATACATTAAGGAGAAATTGAAAAAATGTAGCATCCAGCAGTAGTCAAACCCGCAACCTCTGCCTCTACTTGGTAACACTCTAACCACTAAGCTATATAATTTCTAAAATTTCAAAAATCCCAAGAGAGATATCTCAAATAATCGTTTACTAATAATTCATGGTTTCGGTCTCCTAACCGACATGGCACGAATAAATGACTTAGAGTTTGATGTTTCCATTTTCGATTTGATAAATTCTCTCTTTCATTAACGGCATGTTATATGTGCTTAAGGAGAAAATAATTAAGTGTCACATGTGACTTGAGTTGAATTTAACGATCAAAAAGCGAATTGATGACTAAACATTCATGGCTTAGTTTTAGAGGGTTGCCAAGTAGAGACAACGGTTGCGGGCTCGATTACTGTTGGATGAGACATTTTTTTAATTTCTTTATATTCTTGTTTTTATACTTTCTAAAATTTTTAAAATTTCCGTATTCGTAGTAATTTACTTTAAAAAAATATTCGTTAGTATTCTGCGTCAAAAATCTATAGTGATCAAAATAAGCCCTATAACTTTATTTGCTTTTCAGTTCATCTTAATTTAAACTAACTCGTTTGAGTAAATTATATAAAATTATTTATCTTTAAATATTTAAAATGATAATCTTAAATTTTGTTATTATATACCATAAAAAGAACTAACATGTTGATACGTAGAGATTTAACGATGTGGTAGCTTCTTATTCATCATTAATATTTACTGCTATATTTTTTTTTAACTGTACCTACACAATTTAATTTTCCTACTTATCAAGGCATCTAATTTTGAGGTCAAAATTATACCAGTTCCAACTAACTTTTTTCATAATATTAAGACTAATGATTATAGCTGTTATATTCCAGTTATCCGAAATAACTTTAAAATTTTATTATATACGAGGGTTGTCTTTTTAGTTTGGCATATAGCCATAAAGACAAAAAACATATAGACTTAAAGTAATTTATTGCTTTTCAAAATATGTTTCACGAAGATCGATACACTTTTGAATAGGTACGTTTAAACCAATTGGTAAAACAGTAATTCCAGTCATCAGTTGACACCTGAAAATCGCTTTTTTAAAGGCATTTATGGCTTGTTCTGGCGACTGGAATCGCTGCCCACGCATTAAATTATTGATCTTTGGGAACGTAAAGAAGTCGTTGGGACTCAGGTAGGGACTATAGATGTTCTAACAATTCGCAATAAAACTCTGGATTTATGTCAGTAAAAGATTGAGGTTAGTTTTATGTCTAAAGGTTCTATTGGTGACGATGCAAAACTAAAAAGACAACCCTCGTACAAAGTCAAATTTATCTTTAGATATAATTTTGTGAGATGATTGTTTTGTATTACAGTTTTAGCATATCTATCCTCAGAATTTTCTTGCTTCCTTTTTCAATAGGATAATAAAATAATATTGGTTTAGTACATTTAATATCATTAAAATATACGAATTAATAGTTCTATAAAACAGAGATGATTTAAATTTAAAAACAAGTACAAGCATAGTTTTATGTATTATTATGAAATATACAGAGTTTTCCAGTTTGATTTAAATAATTAAGAAAATAGGTTTCCAAGCAATTAATCAGTTAAATAAATAGGTAATAAAAAAGTGCATATGATAATTAATCATTATATTAAAAAATTTTAGCCAATACAAAAAAAATAACGTACGAGAAAACACCTTTTAGGTAGATGTACTTACAGCAAAAATATTAGCTTTCTCACCTTGAGTAGAAATGGAACTGACGTTAAAAAAATGTTAGATATCAGATTTTTGTTGATATTAAACATAATAAATTTTATTTCTTACGACTTGTGACTAAATAAATACTAATTTTATCTTGCACCACTCTCACTACAGATGAAAAGTTAAAAATACTTATCGTGTAACTATATACCTAATTATATTATATAATGTTTTTTTTAGAAAAGGAAATAGTTTAACATTAATAAATTCATATTTAGAAAAAAATTAAATATTTAAATAAATAATAATTATACTAAAAACCCAACCACACTGATAGCCAGAAGTGCATACGATATAAGTAATAATGGTGTACCATTTTTGTCATCCTCATTATCTGTATCAGGTTCTGGATGAGCCTCATTATTATCATCCTCATTATCTGTATCAGGTTCTGGATTAGCCTCATTATTGTCATCCTCATTATCTTTATCAGGTTCTGGATGAGCCTCATTATTGTCATCCTCATTATCTGAATCAGGTTCTGGATTAGCCTCATTATTATCATCCTCATTATCTGTATCAGGTTCTGGATTAGCCTCATTATTGTCATCCTCATTATCTGAATCAGGTTCTGTATTAGCCTCGTTATTGTCATCCTCATTATCTGTATCAGGTTCTGGATTAGCCTCATTATTATCATCCTCATTATCTGTATCAGGTTCTGGATTAGCCGTATTATTGTCATCCTCATTATCTTTATCAGGTTCTGGATAAGCCTCATTATTGTCATCCTCATTATCTGAATCAGGTTCTGGATTAGCCTCGTTATTGTCATCCTCATTATCTGTATCAGGTTCTGGATTAGCCTCATTATTATCATCCTTATTACCTGTATCAGGTTCTGGATTAGCCTCATTATTGTCATCCTCATTATCTTTATCAGGTTCTGGATGAGCCTCATTATTGTCATCCTCATTATCTGAATCAGGTTCTGGATTAGCCTCGTTATTGTCATCCTGATTATCTGTATCAGGTTCTGGATTAGCCTCGTTATTGTCATCCTCATTATCTGTATCAGGTTCTGGATTAGCCTCATTATTGTCATCCTCATTATCTTTATCAGGTTCTGGATGAGCCTCATTATTGTCATCCTCATTATCTGAATCAGGTTCTGGATTAGCCTCGTTATTGTCATCCTCATTATCTTTATCAGGTTCTGGATGAGCCTCATTATTGTCATGCTCATTATCTGTATCAGGTTCTGGATGAGCCTCATTATTGTCATGCTCATTATCTGTATCAGGTTCTGGATTAGTCTCATTATTGTCATCACCAGTTTCGGACTCTGGTAAAGTAGGTTCTCCAATCTTGTTTTCATTTTCTGGTGGAGAGTTTCCAGTAACTGGTTCAGGATTGATAACTGGAATGTTATTCTCTTCTGGGGATATTGCAGGTGGGGGACCGGTTTCTGGATTAGATGATTCCGATCTAAATATAATACTGTTTTTTTTCTCTTGTAGAATATTTCGTGGTAAATAGCCAATTTCTGAAATAAGTACAGTGTTATTTTCATTTTCTGCTTTGATTTAAAGAATAATATTTTAGTTTTGCATATAGCCATATAGACAAAAATATATGGACTTAAACTACTTTATTGCCTTTTAAAATATGTTCCACCAAGAACGATAGGTATACTTTTGCATACGTGCAAACCATGGTAAAACCGTTATTCTAGTTTTCAGTTGACACCTGCAAAATCACTGTTTTAAAGGCATGGATGGCTTCTTCTGACGCCTGGAATTGTTGTCACGCATTGAATTCTTGATCTTTGGGAACGTAAAAAAGGTCGGGACTATACGGTTGACGGTCCAACAATTTAATAATTTGAAGCTCCAAAAACTCGATCGTCTTTTGAACAGTGTGAGCACATGCATTGTCCTGATGTAGGATGATTCGCCGTTGTGTGTTGTGTTGTGCATTGTCGGAGTTTCGCGATAACTTCTGATTAACAAACGTTTATGTACCAATCGAAAGTAACAGAACTTTGATCTTCTAAAGCAATTGTTGCCACATGAACAGATTTTGATGCAAAAGTTGCCACCATTTTTTTGGACACACTACGAGAACGGATCACTTTTGTGATGCGGATTTTCGTTTATATTCCGATTCGTAGGAGTAAATTCACGATTCATCGCCACTAACAATATTATTAACGTTTTTTGAGCTTCCTTTGTTGAACCATTCCAATGTTTTTCGACACCAATTGATGCGAACTCCTTTTTGCGCTTTTGTGAGCAAATGAGGGATCCAACGGGAAACCAACGTTCTAACACCCAGTTCTTCATGTAGGATCTTTTGGATCGAGGTCTTTGGAATCTCCCCGGTAGGTTACACAGTGGTCATTCTTAATTCGCTGACGAACTGCATCAATGTTTTCCTGTGTGACTGCTGTTTTGGGTGGAACTAATTGAATGGTGTGGCGCTTTATTCCCAAACACGAAAATTATAAAAAAATATTGCTCAAAAATGTTCACGGCTAAGATCCATTTTACGACCGATTTGCTAATTTTAAAATTTCTCTGTACCAACACTATCGCTATTTATGTCAACAAATGATTGATGATAAATTTGTGTCTGAAGGTTCTGTTTTAAGCGGCTATATGCAAAACTATTAAGACAACCCTCGTACAGTTTAAATCGGGTGATCACAATGTTATGCAGGTATCATTGTGATCAATTCATTATTTAAAAGTTATTTTTAATAATTAACCAAGTAAAGATGGCAAGAAGAAAATAAAAAAAAAAATTACAACTATTACCAAAGTTTGTTATTTGACACCTAATTAATATGGATACTTTTAGTTGTTTGTTAGAATTGTATACATTTAGAAAAACATAAAATTGAAAAAATAAAAAAAATATTATTTTAATATCCCAACTTCAGCAAGTAATGAATGTACTTCATGTGTTTATTTTGAGAATATTACCTTTCGTAAGAATTATAGAAATTTGACACAGCATCACCAACACTAATAAATTCTTCATTTGAAGACGTGTAATAATCATCTTCAATTTAATTCACGTAATTGATGTTCACTAACAAATAGATATTTTCTAACGAATAAAGATCAATAAATTTATTTGGATTAATATATAGTCAGTAGTTGTTTTTATCAGGTAAAATGCAATATATACTTATCTCTCTATTATTTGAATTTATATCATGATCAGAAAGCATTAAAAATTAGAACTTAATAGCTTCTAATTACCCAAATTTCATAATATCTTAAAAAACCCATTTAAAAATTGTTTAATATTTTCGGTATGTATAAATACATATTCAAACTATCATAAACTATAAATACCAAATCAACGAAGTTATATTTATATATTTATTTATTTATTGTATTGTATATAAACGGGTAACCACAGTACAGTCGAGGAATTGCAGCATATTTGGGATATAAATCCTAAACGAGTGCAAACTTTTCTCAAGGTATTGGTTGATTTATATGGATTACCGCGACCTGCCATAACTCCTTGTTTGATCAATTGAAAAGACGGTATAACATTTCTAGAATAAAATTAATCAAATTTTCTTCGAATATTTTCCATCATACCATGATCTAGTTTGATAAGAGATCGTTGTGTTCCCTTTTTCGTGTGGATTACACTCTTCCCTAGATACCACCTTCTTTCTCGATGGCTTAGAAATTTTTGTTAACATGAGTAGTATCTTCCTCATCTTCTCCTACACTTTCAGATGAAATTTCATCTCTTATCTCTATATTAAAAAAGCTAAATTAAATTGGGATTTTATTAAATACCTTCTAGGACATTTTTAATAGATCTTAAATACGCCATCTTACCACAGAAATATTTTCACAAAATAACATTTTAACATCAAATCAAAATACAATACTGCGGAAAGCGATAAAAAAAATAAACTACACAAGGCAAACACAAGCCAATAAGGCTCAATATCACCTTAGAAATAAGTAAAATTATTGAGTTATAATAGTCCACGGTAACTCATATTACACTTATTATCAACCAATAGTATTTAATGATTATACAAACGGACCAATAAGTATTATATGTTTATAAATACTAACTAGTGTTTATTGTAAGAGTCACATTTTCTTTGTGTTCTGTTTCAGATTACATTACTACTACTATTTTGTATTTATTAGTTGGTTATCGTTTGTCGGCATTTTTTGCAATACTGAAGTGTGAATGCAAAAAAAACAAAAATTAACTTTTTGAATTTTATTTGTTCTTTATTTAAAAAACTAGGGAATCTTTTAGTTGTAGTTTGCATGAGATACAGAATTAAAGAAAACTTTCAGTTAATCGGATTTGTGTCACCAAATATTAAAATACAAAAATTCAGATCTGGGATTTATAAATATTATATAACAATCGTGTAAACGTAGCATAGTTGAAATACAGGGAATATGTAGGAAAGGACATCAATGTCTATAAGCAGAGCGTCATTGTTACGTCACACAACGCCCCTGGATCAATACCAGACACGCGAAGTTTAGCGTTAAAATTTCAAGGTAAAATAGGTAGTTTCTGTTTACTTTCAAAATGGACCAACTTTTTTTATCAAAAAACTAATAATAAGATACCTATAATAAATATAATATATAATAAGATATAGTAGACATTTCGAAGGGAATAAATATCAGCAGTTGATATAGCTGGTAATTTATGTTTAGATGATATAGAAAAGAAACACACGAACACAGATACATCTGAATGGTTACCTCTATAAAGAGCTATGTTATATACTTGAAATATCAGAAGACAAAAAAATATTGTTATTAATTCATATCAAGGATAATAAATTTTTAACACAAACACAATTACGTTTCTTAAAATTTAAGTCAAAAATGCATCCTACTTGTGGATGCTATCTAACTTCGAAGGTAAAATCATTTGCTTCTAACTAACAGAAAGAGAAAGAATTGTGTCAAACTAGTCGAAGCAATAAACCAATAAAATCGACCTCATCTCCAAACTTTAAAGAGCAAGACAGATTTTAATGATTATTTTTTGCATTCGATTTGTGAGAGCGTCAGGAAACTTTGTGATCCTGTAATATTGAAAAACTGCATTTGTGAATTCCAAAAATGCATTTTTAATGTGAATTTTGTTAGTCGAGGATTTTTGGGCTCGCTGAAAACGAATATGACATTGAAAGTGATATCCGGAGCCCCTGATGTATA
The DNA here is from genome assembly GCA_964028335.1 of Altica lythri. Lineage (NCBI taxonomy): Eukaryota > Metazoa > Arthropoda > Insecta > Coleoptera > Chrysomelidae > Altica > Altica lythri. Next base: position 89,488,250 of record OZ034800.1, on the reverse strand, counting down.
CTGTTACCTCGTCTCTTGTAGTTTTCGATAAGATCGTTATACAATAAGTCAATGTAGGTTTTGCGTATATAATTGAACTCTATACTGGTAAAGACAAAGAAGAATTAGAAATCAAAACTATGTCACATTTTTTTATTATTATTGTACAAGCCTACCATTAGTACCGTTTCTTGCCAAAAATGGTATTATCATTGGGTACTGTCAGACGAAATAGAATTCCTATCTGGAAACTTCCTGTTAAAAGAGAATTCAACAAAATGAAAAGTGGCACATCATGCGAATTTGTGCAATCATGATAGAGTAGACATCTCTTGTGTAGCCTAGAACAGTTTTTCTGTTTTCCACCTTCAAGGGCGAACTACCTAAAACAAGCGTAAAAAGGTTTGATAGAAAACTTATGAAACACGTTGACAGGCATTGTTCGAATATTATAGCGACCAAACACGTCAAAGATGTAAATTTCCTTCTTGTAAATCATTTTCATACATAAAATGCCACAAATGTGGATTCCACTTTTGCCTGAATAAAGATAATAATTATTTTGTAAAATTTTATACGTCTTAATTAGGTATCATTAAACTTATCTAATGATCATTATGTAACACATGCTACATTTAAAGTCAAAGCATATTTTGAAATATTATTTTGTTTATCACCTTCCTTCATGTAGAAATGCTGTTTAAAAAAACATTTTATTTTCATAAAATAAAAAATAGCGTAATGTAGGATTAAAATCCGTCTTGCCCTTTAAATTTCGAAGGTTCAGTGCATCAGTACCTAGACCTTTGAATATAAAACATCTTTATATTCAAAGACCTAGACTAAACAGACACCTAACTGTTATACATACGTCTCATTGAACTATTAGTCACATGATAAATTCTATACCTTAAATAATTTTAGTTTAGGATAAGACTCAGAGTGACATTTTTATTGCAATAGATTTGTTTTATTGCAATATATTTCATTTATGTGCAATATATTTTTATCTACCATAATTAAATTTCACAATTCTGTATCTTAGTTAAATTTCAAAGTAATAGCTATAAACATAGATAGTAAAATTATGGGCTTAGGTATAATGTATAATCCTTATTAAGCATTTACATATACGCACACTAAAAAATTCCATTAGGTTCAGTAAGCTTTAGTTATTATCAAACTAAGTTCAAGGTTCTGCACAGCATTCAACATAAGTACATATAATCATCAAATCAATCGGGGGGATTCCTGTTGAATCCTAATCTATTTTTATGTATCATTTGTTGACTTATAATCCAGTTTACATGATAGTATATTTCACTTTTAGGTAGTAAAGTTCACAACAGAACTGGAGTAGTATCTAGAATCAATGATTTTAACTTATCCAAGATGCAGACTTGTCGTTTAAGACACAATGTTTCTATCAATCTGTATTCCTTTACTATAAACAACTAGATAAATACAACTTTTCATACATGGTTACAATTAACCCCAATCTCAATTGGCTTAACAAATAGAAACTGTTGCAAAAAAACAAAGTCTTATTCAGGATTTTGTTCTTTTAACTTACGGTTTTTCTAAAAACTCTAATAATATTATAATGTTTCATCCTTTGTTTCTTCTACTTGTTTTTATCAGATATCTTTATAATTTTATGAACTGATATACTTACTGGTTTAAAAAATTATTATTTGTCAAATACTAATATCATTTAAATAAGAAATATATAAATTTTGGAAATTACGAAACATGAATCTAATTCGATTTTATTATTAATATTTTATTTTAAGCCACATTCTTCTACCTCCTTTTTACCATTAGGTTTTTATTTAATTCATATACCCAGTTTCTTCCTTCAGGTTCACAATTACTAAAATATTCTGCAATTCTCAATTACTTTCTACTTCTCATTTTTTTATAATCAAATTTGAACAAAGCATTTCAAAATATTTATCCATAAAAACAAGTTTTCTATGAGCGTTACAATAACGCAACGAACCGTGAAAATATTTCCACGAGCAATCCTTCTGATTTACCTAAAGAATTTGCTTTGTAAGAGACTGGTTTGTATTTCCCCTATTAAACTAAACTTACTCTAGCTTATTAAAAAAAATAAGTTGAAGCACCCCATATAATAGTGAATGAAACCCAAACATAATTTGCTAAACTGACCTCACCATTCCAATACCTCCCCTTATAACCTTCAACCCCGATATGTTGCTACTCGACCCAGAAACTCGTGTAAACGTTGTTGCCAGGGTTGGTGTTGTATTCAAATTGCGTATCCCGGAAGTTAAATTTCCTAATAATAATTTAAAAAAAATTGTTTATGATTGCTATCCTTGATGCAGTAAAAATTCTCCTAATAGGATCTGTTGTACACACCCAAATCCGACAAAGGATTAATAATGCTAGCCTCTGATTTATTCTAGTTAACTCACTTGATTATTTTTCTAGACGCATAACTTTGTTTTTTTTTTCTTTTTTTTTGAGGTTTTTCTCTTGCCCAAGAATATGTATAAATAATATATTTAATATGTGATCCAAAAAATTTAAAGAAAATACAGATTTATGCCTTAAAAAACTTGTTAAGTTAAGAATATTTAAATATATAACTTTGTTTAGCTGAACTTTTGAAAAAAAATGTAAAACTTACATTTATAGTTTGGCCTTATTTTTTAACATTTTTTATTATCTCGCTGTTTGTAAAGAAATCTTAAATCGTAATGCGTACCCTGATTGAGTGTATTTAAAATCAAGTTAAATTCTAGACTAAATAGTAAAAGAAAATTTAAAAGTGAAAATATGTTTAATTCCGAGCAAAATATTTTCGTTTTTTTTAAATAATAAAAAAATATTGTTTACAATACATTTTATTATGTTACTAGCGGACCCGGCGAACTTCGCACCGCCTAACACTAATGTTTTTTCCAATCTTTTTTTAATTTTTACGATTAATTTTTTGTATTTTTTATCATATTTTCTCGTTAGTTACCAGTTTTTACTATTATTTATAGTACTTTGTAATTTATCGGTTAGGTATATTATATATTAACTGCGGCACCTAACGGTGGCGTCATAGTTCTTAGGTTAGTAAGTTTTGCTCTTTTAAATATATGAGATATCAACTGCGCCACCTTACGGTGGCGTCATAGTACTTAGTTATGTAAGAGTTACAGGTGTAAATTTGTAACATCTCAACAGCGCCACCTTAGGGTAGCGTCATAATGATTAATTTCGTAATAAACGCGTCTGATCGTTGCAAAATTCAAAGTGCTATAGGGAAAATCGCGGCCTCCGATGCGCTATTTATAGGCACGCTTCCGCCGCCCCGGCCGGCCAGTACCACCGCAAGCGCTACGTCCCGCAATTTTAAATCTGTAATATCTTCAAAAATATTTATTTAAATCTTGTGCTGTAAGGACCATATAGATCTATATTAAATCAACAATGTATTTAAGCTATTTAATTGAATAACGATTAATGCTGTATTGGTTAAAATCGCTTCGAAAATTAGCCATTATTTGTCGTAAAAAGTAAATGACAAAAAAATGTTATTGTGGGATATCCAGAAGAGATAGACATATACCATCGCGAAATTTTCTGTAGACCTTTTCAATGTGTACAAATAATTATTACATTATTTTGATAAATCTCGTAGGGTTCAGCCTGCGTTTGCAATGTAAGCGGAAAAAAATTGATAATTAACGACATCACATTAGAAACCTCAAAAATAACAGTATTTCTCCACTGTTTAATGGATGTTATTATGCATATAAACCTTCCTCTTGAATCACTCTATCTATTAAAAAAAACGCATCAAAATCCGTTGCGTAGTTTTAAAGATTTAATCATACAAAGGGAAATAGGGACAGAAAAAGCGACTTTGTTTTATACTATGTAGTGATAAATATTCGAGCTTAATATACGTGGGCGACAGATGCCTGACCTGATATTCCTCCCTAACTCGCATACCCCAACGAATCCCGATTTCAGTCTTCTCCAAGCCATCTATTCGAACATCTCGGTTCTTGCAATTGCGTCTCCCATTGACGTTTTCAAACCTTAAGGGCGAATATCCCTTACAAGCACATGCTCACTATTGATTTCCCTGAAGGTGGTGCTCACTTTGAATTTGAGTGAGTCTAGTGGAAAATTTATACGCGAAGTTCTCTTTAAAATAGAGTACTAGTGATCCGGTTTCCCGTTATCAGTGCCCTAAATAGTGAGAGTGATTCTAGTGAGTTTTGTGAATGATATTTGGACATAATTACAGTGAATTTAAATGGTTCGGTATAATTGTAGGTTATCATTTCAAAATAAGCATTTTTATTCAAGTTCAATTAGGGTATTGCGGTCAATTTTAACCAAGAATCCATATACATATATAACTCAAAAAATGTATTAAAATACAAACCTATTTTAGGGCTCATTTTTTTAATTTACAAACTATCAATAATTAAAATGCTGTCATCACTAAAAAAACTTAAATTAATTTTATATTTATATTTAAAGAAAGAAATACATAAATTGTAATCACATTGATTCCTTCAATTTGTCAACATTTTTCCAATATGCAATTTATAATAATCTTTATACGGTTTACATAGTTTTTTTTAAATTTATTAATTACAATTTCAAAGATCTCCATCTGAAAACAACTTTGTTCGCAAATTTAGATTTTTTCCTATTTATCCAATATTACATTACTTGTAGAAATAACATCCATCTACTGTAATACACTTTATTTACGTCGTGTCTTAATCTGCTTGCGTATCTTCTCCATTTCCTTTATCCGATTTGTTGATATTTGTCTTTCAGAATATTTCTCCACGCACGCATGTGGGTCCGCTATCTTTAATATTTTAATTTAATATTCTATGAATATTTTTGAGTTTTTCCAGGTTTCTTGTGGTTGCTTAAGGTACAGATCATCAATTTTTTATCTGGTCTATTTTTTTTTATTTCTTAAACTTCATCTACTTATTGTCTGCTAACTCAGTTCTCGGGAATAAATAAAACCCTTCTTTTATTGGTTTTTACTGATTTTTACTGGTATGTTTCTCTTTGTCCAATTTTGTTTTCCAGGTTTTTCATGATCGCGTCATGTTGAACATGGAAACGTGTTGTATCGTTGTGTTGTTTCCTTTCGTGGTCATTGCTTCTTTGAATTAGTTTCCTTGTCCTTTTTTTCTTAATGTCACCAATTTTGTAAATTTGTCCAACAGTTATTGGGTTCTCCATTGTTAGCTTGGTAAATAGCAAGAAGTAAGAGGTGTTTCCAACTTCAATACATCCTTACCAAAGATATTTGTTTTTATTTTCAGATTTTTACGAATGTATCTACACTCTAGCAAAATATTGTAATTGAAATCATTAATACAACATTCATAAAAAACTAAATCATACTGGGCGTGGCAACATTTCCAAATATTTTTTATTAATATTAAGTATTAAATATCAACACCATCAGCGATTAGAATATTCCTGTTTTTTTGAGACACGCTGTGATGTTCTTGCAGTTTCTATAAATTTTGTGTTGTTTGATAATATCTTAAGGTTGCGTATGAAATGTTTCGGTCAATTTGTCAATCTTTAAATACAAAAACAATTTTAAAGGTGCCAGTCTTGTCAAGGATGCCGCCGTAACAAGGATTGTCTTTGACAAACTCTACAATATTAACAGATAACACAGCAGACCCCAACGTAGTGAAAGCTTTGAGCGCTTATACGGATGGATCAAAAACGACCACGTATTACTTCAATTATAGTAATAGAATGTCACCAAACTCTAACTGAGGCCAGCCAGAATAACGTGCTCACTATAAGCTGGATCAAAGAAAATGGAAACTCTAAAAGCAACCGCAGGAGGACTGCGGGCTACAAATATCTTAGCTCTCGCCCATCTACCAAGCTAACAATGTGCGGCTGTCGTAGACCCTATCAAACAACACTCTCACCGAAACTTTATACAGTTCTGGGATGAAACAACAAACTGTAGACTGGCCAGAGAGTTAGTACCTCATCCTGGCGAGGAAACAGCAAGAAAACTTAAGGTATTGACAAAAATTTCCCATCAGCTGTGGGAATCTTAACTCACTGCCAATTCTGAAAACATCTATTTAGGATGAAATTAGTAGAATTGCCCCTATGTAGAGGTTGCGCACAAGAAAAGGAAACAGTAGAGCAAATAATGTATCACTGCCCTGCTTTTTCTGAAATCAGTAGATCCGAGAGGATACACAATGGGCCATATGTGGCCTAAGTGCCGGCAGAACACTTGCTCGCCCCAATTTTCCAGATTCAGATTCAGGGAAAGCATTTGTAACTCAGAACTGACCGTAACGTCTTTAAGTTCTTTATAGTCACTATGGATTCACAAAAAAAAGTATTTCGTAACTGTCAGTGTGATTTAATTTTTTTAGCGATGAAATGTATTAAGACCGGGTATAATAATAAATATATAGCAATGTTTAAATATTACGTAAACGCACTTTGTGTTAACGTTTCATTTAATCTTTTTGATAATGCAAATAAAAAAATACTTGTTAATGTTGTAAAACTCCAGAATATAAAGTTTTTAATTAAAAAAAAGAGTTATATATAATCTCAAACACATTAGGGCATTTAAATCATCTAACATTAATTTGATTATATTATTAGATGGTCTAGGTAGCTTATAATTTCATCCATAATAATGCAAGTAACTATAAGAATCACTTGAGGTTTTTCTCACTTGGTGAGAGTTAATTATCTTTGTCTATAATATCTTAAATAACCTACCGGTTGAGCAAAGTAGGTTACTAGAGATATACAATCAATTTAAATAGGTAGAAAAATGGTTTTAACATTTTAAAAAACTCTTCAAATCTATGTGCCCAAAAGTGGAATACAGGGTTTACGTGTCAGACTTTCCCATAAATTTATAACATGTCCGCTATCCGAACACAAGACGCGCCAAAAAATGGGCATGAATTGGCACCATTAAATAATGCCAATGGACCTGAGCCTCGAGGGAAACAAGGCGTTACAATAGTTCTTCAAGGTCCCAGAGGTTCAATTATTTCCAGAGGAAGTCAGGCTGCTGATGGTGACCCAAATAGAGCCGAATGGTCAGGAAAAGTACAATTCTTCCTTTCTATCATTGGGTATTCTGTAGGATTAGGAAATATATGGAGGTTTCCGTATTTGTGTCAACAAAACGGTGGTGGTGAGTAAAAACAAGTTACAGAGATAGTTATGAAAATATGAAATTATTGTTTATTGACTTTATGATTAAACGGTTAGGTTGAATATTCAAATTTATTGAGTGAAAATTAAATCAACTCGTTACTAAATTTTTATATTTAACAGGAAATATTCACCTATTTCCATTAATATAGTTTTAAACAAATTTTACTGATATGTCATATTGCGTTAATTTTTACAATACCTAAATTTATAATAGAAAAATCGATTATTATAATCTTATCGGATTACAGTAATATTAATAGCGTTGTACACGATATCCCGTCAACCTAATCCTTTAGTAACTGCAATATCAAAAGTTTACTTAATCTCCTAAACGAAGTCTCGTCAATTAAAAAAAAAAACTATAATTCCAATAAACAACTGTATTTAGCAAACTTATCTATATTTACTTTGTTTGTATTTATTAATAAAATTAAGTTTAGATAACAAGGATCAAAGAATATTATTATTCTAACGCTTTACAAGTTTTTGAAAAACATTTTCAAAGACAATGACCGTTCAAATAAGAAGAAACAACTACTTCCTGGGCTATATGCCCTAACGGATATTGGATTACACTTCAAAGTCAAACGAGGTTGGCATATCTAATAGATAATTTAAACCAACCATTCTCGTTTGCAGTAAGAAGGGACAACATAACTTGTAGACCGGTTTCGGGCTATTGGGCTTCTTCAGTACAAGGTATATGTTGTCGTCAGCGAGCTTAAGGCATAATCGCTGACTGAAGAATGCACTAAAATCACAATCAATATATATCCTTCAATAACGAAAGTGTAAAAGATGTGATAGTACCTAGTGACATCTTCACCTCTAACGGCAAACCAAAATTCGACTTGATAACAAGACTCACGTCTTGATACTATTAAAGTATTATTACAGACAACTGTATTATTGTCGTATTTAATAAAGCGTGTTATCAATAGATATCAAAGATCAAAGAATATTATTATTCTAACGCTTTACAAGTTTTTGAAAAACATTTCACATGTTTTTGTTATCAATGTAAAAGTGTCTATTGTTGTAGGTGCTTTCCTTATACCATTCGCTGTGATGCTTGTGATGGAAGGAATTCCACTTTTTCTCATAGAATTAGGAATTGGCCAAAAGATGAGACTGGGCTGTCTCGGAGTATGGAGCACAATTCATCCGTGGTTGGGAGGGATTGGAATGTCTTCTTGTATCGTAACTTTCTTCGTCGCTCTATACTACAACGTTATCATTACCTGGTGCTTTTATTATCTCTTCAACAGTTTCCAAGTATATAACACTCTATTTACTAATTTGTAACTATCTATGTTAATAATTTATTTTTTACAGTATCAGCTCCCATGGGAATCATGTCCGATATATAATGGAACTGTTGATGCAGAATGTGACAAATCTTCAGCCACTGCTTACTTTTGGTATAGAGTTACTTTGGATGTTTCCCCTAGTATTGAGGATCCTGGATTGCCAAGGTGGTGGATTGTATTGTGTTTATTACTATCGTGGATCGTTGTTTTTTTCATTGTAATGAAGGGAATTCAAAGTTCTGGAAAGGTTAGTATGTAATAAATACATTTCTAGATAAACTTTTATTTTTTTGAACCTCAGCCTATATATGTTATATATGCAACCACAGATACATACAAACAAAGTTATTAAATTTTGCCGAATGCGCCCGGTTAATAAATAGATAGAAGTTGACCTGGATCAATATTACGTACGTTTCATATGTGCCAATAATAAAATGACTCTGATTCTAAAAATCATGTAATTGGTTTATAAAACCTTATATGCCTCATAAGTTTTTCAATTACCTAACTGCAGTTTAAACCGAAACGTTAGTTTAATAGCGGCTTTATTTTCAACCGCAGAGTATTTAACCAAAAACATTATTTTAAAACCGGGTTATTTGCTTATTTGTATGGAATAATTTTTAATGATATGTTCTAAACATAATGATAATGATTACCTTCAAATATCTTCTGTTATTTGTTACAGGTTGTATACTTTACCTCGTTATTTCCCTATGTGGTACTTACAATATTTTTCGTACGAGGTGTAACTCTTAAAGGTGCCAGTGCTGGACTAACTCACATGTTAACTCCAAAGGTAAGAAATCTGAACATATAAAACATAGTCGTGTTAGTTAGACCATTTATAACTCAAGAACAACTGGACCAACTTTTCTCCAAATGGAATTAACAGAAATATATAGAGCTCCAGATATTGTCCAAGAAATAAAAGCAATGAGAATGAGATGGACAGGAAATAAAAGAAGACAGGTTGACGATAGACTCACCAAATTAGTGTGGGAAGAAATACCAACAGGTAGGAGACCTATGGGAAGACTTAGATGGAAAGATATCACAAATGCAAATTTAGGAGCAATAGTGATAACGAATCCGCTAGATCTAATGCAAGATCGAAAGGAGTGGAGGTGTATTGTTTGGTTAACCAGAAACCACCAAAGGTTGTAAAAATATAGAGTAACTGTTATAAATGAATGTTAATAATGCCTTTTCTGTATGTATGAATGCAGTTTTCTAATATTAATATGTTTGCAGACGTTCTTACAAACCCAATGTGAAAAGCTGCATCTTAATCCATTTTGACAATACGATGCTTTTTTACTTGATTATAAATGCAATATCTTTGAAATTATACAATGACCGTTTTAGGTGGAAAAACTGATGGAACCAAAAGTCTGGCTAGATGCTGCTACCCAAGTTTTTTATTCATTTGGATTAGCATTTGGTTCTTTAATTGCGTTTGGATCCTATAATAGTCCTAAAAATAATTGTGTCAGAGATGTAATACTTGTTTCAATTTGTAATGCTATTACTGCCATATATGCCAGTGTAGTTATATTCGCTATTCTTGGATTTAAGGCTGTTTCTAATGTGGACAAATGTCTTCTTGAGTAAGTATATTTAAAAAATTGGTATAGGTATATATATATATATATATATATATATATATATATATATATATATATATATATGTACTAACACAATATTTTGTAGTAATAAAAACCTTCTAATGACACATGGATTTCTGAGAAAAACATCTCCAGAGTTAATCTCTGAGGAGGCTTACCAAAATGCTTTAATTCACGCAAATCGTACCGTTAATATTACAGAATGTTCTCTAGCCAGAGAACTTGACGCAGTAAGTAAAAACAACAAATGGATGTTTTTTTATTCTTGGTTATACATTTTTTTTAGGCAGCTGAAGGGACTGGTTTGGCATTTATTGTATTTACCCAAGCAATTGTTGAATTACCAGGAGCTCCGTTTTGGGCGATAATTTTCTTCATGATGCTCTTAGCTCTTGGTATCGGATCTCAAATTGGAATGATGGAAGGAATGTTGTGTACTCTTTTTGATATAGAAATATTTAAAAGAATTAGTAAGCAATATGTGACAGGTATCTATTCTAATTCAAATCATATACAGTATATTAATTTATTATTATTTTTTAGCTGTTATGTGTCTGATATGCTTTTTCGTTGGACTTATTTTCACAACAGGAGCTGGAGAATATTGGTTGAGTCTTTTTGATTCGTTTGCAGGAACAATTGGTCTAGTTGTGGTCGCTTTTCTTGAAATGATAGCTGTTATATACGTATATGGTCATGAAAAATTTACTAAAGATATCCAGGATATGACAGGATTTAAACCTGGATTATATTGGCAATTAACTTGGAGGTACTTCGCACCTGTCATTATGGTGGTTATTCTTGGTTCATCAGTCGTACAAATGTTTATTGAGAGTCCTAAATATCAAGCGTGGAGTAAGGAAGAAGTAAGATTAGATAATAGGGTTACTTTGAAGTAGATTAACATTTTTAATCTTAGGGAGATGTCAAACCGACACCATATCCAACATGGGTGATGAGCATTGCAATTGCTATGATTTTAGCAGGAATCCTTCCTATTCCAGTGGTCTTCTTGCTCAGAAGGTATCAAATCTTGAAATTAGATGTCAACATACACGAAGGTTCAATCAGAAGAATCGATACAACTGTATCTACGAAAGAAATGATTACCGATGTTGATGTAAGTATTCCTTAAGCATTAACAAAGAACAGTAGTAAATATCATGTATATTTCTTTTCACGTCTACATCAGTATATTACCATATTGTAATTATTTTGCTAAAAATGCACTTACATTAACACCTTTAATAATTATTGACTAGTTTCTAGCACATTTAATTTTATTAAAAACTATTCCTAGCTAATAAGTTTGTTAAACAGTTTTGTAATACGACAATAATGAAGAAGCTCTTTATTCAGGTATGAGAGCTTTCTAACAATAGCCAATTTATGTTATCGGATTAAATCTGTTGTTCAGTGTCTACTTCAATGGCATGATTTAAGAGTGTCGTCAATGTTTTCTTGACCTTACAAAGCATAGCAATTAAATGTATACAAGAAAATAATGATAGCACAATAACGACGTCTGAACTACGAGTTATCGATTAGTAAATTACTTACTTATTTGCGACACATCTTTCATGGATTTTTCAAAATTTATAAAGTAAACAACTAAGATATGACATTCGGAAAACGTTGAAAAGATCGGTGAGGAATGTAAATCTGTGATACTATGGGACATAAGTGTTGAGAAAAAGTTGACCCTAAAATTTCTACCAGATTTTGCTGTATGGCCAAGCTATCATGAAGCAGGTAAAACAATCGTTGAATGTTGTCATGAGTAAACGTTAAATTATTTGAATTAGTAAGTTCATAATGTCTTACAGACTTGAAATTCGCAATAATAGTTGGATGATCGCCCAAAAGCGTTGTGAACTTGCTGTGAGATCAAAATGCTAGCCAACCAACCATTTATAGGGCAATAAGACAGTAGACCCTACATTAATTTACCGAAAAGTGGTTTTGACACAAAACAGGGTTAATTGACTGGTAGAAAGTTAGTGAATCAATGAGAGTATCTAATAATATTTTACGTACCTACACTTGTAATTTTATTCTGTTTAATTGATTTAATTGAAAATTATCGAATAGTTTCAGTTTTCTCTGTAGTTGTTAAAATTTGTTCATGTTAATTGCGTTTAGGAACAATTAACTAGTCCAGAAGGACCTTGCCTCACAGCTGCGAACACGCTCAAAAATAAATTCACAATTGGAGATTTCGAAGTATAGAGTAAGTAATTAGGATCGATATTTAATAGATTAATAGATTATAACATATAAACTAATGTTTGAGCATGTTTTAATACCCTACATTCGAATGATAAAAATTATTTTTTTTTTTGTTAATATGAATGTCTATATTTTGGGCTATACGAGATTTGTCTATTTAGTTTTGCATTTAGCCACTTACAAGGCGCCACCAATAGAACCTTCAGACACAAATCTATCCTTAATCTTTTGTTGATATAAATCCGATCAATAATTTTTTACAATGTCTCGCTAAATTAGTTGCTGTGTTTGGGAATGAAGCATTACACCAGTCAACTATTTACCGCTGGTATTGCAAATTTCAACTTGCTAGCTCCAGTCTCGACGACGCGAATCCAGGCTAGATCCACGCGAAACAGCAGACAAACGACAAAACATTCGTCAGCTAATTAAGGATGACCGCCGTGTAACATACCAGGGCTTTGGGCATTTCAAAGAACTCGATCCAAAAGATGAAGAACTGGGTGTTACGAAATATGTTTCTCGTTGGATTCCTGATTCGCTCACAAAAGGGCAAAAATGAGTTCGCGTCAATTGGTGTCTAAAAACATTGGAACAGTTTAACAAAAGAACGTGAGGAAGAATCTTGGATTTACTTGTACGAACCGGAAGATAAACGCCAATCTGATGTGTGGGTGTTTCACAAAAGTGATCCGTTCTCGAAATCTGTCAAAGAAAATGGTAGCGATTCCAGCCACTAGAAGAAGCCATCGATGCCTTTAAAAAAGCGGTTTTACAGGTGACCAATTGGTTTGATCGTATGCAAAAGTGTATCGATCTTGGAGGGACATATTTTGAAAAGCAATAAAGTATTTTAAGTCTATATATCTTTTGTCTTTATAGCTATATGTAAAACTTAAAGACAATCCTCGTATGTAAGGTGCGCCACGAGTTTAAAACTTATTATTGTTGCAATTTATATCTTTACCTCAGTTTTAACAATTCTTTACCATAATCCTGAAATAAAAATATCTATCCGTTTCTTACCACCCGGGGTGCTTGGCGCTCTTTACATCTTACCATATTTTACTCATAGGTGGCATGCAGAATACAAAAAAATATATAATCAGAAATAGATTACTCTCTAAAAATTGAAATTAAAGTGTACAAAAAATTGGTGTATTAATTCAGCACGTAAGGAATTAATGAATGGAGAATTAGACAAAACTTTTGTACATGACGGCACCGATAATTAGTTAAAATTTTACAAAAATTGATATTTACACAGGACTTTAGTTTTATAAAAAATGTTTTAAGACTTTTAAAACCCTGTCTGTTTTTAAACTATCAGATAAATTTTTTTTAGCAATAGCTAACTTTAATAATTACTAATTTAGCTAAAGTATTGGCACGAGAAAAAATTAAACCGTGGCTTATTCATACTTGTTTTAAAATGTAATAGTGAAAAAAACATAGTATTGTCACGCCTGGGTGAATAGAGAATGTGCCATAGTGTTTTGGGATGAGGAGTAGCTGTACTTGTGGCACTTGTTACCCAGCTCGTGGTTATCTAACCCCCTGGTTAGTTATCTTGCTGAAGACAGAAACCTAGCGAAGTTAGAACATGAGATAAACAATTGAAGGGCCCACTGCAAGAACCATCAAGGTCCACTTACGGTCGAAAATGAGTTCATGGCGGCAGCTGTTAGCCTTTAAGGTGTACGAACACACTAGAAATCGAAAACTGCTTAAAACCGCCTAAGTCATATAAAAATATTGTTGAAAAGAGAAGATGTACTTAGCAATAACCATCAGAGTCCAAGCGGAACGGAGTGTCTGTTGGGGTTCAATGTGCACTGACAGTCTCATTTCTACTAAGGATTTCATTCGTGCTCACCAGGTTATATTCCTCATAGTTATTCCTTCATCCTGTATTTTTGCATTTTTTATATTTTTTAAATACCATGTACCTAATACCTAGGAGACTTGTGACTTTAAATTTGCTCTCCTGAAATTTTTTTTCCGAAGGACCTTGATGGTTCTTGCAGTGGACCCTTCAATTGAAAACAAACAAAAAATATATTAACAAAGCTCGCCTTGAGATCTAACGTACTTACTTTGACCTGGATGATTACAATACCAAATATTACAGGGAAATATATAAAACTATTAAATAAATATGTAGCGTTAAACTACCCAATCATCGAATGTGACAGTATATGACTGGTATGTTAGAGAATATACTATCAAACATATCAGTTTCAAAATATAGAAAATAAATACTCCATTAGAATAAAACATTCATTCGCTAAATAAAGATTGAAGGGTGCATAAACCAACAATTAAAATTTCATTACTAAATAACTAAATTAATTAATTAAAATTGTTAGTGAGGTAGTTTTTGTTCAACAAATTTATGAATTAAATTAAATTTTAATGATTTATAAGTGCTGTGCTATGGATTTAATTAAAAATTTATTAGTAATAGATAATTCACTTGTTTTAATGAAAAGTTAATTATAGTCTGTATTTTATATAAAATATCAATTTATGTAGAAGTGTTCATTATAATTTTACAGTGCATGTAAGTTTCGATATTATTGTTGTTTTTGATTTGATGTGTCTAATGTATATATGTGTTGATGCATGTTGTTTTACACGTTCATAAAATTACTTTTTATACGTAGAAACTATTGCTACATTAAATTGCTCGGTTGAATTAAAATGAGAGTTTTAGTTACTGTATATAATATACTGAAATGAATCCTCCTTCCGGATCACCATTTTTCAATAAAATTATCGGTCGTGGATTCCAAAATTTTTAAATTGATTGTCTAGATTTAGTATAATTTTTATGTAGATGTTTTTGATAAAAATTAGTTTGTTTTTGCGTTGCTACGTTGTTAAGGGATTTGGTAGTGATTAGATTGTCATTGATTAACTACTTGATTGCAGTTTCCTGCTAATCAATTGTCATTTCAGTAAAACGTTTATCAAATAGATGTCAAAGATAATAATAGTATACCTAATACTATTATGACGTTTTACAGAGTCTTTGAAAATCAAAGAACATATAGACCGTTTACTAAGAACCAACAACTACTCCCTGGCTATATGCCACGACGGACATTGAATTACAGTTCAAAGTTAAACGGGGTTAGTATATCTGCAAGATAGAACTAACCATTTTAGTTTGCAATTCGAAAGGATATCACTTGTAGACCGGTTTCGACGTATTGCGTCTCATCAGTACAAGGAAGATATCCATCCAGAAGCTCTAAGAGCAACTAGATTGGAGATATGTCTGAAATCACACAAATACATTATGCAGATATACTAACCCCGTTTAACTTTGAACTGTAATTCAATATCCGTCGTGGCATATAGCCAGGGAGTAGTTGTTGGTTCTTAGTAAACGGTCTATATGTTCTTTGATTTTCAAAGACTCTGTAAAACGTCATAATAGTATTAGGTATACTATTATTATCTTTGACATCTATTTGATAAACGTTTTACTGAAATGACAATTGATTAGCAGGAAACTGCAATCAAGTAGTTAACCCTACAAAGCCGAGAGGTTTTTTGTCAAATAGAATTTCAGTTTGCAATTAGTTATGGAGATGTCGCTATTATCGCACTTTTAACATTTTCTTTACTAAAGATAATGTATTTGTGTGATTTCAGACATATCTCCAATCTAGTTGCTCTTAGAGCTTCTGGATGGATATCTTCCTTGTACTGATGAGACGCAATACGTCGAAACCGGTCTACAAGTGATATCCTTTCGAATTGCAAACTAAAGTTCTATCTTGCAGATATACTAACCCCGTTTAACTTTGAACTGTAATTCAATGTCCGTCGTGGCATATAGCCAGGGAGTAGTTGTTGGTTCTTAGTAAACGGTCTATATGTTCTTTGATTTTCAAAGACTCTGTAAAACGTCATAATAGTATTAGGTATACTATTATTATCTTTGACATCTATTAGATTGTCATTGATTTGTAAGAGGGTTGTCATTAATAAAAAAATTATTGAATCAAATAAAAGAAATCTCATTTTGAAAGTAAATAGAAAACAAAATAAATATTAGAAGAATTGATAGAAATAGTTTAGTTAGCAGATATTGAAACTGAAAGAGCAGAAGGAAGTTAGCAGGTACAGAAAAGCAGTAAGATCAGGGCTGGAAATTGGTAGGAGGAGATAAAAGGCAAGAAATAGAAAGTATTGAAGCAGAAAGAAGCAGAGAATAGGAAGAAATCAGAAATTTGAAGGTATAGAGAAAGGGTTTGAAGAACAGAAAAACGAAGTGGAGTAGAAAGAAGCGGAAGAAAATAAATTTTTATATTAATATTTTTTTTGTAATTTATTTTAGTACAATCAATTTGGAAATCTTGAATCCACGACCGAGAATTTTATTGAAAAAGGGTGTTCCGGAAGGAAGATCCATTTCAATACGTATATAAAAATTTAATATTATTTTAATCTTTAAAACTAATGCAGTTTTTGACTTTCAAATTTTATTCTATTGATTACAGAAATCATAAAAGTAGAGTATAGCAAGATAATAAAACATGCCGTTGATGTTAAAACTCTTCTTCGAAATTACAACCTAGAAACAGAAAATTGTTCGAAGCAGCTTTAGCAGTGTTCTTTGTCAACGCTTTAATTCAATTTGTTGCTTTTAATTCTCACATGTAATTTTAGCCTTGACGTTAACAGCAGGTTCGAGACCATAAAATAATAAAGTTATGTTATTATTATTGTTATCTATTATTTTACTCTTTTTTTAAAAATATTTATTTATTTGATTAAAAAAATTAAATAACCATTTGCATTTATACTGGGTTTATATTATTTTGACAAAAAACTCTGAATATAAACAGTTATAAAATCATTTTATTTAAACCTTATGGTAGGTTTACTTGCTTGGCAAGTATCGGCTAGCTGCTATGTTTGCCTGTCCGTTGCAGCTTGTGGATGCTTGCGGAGACTTGCCAATCGTGCAAACCTACCATTACTTATAGATTCATATTTATTTATATATTTTGTTGATATTAAAAAAAAAATATAATAGCGATTATATTTTACTTAATCTTTCAGCTATACGATGACGATGAAGAGAACATAAGACCATACCACGATTCGGACTCATCAGATGATGAAGGCCCCCAACTCAACAATTCCTTTGGCCGAAAAATTCATATTGAGCTTTAGATTTAAAAAAAAATGTTTTTAAGTACAATTATTGTTGTTGGTAGTTGATACACAGACTGTTTATTAACAGGGTACATTAACATATATTTGCTTAAGATTTAATATAACAATCAAGAATTAGGAACACATAGTGGCTTTTTATTGCTTGATTAACTTGAAATTTAGTTTGTTTAAATAATCTTCAGAACTGTTTTAAGGTGAAACAAATAAAATTGTCGTGCATTTTAACTTCACCAATATCAAATAGTAACGAAATATATTTTCAGAATCAGTTGGTGTGCGAGGTTTGTCGCAAAATGAACAGAACAAAGAAAATAAATTAACAAAATTTTTTTTTTGGCAAATGGAATTTAAAATAACCCTCTTCAGAGTTCTTCACTTATGACTTTTCAAACGACTCTTTTTCGCATTTGGCCCGCTTTTGTGCTTCAATTCGGAACTTTGACGCTTGCTTTAGGGATCGTATTGAAAACATAACGTATCGTCACCACTCACAATGTTGTACAGAAAATTTTATCTTTCGTGGCCACTTTAATGATGTTGAATTTAAAGCATTTTTTGGTCATCCGTGTGGAATAAACCGTGAATACATCTTTCTCATGCCCAAAATCCCGGTCAGAATGCAACATATTTAATTCCATTTGCATTTATCTCAATGAAAATTGTGGCTTATTTTTAATAAACAGACGCACTTTTTTGATAGTTTCTGGCGTAAGCAGAAATTTCGGCTGGCCAACATGTTCGTCGTCTTCCAGCGATTCACAACCCTTTTTGAACCGTGTAAACACTGTAAACCACTCGTAGACTCGGCCACGAGATAAACAATCGATGCGTTTCGGTAAATGTTGTAACCCTAATTTACCCTAGGCTAGCTCCTGGGTTCGTGGCTTCCTTCTGAGTTTTATCAATTCTCTCCAAACACAAATTCAGGGCGCCAAAGTACAGACAAGCAAATAAAACGAAAAAAATTAGTTTTAAGATGATTTATTAAATCATTTCAAGCTAAAGAAAATATTTTGTTTAAAAAAAAATAATTAATTTAATCTTTAACTTTGTATCTTCCGGCTTCTAATTCGTTGAAGCTTGACTATTTGACTACAGAAATTCTTTCCTACTCCCAATATGGATGGCCTGATGTTTTCTTAAAAAGAATCTGCCTTAAGAAACTATCCCGGGATGGCTTGGTGACGACTACTTAGTCAGGAACAAAATGGCTGACGGCAGTCAGCGTTTCTTTAAGAATTGTAAGGTAATCCTTACTAGGGCCCTTCTTGAATTGGCAATAACCTTAACGAAGGGCCGAAGAATTCAAAAATGTTTCTGGTTTGGTGAAGAAACGGAGTGAAAATGAACGAATCGAACTAAAATTCTAAACGAAGTAAGTAATTCCCCGTTCTCCCTCCAGGTCGACGCGATACAGTTTAAAATAAATACCAAATATAGTCAGGTGGAATTCGGCCCAAAAATGAACGTTACAATGTTTTACCAAGTTTAAAACAGAACTTAATAATGGCTCATTGTACTATGCTCATTTTTCGACCGTTGTTAAAAAGGTACTGTTACTTAAAGGGGTCTAGGATAACTCGCCGACGCCAACTGGCCGTCGCCGATTGGCCGTGGCCGATTGGCCGTAGGGACAACTGGACGTAGGGATAACTCGCCGTAGAGACAACTGGCCGCCGATATATGTTTTCTAATTTTTTATTTAAAAAAAATCATTTTGTATAGTTTGGGTATTAAACGTGATAACATGAAGTTTTCTCTTAATGATAAGACGGAATACTTTTTGGATATAAAATATCAAACTATGTTCTTGAAAGCACAAAAAATAATCTAATTAATAACATATTTAAACAAAAGGCTTAAGGTTTTTGATGAAAATAGAAAAAAATTAGAAACTATTGTATATTTAGATGTCAAAGATAATAATAGTATACCTAATACTATTATGACGTTTTACAGAAGTTTTCAAAAAAAAAGATGTTCTCTGATTTAATCTTATTTTTCGTCTTGACAGAAAATTTAAAGTGTAGGAAAGTTTGGTTAAGCAATAAATTGTTAGTTATTTATTTCTATTTGAATCAAAAACCCGTAATCCTTTCATTTTTTAAGTTATTACCTACGATCGCAATATCGTTGTATATTCATTGTTGGAAAAAACATCAATATCGGCAGCCAGTTGTCCCTGCGGCGAGTTGTCCCTACGGCGAGTTGTCCATATGGCCAATTGGCCACGGCGAATCGGCGACGCCGAGTCGTCCCATTCCCTACTTAAAGCGCGCTAACTCGGAGAGAAGTAGTTCGATTGTCATGAAATTTTAACAGAACATGAATGAAAGTTATACCTATGGAAGTCTAGCCCCAATAACAGATGGCATGACTAGTATCGGATATTTCTTAAATCTCCTGTTTACTTTGCAACAGACCTCGTATAATTATGATGCAAAATGTTACGAACTAGTTTATAAAGCGCTAATTCTAATAAGGTTTCGGTGCAAAGAGAGAAAACTTGTTAGAGTACATATGATTGGTTAAAGCATTGAGTTAGACGATGATAAAGATTTTTTACAATGAGCTTATTTTGCAAACAAGACGACTATTCATTATCGACGTTTACTGAATTAATGATGTCAATAAATCGATGAAACTGATCTTAGATGCACAGTGAGAGGAAATGCTCTATTATAATTGTTTAATAAGGATATTACTCTGAGTTCAGCAGATCTCATTCTCCTATTTCTTGTACTCTGTTATATGAAAAGTCTGTATGTATAAATCTCATCCAGAAAATATTATAGCTCATTTCATTATATTCAGATTCAGATTATTCAATACGTGTTTTTATTGTAAATATGAATAAAATTCATATTTTAATTTTACTTTACTAAGATAAAGTATCTTGTAACCATACTTTTTTATTCTATATACAATATACAATATACAATATTTTATGTCTTGTATCTTATAGATACATTTGTTTATTCAAATATTGCAATACGATTGTTTCAGTATTACCTAAAGTTAATTAATATTTTGTTTATATAATATATTAAATTTTTATATTTATAAACGAACTTCATACAGGATGTTCTTATTGTGAAATTATATTGAGAATTATTTAAAACTGATATAAGAAACATTACCTTTATTAAATATATAATTTATATTTGTTTAATTATATTAATCGTATAATTTTTTCAGTAACACTTATTGTGACGAAAGTATGCCTTTTATTATCGAATATCATCAGATAGTCCAAGAGCTGGTAGACATTTTAGAGAAAATATTTTAGTTTAGACAAGCTCTCGTAGATGGTATCACGAAAAAAGGGCGCCGACATTTGGTCGCTCGAAAAAATGTCGCGCACAGATAAGCGCATGCAAAAATGTCGCCGACGAAAAATGGGAGCCAATGAAAAATGCTCCTTAGCCAGGTCTGCATTTTTTTGTGTTCGGGTAGCCTAGAAGAGATACAGACAAGGTTTTAGATTACCTACTATAAAATGTCTACTAGCTAAAGAGTGAGTAATAAAAACAAATCGTTCGATGTATGCTATACCAAAAATTTCAATTACGAATACAATATAACAAAAAACAATCTTAAAAAGAGAAGAAAGCTTTTATATTATTTAAAAATATACGATTTGTATGCATATTAGGTACAATTCTACCTAGAGCGTCAAATATAGGCACTTTTTCAAGTATTTGTTTTTCAATTGCTTTATTAAATATCTTTGTCCACGACTGTTATATAAAACGTTCATTATACAAGTACTTATTTAAGAATAATAGTACCTATTATTGACTAGTGAATAATGGTTCATTAACTCGTAGAAACATCCTGTATGATCTTTAACGAATACTGTATCGTTATACATATATGTTCCAAAATCTGGATGATTTTTACTTTATTGGATATATCGTATTAATATTACAATGTTGTGATATTAGTTAGTACCATTAGATGAGATGATATTATTTATAGACAAATATTGCTTATAATTAAAAAATACACGTGATTCAAGACAATTATAAGATGGCAAAAAGATCACAATTATATCACTATTACATTGTGTCCAAACAAAGTCGTTACTCTAATTGTAAGTTCATATATTCTATAAGAAAATTTTTGAGTAACACTAGATTTATATTTCTGTATTGAAACTACCCATAAGGCATGTAGAACAATAATGTAATAATGTACGCTTCCTTCAGTCTGTACCTAGTATGTAAATCCATATATATGGATACTAAAATTATTATTTAATATTTTTGACATTAATATTTGTTATGGCGGGACTAAGTGTGTAGGTTTTGCATGGAGAAAAATCTGTGGCCAACCGTCATACTCACGAGACGCTCGGAAATATTTGGCTAGCCGTCACACTGACAAGACGCTCTAACACATCGATAATATATACGAGTGACAGACTGTTGATATTATTATTATTTTACAGGAAGGGCTGAGGCAAGCCTATTAAGCCCAAATGTATAATATTAATTACAATGATTTTTCTTAAAAGTAAAAGTGCATTGGTATAATGGTTCACACACTAGAAAAAAACACTATTAAAAACTAAACAACTAACGCACACCAAGTATAAAACTGTCGAGTCTATTCTCGAAGGAGTTGATTGATGGAGCGGTAACAACTGTATCCGGAAGTGAATTCCATTGTTCAAAAACTCGGTTTGAGAAGAAGTGTTGCCTTAGAGTTGTTCTAAATCTTTCTTTCTTCAGTTTGAGCTCATGACCTCGGAGTCTTACATCAGCGTTAAGTTGAAAAATGTTACTTAAGTCCAAAAAGAATTGATTATTTAAAACTCTGTAACATTGTATTAGGTCACCTCTGTTCCTTCTGTCGATAAGTGTTGGGAGCGTTAAAATAGATAACCTCTCAGGATATTCCAAATGGTAAAGGACAGGACTCCATTTAGTGAACCTCCTCTGAACTTTTTCTAGTAAATTTTGGTCTCTAACTAGGTGTGGAGACCAACAAGAAACGTTGTACTCCAAAAGGGGTCGTACAAAGGCTTTATAAAGTTTATTTACAAGTACGGGATTGGGAGATTGAAAGGACTTACGTAGCAAGTAACATTTTTGGTTAGCCTTGTTAACAATGTTAGCAATATGTTCTGACCACTCCAAGCTCTGATTAATGGTGATACCTAAGTCGTTTTGGCTAAGAACGGACTTCAGCTCTGTGTTGTTGATGTGGTATCTTAAGCCTGGATTATTTTTGCCAAGATGTAGAACTGTGAATTTAGCAGGATTCAAAGGTATCAGCCATTCAGAACTCCCATTTTCAACTTTTACAAGGTCGCTTAAAAGATTATTGTGTGCAAGAGGATTGCTATCATCGGCGTAATCGGCGTGACAAGAATCCAATAAGAAACCGATATCAGCTGTATACAATAGAAATAAAATGGGACCCAAAACGGATCCCTGAGGAACTCCGGAAGTTACAGGATGAACATCAGATTGAGAATCTCCAACCCTTACATAAAACTGTATATTAGTTAGAAAGGAACTGATCCAGTGAAACCAGAGTCCTCTAATACCATAGTGGTTAAGTTTTAAGCCTTTTTTTCGGTACGCGGTCGAAAGCTCTTGAAAAGTCAAGATAGATGATATCTACAGGCGAGCCGTTGTGTAGAGAAAGTGTCCAAGAGTTTATTGATGACAGTAAGTTGGTTAATGTGGACCTTCCTGGTAGAAAGCCATGCTGTGTTGGTGGAACTATATTGTGTGTCATAATAAAATCAATTAGTTTGTTGGCTAGAATTCTTTCCATGGCCTTCGCACAAATGGAAACTAGACTAATGGGACGGTAGTCATTTGGGTCGAGCTTGTTACCCTTTTTGAAGATAGGGGTAACCTGTGCAATTAACCAGGAGCTGGGAAGTTTACTAATCGAAAAGGAATGTTCCATGATATTAGCTAAGGGTCGAGATATGGTGGAGGCACATTTAACAAGAAACTTACTTGTTATCTTGTCAGGACCAGGTGACTTGTCAACAGGGAGGGTTTGGAGTACTAAAAGTACGTCGGACTCACTAAATTGAAGGGCTTCAATGGCGAAATCTAGACTTGCATTTGGCATCTCAGGAAGCTCTCCCTGTGGTTCTGCTACAAATGCAGATGAGAAAGTTGTGGCGAAGATATCAGCAGCTTCTTTATTGGTGGTAGAAATTAAACCATTTGGGTTTTGGACAAGGGGAGTGGATAATTTAGAAGAGAGTTGCGAACGTGTGTATCTGAAGAGAGCTTTAGTACCTTTATCAGGTAATGAGTTTTCATAGGAGGAACACTTTTGTTTAATTGCTTTCGATAGTTCATTTGAGAATTCTCTATGTCTTGTGTAATCATTCCTGTCACCAGTGCGTTTGAACCTATGCCATCACTTTTTCTTCATTTTTGATTTATGGATTATATCTTCTGTAATATAGGGCTTAAGTCTGTTTGTTCGTTTTGTTCGAAAAGAAGTGCAATCATCCATTAGTTTAGTGATGGTGTCTTGAAAAGTTTGCCATATATCTATCTATATTATCCATTTCTAACAGTTGTGTCCAGTTTTCGTTTGCAAGAAATTCATTTAGTTTATTGTAGTCCACTATTTTTGTTCGAGTAACAATATTTTTTGAAAATTTTTCGATAACGGTCTGAATTTTGAATGAAATGACGGCGTGGTCTGATTTTCCTAACGGTGCGTTATTCTCTAAATCTGCGATTAAGTTTTCTTTGTTTGTTAGTACCAGATCCAATAAGCTGGGGGTGCAGTTAGCTCCAAAACGTGTAGGTTTGGTTACAAGCTGACAAAAATTACTTTCAATTACCATGTTGGCAAATATAGCAGCTGAGTTTAAGGAGTCAGAAAACCGTAGAGAGGACCACTTAATTGAGGGAAAGTTGTAATCCCCTACAATAATTAAGTTATGATAATCGGAGCAGGCTTGGGAGAGAAATTCTATTAAAGAAGTATCCGATACAGCAGAAGAGTCAGGAGGTCTGTAAATTCCAACAATTTTAAAAGAGAATTGACTACTTACAAACTGTATCCAGATACTTTCAATATTGAAAATATATATTGTACCTATATATTATATTTCTGTCGTAGAAAGAGAGAAGTGTGGCATAATGAGCGAGAGATGAATACATATATAATATGTAGGTATATTCGTATATACGCAACGCCATAAGAAATAGTCATTTTTGTCGGCCAGTTCCTGGACTTCTTACTTCTTGCTCGACTAGATATTAATGAAATATGCAATTTTTTTTAGTTGACCATCCATATAATGCATAGATAACAAAATGCATATTCGGAAAATCATAAGTGTAGTTTGCCAAAATACTGGTGGATTATAGCTTTTAGATAAAATTTGCTCACAATAAAATCAACATTCGAAAAATTAATCTACCAAGAAAAAGCTCCGCATAATAATTGCACGTAAAGCCCCCTTAGGTGGTAATGCGCTTTTTAATAGAATGGAAAATTGCTTGAAAAATATTTAGCTCAATTTCAACAATTGTGTGTAACACTACATTTTGTAAAAAATCACATTTTATACAATTCTCTATTAAATTTGAGCAATTCAAGGTGAAGTCATATCTTGGTCGAGCGATTTTTTGTTAATTGTTTTGGAACGATTTTATGTTAAACAAATGTTTTTAAGTAATGTTAATTATACCTACTTATAACAGTTGTCAGTAGAGGTCATAACTGTTTAAAATACAATGCATTTTGGGTAGTTTAGTAACATACAAGCTGTTCCTACATAAAAATAGATTGCAAAACTTGTATAAAAAATTACTAATATGAAATTTATTAAAGAATAAAACACCTCAACTATTTCTGTAGCATAAGTTTTTTCTTTTTTGGATCACCATCATCATATTTTTTATATACGTTGACTTGAAAATTCTTTCTAATTTTGTTTCTTGAATTCAACCTCTTTGTTCGTTCCAGGTCAAAATGCGATACCTAGATTAAATCTGTGGAGATATTTAATTCCATTTTCATTATAATAAACCTTGTCTTCAATAGTTGATGCGTTTGTGTAATTAACTTGGCATTTTGTTCGATGCTCATTTTTCGACCGATGTGAAAAAGGTACTGTCATGAAATTTTGATAGAACATCAATCAAAGATGTACCTATCGAACGCTAGCCTCAATAACAAATGTCGCTACTAGTAGTTCTTAAAAGCCCTGTTTATTTTGCGACAGAACTCGTATACTGTTCATTACTAATTTCTATGATAATTTCTTCCTACTTATTTACTCACCAGAATGTATTAGTTTTATTTATTTTTGAACCTCCTATTACAAATTGTTAACCTAGATGCTATTGATGTTGGCAGATTTGTAACTTGTTAACTAAATAATTTTGAGTATACCTACTATTCCTATGAATAAATTATTGATCAAACTAATAAAAGCCCCATGGAACACCTTGTATTTTATGAAAATATAAGTATAAATTTTATCGTGATTTGAAACTCTGTTAAAATATTTTCATAAGCATTCATTGTAAGCTTTTTTAGAGTTTGAATCATTTTTTTAAGGATTTGTTTACTGTATAAAAATATTAATTAATGTATCTCAGTGTTAAAAGTCGTAACAAAACTATAAGAATATATTTAGTTTTATAGGGAATTAAAATATAGAAATTCCATATATGTTTGATAATTTTTAATAAACTATTCCAACAACTGATGTATTACTATGAGCATATTTCTATTTGAATAATATATGATATATGTTGTAACTAAATGTGTCAGTAATACCACAGCTGTATAGATATGAAATCATCTAAAGATTTTTTTTAATTTAATGCAAAAACTATTTGAGGCCTACAAGATAGACGATATGTCACTTAAATTTGCCTTTATTGTTATGCTCCACAGATGTATCTACAAATTAATCGCAATTTA
This sequence comes from Altica lythri, assembly GCA_964028335.1. Lineage (NCBI taxonomy): Eukaryota > Metazoa > Arthropoda > Insecta > Coleoptera > Chrysomelidae > Altica > Altica lythri. The sequence continues at coordinate 89,461,738 of OZ034800.1, read as the reverse complement.
CTTTTATATATTTTCCGTTACAGATTACTAACATCGTAGATATATAAATATACTTCTTTGCATTTTTAGAAATGATCTAAGTATTTCAAAACAATTTCCTTAAACGCTGAACCAATTGCACTAATAACCGTTTACTGCTTTAACGTTTAATTATCACTCAGTAAAAATTTCTTAGTGGTTATTAAATTGCAGTTAAGGTGTCTGCAAATGGATCTGCAATTAACAATCTGACTAAATTTTCATTTAAAAATATGGTTGCTAAAGGAAGATACAAGATACAACTAAATTAATCCCATTTTCAGCACGTCATTAATTGGAAAAATACCAAAATATAATCCAAGAAACATTTTATCATATAATAGGACAACCAAATTAGATCTTTTCTCGAACGAATTGTATAGACGGGTTTGAAATGTGTAGTATGATATATTACAAAAACACTCTCATCGTGATTCGTCGATTTTTAGTGGAAGGGTTTATACGTGGTCTATCCCAAAAGTATCCGATCTGCCCTTATTTTTCGGCGCTTGGTTATTCGTCCTCATCTGGTTGGTGGCATCCTTTCAATTTGATTATATCGATGCTACCACTTCCCAAAGCAATCTTGAAAGTCAGTTATCGAAATCGCCTTTAGTGCTTTTGTTGCATTGACATCAAAACTCTTCTTGTCGTCGAATCGGTGTCCTTTAAGCAGCATTTTCAATCAAGGAAAGTCGCAAGAAGCTATATAGGGACAGTATGGACGCTGCCGAAGCTGTACAACACTGTGTTTTGGTAAATACAAGGTTTGATGCATGCACTGAAGCATTATCGTGGCGAAGAAGCCATCTCGCAACCTTTTTTTAAATTTTAACGTAGTACTCTTTGTTAATCGTCTGACCTGCAGGAGCATATTCGTGATACACGACGCCTTTATAATCGAAAAAAACAATCAACATTGACTGGATTTTGCTCTGACTTTGACATGCTTTTTTTGGTCGGGGCGAAGAAGCATGCTTCCACTGTAGTTTCGTTTCAGGATCATAGCGTAAACCCATGATTCCTCGCCAGTAATAACCTTTTTGATCATTTCTAGATTGTTCTGAGCGATTTCTAATCAAAGGCTTCTTTGCTGTTCTGAGAGCAGTTTTGGAATGAATTACGCACACACACGAGTCATGCTTAAATTATCTGTTAAAATTCGGGTAACTGTACTTTTTAGTATTGCTAGGTCATCTTCTAGTTCCCTATAATAGACAAACGACGATCTTGTTCAGTTGCCGCTCAAACTGTCTTGGTCTATAACCCTAAAATAATCACTGTTGATTATCTGTATTCTTCATTTATAAGAACCAGAAAAAAATATGTAACTGAACAGCAACTCTTAATGTAAGGTGATTGTGACAGAAAAAAACGAGTGTGGCAGTCAGTGGGACTGCCGGCAGAAGTTATACTTCTATGAATGCGCCTGGATTCATAAATTTGTATGCGAATGATTTAGTAAAATCAATATATGATATTCGTGTTCAGCGACCTCAATAACCTCCTAGTACCGAGTGAACACTCATTTTGTATCGAATTTGCATAAAATTCCTGGAGACAAGGTCCGTCTTAAGCACCACGTGTTTCGGACACCATCGCCATTATTATATTCGTATTCAGCGACCCAAAAACCGCCGAGTTCCAAGTGTGCACTGATTTTGTACAAAATGTACATAAAACCCCAGGAGAAGAGGTAAATACCCTAGGCATCAAGTGGCGCGGAGACTTTCGACATCATGTTATTCGTGTTCAGCGACCCCAAAAACCCCGAGTACATAAATTGAACCCATTTGGAGTACTTACCAAGTTGTAATTTTTCTATCTATTGTCTGTTCGGAATGCACTTTTCGACTATTCTTAAAAACTCTGTTTATGTGGCCAAAAACCTCAAAAACATAGTGCAGGAAATAATGCAACCATGTGACGGTACTATGGACTACAATACAATACTCATTAGGTACTGAATATTATTATTAATATCAATAATATAAAATACTAAATTTTATATGTATACTAACGTGACAGAATTATAAAATAATCTTTCAAACACGTTGTTATACGTCACTATGATATTCAAAACATTAGCTCAGACTGTTTTTTGTATATCTATCTGTTTTCAATGTACTGAATATTTAAACGGTATTTAAAGGACATATAGTTATGTCTCTCTTTTACTCACACCATTACATATGTAATGATTTTTCTCATTTAACCCCACACAAATCCAGTGCATAAATAGAAGTATAACTTCAAAAATCATCCCAGATATGAGTACCAAACTGAAATTCTACTGGTCTCTCTACCTTTCGAGTTCGCCAACTCTTTTCCTACCTCTCATTTTTTGCCTACACATTTGAGTACACCAAAAAGCATTATAAGCTTTGCTGTCATCGTAATTCATCAAATTCCACACGTTATTCCCGTTAAAACTGAAGTTCAATTATTTTTAGCGCTACCTATATGTTTATATGAAAATTAGTTAGAAGTGGGTAATAGTTAATTATTTTATTTCTAGATAACCATAGATGCAATATAGTCAATTTTTGTAACAATTTATATTTTTTACCTATTTTAATAATACACTCGTTAACTAGCGTTTAAGTAGGCTGTAATCAAAGGGTACATTAATTTACTTATTGTAAATACTGTATGATAATGTATTATTTTATTGAAATCGAGATATAAAGTAAATGTTATTTTAAAAAGTTTATTATAAACTTTAGAGTTACGGCGGTACTTAAAACGATATAAAATGAAATAATTATCAAAATGTTTGTTCAAAATTAGACTGTTAGTGTAAGTAACCTTGTTTTTATTGTAGGTACTAATGAAATTTCATTGCTTAACTTTTAAGGTATAATAATGTTTATTATGCTGATAACTTTGAGCATATTTTTTTAATGAGGTGGCGATTTAACAGAAAATAAAAAATTTAAAGTATAAACTACTACTACTACTACTTCTCCAATAACTTAACGCTTCATGTAAAGGTATAACCAAAAGTTTACAGTTAATTTTTGTCGAAACCACTTATCCGATAAAATAAGCCATCCACGATAATGCCTTAAAAGCAATATTTCTGTATTAGTGTTCTAAGAGAAAAGTACTAAATAAGATATTTCGGGTATATTTTCTGACTTCACAAATCTTTCTGCAAAATTAAAACAAATCTGGATTATTAAAACGGATATTCGTTTATCATTACTTAATTATCATTTGACTATAATCCAGCCGTTAACTCAAAGTACCTTTAGTTCACTATTGTTCCTTGAAATAACTCTAGTATCGCTTATAAGATGAAATAGTATGTAACATCAATAAAATATCAAAGACTGTGGTTCCAGTAAAAATAGTATCGAATATTGTAAGAAGATGATGACATGTATTTAGGAATAAAATGCAGCGAATAAATGAGTTTTATTTATTTTTCCTTACACTAATCATCTAATCAATGCTTATTGTGTTCGTATTGATGACTGTCTCAGTGGCAGGCAAAATGTAAAATGTAGTATTCCACAAGGCAAAGTGCTGGGTCCTGTTCTTTTTAATGTTTATATTAACGACTTATAAGTATTGAAGAGTCGGGAGCACGTGTTGAGCTGTTTTATTTGGCCGACACCTGGGAGGAATTGAAGAGTTTGTTAGAGTTGGAATTGAAGGATATATTTAATTGGCTTAACAAAAAAATTATTAACAATTAATTACGCAAAAAGTGTATCTGCCACTGACTAGCCATAAAAATTTATCAAATTACCTATAATATATTGAATAAGAATAAAATTATTATTATCCACTCTTCATCTAAAGGGAAATATTTGGAAATACCTGTAGACAGTCATCTGGGATGGGATCAGCATATTAATAACGTTATAAACACTTTAAGAAGTTTTGTATAAATTCAGATATTTGGCTAAAATCTTTGATCTAATCCATCTCAAAATGCTCTTTTATGCGTTAGTATAGAGTACCGAATTTCTTACGGAATTTTGGGATGGGGTGGTGCATCTAATATTTACCTAGAAATAGTTGTAGAGTATCCAAAAATGGTTTCTAAGAATTATTTTGAGAATTTGAAGGAACTGGATCCCATTTTTTTTTAAGATTGTTAACCATTCTTACAAGACCCCTGGTTTGTTAAAAGATGTTAATCATTATTATGCAACTAGATCCATAACAAATTTGAAAGAGTATACGCTCGTAAAAAATGTGTCCGAATTCTCAGTACTTTATGACACCTAAACTAATGAATTATTTACCTGGTGAAATAAAAAATGCAAAATCTTTAAAAGCTGGGGTTAAAAAACTTTTACAAGTATCGGAAAGGTCATTGGTTAGTAATTTGTTTGACATTGTGTTTAGCAAATAAATGTTGGATTGGTTTTGTGCTTTATTGACATTTTACGAAACATGAACATCTTGTAAAGATGGTTGGACTAACATGGGTCACTTTTCCATCTGCTCTTGTACTTTGTTATATATATAAAACGACAAGTGGCTAACTATCGGGAAAGCGTCAGGGAATTAGTCAAAGATGAAAAAGACTACGTGTTGAAGAAACTTTCTATTTGCGAAATTTTCGGTCTGATTTTAGACCTTCTTCAGCGCCTGGGAAAAAAATTATAAAATGTTGCTGAGTAAGTAACTTGTTTGACAACCAAAGTTGGATGTTAGAATTTTTATTAATTTAAGTAGGAATAGATAAGTTATTTTTCCAATAAAATTGGAATTTAAATTTAAATAAATTTTATGGTGACGACTAACTGAATTAGATGTCAGGAAAGAAAACCTAAAAAAATGATAAGCACATGTATTCTTTCTGATTGTATTTTTTACCTGGTTTAAGATTGCGGTTTCAGTAACACCACATTTTTTTATAATCCATATCAGTAGGTAAATGGATTTTTTGTATACTCAATGACGTCCATTTGGTTACATTTACACATTAAAAATGTTTTTTATTCCATACTAAATATAAATGTAATAATAATTGATTGGAATTAATTTAAAACTAAAAATAAAAATAAGATATAATATTAATGTGTAAATAATAATTTTTTACGAATTTAAACAGTAGATTTCAAAGGTGTTGATACACCTGCGCCGACAAAACCTGCGCCGACAAAAATAGATTTTTAATGATTAAATGCTTACCAAATGTTTCTTTTTGGACTCGTACGTTTCTTAATGTGTAAAATGTTCCCTGTTAAACTGTGATATTTTTAGTACCAATAAAAATAAATCAAATATTTCATATAGATTTGCAATAACATGATATTTGGTCTTATCTATTAAAAATTTATTAAATCAATGTATATCGGTTTATGTAAAGCATGACAATTTAAACTGTAAATTATTTACTGCTCTAGTTTTAGCGACGAATCCAGGCTAGGTCCACAGTCAGACAGCAAAATATTGATGCGGTTCGTCAACTAGTTAAGGATAATCGTCATGTAAGGTAAGCATTAAAAGTTCTAAGAGTTTGCGAATAGTTTATGTACTCAAAAATGCGAGCAGCGAATGAGGTAAGCAAGAAGAGATAGAAAGTGGAAGTAACGTAACGAGACATAGTTTGGGGTAGTTGCGTTATTTGTTTCTGTGACGATTTTTCTGTCGCAACACCTCTTTCGACCTAACATTACACAGCTTCGCTTTATAAATTTCTGCACAATCAAACAGTTTAATACTGTTAATTAATTTTTTAAACAAAATAGTTCTTAATATAGAGACATATTGTTACAGTTGTATAATAGTAGGTAAATATTAGGTATACCTGTTACATATTACAATGAATCACTAAAACAATACGTTTACTTTGAATAATTCTAATATTTGCATGTATATTTCTGTTCAATATATAAATAGGTTTACATAACTGTTGAATACGTTAGTTGTAATGTTAAAGGTGGCGTGTCGCTAATTCAATGCAATACTGCAGTTCGGAATCATCACGTATTTGTGTATTCCTTAATTACTAACCTTGATTGATAGTCGAGGCAATGACGCACTGAACCGAAATTTAAACGACAAGACGATTTTAATGATTTTTTTGCATTCGATTTGTGAGAGCATCAGGAAAGTTTGTGAGCTTATGCGATCATGTAATATTGGAAAACTCGATTTGTGCATAAAAAAATGCATGTTTAAAGTGCATCTTAAACAGAACTCGTTATTTATTGGTTGAAATGAGTTCAATTTTGTTACTCAGGGGTTTCTGAGTTTCTAAAAACGTCATTGAAAGTGCTCTCCGGAGTACCTGGTGCCCAGGATACCTTCTGTTTACAGACTCAATACTCGGTTATTTTTATGCTTGCTGAAAACGAATTTGATATTGGAAGTGATGTCCGGAGTCCCTGGTTTCCAGGATCGGTGTACTCGAATTTCTTCTCGCCGTCAAAAAAACACTCGAGTTCCATCCCGCTTACCTAGTTCATCCCTAAACCCTCCCGCCGCAGGGTCACTGACAAGTAGGTTGTCAAGAGAAAAGCTGGTAAAGAATGTCGTGCATAGAATAATGAAATGCTGCAGCATTTCAAAAAATAGTTTACAACTTTTCCTTTACAGTTTATCCAGGCTTAGGACTTAATCCGTATGTACAAATCACATCTCTAGAAATATAGTAAACAACCGTTAGTGGTTCGTACAGCAGAGGAAGAAAAGTTTGCCCAAACAACAGGTGAAAATTGTAAATCATTTGTGATATAGTTTTCCAGAATATAATCACAGTCTCCTAGAGTTTTCAGTAATATTGTTAAACAATTAGTCAAAAGTCAATACCCGGGAGTTTTAGGCTTGCCAAAAACCAATATGACATTAAAAGTGATCTCCTGGTGCACAGGGTACCTACTATTTAGCTCGTCTCCAGGAGTTTTCGGTAAACTCATTAAACTATTAGTCAAAACTCCATACTAGGAGGTTTTTTGGGCACGTATATAATATTGAAAGCGATCTACGGAGTATCTAAAGCGCAGCACAGCAACCTTTACGTCATCTCCTACAGTTTCATTGAATAGGTGTATTGAAAACAAAACCAATTTTTTTTTAATATACTGCAAAAACCCTCGAATTATGAGTTTTTACTAATTGTATAACGAAATTACCAAAAACTCCAGAAGACATGATAATCATTAAATATCCAGATACTCCGTAGATGGTTTTTGATATCAGATTCGTTTTTAGCAAGCCCAAAAACCCCCAAGTAGGGAATTTTGATTAATTGTATAACGAGATTACCGAAAACTCCAGGAGATGATGTAAACAGTCGGTTTCCTGGCCATCAGGTACTCCGCAGATCACTTTTAATGTCAATTCGTTTCCAGCGACGCCAAAAATCTCCGAATAACAGAACTGAATAACAGTTTTTCAATATTATACATGATCGCATAGGATCACAAAGTTTCCTGATTCTCTCACGAATCGAATGCATAAAGAATAATTAAAATCTGTCTTGCAGTTTAAATTTTGGAGGTAAGGCCGATTTTAGTGATTTATTGCCTCGACTATAAATTTCATTGACACAAAACTGAGCAGTAGTTAGTAATGGACAGGAAAAGTAAAGTAAAAATGTTTACCCACGACTCATAAGTAAATTGCGTATTTTTTAACCTATATCATTGTCAGTAAGTGTTAAATTATTGAGGAATTGTGTTATATTTTCATTTACTCCACTAGTGGAGTAAGTAAATAGAAACCTGTATTATGCACTGAATTAACATTTAACATTGGTGATTAGAAATGGCGAAATCGAATATTTTTGACAACTTATCCCAAAATTTAGATTTTTAGTTTTATTTAAAACCATTTGGTAAGTCGTGGGTCAGGCATAGTATATACTTCACTCGAGGAACAAATAGCATATTTAGCTCGTTTCTTTAGCCCATTCGCTCGCAAGCTCGCTCATGGGCCAAACACACTCGCTGTAATATGCAATTTACTCCACTTGTAAAGTAATATATTAAAATTTATGTCACGAATATTACCTTTTTTAATTCCTTATTTTGCTAGTTTTAGAATGAAGATCCTATAAATTTTTAAATTATACTTAAAACTTAAACATACTTTGATTAATGACGAAAGTTGCATCACTAATTTCGAGTAATATATCATAGAAATCAGTTTATTTAATATACTATTTTCGTGGTTGTATATTCGCATATATCCTCTCAGTTGTCACATGTCCCATTTTTTACTATGTTGTTATGAAAAAATTATACAAAATTTATCTTTTAATATCATATATCATAAAACCGTGAACAAGTTTTTTTTTAAGCTAACGCATAGGTTAAGTATGTTTATATTAAGTTTACGCCACAATGTTTTGATTGAACATCTGTATTACAGATATTTTTTTGTTACGTAACTTTGCATCATTTTTTTGTGCATTTTTCTATACTTAGCCATTTTTGTTTTCTAAAAGTACGAAGTTAAAGAATCTTAATTTAGAATCGCAAACAAAAAATTAAGTAAACAATAATTATACCAAAAATAGAAAGGACTGTTAAAATTTAATTTATAACTTTTCATATCCTAAAAACAGTCAGGTGCACTCCTGCCGGGAATTACACGATTATGATGATTTCATCTTTATGTACCTTTAGAAATCTTCTTGAGATTTATTTTAAGATCTCTTTCACAACTTAATCTGGAATCTATCCTTAAAACACTCCCTAGGCTAGTTTTCTTCGGACTACGAGATCAACCTATCTAAATCTTAATCAAAAAAATAACAGACTTTACTAAAGTTTACCATCAACCGTAGAAAGCTTTTGTAATCATAGTTTAAAAAATATTCTGAATATTTCCATCAAGTTCTTTTTAATTTTTTGAATACACTCCTTCTGTTATTTTTTTTTGCGTTTTCACACTTATTGTGGACTTATTGTGGATTGTGGAAAGTTTCCTTATGTCGCCGGGTGTAGACACCAAGGCTAATAAGTTGTTGTTAGTTAACTGCGAGTGTTCTACGAATAATCGCTATTGTTCACAGAATAACAGCTTTTTGCATGGGGTTTATGAGACTGTCAGAGAGTTTTATGTCTTTCAGATTGCCTACTACCTTTCTATGGACTATGCCATTGGCCGAAATTATAAATGGTTTGATTTGGACAGTTTTTAGTTTCCACATCTTTTTAATTTCATCCGCTAGAGCTAGAGGAACATACCTACTTTTCGATTTTTTCCTGGTATGCTTTATTTATATTGTGATCGAGAGGAACTGCAAAGTCAATGATGATGGCATATTTTTCATTTTTGTTGACGATTATCATGTCTGGTTTATTATGCACTACGGTTTTATCGGTTACAACCATATTGTCCCAGTATATTTTATAGGATTGATTCTCTTCTACCGCCTGAGGAGTGTGTTTGTAATTAGGTAATTTATCTATTCTAAGGCCAATTTCTTGTAGAACAGCGAGATGAACAACTTTTCCCATATCGTTATGCCTGCTAAGATAGACTTTCGGAGCGAGGTAAGAGCATGATGATATAAGATGTTCTACAGTTTCTTCCTCTTTTCCGCACAGTCTGCATTTACTATTCTCGACGTGTTGTTTTAAAATATTTTTTTTGTAGTTTCGAGTTGGGACGACTTGGTCCTGAATAGACATTAAAGCGCCTTCAGTTTCGGGAAACAGGTATCCACTGGTCAGGTACGTATTTGTTGCATTTGTGTCGCAATCAGCTTGTTTCAGGCTGTTGCAAAATCGTCCGTGAAGTGCGTTTTGTTGCCACTGAGCCTTATATATATATTAATTATGTTTTCTTTTTCAGGTTCCACTACTATTATTATTATGTGTTCATACGTTAAACTCTATTTTATTATTATTAACAGGTCCGGATTTGGAGGAGAACAGGCGGGCATCCACAATAGAAATAAAAACATATCCAAAATTTGACGAATCAGCGATTTTTACGTTATACTAAAAATTTTTATTTGATCGAACATATCGGTGCAAATATGAGTGAGATACAAGCTCTTATTTTACAGTGTTTGTACCATTTTGTGTCCACTTACTCAACTTAGTTGGAACGACAGCTTCAAACTCTAGTGCAGTTGTGCATTTTCTTCATAATTTGTATACTTTACATTAGGTACGAACACAATGGTACCAAATTCTGTTTGAAAAATTATCAGAGAAAAAATCTTAGCGATATTCGCTGGTCACTCTTATGGGATATTCTGAAATCGCAGGAAGCAAAAAGAAATGAAATAGATGAGTGGTCTCGAAACCGCTCTATTTGCAATTTTATGGATCTACATTTTGAAAGAATTGAACGCAAAATATTATGCGTGCATTAAAATCATTTATCGAGTCCAAAAGAAACGATTTTGATAAATACGAAGACGAAGCTATAGAAATATGGAATATTGACAAATACGTACAATCACGCACGACAAAAAAAAGTGTGTGGTGAACTCCATTTGATTACATGCAAACATAAGACGTAAATATATTATCAAGAAAGATTACATTGGCTAATTTTATTGATGGATGAAGAATTCTGCCATTCTATCTCTGAGAGATTGGATACAAACGGATTTCTTAATAATCGAGAAAACGCCACAAATTTGTATGATGCAGCAGTGAATTGGAAATCGATTTAGGATCTAATCTTGTTAATGAGTTGTTTCAGTTTGAATCTTACACAATAAAGACTTAGAAAAAGGCCAATCTAAGGAGCTAGTTTAATATTGCTGTCTTGAAAATCTAAATTTTAGAGCTATCGTCTAGACTTGCAGCATCATTAACGATTTTTTTTACAAAAAAAGCTTGCAAAGTTCTATTCGTTATCTGACTTTCACTTAGTACATTCTTTTTTAAAATAAATATATTTGTTGTCAATAATTTTTTTAAAAACTTTTATTTGTAAACATCTTTCACTTCTTTATTGCCGTGGGACATTATTATTTCAATATAAATTTCATCAAATATATTATTACAAACTTTTTTCAATACAGTGATTTCCTTGTTGGCGATATGCCAAAAACTGCAGGAAATGAATTTTGGAAGATGCTCTAACCAGCTGCGTATAAATCGAAGGTGTGATGTAATATTTATATTTTTGTCAGTTTTTGAAAAAAATCATCACATAAATTATCTATCCACCAAACAAAAACAATTCTAAATACAGTTTTCAATTTTTAAAATTTATAAAGTATACAAACAATACTATATTAGATGACATTGAGAAAAATGTCGCATCAGGCAGGACTCGAACCCGCAACTTAACATGGTTACGCTCTAACCACTAAGCTACAGATGCCTTAACCATGAGTTAGTCTTTTGGTCATTTTAGATTCAACTTGTGTCACATGCGACAGGAGGAAGTGAGTAAGTCTCACATGTGACATGAATTAAATTTTATGACTAAGTATACAGTTTTCAATATAAGGTAATTGGAACTAGACACATAGTGACTAATTAAATGATGTTTAAACGTATTACTGATAAAATATGAGGCTGGATCTATAACGTTACATCACAAGTAGAATCTCTTTTTAAAAATTGAAACATTTTCCTTTGTATCTGACATCTTAGAAGTAACGACATCAACAATAGCCATTTTAGTATACTTAAGCTAAGTGTCCATTTAAGACAAAATAGTCTGGAGACTGTATGTGGGTGTGAGGGAACTCTCAGACACAAGCTGTGACTTGTCACCGAGGCTACCGATGTCACAAGTGCCAGAAGAGCTAAGACTAGTCTCAGCATGGTTAGTGGAAGCGTAAATATTGAATTGCTACAAAGTGAGTGCGACATATTAGACAGACGATGAAATTTCGCAATTAATCTCTCTGTATGAAGAAAAAAGCTAAAAAACGAAGGGGAACCATTAACCTGTCATGCACCGGAATTGCATCACGCAATCTTCTATTTTTCTTTACAATCTGGTGTTTTACTAAATCTAAAAGCAATTCAAACTACACAGCATACATTCGAGTAAAATATTTAAAATATTTAAACTGTTGTACATCCTGCAAACGCAACTCACTTACGATAGCTGAACCATCAATTCGATGATCCACTCATTTGCTCACCCAACACTTCTTTTTTAACCTTATTATTTTCGTTTTAGTTGAATCGTATACGCAGTTATAAATCTAGTGCCTGACGCGAATCCATTTTTAAGAATTAAAATTTGTATAATATATAATATACTTGCGAAGTTGCGATGGAGTCATACAGTACCTAGACTTTGTGTTGTTGACTCTCTAATGGACACGGAATTTTCTTAATCTCGAGATTAAAGTCACCAGCGAGCCTTCTAAGCCCATCTCAAGACCTCAAATGTGCAACTCACTGAAACCAATCTCTACATTTTATCTCAAATGGACAGTTATCTTAAGTGATAAAAAGTTAAGATTTCATTTTATCTGCTATATTTGCAATTCATTCCCAAAATGATGGTAGATTTTACAGTAAAAAAGGAGTGTGCGTGTAACCTTTACGCGCGATTGAAGTAAAACTTGTTGACGTACGTATCGGAAAATAAATATTTAATTACAATTCAATCATATTTATTGTCTATATACTTTACAAAAAATGAGATGTTATATTTATATTATTCATTAGAAATAGGAATTTGAAAGTTATCATTATTTTTTATATATGAAATAATAGGTTTATGATAACTAAAATGTGAAACATAGATTTTACTCTCTAAATACCATTTATGTATTTGAAACCGTTTGAAAATTTCATAAATAAATTTCGGAAATTTAAGCTCCTCCCATAGCTGAAATTACACAGTTACTTCCATCAGAATCTTCCGTTAGAGTTACCCCTAATCGCGCCTAAAGAAGTTTTGCTTCAATAATAGGTAAACAATATTAAAAATATACACACATTACGTTTAGAAAGTGTGATTTTGTAGCTGTATCTACCAACTTTGCGCCCCAACAGCCCTATATTTTTCAAAAATATAGATGCTGAAAGCCCGGCGCTTTATTCTAAAAAGTAATATTTTTTTATATTTATGTATTGACTTGCAAAGAATAATAAATGTTTAATTATTATTATTAATATTATTATTATTATTGTAATACAATACAAGAGCCTTTGATAGTTAGATAACCATTTCATTTTGTAGCATTTTATAGCATATTCCATAAAATTTAAAATCCTGAGTTGAGTTTGTTTTCTTCACGTCTACGAAGGATCTGTTATTGCTGGTAAAAGATCAGCCATCCTGACTAGTGGTTTTATGGCCTTTATGGCTACCTAACCAAACCTAAAATAAGTATAAGAAAGTGTTAAAACATTTCGAATATTATTATTTTATGAACAAAAACGTGCAACATGCTTCTTTACTTAACGTAAAGCTTCCGTATAAACAATTATTTACTATCATCATATGTATGTATGTATATAAACTTACTTAATCAAATTATAATGAATGTCGCTGTCTCGTCTTTTCATATTTATTTATTTATTTATTTATTTATTTAATACAAACACTTTATACACAAATTTAAACTATTTACCAGCAATGTATTTTGGTTGACAAGATGACAAGCTGTCAATTCATACAATTACAGATTTAATTTTATTTAATATAGTAGGCAGAATCGCATGAGCGCCGCCAGGATTATTTTCAGGGAGGTGCATCTGCATCTACACACTATTATGATCTAATATATATAGAATGTAGAATGATTTGGACAGCAACCGCGACGCCTTTAGTTTTTATTCAAACAATAATTTAATAAAAAAATTAAAAAAATATATATATATAATTTTCTGGTAAATTCAGGTATTTTCTTTCATAGCAGGGGAGTGCAAGCGCACCCTCTTGCACCCTGCTGCCGGCGCCCATGCAGAATCGTGTTAGGTATTTTGAATCAGGTTTTGTTTCCGGTACGTCCGTTAGATTTACTAAGTTACCCATAGTGTCGCTAAAGAAGTTTTACTTCAAAAAACTAGAGCCATATAATATAATTGTTATAGTAGAGCACCGCAATGAACGAATAAACTAAGCGTTATTTTTTTCAGCACGCAATGAAAGATTTGTAAATCTCCACCATGCGTAAAGTCCTGCGCGCCGTTGTGTAAACCCTCGTTTTATATATTGGAGATTAAAACAATTCTTCTAGTAACTATTAAAGATTACCCCTAGAAAATTTGGTGATTTTTACTAGGTTTAGCTGAATTGATTACTATGCGTGCGTTCGTCCTTGTGATATAAAAATCTTATCCTAGTCTATAAATTCGAAGTTAGCGCATAAGCTTCCGTGCTCATAGAACGCACGCACTGAAAGGAAAACCCGCCAAAAACTCTAGTTAGTTGCAACTTTTGGTTTAGTATATACACAATCTATCGTGTGAACGCGAGTGGCTAATTTGTGTTTATACAAACTCCAATTTTCATACCAAACTGTTTATTTTCTGTGATGACAGTGATGAGTGAAGGAATAATTGGAAACGAAATGTTCTTTAATATTTTTAGGAGAAAACTATAAAATATATATATCAACAAGTGAGTTGTTAGTTTTGAATATTGGAAACACTTTTAACTTTAAGGAGAGATAGATATATCTGTATAAGATATTTTAAATTTTATATACAATCAGGTTAAATTTAGATCAATTAATTAAAATAACTATATTTATACAAAGTGATTATAAAAGTTCTAACTTTAAAAATGAATATATTAAAAATTAAATATATGTCAAATAGGAATAAGCGCTTCTGTAAATACCAGAGAAATTCAGAATTATCTACAAATTGTATAAAATTGCAACAATTTACACATTTCTTGTATAAATAGCTTTAAATTTTATTAAAAACACAACTTTCGTTAAAATAAAAAAAAAAATGTTTCTGTACACCGTTTTTTATGTGAAGCAAATGAAGATATCAACTTTTTGTTGTTACAGATTACCTAAAGAAAATTTATGAGATCAATGAAACCAAAAAAAAACAAAATGAACAAAATACAGTTCTAAAAAATTGAATTTGCTAAAGTACATTTAAATGTTTAGAAAAATCTCAATTTAGGAAAATCAAATATGGAAAAAAGGGGTTTTCACTAATTTTTAAAGTAAAAAAAATAAGACATTTAGTATTAGCAAGAACAAAAATTATTAAAAAATGTAAAAGATATTAAAGACTCAAATAAAAACTACAGCTTAAGTTTTAATGAATTAAATTACTGTTTTATTAGAGCGGATAATTTCGGAAAAAATCGACATGGTTGTAATAGTATATTACATAACGAGAGTTGAAACAAGCTTATTACATGCGAGTAAAAAAGTTGCGCGCGAGCCGCGTAGCGGCGAACGCAGTAATTTTACAAGCATGTAATAAGCTTACAACTCAAGTTGTGTACTATACTTTTTCTACGATTATTTTCATTTATAAAAATAAAAAGTATAACAAGTAACTTTTATTTATTTAACAAAATTCGGGAACAATTTAAATTAAACATTTATTTATAATAATTAATTGTAAAATTTTATTAACAAGTACTGTACATCAGGAGCTCCATTTAAAAAAAGTTTTATTTCATCAGGATGTAAAATTTTAGATTTTTTATTTTTAAAACCTTCTGATTACCTTTTTAGATAAGCTCGCAATTTCGGGTAATTTTCAATATTAATAACATTATTTTTCAAAGTTATAACACTTCTTAGCATAGAATATATTGCCCATAATGACGATGGTTTAAATTTCTTAGCGATTTCTCCAAAATAAACCAAGAGTACGTTTTCAGAAAATGAATTTACATTATTTGTTGTACGCCAATCCATAAATTGCTGATATACCTTTTAATATCTTCCTCTAGATTTTTCTGGTAATAGGTTCTCGGTAGTGTTCGCAGCTAACTGCATAATATTGGGTGGTGTGCTACTAAATTCATCTTCACTATTCGATGAACTCATTTTATTTATCTGTATTTAAATTACCACTATATTTACACTGACAGATTAATAATTTGTAATCTGTCAAAATAACGTCTGTTAATTCGTTTCCATCGTAACTCGACCAACTGACTTACAAGGCTTATGTGATATTACACATTTTTATAGAACTGAAGCGTAATTTTTTTTATTACGTGCTAGTCATTACGTGTCAGTATCTGTTTTAATGTATTTACTTAGCATCCAAATAGTAGGTAATATACAATTTACTAGTAAGAGAGTAGAAACACATTTTTATGTTTGTTTTAATGTATCGAATTTCGCATAAATCAATTGCTTGGAAAATTGTTGTCTCTCATATACTTACAATTAAACTACCAATTTTTTTTCTTTAAAATACAACAACCGCTTCATCACAGATGTTTGAGCTTAAAATAAAAATAATATAATTCCAGTTATACTCTTTCCAATCCTAATGTAAAATTTTGCGCTCTTTGGCGGTTTTTAAGTGCCTTTGACGACATTTCCGACCATTGGCGTGGAATTAAATAAAAAGAGTTCATAAATTTTTATTAATTTTTGTTTTAAATTTCAAAAGAAAAACGGTTTTTGTATATTTGTAAATTTTATATCAATTTGAAAATTGTCAAATAACAAATTAATTCTTTCAAATTGAAACTTGTTAATTTTAGTTATTAATAAGAACATTTGGCTCATTAGTCAAATAGTACATAACTTATAATATTTTTATAACAATTGTCTAAAAATAATACTCATTTTATCAGACAATCTTAAAAGATTGTCTGTCCAGCAAGGACCATGAGGAGGTATGAGCCTTCCTTGCCTGGAAAGGAAAGGGTTGGGTACGTTAGTAAGAATATAAAATTAGTTTGTTTTTGAAAACAAGTTTTCAAGATACATCACGATAGTTGTAAAGGAAATTGGTTGGAATTAATAACAAGAATTGTCAGAGTCTTCTGAAGTAGAATCGTTTCCAGGTTGAATAACTAATGGTGCTATTGGCGGTAAAACAGGATATTTCTTTTCTATTTTTATAACATGTGTTTGGCAATTTTTCCATACATCGCTATTAATGTCACTAATTACCTCTCGAATATTATTAAGAACAACTGCGCTTAAGGTTGGTGACTGAATGTATTTTCGTAAACGTTTCTTTACAGTACTCCAAACCATTTTGATTGGATTAAAAATACAGTAGTAAGGAGGTAAACGCAAAAGGGTATGACCATGTCTGCTGCAAATGGTGTCAATGACGTATTCATTTTTAAAATTCTGACTTTTGATCATTCTTATTAATTCCTTCTTTACTGGAACCTTTTTAGGAACATCGATATTTTTGATTGCCATAAGTCTTAAAATTTTATTCTTTTTTTGTGTTATTAGGTATTTTGTTTAATATGCGGAAATGATACGACACATTGTCCATAACAATTACTGAATTGTAAGAAAACCCAATAGATACCTAGTGTTGAATTTCGATTCATAAACAAATAAATAAATGAATAAACGAAAAACTAAAAGAAAGTGGAAAATTAAAAACAGAAAAAATGCGAAAAAAATAAAGTCTAAAAAAATACCTTTCTAAATCAAATAATATAACGCCACCGTAAGGTGGTGTAGTTATTATCTTATATATTTAAACGAGAAATTCTTACTATATGTATTAAGTACTATCAAGCCACCGTAATATATAATATATCTAATATAAAAAATCAATAAAAATCAATCACGCTACTGTGTACTGTAATGGGTAAGAAGACTATTGGCGGTATTTGACTGTTGTCGCATTTTGCAATTTCCCTCTTTGAAGTTTCGTTTGATAAAAAGCGCACCGTCGGCATTTGTTTGCGTTAAGATCAATGCGTTACGAGCCGACTTAAAAATCCCCACAGTAAATACACAATGTTGCCGGTATTTAAAAATTTCTTTAAGTATAAGTAATATATACAAAATTGATATCATTAGAAGTGAAAACTGTTTAAATAAGAAGAACCTAGTTAATTAATTTAAGTATATATTTTGTAAGAATATTTTTATATTATCTTTCTAAGAGTCATTGACGAACAATTGAATAGTAAAGTAGAGAGAAAATTTTCAAAATATATAAACTTAGGAATATTCGCAAATATATCTGACAACCTAGATTCAAAAGTCGGATCCTTTGTTGGGGTTAAAGGGCGTGGTTATGTTTTCACATTAAGATTGGATAAACTATACCTATACTTAGAAATACATACAAAGTGCCATAAATTATTTAACGTAAAATAAAATTTTGAAATTTGAAACTTGGTAAATTTTTATAGCGGCATTTGAATTTTAATTATAAAAGTATGGCAGTAAATTTTATTGTTTAATAACCATTAACTAATTTTAATTAGGTAGTAAAATATTGAATTAAATTTTTAAATATAGACCTATTTATTTTAATAAAAAATATTTTATATTAAAAAATAAATTATCATCATAAGATGATAGCTAATATATTTTTTCAAAGACGTTTGTTTAACCAGTCGCACTGTCGCCATGAAGAAATGTTTCTCCACAATTCATGGTCTTTATTGATTTTTTAGGGATGATATTCTTGCTCCAGTATACATTTTCTATGGCCCAAATATTTATACGGCCCTATTTAATTAAAAACTAGGTTACTTTCATGTTAAAAGGCACAATAAATTTAACAAATAACTATTAAATTTTAATAAATTAAAATGTAAGCAAGCTAAACAAGCATTTCTTATATACAGGGTGTCCCAGGTTTTTTGATCAAGACTTTAACAGTGATTAGAAAAAGTTATTTTAAAGGAAGTTACCCGTATGAACATTGGTCGTGAAACTTTTTGTTTCTGAGATACAGGGCGTCAAAATTTTCCACAAAAAAAAGTTTTTAATTTTTAATATCCGAACTATTTAAAATATTTAAATCAAAATTGGTACAAACAATACTAGCATGAAGAGTCACAAACGTAAATAATATCAAACTTTTACATTGACCAGTGGCGGAGATATGACAAATTACTAATATTAATACGGCTAAAAAAGTAGCACAGCACTGGATTAAGTTTTATACGGTCATATTCAAATAGTACATTCCATTCTTAACAAAAGTGTCCTCCTGAGATTTGTTTGTAGGTAGCGTCGTTTGTCCTCAAATTAGGTTTTTGTAATTAGTAATTTATAAGGATGTAGATTAGACCCCAGTTTGATATTGCCAGACATTGCAGTTGCCATGGATGTGTTTGTTTAAGGTTTGACGTTATGTCTATTTAGTTTTTTTGTATGTGTCAATCTGTCAGTACGAACTTTAAAATGCCTTTCCAATTTACAAATCAAGAGTATGCGGACATACATTTTGTTTATGGATTCTGTAACGGAAATTCCACAGAAGCGGTCCGAGAATATCGAAGGAGATTTCCAAACAGAAGACAACCGCACCACCGTGTTTTTAGGGATGTACATCAAAGATTGAGCGAGTTTGGTATCGGCAGTATAAGCAATAATTCACAAAATGTTTCTGTAACACCACAACTAAGGAGAAGAAATGATCAGATCACAAATTTTTTCCGAGAGAATCGTCAACAAGTGTTAGAAAAGCATCACAGTTTTTGAACATTTCCAAGATAACAGTTTGGCGAACATTAAAAAGAAATCATATGCATACCTATCATTATCAACCAGTTCAAGGTTTGCAACCAGAAGATTATCTTCGCCGAACAGAGTTTTCTAGGATAATGTTGAACAGAATTGACGAAGATTTGAATTTCTTGTTAAAAATAATATGGACTGACGAGTCATGTTTTACACGACGAGGCATAGTAAACTTACATAATCTACATGTATGGGCAACAGAAATTCCTCACGAAATTAGACCAAGAAATTTCCAACGTGAACTTTCCATTAATGTGTGACTGGGATTATACCATGACATTGTCTTAGGTTCCTACATAATGCCACACAGGTTGGATGGAAGCTCTTTTTTGGATTTTTTGGTAAACAATCACCATGAAATGTTAGAACACGTCCCAATTTATAATAGGTAACATGCCTGGTTTCAATTAGATGGTTGTCCAGCTCATTATTCTCGTAATGTGAGGCAGTGGCTTGATAATAATTATCCTCGGAGGTGGATAGGTCGTGGTGGACATATTGCCTGGCCTGCAAGATCACCCGATATGTCACCGCTAGATTTTTTTGCCTGGGGACACATAAAACAATTAGTTTATGCAACACCTGTGACTACGAGAGAAGAACTGTTTGAAAGGATACAGAACGCTGTGGCTACCATAACTCCTCATCATTTAACAAACACGCGGCGCTCGTTAATGCGAAGATTCGAGTTATGTATTGAAAATAATGTACACCACTTCGAGCAATTTTTGTGAATAAATATGCTGTTCACTTATTTATTAAATACATTGTATTATTTATTGTTAATTTATTCATTTTAATTTTTGTGTTCTCTGATTTAAATAAAATATGTTGTTTTTTTACAGTTAATCCAGTGCCGTGCTATTTTTTTATCCAAATTAATATTATAAATAACACATATCTCCGCCACTGATCAATGAAGAATCTTGATTTTATCTAGGCTTATGACTCTTTATCCCAATATTGTTTGTACCAATTTTTATTTGAAAATCTTTAATAGTTCGGATATTAAAAAATAAAAACTTTTGTTTTGTGGAAAACTTTGACGCCCGGTTCTCAGAAACAAAAAGTTTCACGACCAATGTTCATATCAGTAACTTACTTTAAAATAACGTTTTCTAATCACTGTTAAAGTCCTGACCAAAAAACCTGGGACACCCTGTATATACGAGGTATGTTCAGAAAAAAATTCTGGGAATGTGATTCGCCTTTAAGGAAATCGGTTGCTAGTTTTAGTTTTGTTTTTTCTATAAAATAGGTTTCTGCTAAATTTTTGTTGGTATTGTTTTTTGTTGATACAGATATAGAAATTGATTATTGATTAGATTGTCAATAAGAAACTTGATAGATGTGTTAGAGGATTGTAATAGAAAAAAGCTGTTGGATTCCTACGAATTATTTTAAATTAAAATGACGAAGAAATAAGCAAATGAAGTAGTATGAGTGAAAAGATATAAATTATAAGAAGAAACAAATACTTAGTAGAAGAAGAGGCCAGATCTTTCCTTGTTTTCATATTATATTTTGTATAATTTTCTTTTTTTTGCTTTTTGCGTTATTTTTTAACTTCCCGCCAAAAAAAATTATTTTTTTTTTTAAATCGGGTGTCTGTATTTACGTGTGGATGTGTGTGTGTGTGTGTGTGTGTGTGTGTGGATGTATGTAAACCTCTTATAACTTTTGAACGGCTTGACCGATCGAAATGAAATAAAACGCGTTCCAAAGAGTTCCATCTAACTTAGAATCCCTGTAAGTTTGAACCGATTCGAACCGGTAGATTTTGAGAAATTTCAAAATAACCGAAAAAAACAATTGGTAAAAATGATGTTTTTTGGGCATATCTTTTTGGCTATTACATCGATCATTTCCATAACCTAATCAGCTCTCAAGCTTAAAAAACCACGTCGAATGCCGTTTTGCAAATTAAAATCGGTTGATTCGTTCGTGAGATATCGTTGTCGAAAAATTTCAAAAAAAGTGTTTTTTTTAATAACTTACAGGTTTTTCTACTAATCGATTTTGCACTCCCAGTAACATTTTTAGGTCTCAAAAAACTTTTTAAACATTTCAAAAAAAGTCAAAAACGTCAAAATACGTCACGTTACTATAGCTTTGCGGTTAAAAGCGGGAAGTTGCAAGGATGGCCTTTAAGGTCAACCTCTTTTCGAATTTTTGTTTTTAGTTTCTGCTAGTTTTTTATATTCATTGGTTTTTACAGTTCTTTATTTTTTTCGGTTTTCTCCCATTTTTTCCAAAGGTTTCATTTCGTTTTTACGTTTTTTATCATTTTTTAATTTTTCCCAAATTTTTAAACTTTTTTAATTTTTTATTTAATAGTTACTATTTTAAGTAGGACGAAGATAAATCCAAATATTCTTTCTATCTGTATTATTTATAAATCGAAATACAACGCCATCTACCAATTGTCTCCGCAACCTATAAGTCAAATGATAGAAATAGATTTATTTTATATTGATAAAATAACGTACGCTGCAATCTATTAGGAATTGATAGAACTAAATAATAAATACTGGAAAATAAAATTGTCGTTATACCTTTCCTAAAATTCCACAAATAATTCAAAACCAATATTAATCAAATCGATCCAGCAGTTCTCGAGCTTTAGAGAGACTAACAGCAATTCATATTTATTTATATAGATAAAATATGGGATTTTTTAAAATCAAGTGTTTATTAAAAGTACCTAAAAGATAATTGAAAAACAATCTAATGTCACGAAGCCGCAACTCGGTTGCTTAAACTTCGCGCTGTCAAAAATCATTTTCAGAAAACCTTTATGAAAATAATCAATTTCCGCTAGTCTATACGTGCTGCTAAAGTAAGAAGCTTGCAAAACTTTATACCAGGCACTAAAATTAAAGTGAGGTTTAAAATATTTTTTCTCTACTGATTACTATTTCTAATTTTGCAATTCTTAAAAAATATAATTGTCCGTTATTTGTTTCCTATATAAATATGTACATAGGTACTTTATAGAATTTGGCGCATGCATCCTTTCACGGCGTAGATCATAGAGAAACTCTTTCTTTTACATATTCCATTCACTTGTAAATAAAATTTCCTCAGGTTAAGTTTACTTAGATATTTTGACATTTTTTGTAACAATAACATCAGATTGCAGAAAAAAATCGTTTATGCATAAAAATATTTAATGAATAGTGAATTATTCAGGAAAATTTATATAGACGTTAAATTGTTTAAGATACAGTACCTGGATGAACGAGCTTTGCTCGTGTAATGTCAGTCAAATTTTGCAAGCATCTTACTTTAGAAGCACGTGTGGGACGAGCAGAAATCTGATTATTTTCATGACGGTATCCTTGAAATGAGTCTTCACTGTGAGAAGTTTGAGAATCCTGATCAGTTTGATGTAGGTGTTCTTGAGAGTTGCGGCTTCGTGAAGTTAGATTGTTTATAAGTGTTTTTTTCCAAGATCGTTTGAGCATTTTTAAGTGAACACGTGCATTAAGAAGACACAAATAATTGATAATAATTGATTTTCTTAGTCTAACCTCATAGCAAACACTCATTGACTTCGTGTTACTTAACAACGCCATCTGCTGGAATAGCTTTAGCTGTTGTTGTGTCGTTAAAGCAATTAGTTGCTCACAATTTAAAAAAAATAGTATTATTATTCGCCAATAGATGTCAGGAAGAGTCATATTTTTCAGTTTAAATTGGGACTACTCAAACGCCACCTTTTTGTTATTTTTCTTCCAATAAAAAAAAAGTAAGTTTATGTTTAAGGTGATTATCAGTAAAACACGAATAAAAAAACATTTTCAAAAAATTATTCCTAGCTAGATCGATTTATCGCCCCCAAAACCCCCTATATACTAAATTTCATGAAAATCGTTGGAGCCGATTCCGAGATTCCAAAAAACACGAATGAAATGACATTTTCTAAAAATAATTCCTAGCTAGATCGATTTATCGCCCCCAAAACCCCATATACTAAATTTCATGAAAATCGTTCGAGCCGATTCCGAGATTCCTACCCGTGACCCTATGATCCTTTTTGCGTACATGCCCGTTAATTTGCTCTTTATATATATATATATATATATATATATATATATATATATATATATATATATGAACAGTAGTGGTGTTCCGGGTTTCAATCCGTTGGTTGTTTGTGTCTTCACGACGTTTCGCCAACATCTCAGCTGGCATTTTCAAGTGATGCTTCCTTTGCGGCTGCTCAACTTCCAAGTTGAGCAGCCGCAAAGGAAGCATCACTTGAAAATGCCAGCTGAGATGTTGGCGAAACGTCGTGAAGACACAAACAACCAACGGATTGAAACCCGGAACACCACTACTGTTCATTCTACCATCCGTGAAACACTACATCATAACATATATATATATATATATATATATAAAACGAACAGAGCGTTTGTGACAGTCTTATATAACAATATGTAAGAGATGATACAAAAGTATCTAGTGCCGTGCTGTCAATAATAAATCCAGTTTTCAACTGGATTGGTGTTTGGTTAGATTTTCTAACTCAAGACACCGGTAGACGCTGCGAAATAGGAGTATAAGGATTTTAATCAGCCCATACAGGGGCAAAACCAACTACAGACACATGTTTCGCTCTTTTTATGAGCTCATCAGTGCAGTATAGGTTATATCTCTTCAGTCACTAATGAAGAGACATCCCCCGTATGAATCGACCAAATCCTTATAGATGTACACTTGCGAAAGTAGAAACCATTCGCAAGTGGCCCCATCTTTACTCCAAAAATGAAACTAAGAAGTCGCTTTGCGTCTTAAAAGTATATATATATATATATATATATATATATATTATTATGGTATCACTGTGTCTATTGTGTAAATAAAATATCTTACTGTATAGTGTGACGACATAGACCAGTGACTATTATTTTTTTTATGTATATAAAGCGGTGAAATGCCATGGAGATGGATTATGAATTTTAGATTATTGATTTTTGGTTGATTAGAATTTTTTAAGAATTGTCATTGTTAAAATATTTTGAAAGTTAAAATAATAAATAGTTTAATTATAAATTCAATTTTTAATTGAAATAAAAAAATAAATAAAGGAAAAGTATATATAAAACAAGAACCCAACCCATTAGAAGCCGGAGCCAAAGAGGAGAATCATAACAATTTATATATATACAAGAATTGCTCGTTTAAATATATTAGATATCCAAAGTCTTTTAAATATAAAAAAGTTAATTTTACAGCCATGTTATACAAGCCCATGAACTAATTTCAATAAATTCACGGCTCACGGTTTTGTAATTTCGCTGCAAATTGTATTTCCGGTCACTTGTTCACTGGAATACCTCCACAAACCGATATCTTTTAAAAAACACTATAAGATCGGAAAAAACGCGAAAAATTCGTGAAACATGCGAGGTTTAACATTTTTTAATGAATCGAGTTAAATATTTACATACATATACTCTGAGCAAATTAGCAGAAATGGCCTAAATTAGGAGAAGTTCTAAATAAGAGTTTGTATTGTTTTAAAAGAATCCTGACGTTGATCCTAAATATGTTGAGAAATTTCTCATTGTATTTTTGAAATTTAGAAGTCAAGATTTTTATTATATTGACCTATATACTCACTTTCTTTAATGGCATATAAAAAAATTAAATTTAATTGTAGCATAGTGTATATTTTAATAATTATTATATTTAAATTTATTGTCATTAAATTTGATAGTAGATGTAGCTATAATTATTAGACGGAAATAATGAAATCTGCTATTATTATAGATGGGTGAAAAATAGAAATAAAACACAATTTTCTACTTACTGAATACATGGTATTTAAAATTACTTGTTAATTAAATATAATTGTTATTTAATATTATATCGAATTAAATATAAAGGGACTTGTACCCCCCTGCTCATAGAAAACGACGAGAACGGAGGCGACGTTCGTAGAGTAAGGAGATAACACTCAATTCTTCGTGAACACCGACGCTGTAGTATAAAACCATCGGCGTGCCTCAGTATAGGACAGTCTTTTACGAAGCTTAGTTGGGTTCGGTCTAGATAAATTTGGTGTATAAATTTCGTTGAATATAAATCGTATAGTGTTACAGTTAGTTATTGTTCATCGTTTAATAAATTATAAACAAATCGAACCCCAATTTTTGTGTTTTGTTACAATATTTATTTATCATTTAAGTAGAATAATAACCGTAGCCAAGGAAGATAGTGTATTAGCTAAAAACGTGTCCTGGGTCCTTGGTGGTATCTATCAGTTTTACCCAGAACGATGGAACCAGGTCAGCACCACCTATCCGGGATATTCCAGACAATTACCGCTGATAGAACCACAAAGGCCAGGCTAAAAACGAGTCTGATTCCTTGGTCATGTCTATCAGTTGGATCCAGAACGATGGGATAAGGTCAGGACAACTTATATGGGATATTCCAGACAATAATGATTAGTAAAGGTTAAACTTAAAGGTTTCTGCCCCGACCGCAACCAGTCTTGGTTAAATAAATGGTCGTATACTGGTAGGGTAAACAACATGGCTTTGCGCCCTGTGGAACTCGGTGGTCTTTGATACATTTTTAGTCTAAGCGCAACGGGACCTGATCAGCGTAACTATTCCGAGAGCTACGGGGACTACAATTGTCGCGAGGTGGCGATCGAAACTGGTAATAAAATTTTGAGGCTTTTATTGAACAATGGGTCCTACGCGGTGGTTGCGGTCGATTGAGATATCGGGTTGTGGGTTTTGTGCATCCAATTATATATTAACCCTGTTAACAAACCCCACTTGCTTTCCTTAGGAAAGGTAGTAGTCGCTTGTACAAGTATCTCAAGTTACAGCAACCCTATTTAGTATTAGATGCGTGGTACTGGTGCGTCATAAAAGCCTAGAGTAACATCTCTGTAACGATGTAACAAATTTGGAATGGGGGATCTTATTTACATTTGTTGCAAGTGCAGATTCTTTAAGACTTGCGAAAACTGGGGGGTTCGGCCACTCTGGTATAACAGGAAAGATGTCTCTACTTATGGAACTTATGCCTCCCTAACTTAGCAGCCAGGAATACTACCCCGCAGAGAGTAGACACTGTGAAGAACCCCCTTAGTTAAGTGGTGGCAGTGACTCATCACTTACCTGGAAATCGGGGAGTCGCCATACTAAATAATTAAATCTAGGCAAGATTGTTTAAATTGGCAAGTTATCAATAAGATTTGTTTATATTAAATGAAATATAAACATACTTTAATTTTCCATAAACAAAAACACAAATACTTATCAACACATCACTAATTAAATACCAATTGATGCTTATTTATTTTTATAACCTAAAATTTTAATAAGTAGATACTTAATCCATGTAATTAACTAAAACAATGACATGTCATTCAATTAAAGAATTTCTAGTGATATTTTAAATAATAATTATATGATTTTTGTTAAGGTGATAAGTTTTTATTTCTGTTTTTTGTTATAATATTTTAAGAAAAAATATCAAGTATTAATCAATGGAAAAGTGACTTTTTTGTCTCTGGAATTCTGTTTCACTGACCCAAAAAACATATTGTAATAATATTTAATGTTATATTTAAAATTATTCTTTGTTAATATATGATTGATTCGGTGAACTCCAAAAGTCCCCAAATAATGGATCAAAAGTCCCCAAATAAAAGGTTATATATAGGCATATGTTTGTAATTTGGAAACCTTTTTTATCATAAATACCTTCAACATATAATTACTGACTTATATTCCTGTACTAATACATGTCTAAACATATTACAATTTTTATCGTATTAATCTACCTACTTTGTAGCCACAGATTAATCTTTGATTGTAGCAGTAGGTACTTGGATTTATTGATATGTTTAGAAATCGGAAACTTGTGGTTAAATTATTTTTACATATACTAACAAAAAGGAAAAAAATAATTTACAGTTAAACATTGGTATTTCCGAATATAGAAATAAAAAAAAAAACAATAAACTGATATTGGGGAGAATTGAAAAAAATGCCAAATCCGGCAGGACTCATTCCTGCAATCTACACCTATCGCCGGTAACGTCTCTCACCACTGTGGCTGAAGATTTTTTAGAATAATGCTTAACCACATACAAGAGTAATAAAAATATTAATAAATAAGGTACTCTTATAAAAAAAATAATTTTTTTTAAATCTCAGATCCTTTTCCACCCTTAGGCCTTGTAGATTGTAGATTATAAGTAGGGTCGATTGGCCCAGGTGACCTTAGTACACTGTGACCTAAAAGATCTTTTGTGTATACCCTAAATCTAATTATAAGTCTATAAGGTTTAGACTTTAAAGAAAGTTTATTATCTGCTTAAGATGTACGTTTTTAACCTGATCAGACTCTTAGAAGACCTATCCCAGATATTTATATCGTTGGCGAACAATTACTCTGTAGTTACAGATATTATGTTCAGCCGTTTCATCTGCACACTCACAGAATCGGCATATTCCACTGTTGATTTTGCCTATTTTACAGTAATGAATAATGTCCTGTGAGAATACAGCTTTCTGAAGCTCTAAGAGGAATTTACAGTAGCACAGTGGAGGCTTGTCTTTGGACTGAAGTGTTTTTCCAGTGGGCTGCACTGAGAGCTTTTCCTAATTGCGAACTTCATCCATAATGCAGGTTTTTGGAGATGCTGAGGTCCGATAAAAGGACTACCAGCTCCTTGCTTTGAGTAACTATCTTCAATCTCATTTCCAACAATCCCTATATGCCCTGGTACCCACAGCAAAGTTACTTAAGAGATTGTTTGCAGTTTCAGGTTATTTTGGATTTTTTTTTTATTAAGGATGTCCTCGTAGGTATAGACCTAAATACAAATATACCAAGAACATCTATTGGGGCAGAAGAGGTAATTTATTAATTTGGGATTAAAAGGCCTGCAAGTTAGGACGAGTGGGGAAGACGTGTGAAGGTAAGGAGTTCCACAATCTGGAGACCCTGGGGATGAAGGAACGATCGAATCGATCCGTTCTCGATGTCGCGCACTGGACAGTATAAGGGTGCATGGAGTTGGCACGTCGCGTTGCTCTGGCTGGTCTGGCAAATGGAGGCATTATAGAGCGGAGTCCTTCTGAGCAAAATCCGTTTATGTATCGGTAAAACAAGAAAAGATCAGCCACTGCTCTTCGGTTGGATAATGGGGCTAGGTTTTTGGTGATACTGGTGTCGTTTATTAGTCGAACGTAATAAATTGTAGAGCGTTTAAAGCAGCATGTCTATTAGAGGTAATAAATACTCTGGATAAATTGAGGCGTATTTTTAATGCATCCTTAAGCACAGAAGTCTATTGCTAAAAGCTCCCCCTTAAAATAATTTTATGTTAATCAACTTAAAGTCCCCAAATGAGAAGTAGCTACATATCTAACTTTCGTGTTTTTATTCTGCTAAAAGGTTTTTCAAACTTATTAATGATTAAATAGCTTTTGCCTGAAACACACAGTAATGTATATAACTAGAGAAAATTGTATAATTTTCCGGCAAAGTTGATTCTTTTCAACAACAAATGTTATTAATAAAATGAATAATAACTTCAAAATATTTTCAACCTTAAAGATATAAATTAAACTCTATTAATCTAATTACCATGAATGTAACGGGTTAGGCTTGCATAATTTGCAAAACAGTAGACCTATTCATTCTGACACACTTCAAGTAACAATTTTAAAATTTATATTGTGCAAATAATAACTGGTGATTTGGAAAAGTTTTTTTGTATAACTACAGATTTAATGTAAAACGGAAACGAGGTTACATAAAAGAAAATATCAGAAAAGAAAGGTTATATCCCGATACTTCTTTCATTATCAACTACAGTAGAAAACTGATAAAATTATTTAACACTTGTTAGCAATATATCAGTATTGGTTTCTTGTTGTAACCTCTTATTTCCTCACTTACAGGGATTAGGTTTAATATTGAAAGCTGGCTTTTCCACATCCATATCCCTAATAGAAACTTGGCATTTTCCAACATCTGTCACTCTTTACTTTTAGGCAAAAAGTTGCTAATTGTTAGATAATTCATATTGAAGAAAGATTGCTCCCAGGAGGATTTTATCAAAGCAAACCTCTTTAAGTTTCTAATCCTTTTAATATCAGAACTTTAAACCTTTAAGGGAAAAAATATAATTATCACATAATTTTATCAAACACAGTTTTTAGAATATCTTAAGTACTGCAAATAAACATAGCAAATAAAGCAGAATGACAAATGAATTTTTGAATATTCACTTCATACATTTATGATATATTTTATAAAACATAATAACCAACTTCTTAGTTGTTATAGGGCGCAATCAATTACCCATTTTAAAACTACAGTAAATATGCACATATTTGATTCCGTCTAGACTAGACTACAAAAAATTTATTGGATCCAATCCTAGCCTATTAAAAAGAAATCACCCAGAGAACATTAATATTCCTGCTTAAAATAAAATTTCGTGTAGCGTTTATAAAGGTGCAGTGATTAGAAAAACCTATTGTTAATAAAAAGAAAAGTATTTATTGATTTTTAATCAATTATAACACAAACTATTTAAAAAAAAAAGACTGAGGCAGTCAGCGACCTCAAAAACCTCCTAGTACCGAGTACACACTGATTTTGTATCAAATTTGCATAACATTTCCTGGTGAGGAGGTCCGTCTTAAGTAGCAGGTGTTTCGTCCTTTAACTGATAAGTTTTCGATCATTTTTAAAGGATTTACCTCCATACCATGTTTTGCCAAAATCATAGCTCCACCACGTTTATTCTGTACACGACAAAAATAAGAGCTCGGGTCATAACCAAAGACACTTAGATGCTGAACCTCTTCTGTTAAAAGAAAGCGCTCGACCAAACAAATAACACTGTATTTTATATTATGACGCATGGTTGCCATCATTTTCAGTTTCAGCACATGATGGACAGATGATTAAATTTTAACCAACCACTTTTGCGCCTCTTAGACGAACTAGATAAGCAGGATGATACTGTTTTTCACATTTGGTACATTTTAATTCGCCTTTTAGAGATCGTTTACAACTCGCGCATGTAATTTTCACATTTATATCATCATCACTCGGCGCCATCAAATATATATTAATGGCATCACTGTTAACTAATAAAACTTAATAACTACAAACACAGGCAAGCAGAAATATTTTTTTTTAAATTAACTGTATTCAATTAAATAAATACTTAGAAAAATAACACCAGTTGATGTGTGTCCTTCAGAGATAATATATAATATTGTCTCTGGTGTCCTTACTTCAAACACGAAAACTAAACAGTAAAACGATCAATGTATAAAAAAAGTGTTTACAAAACCCCATAGTGCAAAATATAATGCAAATTACTGAATACATATTATGATTAATATTATTAATATAAAATACTAAAATTTATATGTTTACTTACGTGACAGAATTATAAAGTAATCTGTCAAACACAATGTGATACGTCACTATGATATTCCAAAACATTAGCTCAGATTGTTTTTTGTATATCTATCTCTTTTCAATGTCTCTCTCTTACTCACACCATTACATATGTAATGGTTTTTGCCATTTGACCCCACACAAATCCAGTGCATAAATAGAAGTATAACTTCAAAAAATGCAATTTTGTAACATATTCGACAAATCTGATTTTTGTGGCCTAGTTTAAGTTGTTTAATTATTATTTCTAAGTGGGTATTTTAAATTTACAATCAGTAATTAAATGTATTAATATTAATTAAAATTTATATTTTAATGATTTTTAAGTAATCGATTGATTTGTTATAAAGATAAAAAAGTACTCGGAAAAGTTTAATAAAAACATAAATATTAAGTAATCGTTTTAAATATATATCTACCTACGTAACAATAAATGAAGTATTATTATTGCTTTATATAATATCTTAATAGAGATACAAAATTTAATCGAAGAAATTCATGAGGGCTGCTGATAAAAATGAAAAGTTAAAATTGCATTTTTAAATTTAAAACTGATTGTAATCCTTAAAATCTTGTTTGTCTTCAAATTAAGGCATACGTTTTCGACTCTTAATTTTTGGTTTTAATCAGAGCTTTTCTGAATTTTTTATACACAGCTGTAAAGATGCTTCTTTGACATTTTTCACTGCCCGCTCCACAGCTTGAGTGTGACATGGAAGTCGCAGAAAAAGGACGTCGTGCATCGCCTCTAGACTCCACCGGAAACAAAAGAGTTTCACTTCGGTACATCGAAAACCCGAGGTTGTCCAGAATAAGGCACTTCTCTAGCTTTTAAGATTCGCATGGATGGTATCTGAACCAAGATATTAATCTACAAAAATTTCTTGCACCATCTTTGCACGTTGGATGTTTCTTAATTTCGAACCAAACTGGGGTGTTAACTTTAACCACATGTGTAGCAAAATGTATCAGTTTTTTGTTTGGTTTATTAGTTGAGACATATAAGCGCAAAATTCGGTTGGCTTTGGTAAGCGTGAAATATTTTGCCTTGGCTTTGATTATCAAAATCAGAAGGAAATTCTCCTCTTATAACTGCTGTGGTGATTTCATACAGATAGCGTTGGTCTGAGCTGAGATCGTTCACTTCTGATATATCTGGTAAAATACAATCTTTTTAAATGGCCCAATGTCTTTCTTTTTACAGTCATCCAATGACTTTCCAATATCTCGAGACTAAGTGGCAGGTCCTGTAGTGTTACCATCGAGTTTCGGAAACATACATATGTGTCAACGAAAACTCATCCCTGTGTACCAGATAGACGATCCAAAAATCGTTTAACGCGCACTTTATGCAAAATATTCTTTGCGATTATGTCATCTGAACTTTATAAAATGTATTTTTATTTAAACTATTAATAGACGCATCCTACATCGTTTGTAAATAAATAAATGCAGTATTTAATAAAAAAAGAGTTTTTTAATTGAACCAATTAAATATAATAACAGATATAGGTCTGGAGATTCCATATGCTACCTACTATGAATTCCTTAATAATTTAGGCGACCATGACACTCGGCATAGAAAATTAACACATGCATTGTTTAAATTTAAAATAAATTAAACTCAATTGATTATTTATTCAAGTTTAATAAAACAAATATTTTGACCAGCAATTTTGTAAAAATAGATTTTATAAAAATAACACTAAAATAGTTTTAAAAGATTCCAAGTGTAATGTTTTATTTCATAAGAAATCGATTACAGAATAATTTGATTTATCCTATAAAACAGTTATTCCAGTCGTCAGTTGACACCTTCAAAATCGCTGTTTTAAAGGTATCGATGGCTTCTTCTGAAGAGACTGGAATCACTGCCCACGCATAGATTTCTTGATCTTCGGCTACGTAAAAAAGTCGTTGTACTTAGGTTGGGACCATACGATGGATGGTCTAATAATTCGATGTTTTGAAGCTCAAAAAACTCGATTGTCGTTAGGCCAGTGTAAGCAATTGCATTAACCAGATTTTGCCACAAAAGTTGCGAAAATTTTTTTGGCACACTTCGAGAACGAAAAAAAAATAGAGAATATTTCAAAGTTGGCCAAAATCACATTCCAAGTTTCAGTTACATAGATAGAGAGATTTATAGATAGATTTTACCGAAGTTAATAAAATCGTGTTAAAAATTTCTTCCTTAATAAATATTGTTCAAAGCAACAAATTCTGATGTGTTTTGTATTGTTTAATAAAAACTGTTGTATAATGAGATTCATAATTGCGCTACAATAAAACTATACATCAATAAAGTAATTCAAATATTTACTTAGATTACCCACTATACTCTTGTATTTCCTCTGTTTCTGTTGTTCGCATTTCTATTATCACGGTGAATACTAACTCCCAAAAATATTCTCGAAGATAAGGTGATAAAATCATTTATCTGTACTGTCTGATAAGAATTTCGTGTAGAGTGTCGATATGTTATTGAAATAGTCAAAACTGAAACCACCCAAAAAGTGACCTGTTTCTATGTTGGTATAAATATCGCTTTATCAGGTGAGTAAAAACTGTACGTAACATTTTTCATGTATAACATGGTCCAACGATCGAACAAAAAAATATCTATCATTAATCTTCTAAACATTTAGTTTTGACAAGCATTAAACTCTGATAGCGGCCGGCAAATGAATAAATACTTAAAAAATGTATCTTTCAAGCATTTTTCACTCAACAGTGCACATAATTATATTTGAAATTTTACTATAATGAAAATCTGTTCAAAAAGATCTTTGTAAATTTAAAACTTTATTTTTTTATTGGCAAGTTTAACAAAAGACGAATTTTTATGTCCTCTAGATACTAGAATTGATCGGAAAAACTACTATGCTCTACTCTCTATCCCATCTTATCCAAAATCCGAAATTCTTCTAGTATCCCATTTTGCTATACACAAAACTTATTGACGACCCTGAACCACCAGAAAAGAAAAACTGAGCTGGTTTCGGATAGTATTCGAGCACCTACAAAAAAGATTTTGCTGAGCTAACAGGCTCCATCCTGATACAATTCGAACCTAGCACCTAGAAAGACATATAAAAAAAACCTCTGGTAACACTATAAACTTTTGTATTAAAACTTAAATATTCCTGCATTACAATTCCTCATAACTGAACAAAGTATCGTAAAATAACGTACAATAATTACATTATATCTGATAATTAAAGGTTGTGGGCTCATAAACTATACACGGAAGTACATAAAGTGTGTAATATTAATAAATACTAAATAAAGTACTATTAGTGAATATATGAAACGAAATACCATATTTTATGAACATTGTCATAGAGTTGTAAATTGTTTGATGAATCGTTTAGATTTTGAGAACAATATTAAAAAATTTCAGTATGAAACTATGTAAAGTTAAAATCAAACACAAAGGTTTAATAGATAACCATTGAAATTTGTAATTGAAACCATAATTATGATTATCCAAATTTATCGGAAATTCAGAAAGAAGCAATCATTTTAATTTATTACTAGTTGTACTCGCAACGTCATTTGCGTGGCGTGTGATTGTTGTATAAAAATTTCTTACCCCACCCCATTTAAGGAATGGGAGAGAAATTTTTATAAACCAGATGTTAAGTTGAAAGATGACAAATACATCTGTGAAAACCGCATTCGAATCGGATCAGTAGTTTTCATTTGATGCGCGCACAAACATACAGACAGACAGACAAAAAAATCTAACCACATTTTTGGGTTCTATTTCGATGTTACCCGCGACGTCGTTCGCGTGGCGTGTTGATTTTTGTATAAAAAATTTCTTTCCTCACCCCGTTAAAGGGATGGGGAGAGAAAGTTTTATACACCAGATGTTAAGTTGAAAGAAGACAAATACGTCTTTGAAAACCGCATTCGAATAGGATCAGTAGTTTTTATGTGATGCACGCACAAATATATACATTCCTACAGTTTTATTATATGTAGGTATAGATTAGTCACCTGCTTTTTAACATGTCATTTTATGCGTTATCTGAAGCTTAAAAAATGCTAGGTGTAGCTAACATATGTACCTAAATCCTTAATTACTTTAACTTACAGTCATAGAATTAGCATACATACCTACGTACCTAGATAATTTGAGACCTTGGCATTAAATCATTTTATTTTGGAGCAATATTACATTACAAACTGATTTAAATACTAAATACCATAAGAATTGTACCTTTTTTGCACAAAATAATATTTCATCTAATCTTGAAAAGATTTTTATCATAATTGTTATTACTCATAACAACGTGATTTCATCTAATCTATCAAATCCATTTAAAAATGTATTAATTTTATCTTCGTATATACAAAGTTTCTCACTTTAAAACACAACATAAGAATTATCTACGTAGGTGGCATCCTTCGTCCCGTATTCCTGCGCAGATAAGTACAAAGCGAGTGAGCTCTTCCTTAGGGAATGAGCCTGTTCTTCATGAATTTGAATCTAAGGTTTGCTTTTAAAATGTCACGTAAGAAAATCAAATTGCTGTTGTTGTCATTTAGTAGTTCATATTTACTGAACAAGAATTAGAAATAAGAATGACACTACTGAATGTCATCATTATATAAAAGACGATTGAGGTAAATTGTAAGTAAAGTACGAGCTATAAATATTTCTGAGACTCCATCCTGAGTGGTTTCAAGAAAGTTTACAAAGAAGACATAATTTTATTTAAGTGCTGAAATAACAATCTGTCGGCACTTCTGCTAGTTGGAGTGCTGATTCATTAATATGATTATCGGCATAATTCTCTATAACGACGTGCATACTCCATTAATATTTTTTAAATAATGAATAACTAAATAAAATCTCACAGTAAAGCATTTTGCACGTATTACCATGAATTAATGACACTCCTAACATCATATAATTAAGAAAATTAAAGTTGGTGAAGAGTATTCTTGGGAATGCAGGGTGCTCTCTGGAGTCCTCAAGGGACCTCTTTTATTTATAATTTATACAGTAAATGTTTTAACATCACCTGAACATTGTAAAGCGCAAGCATTTGCGGGCGATGCACAAGTCTACAGTCATTTTATACTTTCTACTATACAATATAAATATTAAAGAACATTCATGTGAAGAATCTTCTTCAGAAGGCTTACGTTTTTTTTAACACGCTTTTATTAACTTCACCTGTATGTATGTATGTATGTATGTATGTATGTTTGTTTGTTTGTAACTCTCCACTCCGCGGCTGCTGCCTCGGATGAGTCCCGTATCGTTATTTTTAGTCTGAAAACAATACGTTTAATTATAAACGATATGAATGAAATTGTCTTAGAATTAATCTAACAATTCTTTAGATTTCACAATAATATTTTTTTTTCAAGTGATTGAAACAATATGTTTAATAATCAACAATATGAATACAATAAATATAATTTGAGAAATCAAAAAAACACGATTTCAAAACATTTCCAACTAAATAAACGAATAATGATTGAGTGAGGGTCTTGTAATCGTCACAACAAATTAACGAATCTATTAAAATAAAATAAATTGGACTAAAAAGTAAAAAATAAATATAGTTTAAAAAAACTAAAAAACACGCTTTTATAGCATATGAAACCAACAAGTAAAAAAATAAATGTAATTACGGAAAACTAAAAAGCATGTTTCTGAAAAACATCGAACTAAAAAGTTAAAAATAATTTTCAAAATAAAATTAAAACAAAAATAAATGAAAAATACTAGTATTATTGTGAAAAAAAAACGTGGGCGCTTGACATTCGAAAAATATGGTATGCAGCGCCCACGCTTTTTTTTCACAATAATACTAGTATTTTTCATTTATTTTTGTTTTAATTTTATTTTGAAAATTATTTTTAACTTTTTAGTTCGATGTTTTTCAGAAACATGCTTTTTAGTTTTCCTTAATTACATTTATTTTTTTCTTGTTAGTTTCATATGCTATAAAAGCGTGTTTTTTAATTTTTTTAAACTATATTTATTTTATATCAGTTGTAAAGCAGTCGCCTAAACTAAACTAAAAAGAGGCTATGTAAAGCACTTGTTTTGAACTAAAATAAGACTATGTGAAGCACTTCTTGTTTTTTCGCATGCTGATTTTCTATATAGGATCAATAAAATTCAGTGGTTAAATATGTCAAATAGAAGGCTTATTTTAAGTTTTTTTAAGATAAAAATTAACACTCTGTAAATACAAGAAACAAAGAATAACTTCTGATTCATAAGCTAAAAAGCATCATTCTTAAAAAAAATCATCGTTTACGAAATATATTGAAAAAACTGAAAGGTGTGCATTTTCACCCCTATCTCCAAATTCTACCCCCTCATTTAATACCACTCTGCGGTTTTTTATCTCAATCGACCATTTGAACGATTCGTAAAATAAAAACTCTTGAACG
Source organism: Altica lythri (assembly GCA_964028335.1). Lineage (NCBI taxonomy): Eukaryota > Metazoa > Arthropoda > Insecta > Coleoptera > Chrysomelidae > Altica > Altica lythri. The sequence continues at coordinate 89,424,300 of OZ034800.1, read as the reverse complement.
TCTTAGTTCCTTTTTGCCCTATTTTTAGCATATAATCAATAACCCATAAATATGAATGATAAAGTACATTTACTCAAACGAAAATATTTTTCACTATATTTTTTAACGATTTAACGAAAAAAATAAATTGAAAAAATAGATATAAAATTCACACCGATAAAATAATGTATCATAGGAATATGTAAATTAGTGTTGTCACTATTTACTATTTAAAATTTAAAATTCACACCGATAAAATAATGTATCATAGGAATATGTAAATTAGTGTTGTCACTATTTACTATTTAAAACGAATATAAATAAAAACAATGAAACTAGATAATAACTAGTATAGTGTTGAAGGTTATACCTCTACAATTTGTTCATAATTTGAACGAAAGTGTCAATTTTCTAAAATTTAAAATTCATACCGTATACAGCTTGTTTAATTATACGCTCACTCAAATTAGAGTATGTAGTATGAAATGATTTCATTTTAAACACAGATCGTTCTGAAATTCATCAATTGATAGATCCAAATCAACGAATAATATAAAATAGGTTTCCTCTCAGAATCGATTACTACAAAAAAAAAACTTGGCAGGAATGGAATGATCGACAGACGCTATGCTTTTACTCTGCATATAAAAATGAGTTATAAAAGCTCTTTTATCATTTCCGTTTTTCGGATGTTTATGACATTGCCATTATATAATCATTTTCAAGATTTTATCATTTTTATGATCTTTTCTAATTTTTCACGATTGGTTCAGTTTTTCTTGTTTTTTTTTTTCAACATATTTCCAATTTATCGTGAATTATCAAGTTTTTTACAATTTCTTAATTTTTTCTATGAATTATCTGATTATTTAAGGTTTCTTCCAGTTTTACATAAATTTTTACACAGGTAGTAATGGAATAAATAGTATAACGCTTTTTGGTGCCTTTTGTTTAACGTTAATAATGATCCCCAAATCGTCCTTAAAGAAGCATATTTTCAAAAACCTTTATTGTTAGATTTAATATTACACTCTTTCGTAACAATCACTTAAGATAATAACTTTCCAATCCATTAAAAATTGGGAAATTGTTAGTAAACGTTTATTTGAGATAGCTCTCATGGGATTTGTGAAGCTTTTGAAATTTTTTAAATTTTAGGAAGTATACAAAGGCACAAAAAAAGTGAATTAGATGAGTTAGATGTTTCAATGGTCGATTTAACAATAATAATAATACATTCTGTATTGACATCATTTCTTCCAGCAAGTAAACTGAAAAAAATACAACTAGCAAAGTATCGTACCTACCTGCTTATTAGATCTTATCTAATACATTATGAAATATATTTTACTTACCGAATGATTTTGGGTACCCTGGAATTGCTATTGATACTTCTTAATCACATTTTCCATAAAAGTTCTCTTGATTTATACACATTTTACACAAAAACTCGATAAAATAGTCAACGGTAATATAACAAGACCTATTTTTGTGGTATCTAGATATCAAGAATATTTTAGTATCAATTTGTTGAGACATAATTTGACGTTAATAATCTGATTAAAGCCCGAGAGCTTTAATCTTTGATTATTAATGTCAAATTATGTCGAAACAAATTGTAAAATATTCGAGAAATTTAGCAACAACATAAATAGCAAACTATTAATCAAGGTTTTTCGATGGCTTTAGAATCTAATGCACCAAATCTCTCCATTGTGGAAAATTATAACAATAATTTATAATACCGTTGTTAAACTGACAAATATTTGACATTTATATTTGACGTGACTATTTCTCTAGTGCAATAGTCGCTGATATTGTTCTAGTGCAATAGTCGCTGGTATTTGATTCTGATTGGTCCAATTTCAAAAACTTATGACATTCTATTGGTTAATTTGAATCGAAGGAAATAATCAAGGGTAATATAACAAGACCTTGATTATAGTCGGCTATTTTTGTGGTATCTAGATTTCGAGAATATTTTACTATCAGTTTGTTAAGACATAATTTGACATTAATAATCTGATTAAAGCCCGAGAGCTTTAGCTCGAGGGCTTTAATCTTTGATTATTAATGTCAAATTATGTCGAAACAAATTGTAAAATGTTTGAGAAATTTAGCAACAAAAATAGCAAACTATTAATCAAAGTTGTGTTATATTTAGGAAGATTATTTCCTGAGAACAGCTTTTTCGATGGCATTAGAATCTAATGCACCAAATCTTTCCATTGTGGAAAATTATAACAATAATTAATAATGTCGTTGTTAAACTGACAAATATTTGACATTTATATTTGACGTGACTATTTCTCTAGTGCAATAGTCGCTGACATTGTTCTAGTGCAATAGTCGCTGATATTTGATTCTGATTGATCCAATTTCAAAAAATTATGACATTCTATTGGTTAATTTGAATCGAAGGAAATAATCACCGTAATTCAATTTTATATAATTTAATCACAAATGACAGTAATGTCAAATAATTTTATTACAATAAAGGACGGAACGCAATCAATCAGAATACGTTTATAGATCAAGGAAACTGCATTTGTAAAATATTTAAATAATTTATATCCAGAACACTTTGACAGAATAATTTAGTGAAACTTTCTAAGAATCATTACCTTTATCGCCGCAATTATCGTTGCTATAAACAATTGACACCACTTTCACTTTTCACTGCACTTCATACTTGACGAAAACATGTAAATGTATTATTGTATAGCAGGTGTCCACGCGGACGCATCGCTTACTCAAGTAGGAGAGAGAGAGAGAGAGAGCTCCCGCTTGCACTTCATGCTCAGAGCGAGGTAACGCCGTATTCATTTTCATTTTTCACTTTTTACTTTTTACTTTTTCATTTGTCATTTTCATTTGGAACGCCTCAGTTTTTGGTGCGTGCAGCCGGCTCCATCGAATTACAAGACGTCTCACGTCAAAAAATTTCAAAAGATAATTGTTAATCAGAGTGGAAAGTAGACTACTTTAATTTGAAGTACCTACTTTATGCCTCGGTGTTTAATCTATTACATATTTTTATTTCATTACTTAAAATAATAACCTAAATAGTTTTTTACTTGCGATTTAATAATATTTATAGTTAAAACATTACTATATATCCATTAAGTAATTGTAGTAATCTTATTAACTTTATTTTTATCTATCTCTATAGATTTTATATCACACTAAAAAATATAAACTGATTAACTATCATCTTGTAATTCCAACGTACGATTATATTTACAGGATTTATATTAATTAAATAAGTAATCAGTTTAAAACGATTCATACCTAAATTAAGTAAACATACAGCTATGGTACGAAAGTAGACTGTATTGTCTGTTGGTTATTGTGTACAAATATTTACTGGAACACAATAACTCGTACGTAAATTTATGAATAAATAAAAAGTGTGAAAGCAATTATGTAGGTAATGAAATTTTGATTGATTAAAATTGCTTTGTTTTAATTTATAGTCACTTTCTTCTCACGTTAAAATTGAGATTAACCAATGACGTACATTATATGTAAACGAACAACTAATTTATTATAATCTATTGGTTAACTGTCGAAAAATACATACCTACACTAAATCGACCATTTTTTTGTAATGTAGGAAGAATGCCCCGATTTAGGTTTTGGACGGTGTTTATGTCAATTTATTTCAACTTTCGGTTGATTCGATTAATCAACTCTTGCTGTTCTCGTTCCAGTCCAATTTTCAATTGGACGTGCTCCTGAAACGACTAGGGGATTGTCCTTTTTGACACAAATAGAATTTTTTACTTGATGACCGAATCCAATGTATTTTCGCATGACAGCTCGCAAGATCCGATCAAAATATAAATTCATCGCTAGTGTGATATTTTCCGATAAATTGCTTTAATCTTGGCTATTATTGATCGATATAAAAGTCAGGTTTGATTGGTTTGACTTTGTGCGAATCAATGGCACTAAAAACCCTTTGAAGAAGTGGTCACTTACTAACAGTTTTGGCTTAAATTTTAATTTGCTAGCATATTTAACTTTGTTTAGTTTTGTTTTTATATTGCAGAGTAAAAACCGTCGTTGCCGATTAATTCATGGTACGAATAAGTAGGATTCATCATCACAAATAATGAATTTTTCATTCGCAAACCGTTGACATCGACGTTAAAGGCCAAATTTTTGGTATTTTTTTTTTAGTTGTTTCGCTGTATATTTTGATACGTTGCATACACTCCAAAGTTAACAAAAAATATTTATAACAATGCTAAACTAATTTTTTGTACAAACTGAACACTCAAACCACTTTACAACCAATTCAATCGAAGACATATCTTGAACTGTTAGTTTATCATCGTACAACTCTCTACAAATTAACGATAAATAACAGGTAGAAATATAATTTGTTAATAGGCCAATTAAGTTAGACGTTGACTAAAATCTGTTTAAATGCTTTAAAATTTGTGAGTTTTATTGTTGTAAAATACCCTAAAGATCGATCAAAAAGTTTTCCAAACTCAAATTGTTTTTTCCGTCTTTCGCAAAACTTATTTATTTCCACGTTTATATATGTAGTTAGTTTGTTGGCATTACCTACTCTTCACCTCCAGTTGCCGGTCCTGGTAGCTTGTGATAATTATACAAGGGTATTATTTAGTTTTACAAGTATTATCAAAATGACTTTTATAATGAGACACTATAGGTATTTGTGAATATACTTTACTTTTTTATTACGGCAGTATTTCAAAACACGTGATGTAAGCTTCTATTTGAACACATCAAGAATTTCACATGTACCTACTGATTGCTTTAAACAGATTGGCAATATATTTACGGAAATCCAGTTTGTACGGAGCAATTTAAGTTTGACAGTTCACTAAAGGAGCACAGTTGAGCATGACAAATGATTGACATTTGTGTGTTTGTTTATAGAGTCTAATATAATACGTCTGAAGTTGGTCTTAATCCTTAAAGAACCAGAATGAATTTTCAGAACAAAGTTTTATCGCAGTTACAACAAACTTCCATTTAAACAAAATTATATATTCTTAAATTTCAAGAAAAAATTAAAATTTTATTTTTTATTACTGGTTGCTTATTGATTTTTGGTTTTGTTATGATATGATTATTTGATTCTGTTAATTGTATTTAGTTGTATATATTTATGTTTACATATTAGATATATTGGATTTATGTTTATATATTAGACATATTAGATTTATGTTTACTTATTAGATATATTACATTTATGTTTATAAATTAGATATATTTGTTGTTTATAGGCTTTTGTTGAAAAACGCCCTGCCGTGATACTTCGCCTATTCATCCTCTATGTATGTGTATCATATTTAAATGATGAATGATTAAAGACGTTTTATTATTATTATGTAAAAAAGACTTATACACTTACTCAGCAAATGCTAGTAACATTCACCTCAAGCGTAAATTGGAATAGGGTCAGAAATTTGCGAAAAGTATGCTATTCAGAATCATTGGAATAGGGTCAGTATTTACATGTTAAGAAATTTGCGAAAAGTATGACACCTATTCAGAATCACTTCCTTCTGGATATTCATGAAGTATTCCTATGATAACTCAGATTAATAAGACTTATTGCGAAAAGTATGACACCTTTTCAGAATCACTTCCTTCTCGATATTCATGAAGGTATTCCTATGACAACTCAGATTCATAAGACTTTTTTAGAAACTCTTGGAGATTAGGTCTGTGGATGACACCGGTATCACTTTGACTTTCTCACCATGTCATATCTGTTGTACACCTCAATGGCAAGATCGGTGTATTTTGCCACCTTCTCATTGTATTTATCCAAAACGTTGTTATTATTTGGTACAGCAACATCCACTAGACGAACTGAGTTAGCCTTTGTATCCACTATTACAATATCTTTCCGATTATGGGTCACATGTCCATCGTTGATAACGGGCTCATCGTAGTTTAGTCTAAAATAAGCGATCTCAAGAACTTGCGGGTGATACTTGTAATAAGGAAGAAGTGTATCTCCTAATTAATCTAAATTTATTATTGCCCAACTTCTGGTGCATGATGTTGCACACCTGAGTCTGCGTAGGTAATCGGTGCCAGCCCGATGTTACGTGCTGTATGGTAACCGTGATTTGTTGGCACTTTCTACACTTGTCTGATACACAATTTGGATAACCTATACTAGATTTTTGATAATTGTTTGTATTGATGATCTGATCCCGAATTGCAATAATATATCCTTTCGTCGTCTCAAGGAACAATATGTGCCCTCAGAAAGCTACCTTTTTGACGCTTTTTTGTCAATGTGGTGGTGGTCATGGTGGTATCGTCCATGTTGTGAATTCTCACTCTGCCACGATTACTATTATCGCAGACAGTGTCGTTCCTCTTAAATTCACTATCGTGAAAAACTCTTTTGGTACTTGTCAATTTAAAAATGAGAGAAAATCGTACATCTTATTTAATCATAAGAAAACAAAAGTACTAATTTTCAATCGATATATTACTATTGGTAGTGATATTAAGCTTGCTCCCTATAAAATGAATCCAATCAAAAAGTAAATACTTAGTAAAATTGGATAATAATCAAGATAATTCCCGTACCAACACAAGTATTATTCTAAGAATGTAAAGTTAAGATCTTAAAGTTAAAAATTAAAATACTACTCTAATTAGCGAAAAAGGAGAAGCAATTCATAAATAAGAGAACAAGTAAAAAACACTGGAAACAATTTCTATGCAAGCAAATATATCGGAATAACACTGTTGTCGTAGGTCTCTTAATATAAATACCTAGTAAAACAGTATTTCATAAATAAAAATTTAAAATATTAATCTAAGTTAATTATTATTTGTACCGAATGTTCGTTCAGAAACTGCAGTGCATAAAGCACTATTGGGCTTTACATAATTTATTACCTATTATTCGAATTTTCCTTTGTTTTTTAATATCTTTCAATATATCGATCGTACTTTACACGATAAACAACATGAAACCCAATTGAAAAACATTGGTTTACAAACTAATCGCATAATGCACAAAATGTACTACATATTAAATATTTCTTGTGGATGCTGATACAAATAGTCAACTCAGCCAAATGAATATTTATGAGGAAATAATCGGACTATGATATCTTTGAATGTATATATTCAAGATAGAAAATAAACAAATGTGAATGACCAAATGATCATTATTCAAACTATACTAATCAGACTGAAAACCATTAAAAAACAAGCAAAATAATAGTCAATATGAACATTTATTGGATTGTAATCCTGAATCAATTTTGGTTTAATCCCGGAAATTGGAAAAAACTAATATGAAAATACTTGCACTCTACAATCTAATATGTATCTATCTGTTTTCATGAAAGAAGGAAGGACATTCTAGCCTACGAACCAATAACAATATGCTATATATCAATGAAAAGGTTTTTAATGTACTTTATATTTTGTCATGGTGGTAAGTCCCAAATCGCTGTTTGGAATGAGCAAACATTTTTTTTCGGCATTTTTGCATAAGATGTTAACAAGAAGCAATAATGAAACATACGAACAAGCAAAGATATGCATTCACTTGTGATTGTTTAATCGCGAATCTGAAGCTGTTTTAGGAGTGTGTCTTTCAAAGATCCTATAAAATATTTCAATTAATTTTTTATTTTTTTAAAATTTCAAACAACAAGGAATGTCGAAGGACATTTTGAGTACGATTGATTCGAAGCGAAGGATTAAATTTTTTTATATAGAATGCCCACATAAATATTTAAATCTACAATCTAACTTCTAATACTTCTCGCCGAAGCAAAAGTGCGATCATACAAGTGGTTTCGATATTATCCATTGGAAAGTTGATATAAATCAGCGATTCATGTAGATTTTCTGCGACAATGATTTTTTAGTCGCTGCGACTATAAATCGCAAGCGGATGCATATCCTTAATGTGCGAGTACCTACAACTGATTGTCTTAAGGCAGAATCCACAACCCGGAAATTATTATTGATTAGAAAGGTGTCCCAGGAGGAATTTCATATCAATCGGAAATAGATTCAACGACTAAGGGGGTTTCGGGAGCGATAAACCGATTTATTAGGTTTATTTTACGCGTGTTTTCAGGCAATAACAAATTGCTACAATAACCAGTCAATAATCATTTCAAGAGAACCTTCATGATAACAATCCGTTCTTCCCACACGTTCTTCTAAAGTCAGATGCCTAGAAAACTGGACTAACATAGGAGCAGAACGCTCTTATGATTATTTACATGTTTCACGAGCAAAACTCGGTCATTTAGGTATCAATTATATTTGATGACAAATTTTTTATGCATCCAGTAATTTTGAATAGATTTCAGTTAAGTCAAGGAATGGGCTATATAACTGGTAGTTTTCTTATCAGTTGTGATCGGTATAAAAATAAGTAGAGTTATTACCATTATGGAAATATTTCTACGAAGTTGTAAGCTATGTTGTGTATTATGTAATTACTTCTAATTTCAAATGGTGAACTCTTCGATCTAAAGAATTTTATTAATTTACACACAGTTATTTTTAAATACATAAAAATGATTACATAAGGATTTTCAAATAATTCAAATACCGATAAATAATATTTCTAAGATAATGCGAAACGTATTCTGTTTGACCGAAACTCTCATAGATTGGGTTGACCTAATTTTTTAAAATCCGCCAGAAAAATTGTGCTAAAGATAGAATTCCATAAATATTCATTATTTTTTTAATAGTTTGTAAGAGCGTGGAATGGTGTCAGATTGACGGCACCGAATCTCTTATAGTTTTTTTTTTAATGAAAACTGTTAAAATTGGAATAAAAATAATCACTATTTATCAAGGTCAAGATATTTATACTACCGCTATTATTTTTTTATATAATTTAACCTTGTATACATGTAAAAATAGATTATATATAATTAATATTGTTAAAAATGCAAAATATGATTGAATGTTAAGGGTCTGATACTAATGAAGGAAACTATTAGTAAATTTTATATTTAATATTATTTGATTTATAGATCTTTATACGTAAGTTAAGTAGTTACCTGCCAAAAATTAATTTTAAATTTATATTTGACCGCAGAGAAATGCGTTTTTCTCACAAACATCAATTTTTAAACAACTGCCTTTAATCAAATTGATGTGCTTATAGATTGACATTAAATAGCTTAACTACGTGAGAATTAATGGTTATTATAGCAACTACTGTCAGATATAAATTTGCATTTAACACCCTTAATGATATTAAAAGTAAATAAATAAAGTAAGTAGTTCACAATTGGAGTTAAGAGAATTAATGGTTAAAGAGTATTTCGCGTCACCCCTTACCTGAGCTCAGTAGGCTGCTAATAAAATAGCAATAAAAGAGACCTTTTCGCCTACCCTCATTGCATGTGGTTGTATGAATTCACGATTTTACAATCTATTGTTTATATTTAACAAATACATGTGTTTAATTTTTTATAAATAAAAATAAATAAATAAATATCAGAAACGTAAAGATAATTTTTTTCTGATTTCAACCATATATAATACTTACGCAAAATTTTATAGTTTACAGATATGACACCAAAATATTCTAAATTACACTGAGAAACAAACAAGAGATAGTCTCATAATGTGGTACAAAAATGCCCAATAATTATTAAATTTAAATCCAAGACTGCAAGGGATAATCTCATAATAATGTTTTGAAAATAATATATAAGTAAAAGAATACCTTAATACTACAAAAATGCTTAATTATCAAATTTAAATCCAAAACAGCAAGGGATAATCTCATAATGAGGTTTTGAAAATAGATAAACTTTAACAATTCCAATAACAATCACATTGAAAGAGATTTACCCTAATTAAAATGCTATTTCATTACAAAATATCCTAATGTTTTTTTAATATCAATTTGTATTGTTCGGTAATAACAGAAAATATATAAAATGTTAGCCAGTATTCACAAACAATTATTTGTGTCTTGTTTTACGCACGGTATACCTACATCATCCTATTGATTGTTCGGTAGTGATAAAAAATATATAATCTGTTTGTGTAAAGTATTCATCATAATAATCTTATGATGGAATTCCTCCGCAGTTCTACAGCTTTTAAGGATCACATAAAGGAATTGGGTTTGGTAATTTTTTTGATGGTACATGGATTTGTTTCACGTTCCAGGACATGTGTGTGTGGGAATAAAATCCAACTTGGCCAACAAAAAAGACAAGGAAGAGAACCAAGTTATCGGTGTCGCAGACGGAACTGTTGTACTGAAACGTCCTGCAGGACAAATTCGTTTCTAGATTTTTCGACACTTCCTATAGTTCAGTTGCTGATTATTTTAGTAATGTGGATTAAGGAGTATCCAGTCACAGTAATAGTAGCGGAAACTGGAGTTTCCAGGAAAGTTGTGGGTCGCTGCCTTCAACATTTCACAAACCTTCTATTTCACTGGATGCTGGAAATCGATGAGCAAATAGGCGGTCCTGGACACATAGTGGAAATTGATGAAATTGCTTACGGAAAACGAAAGTATCATCGCGGACGTCTGCAAAGGACACGGTGGGTGGTTGGAGGAATAGACCGACAAACAAAGAGAGTTTTTCTTACGTTTGTGCCTAACAGAAACGCTATCACGTTACAGTTATTCAGGAAAATGTTTTGCCTGGATCCATTGTAATGACTGACTCGTGGAGAGGATATCCTGGTTTAAACCACCTTGGATACCATCACTATCAAGTCAATCACCAACGACATTTTGTGGATCCAAACAATCGACGTATTCACACCCAAAATATCGAAGGTAAATGGTCTGTCTTTAAGAAGAAAAAAGTTTTGTATTTGAATTCGTGTCGAAACAATTGAAACTTAAACAGCGAGCTAGTGTTTATGATTGGCAATATCATATTAAAAAGTATTAAACATGTAGAATGTTTATTAATCAAAAAGCAAAGTTTACTGTTGTTTGACTTTCTGTAATTCCCCTGTGTTTCATTCTTACCTACTACAAAGAACGTCTTTATATTTTGTTTATAGAACTGTAAAAAAAGACAGTAAAGATTTTATTACATAAACGAAAACTCACAATCAATCCACATATATAATGTATTTGTTGTTTAAAAGGAAATTACATAAATATTGGCAACTAGTTTCGGGAAATGTTTCCCATCATCAGGCCTATAAGTTACAAAAGAGGATAAAGTTAGAAACAAAATATTATACATATTATATATATCATACAAACCTTAATAATTGTAACTATAAATACAGCACTGTTCGGAAATATGGATAATACCAGAATCTTGATTAATGTGCTTTCGATTTTTTTGATAAATAAAAAAAAAACGTTAGAGCTTATGCAGGACGGTCTAACAATTTGCGCAAAAAGTCAATTGACTAGTATGCGTGCTTGTCTTGATGAAGTATATTGAATCGTTAAGAGTTGTTAGAAGCTCAGCGATGACTTGTTAACAAATCAGCATTAACAGTGCTTTGATCTTTGTAGAGAAATTGTTGATACAAGATAAATGTCGAGACACTGCCAAAATATGTTTTAGTCGGCTTTTCTTTACCTTGGAACACCCAAACAGATGACTGTATGACTGTATTTTAGTTCCTATTTTCTAGTTCGTATGATTCATCATCATTTACGATTCCGTACACGTTTTTCAGTTTCGTGCATTGAAGCGGTTTTTTGACACCAGCTCCTTTTTGTGATTGGTATCCAACGAGAAACTATTTATTTACTCAGGAATAGGTAGTGCATACAAATATATTAATAGAAGGATAACATAAGCATAAAAGACAATTACGACAATTACGGAAAGTACCCAATAGTCAACTATGTAACTATTTAAGACATATCTTATGAGACTTAGTGATTAGACAATCAAGAAATGACATCAAGCAACAAACGAAAAAATATCATATATGGCATTACTCGAACCTGCATCCTCTACCTACAGCCGGTAGCGCCTTTAACCACTTCAACCACAGATTAATTAGTAGTTTGTCGATCATCTTGATTTACTTCATGTAACACATAACATTCACTCAATTCCTCCTGAACCACATATATTAATGATGTTAATTTCTCGACAACTGATAAGTCAAACTCTTGTCTTATATTTTTATTTTATTAGGAGACCTGAAACATATATTTTTTATAAACTAATTATTTGAGACATCTCTCATAGGATTATTGAAGTTTACAAATTATACAAACAACAAATGACATTAAAAAGAAATCGACAAAATGTCACAAGTAACAGGACTCGATTCTCTACATATATATAGACAGTAGCGTCTTACAGTAGCGTCTCTAACAACTTAGGCCAAAGATGCAGTAGTATATAGTCGGTATCTTAATGAGATATGTCGATTTCTCCATTATTCAAGTTATTTCTTGTTTGTCAAACTTTTAAATTTTAAGAAAGTAACTAATGCCTTGAAAAAATTTCAGATATATATATATATATATATATATATATATATATATATATATATACTAGCTTTTACCCGCGGCTTTGTTCGCGTAAAATTGGGATATTCACAAATGATTTAATGACTATCTATTTTACATATAAAATTTTAATTTTAATCATTCTGTAGGTATATTCTTAGTAAAATAAGTCTGGCATAACTACTTTTAATTTTTTTTTATTTAAAATTTCATGTTTCTTAGTCAACCACGCTGCAACCAGTGAACAGATTTTTATATTAATAAATCATACAACACCGGTTATGACTATCTTATAATATTGAACTATGACAGTTCTACATTAGACCTAATCATCTGTAGAATATAGTAATTTGTCATTTGTTTTAATAACCTCATAGCACTATCTAGTTTCGAATATCAAAACTAAATTATAGCACGTATGTATGCATGTTGTGTATTATTTCAGTGGTATTTTTGAATGTATCAATGAGATACTTTCATACAAAATCTGAAATCACTCTATTATTCCGATAAAGGAATAGGGGGGGGGGGAGGAGTAGTTTTTATACACAGAAGTTAAGTTGAAAGAAGACCAATACATCTGTGAAAAACGCATTCGAATCGAATCAGTAGTTTTCATGTGATGCGCGCACAAACATACAGACAGACAGACAAAACAAATATAACCACATTTTTGGGTTCCAAATCGATTTACCCGCGATGTTCGCGTGGCGTGTTGATTGTTGTATAAAAAGTATCCGACTCCCGTTCAAATCTTATTGATTGATTTCTAGACATACAATATAAGTACACCTCCACAACCTCTAAATAGCACACATTTTAATTTTCTATTCCCTTACTTCAAAAACATAAGAATTTCATACAAATTTCCAACCCCCGTTTTACCCCCTTAGGGGTAGAGTTTCGTAAAATCCTTTCTTAGCGGACGTCTAGAACCCATAAGAAACATACCTACCAAATTTCAAGTTTGTAGGCCTTATAGTTTCTAAGATATGGTGATCAGTGACCTTTCGCTTTTATAGATTAATACGTCAAAATGTCCGTTAAAACGCATTCTTTTTATTCCTTGTATCGATTCTCCAAATCTGGCAATAAGTCTGCTACCTTGAAACAGTTGGAATTCAAATGGAAATATTTTTCCAGTTGCTTTCAGTTCGCAAGTTGTGCCATAAGTATACAACCTACCCATATCGGCTACATAAAGGCGTTTTGTATCGTTAGGGGTCCCGGATCGGTCCATAGTAAAACACCTAAATTTTTGGCAATCGTTGGACACGTGCCTTACTATATTAGCTCTAACTTGAGCAGCCATTGAAATATTTCCATAAAGCAAATAAGACAGAGATGAAAATAAACACGCTCCATCGCCAGATATCTCTTTTACTCTACATCGGATTGCTAATCCTTCAACTGTGACTGTTATAATTTCTCTATCCATTTTTCAAACAAACGTAAGGACACTTTGATATAAACGTCAGTATAATCAATTAAAAAAAACAAATCTAAGCTAGCACCTAATTGACATGAAACTTTGAAATAAACACAATTTTTATCAAAGAAGAAAAAAACAAATATTACTAACTAATTTGGAACGAAACTTGTAAACCTCCACAATCTCTAAAGAAAACATTTTAATTTTCAAGTCCCTTATTTCAAAAACATAGGACTTTCATACAAACTTCCAACCCCCGTTTTACCCCCTTAGGGGTAGAGTTTCGTAAAATCCTTTCTTAGCGGACGTCCAGAACCTATAAGGAACCTACCTACCAAATTTCAAGTTTGTATGTCTTATAGTTTCTGAGATACGGTGATGAGTGAATTTTCGCATTTATATATATAGATATATATATATATATATATATTGTAATGGTTACTCTTCTATGCCACAGCTTTTGGGTATGGGTCCTTCTCTTTTTTTTTTTTGCTGATTCAACTCAAACCAATTTTTATTTAATTCAATCTTTTATTTAACTTTTAACTTTAACTTAATAAAAATTACAATCAATCAAATTCAAAAATTATAAATTATTAATCAAATCAAAAATCAATAACCAATCATCGTTTCCATAACATTTTCCCTCATATTTCTATCAATCAAAAAAAATAGTCACTGGTCTATGTCGTCATACTTTACAGTAAGATATTTTAATTTACACAATAGACACAGTGATACCATAACAATATATATATATATATATATATATATATATATATATATATATATATATATATATATATATATATATATATATATATATATAATGCTAATTATTTTGGCGAGAAAAATATCACACGAAAAAACTGGGTAAATATCCAAGTAATAAAAATTTAATATCAACAATAAACATAAAAATGCTGTATACCATTGAGAAACCACACAATATCCTTAACAGAGAAGTGGTTAAAGTTAATTGAATGTAGGCGGAAGAAAATTAAAAGACCTACAGAAGTATGCCATGGATACCAAAGAATCTACAAGACTGGCTAAAATGATGTTGTTAGATCGAAAAAATAATGGCTTCATTCACGATACATCACCAGGTCAATATAGGTAATAAATCCTAAAAGACTAGAAAAATTTTAAATTAAATCCGCACATTGAAAAATGATAAATTTATTAAGAAAGGAAAAAAATAAAATAAAACAACGAACAACGTAAAGATTTTTAAAAATAAATGGTTGACTATACAGAGTGTAACTAAATAAATGCAATAAACTTTAAGGGGTAATTTTACATAAATAAATAATGTGTTTTTAATTTGATATATCTGTGACTTACCATTTTTTTCTTTAAAAAATGAGATTATTGCCGGTATGTGCGCCAATGATAAACATACAATTTTTAATTGCATATCAAAAAATGCACAAGACCAATCTCATAAAACCAACAAATTTCATTTGCATATCTCGTTTGGTTTTGTAATTTGAACACGATTTGTTTGGTGTATTGTGGCTAGAAAGTGAAACTAACTCATGAAAATTTTTGTGCAATGTTTTTTTACGACCTTCGACTTGGAATATCAAGACAGGAGTACATGGATAATGTTAGCTCCTTTTTGACAATAAAGCTCCATCCTCTATTCAGCCCTGACTTGACATTAATTAACTTTTTTTATTACCGCATATGAAGAATAAATGACATAGCCAACGTTTTTCGGCGCCAGAAGAAACCATTGATGCAATTAAAAATCATGTTTTGGAGGTACCTCAATGGGATTGGAAAAAATGCTTTGAAAATTGGTTTGAGCGCATGACAAAATGTCATGGAGAATACTTCGAAAAACAATAAAGCTATCAATGTTTTTTGGGCTATTAGGCCGGCGTCGATTGTCTTGCTGACTTGACGTTTCGCCAACACGAGCGGTTGGCATCTTCAGAAGTTGCTTCCTGGTTGACAGTCTGCGAACTACTAAGCTCTGCGTGATCGTAGCCCGTATTTATACGTCGGGAAGGAAGTGGGCGTGGCCTTAGTTGCTTTCGATTCCAATCGGTTCTGGTCGGTGTTGTTCGTTAAGGGTAGAGTTTTCGCACCCTTTTTTATCGGGACCCATGTTTTGTTAATCTTGGCTGCTTCCTCTTTTTTATTAAAGTTGTTCGGGTGCTTCTCTATCTCTATGGCTTCTCTATAGAGTCTGGAATGGTATGCTGATGTAGTAGCGAGGACTTGGGTCTCCTCAAACTTAATCCGATGGTCCATAGTGAGGGTATGTTCCGCTACAGCGGATTTGTCTATCTGCCCCAGACGACAATTGGCCTTGTGCTCTTTAATCCTGGTGTTGATCGAGCGTTTGGTGGTTCCTATGTACACGCTTCCACATGTGCACGGAATGCGGTAAATTCCCGAAGCCGACAGTGGATCTCTTCTGTCTTTTGCCGATCGAAGACATTCTTTGATTTTTCTCGTTGGTTTGAAAATAGTTTTCACATTTTTCTTTCTTAGCAATCGACCAATTCTGTCTGTCACTCCCGGAATAAAAGGCAGAAATGTTTTTGCCACTGGTTGGATTTGCTCATTTTCCTTGGGTCTACGATTTGTTGGTCCAATCGATCTTTTGATTTCCCGTTCTGAATAACCATTGGCCCTTAAAGCATCATGAATATGAGTTAGCTCTGCGTTTAATGCCTCGGGTTCGCAAATCCTTCTTGCCCTTTCTGCTAAGGTTGTGATGACTCCATATTTCTAACATGGGTGGTGGTTGGAATCCCTATGTAAATACCGATCCGTATGTGTAGGTTTTCTGTACACTGTGTGGCCCAATGATCTTCCTTTTCGTGATAATAACACATCAAGGAACGCCAGCTTGTTGTTGTCTTCGATTTCCATCGTAAACTGTATCTTTTCATGGATGCTGTTAATAAATAAAGCTATTTTTGATAATAAATTTCGGTGTTGTCATTATTAGGCTCAAAATATAAATAGCAAACACTCATTATTTTTTCATGCAGAATCACCCTCTGAAGTTTGTCGCATTTATACTGTTAAAAGTTTTAAACAACTTTGAAAACTTACATAACATTTCCTGACTTAATTAACTAATTACAAGAAAATACGATAAAACAAATAACTTTTAATTTCAAGCAATATAAAACAAATTACATAACTTAATGTGACTCCATTTTTCTTCAAACAAAACACTGTAAATACAAAATAATTATTCTAGTATCACATATTAGTAAAAGTTTTTTTCGATCCATTTATTGTCACATCGATTTTTTTATTAGCTTTGTTGTCATTATACACGTTTCAAATAACATTATGTTTGTATGGCATGATAGCCGGACTTCCCTCATGCAATACTAAAAGTGTTATCGATTTGTTAAGAAAAAAAGGACTGAAAGCATTTGAATCTGGTCAAATGGGTTGAGATATTATAGTTATTTTGACAAAAGTAGGTCACTGAGAAGGTCTTCTACTGTGTGGCCCGATTTTTACTTTATTTGGCGAAGACGATCGTTTCCAGTACTTAGATAATTTCATACAAACTTATCATTTTTTTAAGATTCGATATGAATAAGATAATAATCAAACGATATTTATCTGAAAGAAGGCGTAGATAATGAAGTAATTAATAGATAATAATGCGTACCTGAATATTAATGGTATGACCAACAATATTAAACTTCCTATTGTTTATTTCTGTTTCATTGACTGATATAAAGTACCTACTCAACTTATACCACTTTAATACAAGCTCTTAGTTAATTGTAATATCAATTAATATCCAAACATAATCTTTATATACAAGATAATAACACGATTTGAGTTTTAATTTAAAAATTATTAATTAAAATTCATCGTACAGTAATTTGCAATTTACCAATGGAAATTCTGAACACGAGCTTTAATCAAACTTGGAAATTAGAAGCTGAGTATAACCGAGACAAACTAACATTAGGTAAACCCTAAAATTAGTTTCAATACGTATCAAATACAATATTGTAAACGCTAAATCGATTCCTGACTCCAATTAAGATATTTACGAGCTTGAATTAAACTCTCAAATAAGAAGCAGAATAGAACCAGAACTCTAGCTAACGTTTTAATATCATATACCATTTGGAAAGACTGTTTATTTTTTGCTCTAATTCGAATACGAACCTTGCAGTGGACATTTAAATTCTTGTAGTTAATAAAATAAGGAATTTCCATAAATAAAGGAAAAGAATACTAAACAGAATAGCAATTAAAAAAGATGAAAGGAGTACTTTTAATAACCCTAAGTTCAGTTTCAACGTTGACTAGTCCATTACTAGCTCTTCAATGGATATGATAGACATTGAAAATCTCGCAAAATATTAATCCGTTTACATATTGTAAACAGAAGAGCAAAAAGCGGTTCGCGTCAATTGGTGTCGAAAAACATTCGAATGCATGGTTCAAAAAGAAAGCTCAAAAAACATTTATAGCATTGTTAGTAGCGATGAATCTTGGATTTCGAACCGGAAAATAAACACCAATCGGTTGTGAGGGTATATAACGATGAAAAAAAGAACCAATAAAAGTGATCCGTTCTCGAAGTGTGTCAAACAAAAGAGGTCGCAACGGCGAATCATCCTCCATCAGGATTGCCCAAAAGACAATCGAGTTTTTCAAAATATCGAATTGTTAGACCATCCAACGTATAGTCCCGACTTAAGTCCCAACGACTTCTTCACATTCCCAAAGATCAAGAATTTAATGCGTGGGCAGTGATTACAGTCGCCAGAAGAAGCCATCGATGCCTTTCAAACAGCGATTTTGCAGGTGTCAACTAAAGACTGGAATAACTGTTTTACCAATTGGTTTGAACGAATAGTTAAGTATTTTTTGTCTTCATAACTATATGCAAAACCAATATAGTATAGATTCTGGATCTGGATCTGGAAATTTGGGGAGCGGCGAGCTAGTGCTTAGCCAGCACTGAGGCCACATATGACCCATTGTGCATCCTCCCGTATTGTAGGGATATCCTCACCTCAGGCTGTCACCAGGCCTAGTGATCCCGAGGGGGATCTCCCTGACATCGGCTGGTGTAAGCCAATATTCGCCCAACACGGAGCTTCTGATTTCAGAAAAAGCAGAGCAGTCATACATAATGTGTTCTACTGTTTCCTCTTCTTGTTCGCAGCCTCTGCATAGCGGCGATTCTGTTAATTTCATCCTTAAGAGATGTTGTCGCAATTGGCAGTGACCTGTCAAGATTCCCACAGCTGTTCGGAGATTTTGTCTGGTCAATGCCTTAATTTTTTTTGATGTTTCCTCGCCAGGATGAGGTAATAACTCTCTGGCCAGTCTACAGTTCGTAGGGCTAACATATTTGTAGCCGGCAGCCCTCCTTGCTAAATTGTTCGCAATGCGGTTGCCTTTAGAGTTCCCATGTCCTTTGATCCAGCTGAGAGTGACCACGTTATTCTGGCTGGCCTCAGTTAGAGATTGGTGACATTCTAGTACTAAACTTGAAGTGAAACGTGGTCTATTCAAGGTCAGTAGTGCTTGTCGGCAGTCTGTGTATATATTTATATTCCTGCCTGTGATGTTTCTATTGATTAATTCTTTTGCAGCTATGGTTATGCCTGTGAGTTCTGACTGAACCACACTTGACAAGCCATCCATAGCCCATTTTATTTTTAGGTTTAAGGATCTAGAGTAAATTCCACATCCTACACCTTGCTTTGTTTTTGATCCATCCGTATATACGCTCAGAGCGTTCACTACGTTGGGGTCAGCTGTCTTGTTTTGTAGGGTTTTTCAAAGACAAATCTTGGTGCGACGGCATCCGTGTCTGCCTGTAGGAGTGGTATCACTTTTATCGATTCCCTCCACAGACTGTCCCTATGGGTGCCAGTCTCTACAGTGGGTTCGATACCAACCGTGCGAAAGCGTACCATGGTCATCAATGCGACCTCATTAACAAATATGTCAAGGGGGGTGAGACCCAGTATGACTTCCATTGCGCTGGTCGGTGTGCTTCGCATGGCTCCTGTTACTAGAACGCATGCTGATCTTTGGATTTGGTTTAATTTTTTGATGGCTGTCGTTTGATTAACTTTAGGCCACCACACGACAGCACCATATGTTAGCATAGGTCTTATGATTGCCGTGTAGATCCACATGGTGACCTTGGGGGATAATCCCCAGGTCTGTCCTATGGTTCGGCGGCATTGCTCATAAGATATAAATGCTTTTTTAACTCTGCTTTCTATGTGTGAGTTCCACGTCAGCTTGCTGTCAAGGATAACACCTAAGTATTTCACTTCTGTAGCAAAGCTTAATTTAACGTTGAAAAGACTAGGTGCGTTTAAGCCCCTAGGTTTCATTTTCTTCGTGAAGAGAACCATTTCTGCCTTTTTGAGGTTAATAGACAGCGATTGCTCTTTACACCATGTCTCTAAAGTTCTGAAAGCCACTTGCATTCTGTCGCAAAGGGTGCTTTCAAACTTTCCTGTTGGCAGAATAACAATGTCGTCTGCGTAGGCTACTGTATAGATTTTGTCATGTTCATTGAGGCGGTGAATTAGGCTGTCTAGAACAATGTTCCACAGTAGAGGTGATAAAACCCCTCCCTGTGGACAGCCCCTCGTAACCTTGCCTCGTATCTTGACATCATTTACAGTTATTTCTATTGCACGCATGGAGAGCATGCTGAGAATCCATCCGCTTACTGTTGTAGGTACATTTCGATCAGTAAGCGAGTGCATTATTTTAGGGAACGTGGTTTTGTCGAAAGCTCCCTCGATATCTATGAATACGCCCAGGGTGGACTCTTGTCCAATGATCGCTCGATCAGACCAACCACATGATGTAGGGCCGTATCGGTGGATTTCCCTGTTCTATATGCATGTTGATTGGGATGCAGTGGTTTGGTGTTAATCACTGTATCCTTTATGTACCTTTCATTTAGCCTCTCTAGCGTTTTTAATAAGAATGCATAAGGCTAATAGGTCGGTAAGCTTTTGGAATGGAGTAATCCATTCTTCCAGGTTTTGGTATGAAGACAACCTTTACTTCTCTCCACATCTTCGGTATATAATTCAGAGCTAGGGAAGCTCTGAATATTTGCACTAGGTGAGCAAGGAGCTCCTCCAGACCCCACTGCAGCAGGGCTGGATAAACTCCGTCCAGTATAGTATAGATTATAGTTAATAGTTTTCGCAAATCACTCTTCAACAATATGCTGGTAAGATTTATGAAAACAAAGTAAAAATATATTAACTATAGAAAATTGAATTAAAAGCCAATTAATGTACATCTCAACAACTGAACTGCAGAAACTTTTCGTTATTAATCAGTGACTCTCAAGAGACATGTATCAAAACTTTTTCCATTTCTTTTCCTTAATTATATTTCCATGACAGTTCAACATACAATTTTATTTGTGAATGTGAATACTTTTTTATTTGCACTGTAATTGATTAGAGAATTTATATAATGATTGTTTTCAAAAATTTAGAGCAAATTATGCTTAGAATCACGCTCCAGTGCGTGACCAATCCGTCCCTATTAAATTTCCTTTGACGCCACTTCACACGCTAATATTTATTTACTAGTATAAGCCAATCAAGAAAATATGTAAAAATGCATTTATTTAAAAACATGAAATGTTTTCATAAATAAAATTTGTATTACAATAATCAAACATTCATTACAAATCCCACTGTAATAATTATTGTATTAATTATTAAAAATGAGAAACATATTGTGATCAGAAGTAAAAATATAACTGTTCTTCAAGATTTAAATCATGTATGGGACCCTTTGACATGTTGTGGGCCAAGTCTTTTATCTCGTTTATAAGCTCGTTAAACCGTTTCAGCATATTTCCTTTACTTGGCCATCTGACTTTACAATAATATGTTACTTCGTCGTATTCGAATGATGTTTCACCCAAAAACGCCTTTAACTTGACCCTCAGGATCGAATAAAATCGAATGGACTTAACACAAGATCTGTTTGTGCATCTTTTTCTACATTTAATTCAGTTGCTTTTTCATTCAAAATTCCGATGAAACCTTTACGTATAACCTGACCACAAAAAGTGCACAATCTGAGTATACTCCTACTAATTTTAATCATAACAAGCAAAAAAATGTCCTCTCCTCTAGTGGTTCCTTATAGCAGCTGTAAAGCAAGCAATTCCTCAGTAACAGTAAACTCTTTATCAAGAACTTGAATAAATATAGCCAGTTCAGCTGATTTTGACAAATCTTGTCTAATGCTATGGAGAATGATTCAAAACTAGTCATACAGTAAGTCAATGTTGAATTTTTCAAATTCAATTTTCGTTTCAGGACACAAATCAGTGCAAACTTCTAACTCCTTGATAAATTCTCCTTTTACAGAGGTTTTTAATGAACTAACATAAAACTAGTGTAAACAAAATTATCAAGTTGTGTTCTTTGTTTATGAAACATTTGGTGCTGGTTTTTCAAAATTTGCAGTAAGTTTTTAGATTTTGTCTTTTCTTATGTATCCTGTCAGTGAGTGTACCGCACTTTGCTTGGTTGAGTAATGCCTCTTGATATTGAATTCTTCCATCACTGAAATGGATTTATTACACAATAAACAAATA
The DNA here is from genome assembly GCA_964028335.1 of Altica lythri. Taxonomy (NCBI): domain Eukaryota; kingdom Metazoa; phylum Arthropoda; class Insecta; order Coleoptera; family Chrysomelidae; genus Altica; species Altica lythri. The sequence continues at coordinate 89,401,809 of OZ034800.1, read as the reverse complement.
GTTTTATCATTGTGCAAGATAAAAAAGAACTCTTCAGGTAATTTTTCGTGAAACTGTCGACCCTCTGCGTCTACTTTTCTAGTGGGACTAGACATCATTTTCGTATACAAAATATTCGTTAGCACTTAAGATGAACACAAAGGTACAAAAAAAATTGACGGCACTAGCAGTTCCCTCGGATACCACCTCGGTACCTATCTCAAATAGATCCTTCTAACAGTTCAGATGAGAAATAATGAATAAGGTTCTTAGGACTGTTCCTGAAGTCTTAACCTTTAATTGTTATATCTTCTGGTCTCTTAAAAAAAATAAAACTGAACTTAAGTTCGAGCCATCCACCCAACAGGTAAAATGAAAGTATGATCTATAATAGAATCTTCTTGTGTAGAAAAAATAAGAAGAAATAATTTGTGTTGCGCTGCCAGTAAGGCAGTAAACATCAAAGACTGTGATTTTTGACGTCTCACTCTTCGGTGCATGAGCTACTCTGCTTGCTCGCTCACTTGATTTTGTGAGTAAAAATAAATAGTGTAATATTTTTTTTAATGAAGTTTTTCAAAATCTTGGTTAACACCATCCAAATTCTTACGTAATTGCTTATGAAAGTTTTTTTTTTATATTACGTGTACCTAGCTATTAAAGACGACGTTAGATTACGTCTCACTAAACTTACATATTGTGCAACAGATTTTCTTAGGATTACATTTTTCCATAATACTAAAATATAAAACTTTTCCAATGTCTACCATTGCGTCAGTAGATACATATCTATTTTAGATTCCTACTCCTTCAGAGTTACACAGTAATTCACTCCGATATGATGTTTTATTCATTGGTGGTTGTATTAGTGTAATAACTGTTCTCAAACTGTGCTGGTGGTGAAATATGTCTTGTTTTATTGTAATAACACATTCATTTGTTTCAACACATTTATGGAACTAATAGAATAAAAAAAACTATTAAATCACTTTTATTGATCTCACATTTTATTTGATTCTACAATTCGTTTAGAAGAACATATAGGCGTAATTTATATACAATTCGTCTTTAGTCTTCCTCTATATCTGGTTTTTATCTTCGATAATGCTCTTATTCTGAATATTCCATATTGATTGCGTTGAAAAAAGATCAAAGTTTCGACTTTAGAACAATGTAAATCATTTTTAAATTGAATATTGGCTGTTTCGATCAACCCTCGTACATTAACCATTAACCTTTTTTTAAAATCATTCTGGTAATCTCCAATTAAATTTTGGTGTAGGTACATTTAAGGTACAATGTTATAAAAGTTTTAATAAAAGTAAATGTTAATTTGTTAGTGCAAACCCGCCCCAATTTATTCTTATATATCGAATTTATGGCTACCTTCAATCTAATTAGGCACGATATCAATTTAGAATCAAAATTTGACCTTTTCGCCCCTAATTTTATTTTATGTATCCCCCAGGAATAACATTCGTGAGATACAAATAAATTACACTAAAATAAAATAGTATATGACCTCACTCAACACAAAACGGGATTTTTTTGTCTGTTGGAAAAAAGTAGTGTGGCAGTCAGTGGGACTGCCGGCAGAAGTTATACTTCTATGCACGCGTATGGATTCATAAATTTGTATGCGAATGTATGCAAACTCATTATATGATATTCGTGGTAAGCGGACCCCAAAAACCTCCTAGTACCGTGTGAACACTCTTTTTGTATCGAATTTACATAAAATTCCTGGAGACGAGGTCCGTCTTAAGCACCAGGTGTTTCGAACACCATCGCCATTATTATAATCGTATTTAGCGACTCAAAAAACCACCGAGTACCAAGTGTGCACTGATTTCGTACAGAATTTACATAAAACCCCAGGAGAATAGGTAAATAACCTAGACACCAAGTGCCGCGGAGACTTTCGGAATCTTGATATTCGTGTTCAGCGACTCCAAAAACTCCGAGTATATAAATTGAACCCATTTTTAGCAATACTTACCGAGTTGTAAGTTTTCTCTCTATTGTCTGTTCGGAATGCAATTTCCATTTTTACATTATAAAATATAGCGACAAATTTCCTGATACTTTAACGAATCCAATGCAAAAAAACGCATTCCGATTCATCTTATTCGTAAAAACTCTGTTTATGTAACCAACAACCTCAAAAGCATAGTGCAGGATATACTGCAACCATGTGACGGTATTTTAGACTAGAAAACAATACTCATTACTGAATATTATTATTAATATTATTAATATAAAATACTAAACTTAATATTTTAACTTAAGTGACAGAATTATAAAATAATCTGTCAAATAATCATGTGGTCCGTCACTATGATATTCATACATTAGTTCAGACTGTTTCTTGTATATCTATCCCTTTTCAATGTTCTGAATGTAGAAACGGTATTCAAAGGACTTATAGTTATGACTAATAACATGTGATAAATATTTCATCTTTGTTTTTACCGACCAATATACCTTATAAGTGTGTCTGTCTCTCTCTTACTCACACCATTACATATGTAATGATTTTTCTCATTTAACTGTACACAAATCTTTTCCACCGAGTACATGAATAACTTCAAAAACTATCTAATTGGTTTTAATAAGTTACTAAAGATTGTACTAAAGAACTGGCCTATAGGTACAAGGTACAATAGGGCTGCTCTATTTCCTGAAAATACAATTCACCAAGATTATTTTGCCTATAGAGCAGAAAAATCTACAGTAACAGCTCTATGTCACTAAATACAAATGGTAGAGTACCTTCTGAAAAACAAAGAAGTGATGTTGAGCATCTTTTTAGACATAGAGGAGGTTTTGAAAACAATTCTTTTGAAGCATTCATGAAGGTTATTCGTCTAAAAGACATAGACGAAACAAGCTGCACGTGGACAAACTGCTTGCTAAAAAGTCTAATACTAAACTTTTTTCAATAGATAGCGCCCCTGCAAATGGGTTTAAAATCAGTTATAAAATTCGTTTCTCGCCACGGTTTAATAACCAAATTAATTTATAATTTTATATTGTGTCCTATAAATTATAAAAAAGGTAGTCTATAAAAAGTTATTTTTAATAAATTTAATCTCTATTGTTAGGTTTAAAGAAAAATTATGTAGCTCACTTTTCGTCTGTCTTTTTAGAACCTGAAACTTTTCCAATACTATAATTATTTAGCCTTGCAGTTTATATGAATAAAATCATCTACCTTGAAATTAATCTATTGTGACCAGTGACCACAACAATTACTTATTCACTAAATGCGTTTTGTAAATTTTGTTTAAAACATTAACATTTTATTTGGTTAATAACAAAAAATGAGACTAATTACCTTAAGTAGAAAATTTAAAGGTCATAAAATAAGGCAAATTCACAATTTCCTTATCGAAATAATTTACCTTGTAAATATCTATTTGTAGGAGGGCATCCTTGTGATTTGATTTATACTTATATTTTTTTAGTGGCTATTTACTTAGATTATTAATTAAACAATGGTTTTATTTGAATCATTTCACGTTTAAACGAATTTTAGAACGCCCTCTATATTCCCTATAGGGTTACTGTTAATATATAATATAATCTTAGGTATCTTCTCTCTAAATATCTTATTCTTCAACTCTTTTTTTAGATGTTTGTACTTCATCGGAATTTAGAGTAATGTTTGGAAGTTAATCTGTTTTAGTTTTAATTCTGATATTAATAAAATTTTGGTAAGTGAATTCGAATATATAAATAATAGAAATTTTATATCGTAAAACCTTAATATTTGACATAGTGGAGTGCCTGGAGGTTTTTACCTCGGATTAGAGTTATAGTGAATGAATTTATATAATATTATTTTTTATACTATAAATTACATTGTTTACCCAACATTTTTTTGTGCACTCAATTTTTTCATTATTTAAACATATTATTATAAAAAATTAATTTTTGAGCATATAATTTTACTTTAAATAGTAATTTTTTTTCATTTATACGTTAAATTTCACCTAAATAGACATAGAGAAACATCTTTCGAGAATACCTGTGTATAAAAATAGCAGTAGCGATTTCGAACAGGTAATAAAACGTGGAGGGGAGAGCAAAGCGGCAGCTGCTATGTAGCACCTATCCGAGCGCCTAGATGTGGAATATCCTTCCGAAAGTTTTTTAAACTCTGTCGGGTCCATTTTATACTGTAATTCTTTGGAAAATGCCCTGATGCATGAAATAATGGAATCATTAGCTCAATACTATATAAATGTAAATTCCAATCTCCCAATCTCAACAATGAAGCAGCAATGAAGTCCTTCAGTATAGTAACCATTCGAAAATAAGTAATCCATATTTTTGACGTTTTATTTTTATTTTCAAGCTCCAGTAACTTATTTTAAAAAATTTTAGTAAGCGTTTGAAATCCATGGTTTCCTAGTTATTTCTGTATAGTTGAACATTTCAAAAATCATAGAGTTATCATCATCATTTATTACAATAAGCAACTTTTAGAGCTCCACCAGTAATAAAACCTGACATTTTTGTTCAATTTGTGCATGATAATGCTGATTTCAATATCAACACTATTGATGGTAAAGGAACGTTCCATTATAAGTGAAGCCTTGAAATAGTTACTCCAAGTGATGGTATACAACATACAACCTCGACGACCTATCAAGCGCTTGAAGACACTTCCACCTGAATCTGAATTTGTTAAACACGGAAATATCCCTCTGCAAATATATCCAGCTTCTACAGGTATAGGATTTTCAAAGATAATAATTAAGTTACCAGAAGTTGAACCGGATATCAAGATATTTACTACAAATGGACAATTAAATATTGTGTGGACGTATTTAAAGTTCAAAAATAATAACAAATTTTCCGGATGGAATGGATTTATGAATTTATTAACTAATGCCTATGATTTTGATGTGTCATCGATAATTTTTTTGCCTTTCATTAACGCAGCTCCAAGTGATTATCACACAATTTACACAACAATAAAAAATTCAGTAGATAATGCTAAAGAATAGGATATGAGAACATGCATTTTAACGTTCGATCAACCTCTATACATGAAAGCACGGGATATTGCTTCTACTGTGTATTTTTTTATTTTTTTTTTATTAAGGATGTCCTCGTAGGTATAGACCTAAATACAAATGTACCGAGAACATCTATTGCGGCAGAAGAGACAATTTATTAATTTGGCATTTAAAGGCCTGCAAGTTGGAACGAGTGGGGAAGACGTAGGAAGGTAAGGAGTTCCACAATCTGGAAACCCTGGGGAGGAAGAAACGATCGAATCGATCCGTTCTCGATGTCGGGCATTGAACAGTATAAGAATGGATGGAGTTGGCACGTCGCGTTGCTCTGGCTGGTCTGACAAGTGGAGGCTATTAACGATTCAACGTTTATTTATATCTAGCAGGCTATCTTTTTATTTATTCACGTTGGTATTGGTTTTTGTCATGTTGCCGTTTGAAAGTTACCAAGTCACTGCAAGTCACAAAGTGACAAGCTTGACAACAAATATCATAAATATAATGGTTAAATGCATTAAAAAAATTAATATGCCGAAAAAAAAATGTGTAGAGACAAAAAAATGAATACAAAGATGATATTACATGTTTAGAAAAGACCAGAAAGTTTCAGAAGAGGGATTTATATAAGATTTCTTAGGTTTTTAATGTAAGTAGTAATTGTGTTTGTATACAAGATTATTCCAATATTTTCATCAGCAAATAGTTCCAAACATTTTTAATTTCATTAATAGTTGTATATGAAGTTATTTGTTACATTAAATACACTTTTACATTCTTATTACATTCAAATTACTTATAATTTATTAAGCATACCTAACCTCACATTTCTTCTGTCAGTCATTATTTTACAATGTTGCCAGATGGACGAATCGATATTTCATTCATTAATCTATGACCAATCAAATATCATTTAAATTTTTATTTCATACATTTTTTAAATATTTCGTGTTTTTTTTAGGTTAGTGTTAAATATAAACGAAAAATCTTAAAAAAAGATTTAGTTAATGGTAAAGAAGCGGCAAATAAAAGGAAGAAAGATAAAGCAGATACATTTAAGAACTTCATTTAAAAAAAATTCTAGTGGCAGATTTGGACGTACAATTATAAAAACGAATATTTTACTTCAGATAAACTTTTGACTGACGCAAAACAAAACTGATATTTAAACTGTAAACGAACTTATTTATACAAAATTAATGATATATAAACTTAAAAACGTGAACTGACGACAAATTTTAAGTGAGCGAAGAATAGCAAAATCTCTTTCCTTCAGAAATTTATGAAATTAAAAAAGTGCAATGAAATCATCAGATTCGTGTACATAGACGTGGATATAAAAAAATGGTACTCCAACGCGTCGATGGAAACAGTAAACTGATTTAAAAAGTAATCCATTGCATGTGTAATCCGAAGAAAAGCAATTTACAATTTTACTCGCAGGAGCAAATGATGGGTCAATAGAGGGATGTGATTTGTTATTAGACTCTTCAAATACTGACATTGACTATCACAAAACTATAAATGGTGATATTTTCAAAAACTGGATTGTTAATTAACTTATTCCTGCTTTATTTCCAGAGAAATGTGTAGTAAACATGGATAATGCTTCATTTCATTCTGTACAACAAAACAGACCACCTACATTTTCAGCAACAAAATAGATATTACAGAGAAAATTAAGCAGCAATAACATCGAATTTGATAAAAAAATGAAAAAAAAAAGACAATTATACTTACACAATACAGAAGCAACGATAAGACATATGTAGTAGATGAAATAATAAACTAACATAGACATGATTTACTTCGATTACCTCTATTTTGCATTTTTATATTCGGACAAAACTTGGACAGAAGCTTTAAGACAATGTACACCAGACATGTAAAAAAAAAATTGTAGACACAGAAGAAATTATTTTGACGGATTGGACTTATTACATAAAAAACTGTTCACTTGACAACATTTTATCTTTGATACTGGAGGTGAATTGAAAATACATAACGAATAGATGAACGTGACAATAGTTTTAACCAAATCTGTTACTCCAATTTTTGTTGTTTATATGTTTTTTTTAATGTTGTATGTTTCATTTTTTTTACTTTGCTTATTTTACCATTAGTGTATCAGCTTTTCTGCTGAATTATTGCACTGTAGCTATTGAACACATATTAAACGGATTTCCATTATTTGAAGCATAACATTTTGTGGGAATATTTATTTTTGTTCTACTTATCAAAATAGCTGAAACCAATTGGTATGTCATAATACCGCACTACCTGGAAAGCTCCACGAAAAATTCTTTAATATATATCTGCTGTAATACTTATCGACAAAATGAAATATTTTGTATTTTCTCATTTATAGCTGGTCCAATTTAAATGTTTGTTGTAAAACTTATTTTATAATACCGTTATATAGACATAGAAAATTTGTTCCTAATTGCAAATGAAGACTTTTTTGTAAATGTTTTTATTGTTTGCTTTCATTTAATTAAGTACTATTATTTTGTAAATGCATTCATTATATCTAAATATATATTTTTAAATTGACGATTTTCGTTTTTTGTGAAAGTACTAATTTTTAATGATTTGATGGCGCTGAAATGGAGTACACAATAATTGTTATTTTATTTATTGTCACTAACACTATGATTTTATTAAGGACGTGACAACAGCGCATTTACAACTGATAATAAGATTAAATATACAGGGCGAAGTTCATCACCCTAACAAGGCCTACTTTAATAAAAATAAGCTTTGAATGATGTATAGGCTCGTTTCATACTCTAATATCTTACATGGGATTCATTGGTTATATTATGGCTGGAAGTGGGATAAAAGAAGCTCTTTCTACGATATATGTTGAAAATACAATTGATCACATAACTTCTGGACATGCGTATGCTAGAGCAGTACGTGCTCGCAAGCTTTATCACAATTGGTTTTTGAAAATCTTATGGAACACAATACAGATTTTGCAAATGTAATAAATGATGATGATAACTCTATGATTTTTGAAATGTTCAACTATACAGAAATAACTGGAAACCGTGGATTTCAAACGCTTACTAAATTTTATGAAAATAAGTTACTGGAGCTAAAAAATAAAAATAAAGCGTAAAAACTATGGATTACTTATTTTCGAATGGTTACTATATTGAAGGACTTCATTGCTGCGGATCGTATGGGAGATAGGAATTCACATTTATATAGTATTGAGCTAATGATTCCATTATTTCATGCATCAGGGCATTTTTCCTATGTGAAGGCTTTACAAATTTATCTACAAAATATGAAAGAATTACAGTATAAAATGAACCCGACAGAGTTAAAAAAAAATTCAGAAGGATTTCACATCTAGGCGCTCGGATAGGCGCTACATAGCAGCTGCCGCTTTGCTCTCCCCTCCACGTTTTAGTAACTGTTCGAAATCGTTGCTGCTATTTTTATACACAGGTATTCTCGAAAGATGTTCCTCTATGTCTATTCAGGTGAAATTTAACGTATAAATGAAAAAAAAACTATTTAAAGTAAAATTATATGCTCAAAAATTAATTTTTTATAATTCACGCTCACAAAGTTTCTATTTCGATACTAAAAACAGTATCGAAATAGATTCATTGTAACACTGTTTTTGGTAACTTTTTGTTGTACACAATTGGTTGCACTGCACTGATTGTCAACGAAAGAGTTCAGGTAGTAAATCAAAAAGTATGTTGTACTAAATTATTAACTACATTATCAGCGTTATTTGCTAAATTCGGAATATTTTATACAAATTTGACAAACATTCAAATTTAAAATCATTAAAACTGACAAGTGTCAAAAGTGTCAAGATTGCCAACATAAATAAATATTTCGAAAAACTCTCATTTTATATATTTTTTATACTTTTAAAAGTTCATTATAAAAAATAGTATGTAACACTCGAGTTACAATGACGGTTTGTAGTACTCGTTCTTTGCGAAACTCACCGCTCCGCGGTTCGTTTCACAAACTGAACTCGTACTACGAAACCTCTGTCATTGTAACACTTGTATTACAATATACTATTTTATAATAATTTGTTTAAACAATGAAAAAACTGAGTGCACAAAAAAATTTTGGGTAAACATTGTAATTTATAGTATAAAAAACAAAACCCCACGTCGATTATATAAATTCATTTACTATAACTCTAATCCGAGGTTTTAACGTTTTGAATGCTGCAGGCACTCCACTAACATTTACCGATAAGTTTTGTGATTCCCATTGAATTTATGTGGTTATGTTCCTAATTTTATCTAAGTGTCTTAATTTTTGTAAAAAACTTTAATAATTAGTTGAGTTATTTATAATAAAATCCTAAATTAAATTTGCATTTAACTTATTTCTTTCTCTTAAAGCTGTATTTTCATTTTGTGTTTGAATAAAGTATTATTTTTGTTTTTTATTTTTGTCACTAGACATAAATATTATTGGAATATAAAATATAGAATATCAGTTAATTAAATCTAAATATAGGATATGCTTTTAATGAATAATATTGTTCAGGATTAAAAGTTGTTCATTCGATTTTAACCCTCATATCTATATTTGTAACTGGAATGTAATAATTCATCCACTGCTTTGTATTGATACTCAATATGAATAATGAAATAATATAATTAGTTGTATATATCCATGTTTGTAAATTGGAAACAAACTGTAAATGCAATATAGGTCGTTTTCAAGTACCTTTATGAGTAAAACAAATTTAATTATCAAAACATGGAATTTTTTCAATTTAAAAAATAACATTAAAAAAATAAAAACTGCTATCTCCGATATAGATCGACCATGTGGTCTCTGATCTTACGCGATAGCTTCTAAACCGCTGAGCCACGGTTAAGACGTTATCACGTAAAGACAGAGATCAAAGGTTCGATTCCTATCCCAAGTAGCATTTTTTCAAGTTATCCTTTGTTTGTATAGATAGAGCATAAATTTAAAAAAATCATTAAGAGATATTTAACACCTACTAACCGCAACTTGTATCCGTTCCCATGTCCCAGCGGTTAAGGCACTGTCGCGTAAAAACAAAGATCAGTTTCGATTCCTGTCGGATTTACTTAACATTTCTTGTTAGTATATATTTTTAAATATATAAGTAATATTGCACACAATACTTATTGGACCATCAATACTAATTTTAAATTTTTTTATTGTAGCAAAAAATGAAAAAAGATGAAGATTTTAATGTCAAGTACAATAAATTCGATTATAATATATATGATTTTTTAAACAATCATCCGGGTGGTATCAATTATGTGCAACCATATAAAGACAAATATGTTGAAAAACCGATGACTCAGTATAGCCACTCAAAAGCTGCATTTTATCTTTTGGAAGAATATAGAAAAGGAGGAAGAATAAAAGGTGAAGAAGAAGATTTAGAGGTATTTATATAAAAAAAATTAATTTATGGTTTCAATCCATTTTAACTAATCTTGCTCGATGCTTATATAAAGGAAATTAACCAACGCATTATGTAGTATTGTAACAAAATACACTGACACCACAACAAATGGCTTGTGAACAAAGAATGAATTGGCAAATCAAAATAGAATTTTGTGTGTATTCAAATGGAAGATGAAATATTAAAATAGCTTATAAATTTTGATTCCTCTAATGGTTAATAGGTGTCGCTGTCAAAGATTTTTAACCAACCATCTATTCCACCTTCCCTTCATTTCGCACGGTCATAACTTTTCATATTCTCTATATTATACGAGTATTTATTTTATTTTCTGTTGAAAATATCCTGGTGTTGGCGATCTTCTCTATTCGTTTTTTCGTTAATCTTAAACTTCTGTTTATTAAAGCGAAGCTTTAAATCTCAGGTTTGAAAGACGTTTTTCGTCAGGAATCGTCACAAAAATAAGTAACGGAACTTTTCTTAGTATGTCTATCTCTCGTCTTTCACGAAATCCAACGAATTTGGCCTATCTCATTCACTACTTAACTTTCAAGTACACAAGATCTTCTTTCAAATCTGAACCTATATTATATATTGGATTATCCCACATCAGTTTATATCAGCTTTCTATTAGAATTAACGTTTTATTTTATATTTATTTTATATATATTCGCAATTTTTATTACAATTAACATCATAAAATGTCTTTATATAGGACATAGGAGAAACAGTGACGGAGAATTGATTGTTATTTCAGATATTTCGTTATTTATATAGTTTTAAAACTCATTGCTTCAAAGATTTTACTAATTTCTTCCTTCTTTATTTCCCTCTTTTCTTTCAGGTCTCGATAGCAGTTATGATGCGTGTTTAATTATTTCTTCTATAGGATTAGATTGGATAACTTCTTTGTATCTAAACAGTATTAAAATATGCCTTCAATACTTCAATACTTAGGTGTTATCCTTGACAGCAAGCTGACGTGGAACTCACACATAGAAAGCAGAGTTTAAAAAGCATTTATATCTTATGAGCAATGCCGCCGAACCATAGGACAGACCTGGGGATTATCCCCCAAGGTCACCATGTGGATCTACATGGCAATCATAAGACCTATGCTAACATATGGTGCTGTCGTGTGGTGGCCTAAAGTGAAACAAACGACAGCTATCAAAAAATTAAACCAAATCCAAAGATCAGCATGCCTTCTCGTAACAGGAGCCATGCGAAGCACACCGACCAGCGCAATGAAAGTCATACTCAGTCTCACCCCCCTTAACATATTTGTTAAGGAGGTCGCATTGATGACCATGGTACGCTTTCGCACGGTTGGTATCGAACCCACTGTAGGGACTGGCACCCATAGGGACAGTCTGTGGAGGGAATCGATAAAAGTGATACCACTCCTACAGGCAGACACGGATGCCGTCGCACCAAGATTTGTCTTTGACAAACCCTACAAAATATTAACAAACAAGACAGCAGACCCCAACGTAGTGAACGCTCTGAGCGTATATACGGATGGATCAAAAACAAAGCAAGGTGTAGGATGTGGAATTTACTCTAGATCCTTAAACCTAAAAATAAAATGGGCTATGGATGGCTTGTCAAGTGTGGTTCAGTCAGAACTCACAGGCATAACCATAGCTGCAAAAGAATTAATCAATAGGAACATCACAGGCAGGAATATAAATATATACACAGACTGTCAACAAGCACTACTGACCTTAAATAGACCACGTTTCACTTCAAGTTTAGTACTAGAATGTCACCAATCTCTAACTGAGGCCAGCCAGAATAACGTGGTCACTTTCAGCTGGATCAAAGGACATGGGAACTCTAAAGGCAACCGCATTGCGAACAATTTAGCAAGGAGGGCTGCGGGCTACAAATGTGTTAGCCCCCGCCCATCTACCAAGCTAACATTTTCCGCAGTCGTGGACCTTATCAAACAGCACTCTCACAAAAAATTCATACAGTGCTGGGATGAAACTACGAACTGTAGACTGGCCAGAGAGTTATTACCTCATCCTGGCGAGGAAACAGCAAAAAAATTTAAGGCATTGACCAGACAAAATCTCCGAACAGCTGTGGGAATCTTAACAAGAAGAGGAAACAGTAGAACACATTATGTATGACTGCTCTGCTTTTTCTGAAATCAGAAGATCCGTGTTGGGCGAGTATTGGCTTACACCAGCCGATGTTAGGGAGATCCCCCTCGGGAGCCTCATCACCTATTTTAAATCACTAAGCCTGGTGACAGCCTGAGGTGAGGATATCCCTACAATACGGGAGGATGCACAATGGGTCATATGTGGCCTCAGTGCTGGCTAAGCACTAGCTCGCCCCTCCCCAAATTTCCAGATCCAGATGCTTTCAATTTAGAACTTTGATCTAGATTTGTATATGATAATGCTTATCCTTTATTTTCACTTCAAAAATAATTCACCAGTTCCAAATATTTTCCTTCTTAATGATTTAATTTACTTAATGTTTTATTTTTTAGAAATATGTAAATTGGGACAAACCTATGTTCTGCCAAGTAACTAATCTAGGAACTAAATATTATGAATGGGTAACATTACCTGTCGATAGAAAACTCAGATTATTTCAAAATCCCATATTGGAATATTTGACGATCACCCCTTGGTATCTCGTTCCTTTAATATGGATACCTGTTTGTATTTATTTTGTGATAATAGGAACAGAAAGATACGCACAGTTAAATAAAGGTAAGATTATGAACTAAATATTTGTAAAAAAATAACTGATAATTAAAAACAAACACGGAGTGTAATAGTTAAGGAAGTGCCAAACATGCATGTGTATCTCCATGTTTTGTCCAACGCGCGCATAAAAGTTTTCACTATTTATAATTTGATTAATTTGATTTGTGTGTTGTATTTATTTTTATGATCTAGAATAAGAAACCTAAAGTTATTCCATTTTAAATATAAATATTAACGGAAAAGTAGACCTTTTATTAAGGTATGCAAGGTATAATTGGTTCGCAGGAGTGTGGTGATGGTGCGATTTTAATGTTGGGTTTATGGACCCTGCTATAGGATTTAGTGTCCTTTTCAGGGAGTGAATGGTATGGTTTGGATGGAGTCGGCGCCGCTCGGTAATTCCTGGTTGTTCCAGTGTTTCCTGGGTCCTGGTGTTCCCGGAACTGCAGAAAACTTAGCCAAGGTCTGATTTTTTTGTATCTTATTGTTGTCTACCTATAGGAGAGGGGGTTTCGTCTAAGAGGTCTTCAAGTTCTGCAGGAAGGTCCCTGCCTACGGTTTAGAGAAGTATTAGGGAGGGAAGAGGATCTTTTTTGGAGTCTTCCATTCCAGTGGGTGTGGTGGGTTCTCTGGTTAGTGATGTTGGTACCCTGTATCTTTGTTGTAGCGTCTGAAGTCGAGAAGGAAGAGGAAGTATTTTTGTATTTTGTTATACAAGGCGGCTTGGATAAAGGTGGTGTAGGTTTTTGGATTTATAGATATTGGTTCTCTCTGTAGCAAGAAGCGAATGGAGGAATCTCTAAAAAAGAGCAAAGTATGGCACCACCTTATAATCGACAAGATGTCGTATAAAAGTTTTGTAGGTATAGAGTATAGTGTTGGAGTGGCATCTTCCGAGTCTACTACCCAGTGCATCTAGGAAGAACATTCGTCTTCTCATTTTATTGAAGGTAAGTTCGACATCGGTGTCCCACCTGAGCGTACAGTGAATCGCACGCTAAAGTAGGTCACCTGGTTTTAAGGAACGAGATGTTCCCCCGATAGTGAAAGGCTAATGTGGTCGAAGAAGAGCTGAGGTTCGGATGTCTGAAGATGATGGGTTTTGGTGGGTTGAGCAATCTTCGAGTTTTTCGGTTAAGAGTTTCATTCGATGTTGCGGAGGTGTACGGGCCGTGTCGTTGGTGTATAGTTGGATTTTTGCAGCTGAGGAATATCAATAGCGTAGATAGTATAAAGAATTGGGGCTAAGATTGACCCTTGTGGAACTCTTGAAACGGGGTTATTTCCAACTTTGATACGGATTATTCTGTTGGAGAAGTATGAGTGAATTAAGTTGGGTAATTGGATGTCATTTAACTTTCTGATAAGGCCAGCGTGCCAAACCTTGTCGAAACCCTTTTGTACATCCATAAATATGGCAGAGACGACTTTTATCTGATTTAGGGCAGAGGCGGTAAAAGTTTGAAGTTCTAGAATCGGATTTTGGATACAGTGGTTTGGTCTGAATCCATATTGGAAAGGGGGATTATAGAGTTGGTGTATAGAAAGACCCTGATTCTATCTAGGGGTAGAAGTCCAAAATGTTTGCCTATGACGTTTAGTAGAGAGATAGGTCTGTAGTTTTAGGCTTTTGTGTATTTCCAAGTTTAACTATACTTAGGTATAATAGCTCTCTGCCAGTTATTCATAATTTCGAATAAACTGCTATCTTTTTTAAAATTTTCTGTTGCGAATTTCTGGACCGCCTAAATAGTTTTGATATATTATATATTGATTAACATATCCTTGTTCCAATCTTTCCGCAGTTTTTATACATAACGCAGAACGATTCTGATAAAACGTGTTTTCAACTTGTAGAAATCAATTTTTCTATTGTCCTTCTTTCCATGAAATGTGGCAATTATTTTTAACCTTTACAAACAGGCTGTTTTCTTTTTTCAATTTAATACATTTTACGATCCCTACTCTATAAGTAAATTACACATTTTCACCTACTAATTTTCTCTCGCACTCGGTTTAATTGCATGATAATAGTTTAAAAACACGTAACCACTGTTATCAGTTAAAAAGTAAACATTTTATAAATACTATTGATTTTAAAAATGACTGCGTTCTGCAAATAGGTTTTCTGTTTTAATTTATTGGAAATCTGATAGAAAAAATCTAGATAAATACAAACACGTTCAAGTACTGGGTAACAAGTTTAATGATGTCATTTCATTTTCAGGAAAACATCACCCATAAGAACAACAATTGTTACAACAATAATTAAATAGAAAAAATATATTTTCGTACAAATTGAATTAACTTTAAAATTTCTATTAATTCGCATGTTTATTAGAAATTATGTTGTTTCAGAACCTCATCCGTTAGGGCCTGCATTTATAATATTCATCGCTGGAGTAATCCTGTGGACTCTTATTGAATACACCTTACATCGATTTGTATTTCACATAGAGCCGTCCGGAAAGTCAAAAGCGATGATATACTTTCATTTCACTATTCACGGCCTTCATCATAAAGTAAGTACAATCACTATTAAGTATTTACAGTTATTTGATTGGGTATATTGTTACGCCTGGGAAACGATGCGCCATCAATGGTAGTTAGATAAGGGTAGGTCTACTAAAGGCATATTTCCTGACCGAGACGTGGTTTGTCAATTTAACTTATTCATGTATTGATAGAGGACGGTAAGTAAACTAAATAAAAGCAAGAATAAAACAGCAAACAAATAACAATTGAACAATAATATAAAATACAAATCTTCCTAAATCGACGCTTTTATGTAAGCATTTAATAAAATTGGAGTGTGTGTTTGTAATATTAAAATAGCTTTTACTAAATGCATATGTCCGTATACACTGTATATACATATACCAAAATAACATGTTTTGCAATTTTTGTCGATCTGTCTGGAACGGCTGGAACGATTTGGATGGGACATTCAATGACAGATTGCTAATGTAACTTAGCTTCTTTTATTTTAGAATTCTTTCACCTGCGACTTAATGTCACAAAGGGTTGCCTGTCGCGTGTGGCAAGACGCGAGAGCGGGCTATTGCTAACAGTTATATCCTTTAAAAAATCATTTCCAGCACTCTTTGACCAATATTCTGGATTCTGAGATTGACTGCTTTAAAAAATCTTTTTGTTCTTGTTAACAATAAATGTTATATTCAGTTTAGACATTCAAAATTGTTTTTTTTTTTAGTAACTATCAACTAATCAACTAACGTGTTTTATTTGTGGTTACCTACTCCTCTCACTCTCAGAGTGTTGAAAGCTGCCTCTAAATACAATATAAATTTGTTGGAACAATAACCTCAACAAGTCCTTATCTTTATATCACCCCTTTTTACATCTAACTCGTTTACAATCACAGAAAAACATACTGTATAGTTTACCTCTGGTGGCTAAAAACAGTGTAAATCTTATCGAAGTTCGCGTGATTTGTCGAATATTTAAATATACCAATTTGTCCATTTTTATTACGTTTATTAAGTAAAATTGTGTTGTATTGTGATTATTTCGTGATATCAAGTTTTATTATACCTCACAACACAAAGTTGTGAATGTAATCATTATGGCTGAAGGAAGTTAAAAATACTTCGAACGCTTTCACGATATATCCAGAGTAAATACCGCAAGTAAAGATATACAGGGTTTAAAAAAAAACGGTCACAGTTAAGATGTTCAAAATGCTTTCCCTCCATTTGAATGCAGCTACAACATCTCCGCCGCAGCGACTGTCAAACTCTTATAAAATACCTTCATTGTCTAGGATTCGATGATATCCTGCTCTACTCAAAAGAAAAAGTCAAGGATGTTTAAATCAGGTGGTCTTGCATGCCATGGTATAGGTCCGCCCCTTCCTATCTATCTTCAAAAGATTTGTCTAAATGCAAACAGATTAGGTTTCTGCTCGTCTCACACGTGCTGCTAAAGTAAGATGCCTACAGATCTTAACTAACATTATACTACCAGAAAGGTCGGTCATCCACGTAGCTACTTTAGTTTCATTAAATAAATACGATAGAATTTTGTTCCTTTTATTTCTTGAATTGATCATAAACTGGTTTAATGTCTTTACTTGGGAAGTGTATTCATATAAATCCTTGTAATTATGAATTTCTGTTAATGTCGGTGGTTTTTTATGTTTGTACTTTAGTGACGGATTGCTTTATTTAATATGTATGATTTGTAGGTAGTAACTGTTTATTATGTCATTTATATCTGAAAATCTTTGCAAATATAGACATTAAAATTACAAAGAACATGCAAAGATGATAAATTACACTACAATTACCTCAAGTTCCATTATTACAACTATTTTAGTAACTGTTCAGGACAAATCTGTGCTTCTACTCTGCATGTAAAAATGAGTTAACTTTAATCATTTCCGTTTTTCATTACATTTTTCCAGTTTTTGGTCTCATAAGAAGCAAAAATGATTCCATCCACGGTGCGTCTCGTCATAGACGCGTATTGAATTCATCTTGTCGCGACGCTTTGGCTACGCTTGATGGTGTGTACAACTAGCGTACTTCAATCCTTTTTTATTATACAATTTAACCGTCAGAAAGATGTGAAGCTGTGATGTGCTATATCTCCATATTCATCGACGTCGAAAAAATTGAAAAAAAGAGAATGGTTTGGAACCATCATTATATTAATAATGACTTCAATAGGCGACTATTTATTGTTGCGAAAGAGCTTACAGAAGATGACTCGAAATTTCAATTATTTTTAGAATGAAAAAAGATACCTTTTACGAACTTGCTCAGTATCTGAGCCCTTTTACAGTTAAACGTAATACTAATATACGTGAATGTGTGAGTGTGAAAGAACAGATAATGATAACGATAAAGTAAGTAACTGACACAATTATAAGTCAATTCTATTTTGCTGTGATGAGCTAATGGAGGGACAAATGATGGCGAGGGTTGTTGAGTAGCAACATAAGATACCAACGAGCAGTGTGACAAAAATCGTATCTGTTAAAAGAAGACAGATTTGTTTGTGTTGCTTGTTGAAAAGATTCAAAGTGCTGCTGAGAAAATAGATTTTCTAGAAGAATCACTGTCTTGATTTTAAATGTTCGTAAATCATTTTTAGAGAATTAATGAACATCGGATAACAAACTTAATCGAAACATTTTCTTCGGATCCTCTGGGGTTGGAGTCAAATTAAAGCGTCTGAATCACGCGTTGTATTTTACATTGTTTTAGCTTCGACACTGAAAGGTCTTCACTATGCCATATATCATAACACAAAAAAGACATATAATAAATTAAAAAGTTAAACTGCTGCTTAGAAATTGCAATGGCATTGTAACAAGTTAATCAATAATGATAAATTATTATGTATTTTGAATAAGCTGTTACGATAGCAAATTTTAAATAAAATACAATAAAGGTGTACGATATTAAGCCATCATATCATAAATAAATTGACAATGTATACTTTCATAATTAAAAGGCGAAACCATGAGCAATCTACTCGAAATGTTATTTCCTAATTAAGTAGGACCGCAATCACATTTTCCATGATTATATTGAGCTTCTTTTATTCAATAGTTCCATTTATGTGTCAGCTGTTATAGTGTAGGTAGGGCTCTTATATATAGAGTTTACTTGATATCTTGATTGATGGAGATAAATTTCAGGTGATAAATAAATAAAGAATCTTTTTCAAGGCAGCGATATTTTATTTTTTCGTATTAGTATATTTTTAATGTACTTTTATAGACCTGTCGTGGTTGACATTGGAATACCTGCTATCAGTTTTCTCTGGTTATTACTTGATCGATAACTAATATTTTGTAAAGATTATGAAATGCGCTATATTCCAATCACGTTAAAAAGTTTGTAACCCGAGCTTGGAATAGCTATTTCATATGAGTCATACACTTTATTTTTTCTACTACTAATACTTGTAAAATACATTTGTATTTTTCAAAACTCTATTGCAATCCCACCTGGAATGTGCTTTTTCGCAGAGTTGATCACTAGTGCTGTAAATCTTTCATAATTTTCCACTTCTTGCTTAGTAGGTATGTCTAATATCACTTTCTAGATAGAATTTAAAGTCTTTTCGGATATTCCATTTTAGCAGAGGAATTGAATTTATAATGGGAATGGAGGTGCCCAGAGTAGTACTTATACTTATTGGTCTGTGTTGTGATTTAGGGAAGTTACCGAGAATTTATCTTGTGGCATCTCTCTCATCGTAATTAGAGCCCTTTTCGCTGGAGGATATACATATGAGATCGGAATTGTAGCCCATTTGCCATCTTGCAGAGTGGAAAGTGGGTTTCGTGTTAAAGTATGAGATGATAGAACTCATTCGACGACAATTTTCTCTCCTTGCTCGTTGCTTTGGTTATATTCCCATGCACTGTTAAAGTTCCCTGTATAAGTATATAGGGTGAGGAAAGGTAGGAAGCACGTTTGGTGGCCACCCGGAATTTGCTAGTTTGTATATGTTTACAATAGTTGTATCTTGTGTCGATTGCGAGTAAGATGTGCTGTAATTTTTTATGTCTGCTCTACAATAAGTTGCAATATTGTGGTTAATTGAAGCTATAAGTAGGTCCCAAGTATTTTACAACGGTTTTCTAGTTGGAGATCGTCTCCAGGTTGGGTTTCTTGTATTGCTCTTGCTTCGGCTGATGCCTTCGACATTTAATTGACATAGGTACTCAGATTTTTGGGCCAATTGTCAGGTGGTTCTGATAAGAGCCATTTTTGGCTTGTATGCTATTGTTCATTTCCATGTGTTCGCCAGGAGATCTATGAGAGACAAGTCTGGCGGTTCTTTATTGCTAGTTCATTTAACGTTACCCAGGGTGCACGTGTAGTATTCTACTACGGCCGCGAACTAGCATTGCACCCCACTGAGACTCTATATTTGAAGCTCCATGTTTAATTTCTTCCCGAAGCGACCTTTTTACATTGAATTACTGATGTTTTTCCTAAACGTTTTTCATATATCTGGAATTACATTACCAATAGTCTCTTCAGTATACTGTTATTTCTGGTGTTTTTATTCCCGCACAATTTGCAAGAATAATTATTCTCGAACAGTATCTATTCCATGCTTAAAAATGCCAGTATTCTATTGTAGTACATAGTAGAAAAGTGTATTTTGTGTGTTAACTGTTATATACCAGTTAATTATGAGTATTACACACAATTAAAAAACTTTTTCTATCTTTTAATACCAGTTTGTTCATACAAATTATAGAAGAGGTAATGTAGCATATTTTATTTTTAATTGGCAAAATCACATCTGGGATGCTTAAATTAAATTAAACAAAGACAACTGCATCGCATTGTCTAGTATTGTTAATGAAGTGAATTGAAATCTGTAACAAAGCATACGATTTTGTACATAGGATTGTTTGTTATGACAAAAAATTAATGATGTGGTCAAAATCAATTTAGAATATTATCCATTCGTTACCACTATAACGACAATGTTTTAGTTTAGGTAAAAAGCTATGGATTCAATTGTTAAGTTTTGATGGTTGTAACCATAAAAGTACCCCAGGCTAGCTCCAGAGGGTCGTGGCTTTCCTTCTGTGTTTTTGCTTAATTTCCTTCCAAACAAGTTTTTAAAGGGCGCCAAGTACAGACACACAAATAAAATACTTTAGATCAGTTTAAAATGGTTTATTACTTTATAAATTGGATTAGTAATGTTTGGCAAATTATGAAAATTAATTAATTCTCTTAACTTGGTTTTTATCGGTGGTTTTGGACGGAGTTTGATCCTAAAGCACGTGCTGTAGAAGGATGGTTTCCTTTCGAGGGACTTCTAGACTGAATTTTTCACGCTTCTACGCAGTGGACTTGGAACAACAACGGAAATGGAATTTCCCTGTAGAAATTTCTTTTCGGCTTTTCTAACCGAGGAATCGGAACTGCAACGGAATAGCTCTGAAGAAATCGCTTGTCGGAATTTTCTAACAAGAGGAAAGGCACAGCAAAATGGCGTCGGCCTCATCGGAAGATGTCGAAAACGTGTAGTTTTATATAGCACTTTGTAGACCTTAATAGGGCCCTTCTTCTAGTTGGCAATAACCCAGAGACAGAAGGGCAAAGATGGTCGGAAACTCTGAATTACTTAAAATTCAACGATAAAAATGAACGAAATAAAAATCAAAAACTAACTACGAAACCATAACTCTCCTTCCAATTAGCAGTCCCCACTCGTCTTAACGCGGAAACAATAGATAATTTAAAAATATTTATAGTCCAGGAGCATTGTTCGAAAACTAACGATACAATTGTTACATGGTAAACCTAAAAAGGGAAATTTATTAATAAGAGAAATGCAACAATGTTTATTCCACTTATAAGTGAAGAATGGCACTTTAATCGAATTTTTTGAACTTACATTTTATTTACCAGTTAATCTTCTAAATCAATATACAACTGATAGATTATTAAAAAAGTCTGCATTGCAACGCCAACAGTGACAACCTGATTTTGTGTTAGATATCTTAAAAATGTTGATATTATTGTTTCAGGTTCCATTCGACTCTAATAGATTAGTTTTTCCACCATTTCCTGCTGCAGTAATAACATACTCCTTATATAAAATATTTTCGTTCGTTTTTCCTGAAACAATGATATTTTTAGTATTAGCCGGTGGAATTGCAGGTTAGTATTAAATTTTCTAAAAATTAATATACATAATTTTGCAAATTAAGTGGGGTCGATTGGCACAGGTGACTTTACTACACCTAAAAGATCTTTTGTTTATATCCTAGATCTAATTATGAGTCCATAAGATCTAGGCTTTTAAGAAAGTCTATTATCCGCTTAGGATGTACGTTTGTAACCTGATCAGGCTCTAAAAAGACCTATCGCACATATTTATGTCGTTGGAGAACAATTACAGATAATATGTTTAGCCGTATCATCTGTATACTTACAGAATCTGTATATTCCACTGTTTGTTTTACAGTGATGAATAGTGTCCTGTGAGAATTCCTGCGATTATTTTAAGTTCAGTTGTCTGAAGCTCTAAGAGTTATTTCGAACAGCACAGTGAAGGCTGTATTAACCTTTTTGCTTGTTTTTAGCCTGGAGTGTTTCTCCAGTAGTTTGCACTTCTTCCTAATGACGAACTTCATCCATAATCCAGCATTTCGAGATGCCACAGAAAGGTTGAGGTAGGTACGATAAAAGAAGTAGTAGCTTCTTTTGCGAGACTATTAGCAATCTCGTTTCCAACAATCGTTAAAGCGTTACTTAATGCACTTTTGAATCTATTGCTAAAAGCTCAACTTGAAAGAGTGTTTCCCAGGACTATTGAGAGCCTTACGTTTGGACCTGTAACCCCTATACCTACTCCTTTTGGTGTTTTAGACCCATCATTATAATCATTTATAAGTTGAGCGATTTATTTTTGTAATAACTCACACTCATTAATACTAACATTTAGTGTGAGTTCGAAATCTCGTTTTGGAGATATAATATCATGGATTGGGTTGCGCAGACCTTTAGAATCTCGAGATGTCTTTAAGATCGCCGGGTTTTAGAGACTTATTCCTTGCTAACCAATAAGCTTTTTCCAGACCAAACCTCTTTATATGTAAATGCAAGGGGTGGTCTAAAACTACATTTAATGCCGCATTTAACAAAATAAATATAAATTATTTAAATTTATTATAGTGTATTATATTAATATATTTTTTTACTTTTTAGGTTACGTGACATACGATATGATTCATTTTTATCTACACCATGGAATACCAAAAGAAAACAGTTACTTTTATCATTTAAAACGATATCACAACCAGCATCATTTCGCTCACCACGACAACGGTATTAATTACTTACTTTTTTTACAATCAATTATTATTAAATAACCTCATGTATATGTTAATAGATACTAATTACAGAACGAATTTAATTGCTATTTGGAATCAATTTATTGATTGATTTTTTATGACGTATTTTTATATCTCTATTTCCATTAAGTCATTGCGAGTACTCTCAGTTTTTCAAGGTCTTTTAACCATCAAATGTAGGTACTGTAGAGTGAACACTCTCGTTTCTAGCAGTACCAATTATTTTTAAATTAAAATTTGGAAGGCTGTGTGCACAGTTTATAGTCCAAGTAGGTAAAAAAACAGTTTGTATTCCTTGTGCAAAAAATTTTTATTCAAAACAAGCAGAGCGCTTTCGACATAATGTTATCAGTGCTTCATTGTCAGTTAACAACGGCAATCCATGTATAAAAACTTTGGTTAAGTTCACAAAATTTAAAATCCATAAAAATTAAGATAATTTTCACGTTCCACATTAAACAATAATGTCACAAACATATAAAATTATTGATTAAATCAAATAAAATCAACGATGTACAAAGATATAAATTAAAAAATTTTAAAGTCACATTTTTAAAAGTATTCAATTAAAATTTAATTAAAATTAAAATTTAATTGAATACTTTTAAAAATGTGACTTTAAAATTTTTTAATTTATATCTTTGTACATCGTTGATTTTATTTGATTTAATCAATAATTTTATATGTTTGTGACATTATTGTTTAATGTGGAACGTGAAAATTATCTTAATTTTTATGGATTTTAAATTTTGTGAACTTAACCAAAGTTTTTATACATGGATTGCCGTTGTTAACTGACAATGAAGCACTGATGATGACATTATGTCGAAAGCGCTCTGCTTGTTTTGAATAAAAATTTTTTGCACAAGGAATACAAACTGTTTTTTTACCTACTTGAATTATTTTTAGCTCTCTCAGTTCTCAAATGAGCAAGTACATATCACTAGCTATTGCTATAATTACTTTTAAATTTATTAACTCTAACTTTTTTTATGTTTTAGGCTTTGGTATTAGTAGTACTTTATGGGATAAAGTTTTTGGAACTGCTTTGAAGTTAAGAAAATTAAACATTGGTATAAAATGGTGAATCTAAGTTTTTTTACGCACATTCTAGAATATTGCCTTGTGTGTTCGGCATTCGTGTGATTTCATTCGATACATTTACATATTTTATACATATTATTTCTATTAGACATAAACTTAATGTTATTTTAAATAAATGAATCTTTTTATAACATCTTGACATTTCATTATTCTCAAGTTCACTCACATAGATCAATTTTTTATCGTTTTTCAAATAGAAACAATGTTTTGGTATTTTTATGTATGTGAAATATACTTATATAAATATGAGCTTCGCTTAAGTGCTCGTATTATTCACATCTAAAATGTTATTATTGGAAAGTATATTTGGTAACCATGTGGTCTGATTTGATCTCTCACATATCTTGTTGTGTCCTGATCTAATAAAAATGTTGCTCATATTTCCTTTCATCTTTACCTTCTAATCTATATATATATATATATATATATATATATATATATATATATATATATATATAGCTTTTACAGGCCTTTTAGGCCCATCGCTTAATTATTTTTCTCCACTCTTTGCGGTTTCTGGCCTTTGTCTTCCAGTTATTTATTCCCTTTTCCCTCAGATCTGCTGTTACCGCTTGCAGCCATCTCTTTCTCGGTGGTCCCTGTCTTCTATTCATTACTGGATTTAAATGTAATACTTTCTTTACCATTCGTGTCCCCTCTCTTCTCTTTAACGAGTCCTTGTATAGTTGTTTTAATTCTTCATTTGTTCTTCTTTCCCACATGTTGTCGACTCTCTTTCCTCCAAAAATTTTTCTCATTACCTTCCTCTCCCATATTTCTAGTTTTTCCATTCCTTTTTTGTTCATTACCCACGTTTCACAACCATAGGTAACTGTTGGGCGTAATACACTTTTATACAGCTGTATTTTTGCTTTGTGTGAGACACTCTTTGATCTCAATAATGAATTAAAAGCCCCTGCACATCGATCGCCTTTCACTATTCTTGTCATTATTTCTGAACACGTGTCAGCTATATTTGATATTTTTACCCCCAAGTATGTAAAGCTATAGACTTTTACTTTCATTCTCTGTCCGTCGCGTCATTCAGTTCAATGTCAAAATTCTCTCTTACCCCTTCTTCCTTTTTTTCTCTGTTCATAACCATGTTCTAATCTAATCTAATCTAAATAAACCTGGCATGGTCTCTCCTGTAGAGCTCCATGTTTTAAACACTGCTTCGTATAGGAATATTGTATCTTACAATAATGTGAAGAAAAGGAAGGTCTAACAGAACTTTCGTTGCTACTATTAGAGTGCCCCTTTTATGTAAAGCAAACAAATTTTAGAACTTTGCTTTAGTTTGATTATGGCATTTCTATGTTGAATCTTTCCACCATTACAAAGACACATATGATTTTTGGTTTTACCAGTATGGTATAGATCCAATATAGGTTTTAAACCCCATCTTTGGCACCATAAAATTGGTTATCGTCCCCGTAGTTATGTGTTCAAAATGGTGATTCCAAGTTAGGTTTTAATGTAATACCACCCCAAGGTAGTTAACTGCTCCCACTACTTGATTATTAAGTCTTAGAAGATCTATACACTCAAGTTCCTTCTTCTGGTAAATGCTATAACTTAACACTTCTAAAAGCTTATGTTAATTCTCATAGTTAGCATTCCTCAACTAGATTCAAAGTCAGTTATATTGAATCCTTGGATGTAGTATTCCACAATACGTGTGATAAAACTACTTTTGAGGATAGTCTCTGCATACCTTTGCTGCCAGCAATGTTGAATATATTTCACCACTTACAACTTGTTTCGTCTATACTTAAAATATAATTATAGGTAAGGAATACTTAAAACCAATATTTAATCAAATATTTTATTAGAATAGGTATATTAAATTATAGATCAGTCATTAAATATACATTTAAGTTACTGGTCTTATAAATCTTTTCAGTAATTATTATCTATTTCTATAAAGGAATAAAAGAGATTTATTTAGTGTATAATGTTTTTAAAATATTTATTAAATTATAAACATTAAGATCAAAAATTTATTTTATTATAAAAACTAACTAAAAAAAACATAATACTGACGTTTTTTACATTTGACTAACACGCTTCTTCAGTTCATCTAACTGCTGTTGAATCTCTTCTGGTAAATCTTTACCAACTTGATTTTCATAATAATTGCCAATTTCTTCAGCTTCTTTTAACCAAAAATCTTTAGGCAAAGAAAACAATTCTTGCAAGTTAACATTTTCTTCAATTCCTGTTAAATTAACACTGCCATTCTTTGGTATCAAACCAATAGCTGTTTCTTGAGCAATATTTTCTCCATTTAATCTTCTTAAAATCCAATCCAGTACTCTAGAATTTTCACCAAATCCTGGCCATAAAAATTTACCATTTGCATCCTTTCTGAACCAGTTTACATGGAAAATTTTAGGTAAATTAGTAGATTTCTCTTCCATTGACAACCAGTGTTTTAAGTAATCTCCAAAATTGTAACCGAAGAAGGGTCTCATCGCAAACGGATCGTGCATAATAACTTTTCCCTAAAAATATATGTTAAAAACTAAATATAATATCGGAAGAAGATAATTGTAAATAATGTTGATCTAGAAAATGTATCTCCCGGATAAATACTAGAACACTGCGTGCTGAAAACAAAAACACGGTCAAGAAAGTGGAAAGCTAGAAATACGAATTTACTGAACGAATCAATAAAGAAGAAGGAAACTCGTGAATGATAAAACAAATAAAAATATGCCAGTTACAATTAAATATAAAATCAGACACTTTATAACTAAATACACAGAAATAAGAACCATACATTATTATATAGAGAAAATTAGGATAATAGGTGTATTCCCACCTAATAGATTAGAAGTAGAAGAAGAATGACAACTTACTTTGTGTTCAGCAGCAGCTGTTGCTTCTGATCTCATAGATGATCCAATGAATACTCCGTGTTTCCAGTCTCTAGCTTCATATACTAATGGCACACCTGTTGGACGGCGTCCTCCAAATAGTATAGCTGAAATTGGTACTCCTTCTGGGTCTTCCCAAGCTGGATCAATAATTGGACATTGGTTTGCGGGAGTACAAAATCTGAAATTAATATGGGAGTTATTTTTTTTCAAAATTATGAAAAAAATATAATTAATATTACCTTGAATTTGGATGAGCAGCTGGTGTATTTTGCCCTTTAGTCCATGCATTACCTTTCCAATCAGTTATACTAATATTGTCTCCTACTTCTTTTTCCATTCCTTCCCAAAATATCCCTCCATCACTAGTAGAAGCAACATTAGTAAACATGGTGTTTTTGAAAATAGTATCCATAGCTATAGGATTACTGCTACGTGAGGTACCTTTAGTATTATATATAATATCAGAAATCAAATGCGTATGATATAGGCAAAGTTTTTACCTGGCGCTACTCCAAAGAATCCATTTTCTGGGTTAATTGCTCTTAACTGGCCGTTTTTATCAAATCTCATCCAAGCAATATCATCTCCAACACATTCAACTTTATATCCAGGTAAAGTAGGTCTCATCATAGCTAAATTCGTTTTCCCACATGCTGAGGGAAATGCGGCAGCAATGTATTTTTTCTGTCCTTTAGGATTAGTTATTCCTAGTATCTAAACATTAAATACAACTTTTAATACAAGCCAAAAATAAATTTATGTATAAACTTACCAACATATGCTCTGCTAACCATCCTTCTCTTCTAGCGATAGTAGAACCTATTCTGAGAGCAAAACATTTCTTTCCTAAGAGAGAATTTCCGCCATAACCACTTCCATAAGAAACAATTTCATTATTTTTTGGTCTGTGAAGGATAATAGTTCTTTCAGGATCACAAGGCCAACTAGGATGTTCCACTATTCCATTACTGGGCGTTCCAACAGAATGAAGACATTTTACAAACTCATTACCTTCGTTAAGCTTTTTTAAAACTGAACTTCCCATTCTTGTCATAATTCGCATTGATGCTACTACGTAAGGAGAGTCTGTTAATTCGATACCTAAAAGCAAAAGGAAAATATATATTTAAGATTTTAGTTTACAGGCATGTATATGGAAACAACAGTAAAAGATTGGGGTAAAAATCAACCGGAAGCCCAATTCTCTCTGAAGTGGAAAAGAATATGAGAAGAAGAGAAAAATAATTTTACAAACCTATTTTGGACAAAGGGGATCCAATGGGTCCCATAGAAAAAGGTATAATGTACATGGTTCTTCCAGACATACATGAAGAAAATCTTTCTGTAATAGCTAAATCCATGTCTTTATGGGATATCCAATTCCCTAAAGTACCTTTAACCCCATTTTTTGGTGTTGGTATTGTTTCTGATTTATTGTCAGTACATATAAATGTCTTCGATTCTACTCTAGCGGTATCTGCTGGATTAGTTCTAGCCAACCAACTAAAAATTATTACTTTGTTAGATTGATACACGTAAATCAATAAACATTTTTATCATGGCTTACCAATTTTTGTACTTTGGTAATGGCTTAATGGTTCCTTGTTCTAACATTAGATTAATTAGTTTTACATTTTCATCATCGGATCCATCGCAGATATGAATCTTATCAGGTTGGCAAAGATTGATATTTTCTTGAACATACGATTTTACCTAAAAAAGATAATAATTTTAAGTAATTCTATTTGATTGTTCTTTTATGAGCCGCATTATTAATTCATTATTATTAATAATCACCTATTTGAAGAAAATGTGTCAATCCACTTCTAGATTAATTATCAGTTAACATTTGAACACAATACAAATAAGCAGTAAATTTATTTAAAACATTTAATTAACTTTAATAAAATAAAATATAAAAAAGGGTGTGGCAGTCAGTGGGACTGCCGGCAGAAGTTATACTTCTATGCACTGTTAACTAATAAAACTTAATAACTACAAACACAGGCAAGTAGAAATATATTTTTTTTAAATTAACTGTATTCAAATTAAATAAATACTTAGAAAAATAAGACCAGTTGATGTGTGTCCTTACTTCAAACACGAAAACTAAACAGTAAAACGATCAATGTACAAAAAAAGTGTTTACAAAACCGCATAGTGCAAAATATAATGCAACCATGTGACGGTAGTATGGACTACAATACAATACTCATTACTGAATATTATTATTATCAATATTATTAATATAAAATACTAAACTTTATATGTTTACTTACGTGACAGAATTATAAAATAATCTGTCAAACACAATGTAATACGTCACTATGATATTCCAAAACATTAGCTCAGATTGTTTTTGGAACGAAGTTCCCTTTCGCGCGTTACGAACAGTTACGACTGACGCTAGGAGCTAGCCCAAAAAAATTCATACCAAAAGTTGTCACGACACTATGCACCGACACAATGCACCGACACACGCATGTTTCTCTCTCTCACAGACCAAAAAATAAATAACTCTCTCTCCCTCTCTCTCATAGATAGATATATTACAATTAAAAAGACACTATTTTAAATTAAAAGAAAATGTACATTAAAAAGAAAATACTGTAGAAAAAAACATAATTACCTATAATAGTATTATATTTTATTTCATCCTGTTTTTATAAATTAATAAATTCATAAACATTTTAAAAATAGTTCGTAACTTGACTACGTCAAATTACCTTAACTGTCAGTCACTGTCAAATATTTTAATTTTAAATTTTTTGTATTGAATTGTTAATTCCTGTTTTAAATTATAAAAAGTAATTTTAAAAAATGTGTTATTTAAAGCTCTGGTATTGTATAAATGGACACTTTTGTTAAAAGAAACGAACTGTTAGGTAAGTAGAGATTTTATACAGACAATAATAAATGCTTATGTATGTATAAACACTCTGTTATGTTTACAAATTACTAATTCCTTCACTAATTAATCGAAAGGAACTTCGTTCCATTCGGGTGTCCCTTGACACCTCACACTTTTTTTTATATTTTCACCGTGTTCTTTGTCTCTCTGCGGAATTTTGTAATCGAATTTAAACCTATTACCCGACTACCTAGAGCTCTGAAATTTTCAGGATAGCTAAGATCTGGATGACAATGCATGTTTCAAGTGTGTTTAGCATTGACATATTAATACAAATGAACCGGCCGCTTCCCATATTCGCAACAGCTGCTTCTGCGGCCAACATTAGTAAGAGAGATCCGAGAGAGAGACGGAGGTAGGCCGGGCAAAACGCACATTGTTTAAATGAGAGCTTAAGGGAAATACATCTTTTTATAACGTTTTATGTAAAAAATAGTATATTATATACTTAGAGTGAGAAGTGAGCTATTATTATGTCAATATCTTAAAAATTATAGAACTGTAAATATTAATTCTCGTTAGGGGAATGGAGTAAATAATAGCAATTTCTCAGGTTAGTAGTGAAAAAAAGCTTTTTCATTTGTGGTTGTTCGAAGTACTTGATGAAACTTAAGTTTGTTAAAATTTCTTAAGTCAAAATAAGTGAGAAAAGACTCTGGTTTTATGTTTAGGTGTACTTATTTGAGCAAAAATAATATATATTACTTACAAAACAATTATTGCAGGCTCAAAAACTGTATTATTTTATACAGGGTGTCCCAGAATTAACTACGGAAACTTCGTATACGTGTTCCTTGATGACAAATAAGTAGGGTCTTTCCTATAAAAAAATTTTTTTAGAGACTCTGTCATAGTTATAACCCTTTAAAGAGGGGTGGTAAAATACGGTTTTAATTTAATATCTTCTGATTGGTCCAAGATAAAAAATTAAAAATTTGGGTGAACATCATTTTAATAAAGACGCATTTCTCCTGCCACTTTTCACCTGCCCTACCCCATTCTAAGGGTGCAAATCAAGGAACCCCTCTTAATTTTTTTTGTAACTTTCTTAGCAATTAATATTTGCAATAACAAAAAATTATTTTAGGAAGTTTTGATTATTTAGAAACTTTTTTGTTCCTTGTCGTTTTTTGCGAAATCGTTTCGGTTTGGAGTAAAAAAATAAAAAGTAGGACCATGTCAATTGAGTATCGTGTATCGCGATCAAGTAGCGCACATTTGCAAAGTAGGTTATAACTCTGACAGGAGTCTCTAAAAAAATTTTTTTTATAGGAAAGACCCTACTTATTTGTCATCAAGGAATACGTATACGAAGTTTCCGTAGTTAATTCTGGGACACCCTGTATACAATAAATACCAATTTTTTTTTAAACAGTGAATGTGACAAAAAATTGTTGAATTCAAATAGATAATTCAAAAATGCATTAATATTTCTATCGAAAAATACGTCAATACAACTGAAGATCATATCGTAATTTTTTATATCATGGTTCACACTTTATATAAGGAGACTGATATATTAAATTTGAAAATTCTACACCTAATATATAATAATAAAACAAATAATTAAATAACTCTTCTTGATTATTATATGAAATATAAACTTCGAAATTATTTATTATTATCTGTTGATGAAATATTTATGTATCCAAAAATATTTAAGAGTGGCAAGTATTAATTATAGTTAAAATGACTCTAGACACCAACTTAATAGGTTAATAACTATAAAATATTATAGAGTGTGTGCGATATATTACATAGTTTATAAATATCACTATAAACACAGTCAAATATATTTAATTTATAAGATAAACACCAAAAACATTAAAAATCAACGTAAATCAAATGTAAATTAGGAGCTTTCTGCCCGACCTAGCGCTATCTTTCTTATCCATCTCACTCTGGAATCAATTATTTCGCTGCACAGCTGGTCCATTTGTATTAATATGTCAATGGTGTTTAGGCATATACATTAATTTCGAAATTTATACTGAATTGATATGAAATATGATATAAATTGTGTATACATGTTATCATTTTGAAAGTTTTTAAATATGTCGTTCGTAGCCTAGTTGATTAAGCGTCGGATATGAATCAAGGTGACAGTTCTATTATGTTATCATAATGGGATCGACTACGCGAGAGAGATTTTTTTTTGTTTTACATGTGACAACAGTAATTATTATTTTAACTGTTAATAAAATAACTAATTTAGAAAATTTTTAAAAATTTTAGACTATACTGTGGACTATGCCGTAATCTATCTTGTAAAGCGCTATTTGCCAAGGGAGTAATAATTTAATAATAGTAATATGACTTATAAATCACCAAAAAAAACTTTCTACTATAAAAAGTTCTTTAATAAATTGTGATTATTTCATTATGAATCCAATCCTTTGTTTTGTTGCAATTGACCATTGTTTACAAATTTAAATAATATGTAATAAATAATGTGTTCAAATTAAAAACTCCTGAAGACAGCAATCAAAGATTTGATAATTTATTTGTTTATTAATACAGTTCGTGAATACTGATGTAGTTTTATATTGAATAGGTCTTAGAATTTTTCCTTTAGTATTTTGGAATAAATAAATCCTTTGTTCTGGTTTTAATTGGTATGACTCATTAATTTTGTACAAAATTTCTATACACATAGGAATAAATAAGCTTCAATTTTTACCACTAAGTAAAAGGCTGGAAGGATCGGGATGAAATTTGGTACAGGGGACAGGGGTAGATTATGGTCTGGAACTAGATAAACGGGATATATCTATATTTATCCTAGTTTTATTATAAGCAAATCATTACAGTTGTTATTGAATCTTGATCTTGAATCGCGCCAAAACGGCTGAACGGTGTAGGATGAAAATTGAAATAAGGATAGATGGTAGTTGGGAATAGCACATAAGCTACTTTTCATCCCACGGGAACAGAAAAAAGGAATATAATTATATAGTTTTATGTTATCATTTTTTAGGAATCTCAAATTGTATTAATTTTTTTATATCTTTTATAGTTTTTAATATACGAGGGAATTATAAAATCTTTTTTGAAGTTGTAATTTACTCTAATGACTGGGCAACAAGTTTTTGGAGCGATTTACGTATAAATATAAAAATTATAAAATTGAGATAATTGTGGATTATCTAAATTATCAATATTAAAGAGTGTTTCAAGTCACCGTCCAGCGGGCAGTCAATAAAAGAGATCTCTCCTCTCTCTCACACTCATAGATGACTCATAGATGACTCATAGATGACTCATAGATGACTCATAGATGACTCATAGATGACTCATAGATGACTCATAGATGACTCATAGATGACTCATAGATGACTCATAGATGACTCATAGATGACTCATAGATGACTCATAGATGACTCATAGATGACTCATAGATGACTCATAGATGACTCATAGATGACTCATAGATGACTCATAGATGACTCATAGATGACTCATAGATGACTCAGAGATGACTCAGAGATGACTCAGAGATGACTCAGAGATGACTCACAGATGACTCACAGATGACTCACAGATGACTCAGAGATGACTCAGAGATGACTCACAGATGACTCACAGATGACTCACAGATGACTCACAGATGACTTACAGATGACTCAGAGATGACTCAGAGATGACTCAGAGATGACTCACAGATGACTCAGAGATGACTCAGAGATGACTCAGAGATGACTCAGAGATGACTCAGAGATGACTCAGAGATGACTCACAGATGACTCACAGATGACTCAGAGATGACTCAGAGATGACTCAGAGATGACTCAGAGATGACTCAGAGATGACTAAGAGATGACTCAGAGATGACTCAGAGATGACTCAGAGATGACTCAGAGATGACTCACAGATGACTCACAGATGACTCACAGATGACTCACAGATGACTCAGAGATGACTGTCAAATATTTTAATTTTAAAATTTTGTATTAAATTGTTAATTCCTGTTTTAAATTAAATTGAAATAAAAAATAATTCTAGGTAGAATATACAATACCTCTGGTATTGTATAAATGGACACTTTTGTTAAAAGAAACGAACTGTTGAAAATAATGGATTTACTTTTTTTTCTATTTTGCTTTGAACGGTGTAGTAGTGTCGCGACTTTGTTAAGTTTATACAGGTTTTTTGTAGATAATAAATATTAAAAAAATAGAAAATAAAAACAATAATGTATCCTGACAGTGTTTCTGCACAAGTTCCGGATATTGCTGATAGAGTTAGGTAAGTAGAGATTTTATACAGACGATGATAAATGCTTATGTATGTACAAACTCTCTGTTGTGTTTACAAATTACAATTCCTTCACTAATTAATCGAAAGGAACTTCGTTCCATCCGGGTGTCCCTTGACACATCTCACTTTTTTTTTATATCTATCTCTTTTCAATGTACTGATACCTTATATGTGTTTCTATCTCTCTCTTACTCACACCATTACATATGTAAAGATTTTTCCCATTTAACCCCACACAAATCAAGTCCATGATAAGAAGTATAACTTCAAAAAGTAAAAAAACAAATTTCTAAGCATGGAGTCCGGTCCTGACCAGAGCTAATTAAACCACGTTTTAGTCGGTCCTGACAAATAAGTGATATTCTTAAAGCATATCAAATATTTATAACCATAAACTAGTACAAACTGAAGTTTAAGTTGCAAGTGCATAGTGACAAAAAGAACTTAACTACTGTGAGTGTGTGAGTACAATAAATCATAATATAAAGAATATAACCACATCGAACAAAGAATCTTACCAAAACTCAATAACGACCTTGACAAAATAGCCAAAATTTTACCGGCTCCAGAGCCGGCATTAGGAAGCTATTAAATGTGATCATGGCAGAAATCAATCCAACACGGGGTTTTACCCCACCTTAACCAAATACACAACCTACTTACTCAAATGTTCTCAACACCTTCAAGCACCCTACCAAAGACCAAGCTATAGTACTTTCTGCAGTAGACGGAACGAAAATCCATGATTATATAGTCGCTATTGGCTCGGTTATCCATCCGAAAAATGTCCTATTTGCATCCAAGATCTCTAATAACCGCATTTGCATTTACCTTTCTTCTAAACGAATTGTAGATACTTTAATCGAATCTCACGAATCCTTAAAGGTTAACGAAAACCAAGTGCAAATAAGACGACTCATCACTCCAGCTCTACGACTGGTAATTTCCAATATATGTCCAACGATACCAAATGTCGTTATCGAGAACGAAATAAAAAAACTTGGATTTACTGCAGTATCTCAATTAACATTTCTCAGAGTGGGTATGCAAGAATCTGAATACAGCCATGTCTTAAGCTTTAGAAGACAGATCTACATTAATCCAATAGAAAATAGAACCATACCTGACTCCTTTACCCTTTCCCATGACAATACCACCTATCGCCTATACCTCTCCATTGACGGTCTAAACTGCCCAAAATGCAAATCGATTGGACATCAAGAAGCAGACTGCACCTTTATCCCTGCTCAAAATATTGTCGTCAACAACAATACTTCTCAATCAATATCTGCACCACCACCAACAAACCCTACCACAGTTACAACCTCTAATACTAATCTAGTCCTCCTGCCGACGCCCATCTCACAAACTTCTCCAACAACTGTTCCGCCAATATTACCCACATCCAGTCAAACTTCTACCAACACTTCCAACACTGCTAAAAGACAAATCTCATCATCTTCACCCGATATTGCAACTGAACCCTCTGAGGTAACATTCATCGCACCACCTAACCCTGTTAAAACTTCAAATTCATCAAAGAAAATAAAAAGGTATGCTGTTGAAAATACACCCATATCAGACATACTACTCCCCATAAAGGATAAAATAGAAACCCGACGTCCCCCATTTGTTCTAGATTTTACCGAAATTTGCAGTTTCCTGGAAAATACATTTAACTCAAAAAACCCTGAAATCATTGCTCAAAATTATTCTAGTGAATTAAATGAGTTGAAAGAAATACTGAACTTTATTTATTCTAATATTCAAAACAAGAAAGTCAAAAACAATATCACCAGACTAAAGAAAAAATTATCTTTATCAAGTCTTTCCTCGACAGAAGAAACTGATAGCGAACCGTTATCTCAATATTAAAATGACTAATACCAGTACATTTATCATACAGTGGAACCTAAACGGATACTACACTCGCCTTCATCAATTAAAATTACTAATTAACGAATTCACACCTATTATCATTTGTCTACAAGAAACTCATATTAAAAACAATAACACGATAAACCTAAAAAACTATATTCCTTTTCTAAAGAACAGACCTGTAAATCATGCCAGTGGCGGCGTAGGATTTTTTGTACGGAACGATATCGAAGTTAAAGAAATTGCGTTAAACACAAACTTAGAAGCTGTTGCAATTAACTTGATCTATAAATATAAAATTAACATCTGCAACATATATCTCCCTCATCCAAATGACATGGATATACAAGAACTTAACAAATTAATAGAGCAAATCCCTTCACCAAAAATTATTGTAGGAGATACTAACTGTCACAACACAGCATGGGGAAGTGCGAAAACAGACAAATTTGGAAATCAACTTTTAAATGTCATAAATAATTTAGATCTGATACTCATGAACAATGGTGAACCGACTAGATTAAACTCTTACAATGGTACCTTATCTGCAATAGACCTGTCGTTATGTAGTCCTTCTCTTGCTCCTTCATTGCAATGGGAAACTTTAAAATATCCATATGACAGTGATCACTTCCCGATATTAATCCGACTTGAAAATGATAATTTTACAAATAATATCATTCATCAAACTTGGAGATTAAAAACATCAAATTGGGAACTATTCCGCAACGAAGTAGAGAAAAACATTCAAACTATCACATTGACAAACGATACTAATTTGGACTTACTTACATTCAACAACATAATTATCAAAGCAGCATGGAAATCAATGGGTAAAACTAAATCTTGTAAAAGACAACCTGTACCTTGGTGGAATGACGAAATCGCGAAGGCCATGTCAACTAGTAAACGAGCTTTCAACATTTGGAAAAGACAGAAGACAAAGCACAACCTATTAGAATACAAACGTCTCCGAGCAGTAACTCGATACCATATAAAGAAAAGGAAGAAGGAATCGTGGTGCAAATTTGTCTCATCTATAAACTCTTCTACCCCCGTGAGCACAGTTTGGAGCAAAATCCGTAAAATAAAAGGCAAAAACTTCTCACACAATATAAGTACTTTACTAATAGATGACACACTTATCTCCAGTAATAAAGAAATCTCGGAAGCACTAGCAGACACATACGAAGGATATACTAAAGAAGACACAATAAATCCTGAATTCACTAAACATAAATCTGACACAGAATCAAGTATATCAATCCAAAATTTTGAATCCTCACTAAATGATCCTATATCCCATGATGAACTCGAATACTCCCTAAACTCTCTAAAAAATACAGCTTCAGGACCTGATGACATTCCCCCAATTTTTTTACAAAATCTTCCTCTCTCTGCTAAAACTCTTTTGCTAGAGATATTCAACAACATTTTCTCATTACACCAATTTCCTGCTATATGGTCCAATGCAATCTACATTCCAATTCTTAAGCCTAATAAATCAAAAATCAGTCCAACTTCATATCATCCAATCAGCATAACTTGCGGCATGTGCAAAGTATTAGAAAAAATTATAAATGGTAGATTAACCTGGTACCTTGAAACAGAAAAACTCCTAACACCTATTCAAAGTGGTTTTAGAAAAAATAGATCCACGACAGACAACCTTGCAAGATTAGAAACCGAAATTCACGATTCCTTTCTCCATGACCAGAAGCTTTTAGCGATCTGCTTTGATATAAACAAAGCATTTGATACGGTATGGAGGCATCATATACTTAAAACTCTTCAATCCTGGCAAATACAGGGACACATATTAGGATTTATTAAAAACTTTCTATACAATCGGACTATTCAAGTAAGAGCAAACGGCTATCTATCTACTAAAAGAAGCCTCACAAACGGCACTCCGCAAGGCTCGGTACTAAGCCCTACTCTTTTTTTAATAGCCATTAACAGCATAATAAAAGAACTAAAACTACCGATAAAAGCAGATCTATATGTAGATGACTTTATCATTTACACAAGAAGCAGCTGTATAAAACTTGCATTCGATATTTTACAAAACTTTCTAAATAAATTGGAAATCTTGTCGACAACAACTGGGTTTGTTTTTTCTAAGGACAAAACAAAATATATAATTTTCAGTAAAAGAAAAGTCACCACAACAAACAACCTCACATTAAACGGAACAATATTAGAAAGAGTGGAAAAAATCAATCTCCTCGGACTCACATTCGACAGTGCTTTAAAATGGAAATACCACCTAGATACTCTCCAAAGAGAATGCCAATCCAGAATCAATTTATTGAAGGTACTCTCCCATACCACCTGGGGTGCCAGTTCAGCAAATCTACTTAATCTTTATAGATCATTAATACGAAGCAAATTAGATTATGGTTCAATATGCTATGAAACAGCCAACAAAACACAATTAAAAAAGCTAAACTGCATTCAGTCTACTGCACTAAGAATCTCTCTTGGCGCTTTTAGAACAAGTCCAGTTAGCAGCTTACAGGTATTAGCAAATGAAAGTCCGTTACACCTGCGTCGCCAACTTATAGCTTTAAACTACATCTCAAAGGTATCAGCAAACCGAGATAACCCCATGTATGATACTATATTTAATAAAAATTCTCAGTATTTTTACCAGAACAAACTTTGGAAAAACCTTCCTTTTGGTCAAAGAATTAAAAGCACAGGCTTCAACATCGAGCAGTTTAGACAAACAATGTTACCAAACCCAATATTTCCACCATGGAAAATAAATATCCCCTTCATAGATACCTCTCTTACCCAATATCCCAAAAACTCCTTAAGTCCAGCAACCATTCAACTCCTCTACGCAGAAAAAATTGCAAAGCATCCCCACTCTCAGCGAATATTCACCGACTCATCAAAAACAGAATCTGGCACTGCTGCAGCCTATATTCATGGAAATATTAATTACGCCATCAAAATTCCTAAATTTTGCAGCATTTACACCGGTGAAACAATAGCTATCCTGGAAGCACTTAAAAGTTGTAATACTGACCAAAACAAAAAATTCATTATCATAACAGACTCATTAAGTGCATTACTCGGCATGAAGCAGATATACCCTTCTCATCCAATACTACAATCCATTAAAAATGAACTTTACTGTCTCCAAAACATAAATAAAAAGGTAACTTTCATGTGGGTACCTTCACATACGGGAATAAAAGGAAATGAAGAGGTAGACTCCCTAGCGTTACGGACAACGTCAAATCACGATATAGACTTCCTGAGAGAATACCCCAATACAGATAATAAAACTATAATCAAGCAATATATAAACAACATTTGGCAATCAAACTGGAATTCTTTATCTAACAAACTAAAAGAAACAAAACCACTAATCCAAGCAACCCTAGTAACACCAATTAAAAGAAAAGAACAAGTTGTAGTAAACCGTATAAGAATAGGACATACAGCACTGACCCACCAATATCTCCTGAAAAAAGAGTCGCCACCACTGTGCAATTTCTGCAATCAAGAACAAACCATTAAACATATCCTCTTGGATTGTCCAGCATACGAAGATAAAAGAAAATCCTTCAAACTAAACAACTGCCTAAGAGACATCCTAACTTCAAATATAGACAACTTAATCAACTTTTTAAAAGACACTAACCTATTTTCTCTAATATAATGTAATTACTGTTTGTATTTGTATGCCCGCTAATAACTCTTAGTAGTTGATGCGGCTTGTGTGTTTAAAAAAAAAAAAAAAAATTCTAAACATGAATCAAAATTTTTGTATTATCTTAATTATTGTTATGCATTTTTATCAAAATTAAATTTTCTAAATAAAACACCATATATTGTGTTATCATAAGTAGAAAATTATTCATGCATTATATTTTTATTAATTTTAAAATACCGTTAATTAATCGAACGATAGTATTATGAATTATCTACATACATATATCTATAAATATATTGCACAACTTTGATACTAACACCACAACAAAAATATTTTCCTATTTCGATGCTGTTTTTTTTTAGTTTTATTTACTTTTAAGCTAAGAATATTACATTCCTTAACGAGAATTGAATGAGTTTTATTCCACGCGATTGATAAAGTTTGTTATAAGAACCGAAAGCAAGTGCATGGAATAAAACTATTCCATACAAGTCATCGAATTTACTTTTTCTATTAAGACTTTTAAAATCCGTTTCGTTTTTTAAAATTCACAGTAAATTATATTGCAAGTAAATAATTATTTTGTTTTTTAGTTTAATGCCTATTCCGTGGGTTATCAGTAACGCACTGGATTCTCAATTTAAGCTATGGGTTCAATTCCTGGTCGGTACGATTTTTTTATTAGAACTAATCAGCTTTTTTTATTTATATATGGTAATACTTTATCAACAACCTCTTCAGTATATTGTTATTTCTGGTGGTATATTATCAAATTTTAGTTTAATAGGTTCGAATTTGAATTGACCTAACTATTTTATATTAGGTATCATATTCTCGCGCAGTAAACAGGATTCATATCGATTTCTTGCTTAAAAATAAGTGAAGAATGGTATTCTATAATAGTAGTAAAAAATTCTCGTTGAAAACAAACTAGGTACCTATTCATTTAATATAGAATGATAATAATCA
Source organism: Altica lythri (assembly GCA_964028335.1). NCBI lineage: Eukaryota > Metazoa > Arthropoda > Insecta > Coleoptera > Chrysomelidae > Altica > Altica lythri. The sequence continues at coordinate 89,361,098 of OZ034800.1, read as the reverse complement.
TTAAAAAAATGTTTTTATATTAAACATCTAATCTAAATAATAAAACAATATGAAAAATAATAAAGAATAAATATTACCTACCTTTTCTGGTAATTTTTGTAAATCTCCATGTATAACACTGATTCCTCTAACTTGTTCAATAACTGGTAGTACTGGTGTGGAAAAACTCTTCGTAAATCCCCCAATTTCTTTAGTAAATCTGCAAAATAATAAATTTTGCTTTTTTAAAATAAACACTAATGGTTTCATTTTGATGAATATTTTGTCGCATCCACTTTTTCACTGAAACAATATTGAGTACAATTGAGTTCTTATACCAATAAATAAGATAATTGCAACACAATGTAATCGAAAAATAGATATTGTTGGAAGTTCGTTGAAATTAAAAATAAGCTTATCACAATCCGTTTTGTAACACGACCGAAATATATATTATGTACATATCTAGAGATTTTAGGCAAATACCTAGGTTTGTTTAATCAAATTACGCACACTATACTAAACAAACATTTTAACCTGCATCGAAAAATGATTTAAAAAAACTGTTTTAGTATATTACAGTTAATCATTATAGTCTACACATAATCATTATTTAATTAGGTGTAGGATGATACTAAACAATACTAACAAAAAAATTATTTATTATACAGGGTAATTCATTAATATTAAAGTAATCATTTGTGGAATTCTAAAGAAACCAATTTTCAGCACGGTTTAGAGACAGAGTAAGAAGTGAGACAATACGAGCGAAATGTGGTAAAGAGGAAATAAATCTGTGAACCAAAAGAAGAAAAATTGAATGGAATCAGCACATAGAAAGAATGACAGAAAATAGAACAGTACGAATAGCAAGAGACAAATCAAATGGAACAAGATCAATCGGACGACCGAGGAAAAGATAATCAGATAATATGAATTGAAGCTAAAAAATAGGAAGAAGAAGAAGAAGAAGAAAAAAGAATAACTTTTTTTATTATTTTACTGATAGTTCATTCGACAAAAAAATTTGATTGGATTTACTAAGTAGTACCCTCTATTAGCAATGCTAAACTACTGTCCAAATTGGCAATCGTCATGCAAAAATTTTGTCATAAAAATTCATATTTAAACTTTAAACACCCCGTATCTCGGAAACTAACAAAATTTATTCACATTTTGAAGTTTAGAATCTATAATTCACAAAATGGACATTCTTATCGAATTTATTTAAAAGACACTACAAATAAACAGGCTTATGGTAAGGCTGTTGAACTGACCTCTTTGATTATTTTATTGATTTACTCTATGAATTAAGTTGATTTTATATATCAACAAATATTGCAGAATGCAGAATATTAATTATTCTATCGCCTTACGAGTTTTTGAAAACCATTTTCAAAGACATTGACCATTTAACTAAGAAGAAACAACTACTTCCCGGATATTGAATTACACTTCAAAGTCAAACGGGGTTGGTATATCTACAAGATATTTAAACCAACCATTCTGGTTTGCAGTTAGAAGGGATAACATAACTTGTAGACCGGTTTCAGTGTATTTGCACCTCGTCAGTACAAGGTCAGTCAGCGAGCTTAAAGCATAATCGCTGACTGAATCACAATCAATATATATCTTTCAACATATACCTTGTACTGACGAGGTGCAAATACACCGAAACCGGTCTACAAGTTATGTTATCCCTTCTAACTGCAAACCAGAATGGTTGGTTTAAATGTCTTGTACATATACCAACCCCGTTTGACTTTAAAGTGTAATTCAATATCCGTCGGGGCCCATAGCCCGGAAAGTAGTTGTTTCTTCTTAGTTAAATGGTCAATGTCTTTGAAAATGTTTTTCAAAAACTCGTAAAGCGATAGAATAATTAATATTCTAAATTCTGCAATATTTGTTGATTGATAACTCGCTTTATTAAATAAGACAATATTACAGTTTCTTGTAATAATACTTTGATTTTATATATTTTTTGAAGCAATTATAATTAACGAAAATCCATTTTTCGCTCGTTTTTACGGTTTTTTGCAATTTACTTGAAATTGAGGTGTATGCGGCATAAACTGATTTAAAATTTGTATTCAGCGGGTTGCGTCCGGTGTAGAGAAAACTTTTTTTGTGTGCCTCTAATTACAATTTTTGTTGGTGGCAATAGACATATTTATAATTTATTTATAAGATTTTTTGCTGCAAAATACGACTTTTGTAATTTCAGTGCGTTACCTCAAAAACTATAAATAAGTGAAATAACCTAATGGCTGTCGATTGAATAAATTGAAATGTAGGAGGAATAAAGAAAATGTTCTCACGCGATTTGATTTGAAATTGAATCAGTTCACAATCATATCGTTTGAAGAATTGGTATACTTGTCAGAAGATTCTCAGAATTTTATTAAATAATTAATATCCTTAGGTGATTAAACTCTGAAAATACAGAAATGAATATAGGATATAGGTATACCTATTCGATATTATTTCTAAAAGAATGTGGTTTGTTGAATTTTCTACCTGCTAACAAATAATTCAAGAATGAATCTCATCAAGATAATCTTTTCAAGATAATAAAAAAGTATATTTAAAAAAGAGTGTGCGTGTAACCTTTACGCGCGATTGAAGTAAAACTTATTTAACGTACGTATCATCGCAAAATAAATTCAAATTCAAAATATGTTTTTGAAAATTTTGAAAATTTTGAAAATTTGATAATTTAAGCTCCATAGCTGAAATCACACCGTTACTTCCTTCAGAATCTTTCGTCAGAATCTTCCGTTAGAATCTAACGTTAGAATCTAACGTTAGAATATGACGTCAAAATTGTAACGTTCCGTTACAATTACTTCCGTTAGAAAATAAATCTGAGTTATCCCTAGTCGCGCCTAAAGAAGTTTTACTTCAAAAATTAGTTCCACTTCTAACCAAAATTAATACAACAAAACCTTTTCTATAATTTTGTACACACAGTAATTGGAACATTTTACATAATCTGATCAAACGAATAACAAAAATATTAATTTATAAATAAACTTTTACAAAAAACCTAACTATTTTTGGAACGAAAATTTTCCCAATATATGATAAATAATTTACCAAAAACATGATTAACATATGGTGATTAAACAGAAGCAATATCTAATTAATATAAAAATTAGATTAATTGAGTTTCTAAAATATGCATTTCAGTGGAGTTCTCTTAGTTTACATAAATATTGTTATCTATTAACATTTGGTAAAAATAAAAAAATATGTGATTCTATTGAAGTAAATTACACCTGTTTGAGGTGATATAAAAGTAGAGAATTTAAGAGAATTTTACAATTAATTTTATTGATTACTCACTATATATTAGTTATGATTAACATTCGAAGTATTTAAAAACGAAACAAAGAGTACCTACCTAATGTAATTTTTTCTTTGTATTTTTACAATAAAATATAACTACTGTCTTCAACAAGCAAAAAACGTATAGTCTACAACGAGTAGAAAAGTTTGACATACGAGCCGAAGGCAAGTAGACGGTTACACGAGAGTGGATTACCTATTCAATACGAATCATAGAGTTTACTTTTCTTACCACTAACTGTATTTTTTTTTTAATTTTTAATAAATTATATAATTATATAAATTATATATATATTAAAATATTTATTCAATATGACGGCATCATTTATTTGAAAGATGAAAAGTTGTTATATTGCATTTTTTTTTGTTTTTAATTAGCAGAGAATCTTTTCTTTTCTTAGTTGGGGCTCTTAATGCCACTAAAATAAAAAATAAATAAATATATTCCAAAATGGCACTTGCTTAATGTTACTAATCTTAATGGCTATGTCAAATTTGTCAAGGGCCGTCTTTTAAGAAAATAAATATAAAAAATATTTCTATTTACTCTAAACCTTCGACAAGCAGATTGTTTTAAATATAGGAAAATAATAAATAAACAAAAAAATATTTATTTATTCCAATTTTGTTAGGGATTTTCAGATTTTAAAGACGGCCTTCGCCAAATTCCACATATCCATTAAGAATATAAAATAAGCAAGAACCATTTTCGAATGTATTGTTTTATTTTTTAGTTTAGTGGTAAGAAGGTCCCCAAATAATAGAAGAAAATATAAATTTGATGCCACAAAGAATATATAGAGAATAGTTAAATAATTTTTTTGTAATCAAAATTGATTTGCAATCCAAAATCTAAAAAATTGACTATAGTTTATATAATAAAAAACAAAATTATCAAAAAATATTTTATATTAAATGAAAATATTTGATACTTACCCATTGGAACTAATAACTTTCGAATATAGAGCTGGCATTTTCTCTGAGTAAAATATTTCAACTTGATAATAAAATTAAGTGTAAGACTTGTGGTACATAGAATAATACCCGAAAATATATTTTAAATATATTTTATCGGATTTAGAAACGAAGCAATCGCGTCGATGGTACTTAGCGACAATTCTTCTGAAATTAGCCAGAGTTAAAAATACTGAATTAAACTGAAGACAAAAGATTAAAGTTAGTGAATTAAAAAATTTAGCTAGGTGAAGGCACCTATGTTATCTACCAAACTGAGAACACGTTTGTAATTGCAATATGTATTTGTGTAGCTCCGAACATTCTTATATGGATAAGCTTCCTCATTCTTAAGATGGGAGGGGGTAGATCGTATCAATTGTGTGTTTTATTTGATTAATATTTTTGTTTAAATGATTTCTTTAAAAAAACTTTATCATTTTTCTAATTTGGATAACATATGTTTTTCAAAATTAAAAAACCTTGAAACAATAATCTATTTATTTTGTTGTTAGTAATAATTAAAGATTAATGAATTTTAAAAATGATTTACACAATTATTTACGCAGGAAATTTGAAATCTATTAGATTCCTTATTTCTTAATTAATTAGTAATAAAATTCGTTTTATAAAAACTAAAATAATTAAATAATGAATCTACTTCAATTTCATTTGTCTTATTTTTAATAGTAAATTGATTAGCCAGGAAAGCTGAATTGAATATTTATTTAAACGATAATCGTTCCTATATAATCAGTTTGTTTTGGTTTTCCTTATACAATCTGTAATCCAAGAAATGACTTTAAAATGACGGTAATAATTTTAAATGTTTCTTCAGATCAATTTCCTGCTTTCTTTTTACTTTTGCAATATTTACACAATATAAATTTTCGAAATTTGTAAAATTTAAGAAAGTATACAAACAAGATTATATTAAACGATATTAAGGAGAAATTGAAAAACTGTCGCATTGAGCTGGGTTCAAACCCACAACCTTTGCCTCTATGTGGCAACACTCTAAAATCTAAGCTATGAATGCTTAGTAATTAGTTCGCTTTTGGGTCATTAAATTCACCTCATGTCACATGTGACACTTGCTCTCATTCTCCCTTAGCACATTTAGCATGACTTTAATGAAAGAGAGATTTTGTCAAATCGACAATTGAAACATCAAACTCTAATTCACTTTTTTGGGTCCTATCTTGTATTTTTTATTCGGTTAGGAGACCGGAACCATGGATTTTTAAATTTGGAAAACCCCATGAGAAATATATCAAATAATGTCGGCGAATGAGAAAGTCGTAGTAGTCGAGCTCTGTGAATATTGTAAAGGAAAGGCGGTAAATAATAAAAATAAAATGTGAACATTGTAACGCTTGTGCTACAAAAAATACTAAAAATGTTGTGATAAACCAGACTTACATGCTGATATTATAAAAGTTTCCACAAAAAACGGGGAAGAAAAAACACATGATATGATAACAACACTAATATACAGCCGCCCACTATTCATCTCCTAAGAGAGGAAATTAAATTACTATTACTCAAGCAGATTATACAGGATAAAATTACAATAATTATGGGCAAGGAAAACATAATTTCACTACTTTCTGACAAGGTTATGTTGCTCCAAAACCAAATTTTCGATGGTCGTTATCATCAAAAGCCATAGACAAATTAATCTATTATCTCTGTCAAAAGCCTACAAAAACTAGTGTATCAACACCTAAGCAGAAATTCAATATTATCAACAGCAAATAAGAGACAGAAAGTAAATAGACAAATTAATTATCAATTAGATCGAATTCCACAAACATTAAATCTGGATTTTTATCTTTTTTTTAGGATTTTCGTCGATTTTTCACACCTATCAATTTTTTACAATTCTCAACTTTTTTTTATGATCCAGAAGAATTTGTATAATTTTAAATGAGACAAAAAACAATTGGTATTAAGAAGAAATCGAAAAAGTCACATCCGGTAAGATTCGAAACTGGCCGGTGGCGTCTTTACCATTTGGCCACAGATGCATTTTAGTCGTGAGTCGGCGTTTTTGATCATATCATGATTCAAGTGATTCAACTGATGTCATGTGTTTGATGGTTCAATTGCCATTTTCACAAATAAGTTCTCTTATTAACGTCATACAGGGTGTCCCAGAATTAACTACGGAAACTTCGTATACGTATTCCTTGATGACAAATAAGTAGGGTCTTTCCTATAAAAAATTTTTTTTACAGACTCCTGTCAGAGTTATAACCCTTTAAAGAGGGGTGGTAAAATACGGTTTTAATTTAATATCTTCTGATTGGTCCAAGATAAAAAATTAAAAATTTGGGTGAACATCATTTTTATAAAGACGCATTTCTCCTGCCACTTTTCACCTGCCCTACCCCATTCTAAGGGTGCAAATCAAGGAACCCCTCTTAATATTTTTTTTGTAACTTTCTTAGCAATTAATATTTGCAATAACAAAAAATTATTTTAGGAAGTTTTGATTATTTAGAAACTTTTTTGTTCCTTGTCGTTTTTTGCGAAATCGTTTCGGTTTGGAGTAAAAAAATAAAATGTAGGACCATGTCAATTGAGTATTGTGTATCGCGATCAAGTAGCGCACATTTTACCACCCCTCTTTAAAGGGTTATAACCCTGACAGGAGTCTCTAAAAAAAAATTTTTTATAGGAAAGACCCTACTTATTTGTCATCAAGGAATACGTATACGAAGTTTCCGTAGTTAATTCTGGGACACCCTGTATATGTGCGTAAGGAGTAATTGAGTTAGTATCCTATACGACTTGAATTGAATCAAGATAACCACGAAGGTATCTTTAGCCGAAGGGTTAAAGGCACTACCGGCTATAGTTTCGAGCAATGCCGGATGTGCCATTTTCTCTTTAACATTCATTCTGGTTGGTTTAATTTCTAAAATTTTAAAAATCCCATGAGAAATGTCCCATAATAATTAGTTTACTATTGAGAATTATTTAAGACATCTCCCATGAGGTTTTTGAAATAACTAGACAACAAATAATGACATTAAGGATGTAACAATTTTCAATTTTTCCTAATTCCTTAAAAAAATCTATATGAATTCGGTGCCCTAAGCGAAAAAATATAAGACACGTCAAATATGTGCTTAAGGAGAGATTGAATGGGTGTTTTAGACAACTAGAGTGAAATCAAAGAATGATCAAAAACGCCAACTAACATCTAGGAATAATCGTGACCAAGCGGTTAAAAGCGATATCGGCTATGGATAGAGACAGCGATTCCTGTAGGAAAAAACATTTTTTCAATTTTTGCTAAATGTCATTTCTTGCTTAAAAATCAGAAAGAGTTCTTAAACAAAAAGTTGAACACATTGCCACATATTTTTAAAATACTTTAAATCATAAATATTTTATGCTAAATATAAAAACAATTATTTTAGATTGATTTAAAATATTTTTTGATTAGCTGCTAAATAAAATTAACTCTTTGTCAATAATAATAGCCTAACAACAGATATTTATTGTTTTATTATTTTTAGCTTAGCAACTAAGTACGTAATCATTTCACAAAATCAAAAATTGATTTGAGAAAATAAATAAGGTTAAATATAACATAACTTCTGATGAAACACCATTAAAGTTCGTGCGTCATTATGGGGATTTTTGAAATAATAAATAAAATCATGGATAAATAAATTACTCAATGTAGTATGACTAGTATGAACAATAATTTGATATTAAGAAAATATTTCCCAAATTATTCAATTATTGTGTTGCTTAATCTTCTAGAAGTAAATAGAATTGTAATAATTATTAGAAATGTGATAAAACGTTTTTATTTTAATTAATCACAATAATCACATCATAGGAAAACTTTTTGATTACTTTTTTAAAGTCCATAATAAGACCATTGTTCGATATCAAAAAATATTACATTATCAAAAAAATTCAGGTGCTTTCATTTATTATCATGTTACGGAAGTTTTTTATAAGCATTGTTTGGTACAAAAAGGATTAAATAATTTTTTTGCAAACTTCTCACAATATTTGTAAAATTTTGTTTATATTTTAATACTTATCGCATTTGAAAATATAAAGAAATAAATAACTCGCGTGTTTTCATGACATAGAAATTATTATAAACAAAAAATTGGTAATTGGTAGATATGCGAGATGGATTACTCTACAATCTATAGGTACATAAATATAATACAGGCCATTAAAATTTTATTTTTTATAACTTTCCGTTCCAGTTTTTTTTTATAGGAAACACGAAGCACATACTGATCATTAAATCATATTATTATGAAAGAAAGTGTCTATTCATAATATGGTGAAAATGAGTAATCTTGAAATAAATAGAATACCTAACAATTTCGTGACGAAAATACATACTTTGTAACAAAATATAGGTGCCATATATAAAAGAGGTGCTAAACAAATGCTTTACAAAGAATACCTACAATTTGCAATGCAGGTGTGCAATTAAATTTTAAAAAAATACTAATAATTACCTACCTCTTGCGAGAAATACATTTTCCGTTTTCCGGATTCAGTTACCACACCACGGTAGAGTCAAAGTGGGACGAGGAACAACACATACCCTCGGCAGAGGACTGGTACATCGCCAGACTCATTATTACCGAGGACAAAGTGAAATGGGCAATATCTAGCTTCTCCCCATTCAAATCACCGGGACCAGACCCCACTGCTGCACCTAGTGCCAATATTCACGGAATTATATACCGAATATGTGTAGAGAAGTAAAGGTTTTCTTCATACCAAAACCAAACCTGGAAGAATGGATTATTCCATTCCAAAAGCTTATCGACCTATTAGCCTAACATCATTCTCATTAAAAACGGTAGAGAGAATACAGTGATTAATACCAAACCACTGCATCTCAATCAAAATTCATACAGAACAGGGAAATCCACCGATACGGCCCTACATCATGTGGTTGGTCAGATCGAGTGGTCATTGGACAGGAAAGAGTCTAACCTGGGCGTATTCATAGATATCGAGGGAGCTTTTGATAAAACCACATTCCCTAAACTGATGCACTCATTTACTGCCCGAAATGTACCTACAACAGTAAGCGTGAAGATAGAATGCAAGGTTACAAAATCTATACAGTAGCCTGCGCAGATGAGATTGTAATTCTGCTAACAGGAAAGTTTGAAAGCACCCTTTGCGACAGAATGCAAGGGGCTCTCAAAACTTTAGAGAGCAATCCGTGTCTATTAACCCTAAAAAGACAGAAATGGTTCTCTTCACGAAGAAAAATAAACCTTAAGGATGTCAGGGATTGGCTCAATAATTTTTTTAAATCAAATGTATTATTACTTTCCGGATAAACCCTGTAAACGTAGACAGGAATATACATTTTAACTATGATAACGACGTATTCAATTTCTAAATATATTGCATCAGCAACAAATAATGTTACACTCCTAAATTATTGACCAATGAGATTAGGTATTCAAGTCGAGCCTGCAAATATCTTGTCGCGGCTAATCAGTAAACTTGTCCTCTAAATTATAAAAATCATAACAACATAGCGATGTGTAACCGGGTCCAAAGACTAGTCATTGTAGATATAATTGCACAATTAATCAACAAAATTATCTAATTGGGTTCCCAATATTTTTTTTAATTTAGACTTTGCACTGAATTTTTGTACTTTATCAATATTTTGACTTTGTACTTTTTATAGACACATGTATGATCATGATTAATGATCATAATTATATTGAATATGCGTAGGCGGATAACTGATATAAGAGCAAGGTTAAATGAAATATATAAACAAAACATTCCTTAAGTATAGCTTAAATATAACATAGCTAATAGTTAGGTAACATGTATACTTTGAGATAATAAAACAAACATCCGCTATGCTAAGCCAGGGGTATTTGCAGATTTTAAGATTTTAATATCCATTATTTAGTGTGAAAAACATAAGTACTAGAAAATAAATTCGTACGGTTTTTGGTAGAAAAATATAATTTTTTATTAAAAACAATAAGACACTATTTATTAATCGAAGGTATTCACACTCAATGACCTTTTGCCAACGTGAAACCAATTGTTGTATGCGCGTATAGTAAAACACCCTGGATTCGGAGTCAAAAAATCGGCGGACTGCATTTATTACACCAACTCGAGTTGTGAACTGTCTGTGCCTCATACAGTTCTCAAAATACAAAAAAAGGTGATAATCACTTGGTGAAATATTGGGAAAATATGGCGGGTGTGATAACGTTTCCCAGCCGAGTTCACAATTTTTTTCTCGGGGTCATTATTGCCGCATGATATTTGGCGTTTTCCTGCAAGAATATCTTTTTCTTCCAATTTATCAAAGAATGATGTTTCTGGATGAGTGTTTTTTGTACTCGTTGAAGCAGCTCACAATACAAGTTACAGATACTGGACCGAGTCATGGCCGGTGGGAGAAATCGTATCTGCGCTAAGAGAGAGTATTATTATCACCGGCCATGACTACTTCTGGGAGCTGTATCATTGATGGTTTGACCCCGTTCCAAACACTCTCCACCAAACACACAACAAAACCTTCTTTGAGTTCAACGAAGCCTTGGGCTTGTGTAATACCGAAACCGAATTAGTAGGCGACCACCAATGATACGAATGGTTCACGATCGTTGCGTGAAATGTTTGCTGAACAAATGGAGAGACAACTTAATTTTTATCATTTGTCTATTCATGTGAGAGCGTGAGACCCATTTGCTTAACTTCCACGTCTTTCCTAGCTGATCAAGATGCAAACGAATAGTTTCGTCAGGACTCACGCTGAACATATCTGCAAGTTCTTGGCACGTTGGAATTTGCGTCTACATGTTGAAAAACTTAAATGCCTATACGGTATATAAAAGTATCGTGGTCATCATATTTAATAAATTAACTATAAAAAACTAACAATTTATTATTTTTACAAATAGGTAGACTACATATAAACAAATTCATTATTAGCTAAGAAGATCTTCATCTAACATTAATCGTCCTAAATTACCTACTCTAAATGCTCGTAACATGACTTGTGCAGCTTGATCTAAATTTGGTCTAATAATATAATTATTTAGATGATCTCTTAACTTTACTTTATGCCCTTTAACATTCGCTATATGTGTTAAAACATCTAAAATATTATCATTTGAATCTGGTAAGCCAAAAAATTTTACATAATCAAAATGTTCATGTTTATTTAACCAATACAGTAAATAATCAGCTAAAATTCTTTCTCCTACCATATGTTTCGCAATTGTTGCACATAAAGCTAATTTTAATCCAACCTCTACATTTACAATATTAGGCGATAGTATTCCTGGCGTGTCTAACATATAAAAAAGAGGTTTATCTGATAGTTTGATTTTATGTAGAATACTTCTTGTTACACCTGGTTCAGCACCAACACTTGTTGCTTTTCCTTTTCCTAAATATTTCACTCTTAAGGCATTAATTAATGAAGATTTTCCTACATTTGGAATTCCTATTATCATAATATTATAATCTTCCTCAGTTGCACGATTGTACCTATCTGACTCCCTAATTAACTTCTGAGCTAAAGGAAATATTTGGTTAACTCCTTTACAATGCTGATTTTTACTTTGGGTGAAGATAATATGCTTGTAATCTTTTTTCAAACGGTGTTTTATTGGCTCCAAATAGGAAGGATCTATTAAATCCACTTTGTTTAGAACTAATATATGAGGCTTTATTCCACTTACTGTATATTTAAAATCTGCATTTAAACCAGAAATTGGAATTCGAGCATCATGAACTTCAATTAAACAGTCTACAGATCTCAATTTGGTTTGCATTTGCTTTAACCCTTTGCCCATATGACCTGGAAACCATCGAACTAATTCTTTATCTATTGTTTTAAAGACACTTCGAAATTGTTGGGGAGATACTTTTCCAGCCATCGCTATAAAAATATTTTTATAACTTGTTGGGTCTTGTAAAAACCTAACCAAACAAATTTTGATCTACGTATATTAATGTATACAACCAGCTAACCAGCACTTTAAAATAATTTTGTTTTAAAAACTTATTGATGGTATTTTAATGAATGATGAATTGCAGTAGAACTCAGTGAATCCCAAAAGCAGCGAAGTTTTTAATAACCGGTGTACTCTCTAGCGGAAACATCGAATGAGAAGCAGATGCGTGGGATTATTTGAAAGTTGCAATAAAAGATAGAAGAGGGCAACTTCCGTTACTCACTTTTGTGGCAATTTTTCTGTCGCAGCACCTCTTCTGAACCCAGTGGCGTAGCAATAAAGTGGCAAATTGCCACGATGTCCCTGGCCATATGGGATTCCCCGGCCGATCAAAAAGGGATACCCCGGCCAGAGTTTCGAACCAGGAAACCGGGAGATGCCTACCATGGCTCAAATTTTAGGTTTTGAGTAGAAGACTCGTGCCCAATGATTATTTTCCCCATACAAATAAGTTAAACTAGTGATAAAGCGTATAAACAAATTAAAGTCCGAATTTTTAACAAACATATTAATTTCGAACCGTTGCAACATCGAAAAAATAATTACCCTATCACATCTCATTGTTAAAATAACTAATCAAACTTCAAAATAATATGAAATTTTTTTAAACAACTAAAACCGGAATTATGGCAAATTTCGCAATACCATTTTTAGAAGGTTCTACAAAAATCTTGATGCAAGTATTTTTCGTTTATACAAATTTCCAGCTATTTACCTCAAAAACTGACCCGTACAAACTAACCCCCTCGTTTAGGGGTTGGGAGAAGATTTATAAAAAAAATAAATATATAAACGTATTTTTTTAGTAACAAATAGTCAGCATACCGATCTTTAGCTTCCTACATTGAACACTGGGGAAAGTCCAATTCAAAATTTCACCTTCTTTCCAAAAAAAATTGATGCACATATTGTTCGTTAGCTATAAAGTTTTAAATTTCTTTAAAAATTGCAGAATATTCACCCCCTGTTTGGGAAGTTGGGGAATATAAAGAGATAAAAAGCCCTTCAACTTTCTCCACATAAAAAAATCACACTAATCCGTTGCTCCGTTTTGACATGAAAGACGACCAAACACACAAACACCCTTTCACGTTTCACGTTTATAATATTGGTATAGACTTGTACTTACTTTAAAAACAAAATAACTTAATCAAAATCGGAATAGTTTTGAACAGTCGTTACATAAAACATCACTACTATTATACAGAAAATAAATATAGTTCTATTTTTTGACTTGTGTACGGTGTTAACAGTAAGAAAACCACAGACATAAAAATTATTCATAAATAGTTATATTTTATAAAATATTAACAATCTTACAAATTTATACATAAATACATACTTTATGGAGTTATTAAAGGCTTATTTACATTATTTACTAATGTGACTAACTTAGACCACCACTATAGATGGGGAAGTATCATTAACCCAATGCAATATTGACTGTTGGCCTACTAAGGCCCAAATGTAAGGAATAAAAAAATCTTCAGGCTGATCCTCTTCTACATACTTGAATTTGAGATCAGGAAATTTCTACAAATTTATAATCAAATACTCAAAATTTAATCACAATTTAATATACATACCGTCAACTTCTCTTTTGACCAACTTCTTACACCCTGCTGAATAATCAGAAGTACCTGATGAGCATCAACTTCATGTTCTAGCGATTTATCATGTAGCAATTGCGAAAAATATTTAAGAATAATATCGATGTTATGAATTATATCTTGGAAAACGATATTATCTCTGAACATTTCAAAAGTGTTCTTATTGTAAAGCAAAGTGTATATAAGATTCGGATTGTTACAAAGTTGTGTGGTAAGACAAGAATTTAAAATTTCTAATACCATTCTCAAAACTTCTTCTAAAACTGAGATGTCTTGTTCTGCATCACTTGATTCTTGATCGACCTGAAATGGAAATATTTGGTACTTTTTTGCAGTTTACAATTTTATATTTTAAACTTACATCCACAGTTACCTTATTGTCTTTCTGGGCATTTTCAGTCTTCAGTTTTAACATCAATCTATTATACTTCTTGGCGAGTGTTTCAAATAGTGATACTAGTCTTTGGCTTACGTAAGGATGTAAATTTCTAAAATGAGCTGACATATTTGCCAACGCAGCTAAGCAATTAGTATGTAAATATTTATCTCTCATTTTCAACATATTGTACTGCACAGTTCTAATTACTATTAAAATGAGTAATCCTCCAAGGGATATTTCATTTAAAGCTCTTTCTAAGTACCAACTAGCATTTTTTATTTTCTGTAACATAAATTTTAATCTATAAATTTACTACAACAAAAAAAACAATTTTCTTACCAAATCATGAATTGCTTCGTTGAAACTGTCATCTTCACTAAGTATGAGTAAAATAATAAGAGACATATAAATATGATGCGAATTGCTGTTCGGAGCATTGTACAAACTTTTTAGGATTGGAACAATCTGTAATAAAAATTTTCTTATGAATCCGTACCTAAGGATTAATTTTTAGTACCCCTGTCTGTTATACCGCCTAGCACTCCGTTTTTTATTAGTTTATATTAACTATTAACCATACTTACTAGAAGATCAAGGTCCAATCTCCTTAAAACATAAGATTTAAACGACTGGTTTCGATGTAGCAATAGATACAAAAGCAAAGTGGCGGCATCACCTGAGGCCTTTTTGCATAATGCTAAGTACAGCAAATTAAAGTCGATTTTAAATAAAGATGAAACTTTTGTAGGTGGTACAGGATTCGTATCTAAAATATAATTTCATTGTTTTTATAGCTTCTTACCAACATGTAAATAAAGAGTTTCTGTAAGGATTAGATTGAGTAGTCCAATGGTGTACCAAAATTAACAATAAGAGTAAACTTTGTGTAGCGAGAGGGGTTTCTTGATAAGAGTTTTCTTCTGATTCAGTGTTTTCATCATTGGACTTTTTAGTGAAAGTTAATACTGACCATAGGTTAGATGCTAAATCTATAAAAGTGTCAAGAGTATTTCTTACGCTCGATATTTAGAAATTGTAACATACCCAGAACAATACTATGCCCATCATTTCCTGCGTAACCAGGAGGTAATTTTTGTTGATTAATAAAATTAGTTGTCAATCTTTTGACTAGAATAGGTGCGTGAATAACATGCTTTCCCTTCATCATTAATCTATAAATTGTACTCTGATCTGATCTACAACCAGTATGATATTGCACTGAGACACAAATTAAAAGACATGTTACTGATTCTAGGTGAATTAGATATGTCGAATCTTCAACAGGTACGTCCACAATTATTCCTAGAAAATAAATATTAATATAAAAACCCATTTTGAACATGATGAAAATCAGTTAAGTGAGACGTTAAAGTAATAGTAATTTTATACAATGATCAGACTTCCATAAGATCACAGTAGCATTCATAAAATTCTAAAATCACACACAGCAATACTTACCTACTAATGTCCCAATAAACGCCTCAAGTAAATTGCCACTGCCTTTAAATCCTATATGTTTTATTAATTCATCTTCTGAAACAACTTCCGTTAAAAATTTTAAGATGCATCTTATCGTAAATAAAGTGTTAAATAGTTGCCAATTAAACAGATTCCTAAAATGGATAAAAAATATAACTCCAATAGATAAATGTAATCATGAGATTATGACGGAATATACCCATATCTATGGGTGAACTTTTGAAATTACACTGGATTTTTTTTTCGGATAATCCTATCTATATACAGACAGTATATGATCTTTTTAACCTGGATAATGTGATACATACAACAGTCCTATAAAAACATGTAGTATTACAGTCATGAATAGGTATTTTTTAAAAATATGTGCTTAAAGTATAAATTGTTAATTAATCTCGTTTTTTGCTACTACTTCAATCATAACGATATCTACATTAAAATTTCTATACAGATAATTCAGATGATTTGTGTTATTGTCATTCGTTTAATGCGGATACTTACGCTTGGGTATTTGTAGCAGATAACAATTCAGTGGATCTATCAAGGAATATTTGGATAAGTGTGCTAAAATTACCAGTTGACAAATTATTTTTTAAAATTTCTTGACATAGACTTTCAATTCTGGAATCTAATGACAACTGGTCATTGCTAAAAACAACGAATTTCTATCGTGAAGACTTTGTATTAAATTAAAAAAAAAATAGATTAATTCTACTTACACTGACATAGGAGGTATTAAGTTGAAAGCTAGAAATCTGTTCCAAAAGGGATCATTTTTAGATATTGGTTCAGTTCCCACAAACTTTAGACAATATTCATTTGTTGATAATTCAAAATTTTTGCTTACTGCTTTACCCATTACTTCTTCGGTTATAGAATTGAATACTAACTTTGCTCTAGTTTAAATACAAGTTTAATTAAAAATTTGGAAACAAATATTTTAAACATTATAACCTTTTACACGTATCAACTTTTGACATTTTGATGTTTCACTTTAGCCAACATTATAATATATCTATTTTTCGTCCATCGCAGATTTTGTAATTAATGTTGTCATGACTTAATTTAAATTAAATTTTATTATTTAATATAATAAGACAATTTTTTTTTATATTTTTGTATATAATTGTCCAAGAAATAAATAAACTTAATGAAATGAGTATATATATTTTGTTGGTACCAATGAAACAACAATCACAAGGTTTCGATCATATGACAGGGTGCTTCTCCGTCTTGTTACAGTTCTGTTCGTCAGTTCATTTTTGGTTCAATCAGGATAGGAATACATAATTTCTTTATAAATTGTTTTAAAAGAAATGGCAAGCCATCAAAGTCAAGGTGTTCAACAGCTCTTGGCAGCTGAGAAACGTGCTGCAGACAAAGTTACTGAAGCTAGAAAACGTAAGTAAAATTTAAAGGTTGAAATCTGGGTGTTAACCTAGTCACGAGACGAAAAGAAAAACAAAAAGTTTTTATGTTTTTCTGTTCTATTAATATCTTAATTACAGTATGTTTAATTCCAACTAGATCTTATAAACATAAAATTGTAACCTAAATATATTTATTAGGCAAAGCAAGGAGACTAAAGCAAGCCAAAGAAGAAGCTCAAGATGAAATTGAGAAGTATCGTAAAGAAAGAGAGCGTCAATTTCGTGAATTTGAAGCTAAACACATGGGTTCTAAAGAAGATGTTGCAGCAAAAATTGAACAAGACACCAAGAGAAGGATTGAAGAAATGAATAAAGCAGTGGTTAGCCAAAAAGAACCTGTAAGTTCATTTTTTATTGGCTATTTTTAGTCACATGATACTGTAGTAAACCTATATGTTAAGAACTAGGTGTACATTACGTTTTTGACAATTTTTGTAGAATAAAAGTTGATATTATTTTTGTATTAAGGATTGGTTATTAAATATTTTCATTATTCAGGTATTACCAACAATCAATCGCAAACAATAAATTAACCATATAATTACTGATCATAAGTTTGCATATATTGATAATCACGATTTTGTTACATACATCTCGAAATTTTTTTCAAAGAAGTCTATTTTTATATAAAAGTTGACCACCTGTATCTTAACAATTCTATCTATCTCAGCTATAAAAAGAGGATCTTTTTCTCCTTATTTTTTTACGATTTTATAAATTTTCAAGCAACAACTACATGTCATTTATTTGTTCATAGCTTTTACCATACAACAATAAATTATGTTACATAAAAAGTACCACATTGTTTGTAGAAAGTAGAAATGTATTTAATTGTATGTATTTTTCAGGTAATTCAAGAAGTTTTGAAATTGGTGTATGATATCAAACCAGAGATTCACAAAAATTATCGCCAATAGATGAACAGTGCAATATTTTATTGATAGGCACCAAAAAAAGATCACTTAACTGTTTATAAATGTTCATTCCATTTTAATGTACTTCTTTATGTAGCCGTTTTAGACTATTGGATAGTTTAATGTCTTAATATCTACAGATACTTATATTGTTGAATGTATATTAAGTGATATATTAAAAGTATTGTGTTTTAATGTTATTTTTTATTTCCATATAATTTTTCTACGGTCCAGTATTCAAAACAAGCTGGTTTTTATAAAGAAAAAAATAAACAAAGAAATTTATTCGGATAATATTTACTCTTTTTTTTTTCTATAAAGGGTATAAATAGAAATAATAATGTTATCGATTTGTAACAAGAGTTTTTAAAAACAGAACATTGGTCAAAAATGTTTATAATCACAGTTCTTAGCAGTATTATGTTTTTCTTCCTTTAGTTTTGGCTTGTTTACTTCTCATTCTATGAACATTCTTTTTGATTTCTTTTAATTTTTTATATTTATTGGATTCTATAGCTTCAATTTCTTTTCTGTGTTTCTCTAGCCTTTCTTTAGTTTCTTGCTTAAGTTTTTCTTGCTTTTTATTGTACGACGCACGCAACATTTTCATCATAGTAGATATCTGAAACAAAAATTTTTCATTGGGACAAATATTTTAAATTGAAAATTCACATTTAATAAAAAAAATGTTATATAATTAAGTTTCCACAGTAAATGCTCCATCTGCTACCACTGTTTGAAACTAAACCATAAAGAAAGTAAATCAATAACTCAACACGTGTTTATTACGGAGCGCGAAGTTAAAAATCAATACATACATACACACATATAAACGTGAACGGTAAAGATGTCTCATTCTTCACAAGGTGTTTATGTACCTTTACCGCAATCCCTTAGTGACTCAGATTCAGAAAAAGATGAAAAAACTGAATATACAATTAATGGTGTCGGTTCGTCGAAAATTAAATTTTCCCAGCACAAAAATGGACATGTTGCCATAAATGAGTATACAGCTGATATTGACAAATTCAAGAGTATAAATAGAAAATTATCTACAAGTCGTAAAGTTGCACTTGTGTTTTCCATATTTTTGTGTTTTTTACCAATTATTATTTTCCTGTGGGTATTACCATGTCAAGATATTAACACTTGTTCAGTGAAAATCGCTAACTGGGAATCAATTCATGAAAACTTGGAATTGTTAGGACCTATAAATGCAGTCAGGGGTGTTTTCCACAAAAACTGGAACCTGGCCCTTATATACAAAGGAAGTTTTACTAATTCTAAACCTTTTAAAAATGGAGTCATATCACTACTTGGAAATACTGGAGCAACTGCATGGGATTTTCAACAAGACAGTTTTCCTTTGGATATCAATTGTACAACTATAGATGCGGATAGAAATGGATATATGGACTGTTTAATAGTTGATGATACAGGTTTGAAAGTTATTGAAACTATTTCTGGTGAAGCTCTTTGGCATGCACATAGTTTGGAAGAAAAATCCATACCAGAGTTAGAAATGCCAATTAAAATTGACGATTTAGATGGAGATGGTATAGATGAACTTTTAGCCGTTTACCAGAAGACTGGATTTTTAATAATATCGGGAAAAACAGGTCAAGCACTATCCAATATTAAACTACCTTCAATATGCTCATCAATTAGTCTATTAACTGGAACAACTAAGAATACTATCAAATATCAATGCTCAAAAGATGAAGATACACAAGCTACTTATGAAGTATCGGAGGATAGCATTAAGGCAAAATATCTAAACTCTAATGCTAATATTAAATTAAATGTAGTAGATAACGAAGATAAATTAACTTTCTTTCAAGCAGGTGACAAAAAACTGGCTGTAGAAAATTTAAATATTTGTCCACGATGTAAAAGTATTGTTACTTTATATAGTTTAAATAATACAAAATTACATGTTTGGACATTCGAAAATGCCATTATAATGAATCCGATATCATTTACATTCCCATCTTCAAGACCATTATTTTCTTTTGAACATTACATTCATGGATTTATTTTAAAAATGTGGTACTGGCAAGACAAACCTTCAAAATTATCACCAACTGCAAGAATTTATAAAAGAAACATAGCAGTACATAATGAAACGTATCACTTAAATAACGTCTCAGAAAGGATTATTTTAATACTTCCAAAAGATAATGATGTACAAATTGAAAATGTAAGCTTAACAGATATATATTTAATATGTAATGGGCCACAACATAATAACTGTCAACCTGATTACAAAAACCAAAAAAAATCTTTATTAATCGCAGATTTGGATTTTGATAATTCATTGGAATTAATTAGTTACTCATGTACTTATAAGCAAACAGAGATAAACGGATATGAAACGTGGCATTTGATGTCAAAATTAAATGTGTTTAGATTAGAAAGTGAATTTCCTAAACTACTTGAAAAGAAATAAATGAATTCAATGTAACAGAAAAGACCAGATATTACTTAAATTTATGTCTCCTTCAAATATTGACACTTTAGGGAGGAATTGAGATGATGTATAATTTTATAGATAAAAATTGAAAGTGATGAAAAGTGAGATTAATAGAAATGATGTATTCTTTATACAGTTATACATTATCGTTCTTGTTGTGAGTAAAAGAAAAATATATGAATGTTTACATCGGAAGATTATTTAACAGCACTTCACTTATTAAATTCAAATTTTGACCATCTTTGGCTTTTGTAACTTGTACTTCTTTACTCAGGTTATTCCTGGGAAATAGTTGTAAATTTTCTTAATGCCTTTTATGATGATTATACTTCACAGATAATAAAACTATTTAAAACAATTTGTATTTTTGCCAAAAATACCTATCTGTCCTAATATTCTTTATTTCATTTTTGACTCAAGACAAATGAAGCATAAAAATAATGGGACAAAAGATGAAATTCTTACTACCCCTTAAAAGATCCCAGCAGATATATTGTGTACATTCAAGACTTCAAGAGTTCTTGTACAAATGCCAATATGTAGTACCATACTTATCATTAAAATGCTTTTTGTGAATTTAAGCTTCAAATGGAATATAAATTAGTTATTAGTTGTTTACAATTCTGTGTAATTTTTAGTTAAATAAACTTAAGATTCTTTGATCCGTTGCCTGTCGGAATTTTTCTGTTTAATTACATAATTTCTCAGATGTCTCTGATCAGGCATACGGAGCAGGTATTTATTATCATAATGTTAATTAATTGGGCGAGGTTACAGTTCGTCTTTTTTGTGCTAAGAACAAAGTTGCTCCTCTTAAGAAATCAATCCTTCCTAGATTAGAGATTTTAGGTGCTCTTGCTCTTTCCAAACTTTTCAAAGAAGTAATTAACCATCAAGTTTACATGCATTTGCTTTTGGTCCGACTCCACAATAGTTTTAGGTTGGATCAAACTTGCACCTAATGATCTCAAAACATTTGGTGCGAATTGCGTTTCAGAAATATCGTCTAATACGGTTTCTGGTGCATGGTCTCATGTTGGTTCCAAGGAATATTCAGCTGACTTACTTACACGCTGTATTAATCCATCTTTTCTCAAATTTTCTACTTTATGGTGGGATGGACCTTCAGTCTTCCATTAGGAGCCTGTTAATTGACCAACTCAACCTTCTCAATTAAGAAGACATAAAGCAACATAGCTTGTATCTAAATGTTATGTTGTATTGCATACTTAATTTCCGAGCGTCAGATTTGAATCTAACTGGCATCCTTTCTATCACAGAACTGCAAGATGCAGAGAAATGCATAATTAAGTTAGATTAATCTCAAGTATTTAGCAGAGAACGTGATACTTTACCCTCAGGCAAACCATTATCATCTAAGAGTAATTTACTCTTCTTATGCCCATTTATAGATGATGTTTTTTTCGTGTAGGGTACAACCATCATTTCCATTTTTTCATTACGCCGGTCCCTTTATTCTCAAAGGCCGACGAGGATATGGATGTTAAAGTTTTAAAGGGTATGTTTGCCTTTTTATTTGCATTAGTACTAAATCATTGAATTTAGTGCTTGTCTGCGATATATCAACTCAAAACTTTTTTTGCTCTTAATCGTTTTTTGCACCCTGGTTAGGATAGTGTGGAGCGTGTTGTCTCCATTCGAACTAGTAATGGTATTATTCTAAGAGCACTTTCCGAGTTTCCAATATTTGTCCACTGCCAATAGAACCGGAGTTTTGAAAGTGATGATGAGAATAACTGAACTTAATTATATTGACATATTTGTGTTGTGTGGTTTTTTAATTAATATTTTTCATGTATCTTTCAAGGGCATGACCAGAATTCCCTGTAATTTGTATTTATGATTTGTGAGCACTTGTTGGGCACTTGGCTAGCAACTTTTTATTTAAAATAATGTCTTAATCTTATTGTGTCTTTTATGTTACATTCACAAGTTGAAAAGTTTTAAATTTAGCTGCAAATGTCAATATTATCCATCAAAATTATAGTTCATATGTGTAGCTGAGGTTTTTTTTTTGTTTTTTGGCTTTGGTATAAACCAATTAGCCAGACTTTTTTTTTTCTTTCATCTTAACAATTTTAAAAATTGAAAAAAAGGAACATTTATAATCAGATATAAATAAATTGACTGTTCAAACTCTCACACATACCATAAATGTTACCATAAATGTTAATGTATTAGTAGCTGAGGTTGTACACAGAGCAAATACGATATTCGAAGCTTTGGATTGTTAAAATGGATCACATTCTGCAGACATGAACCAACAGTCAATCGTTGGTAAAATACAAATTAGTGTCATTTGCTACTAAACTGTAAACTCCATTCTGCCAAAAAGAACCAATCTGCCCCCAAATTATTTGTCATCTATGAAACAACAAAAAGTCTGATTGGAGTTTTCACGAGTTAGTTCGTTTTTGTAGAATGTGATCCAATTCAGAAAAAATTTAAAAGAATACACGAAAAGCCATAATAATAAATTATGTTGTCAACATGAGAATGAATTCTACCAAAATTAATTCTTAAGATTACGTAAGTTGATTAAATTTTACATACCTTTTGCTCTTCTGGTTCAGCAATAACAGCAACTCTGTCAATTTTCTCAGTAGATTTAGCATTGTGTTTTGGTTTATCTCTGTATGGAAGTATTTTTTGTAGTTTCTGAGGTATGACTAACGGTTTAAATGGTTTTTCTTCCCTTTCAATTGGCTAAAAAATAACACCTTAAAATCTCTACGAGGTAAGTATATGCCTTAACTTACCGTGTAAAGACTGTCTACCGAAGCTTGATTCCTGATACCCTTTTCTCTCTTAATTTCTCCAGTGGTCCTTACACCCTTCCAACAATTTCTATCTTCAGATTTTAGCAATAAAGTATTTACAGGATTGTAAAATTTAGGAACATCAACCTTAAACCATGTTCTACAGAACACAATATCTATAATAGAAACAACATTAAACAATGAATAATAGAAAATTTATTTGCATGAATCTTACCACTCAATTGTATTTTATCTTCAAAAGTAGCTCTAAAACAACCTTCTGGTTTACTTACAGCTTTCTTAATTTGCCCTCTTATACCAGACACAGTTTTAATTCGAGCACCTTCAAATTTAGCTACCTCTAGGGAACTGTTGAACATATCTAAACAAAAATTAAATGCCAATACAAAAATAAGTAATTCTTTAAGGTAAATAGAATAAAAAATACCTTTGATAAAAGCCGTTTTCTTATATATTTTTAATGGATAACCAATGAGTTTTAGTTTTTTTAATATTCTAGTATCCTTATCTTGTTCTAAAACTGAGCCGGTTGCAGCTATACGAAATCCCAGTTTATTAATCGTCTAAAAATAAAAATCGTAAATATTTGGTACAAATTATTTGCAAAAACACTTACAGAAGTTTCAGAATTAACAGTTTGTAAGGCCAAAAAACCCGTTCCTTGTGGTGTGATTGGACCCCAAAAGTGAGCATTACAAGCTAAATGTTCAGGGGTATATTTTAAATAACGAAACTTTAAATCATCTTCTAATTTCGAATAAAGAGGTATTGTTTGAAATCTCCTCCATCCAAGAGAAATTATTAAAGAATCATTAGTTTTAAGAATTTTATTATACCACCGGTGTTTTTTGATTTTTACATTCAGATAGCCTACATTTTCTTCACCCATATTTAAAGCACCAATTACTAAAATGTATATTATAAAAGAATTTA
Source organism: Altica lythri (assembly GCA_964028335.1). Taxonomy (NCBI): domain Eukaryota; kingdom Metazoa; phylum Arthropoda; class Insecta; order Coleoptera; family Chrysomelidae; genus Altica; species Altica lythri. The sequence continues at coordinate 89,336,783 of OZ034800.1, read as the reverse complement.
TAATAATTCTATACAGAATTATTGAAAAATAATTACCTATTGGGTAAGTAGGATCAAAATTTTCTATAAATTCTGCAGGAATATCTTGAAATTCCAATCTGACGTACAAACCAGGTCTATAACCCTCGATTTGAACTCTTACATCATCCGGCATAGTTTCAAAAACAGTTTTATTCAATTGTGCTTGTTTTTCTGCTGATAATTTAAGTTCATCATAATAACTTAATTTTTCTTGAGTATCATATTCAGCATCAAACTTTTCTTTTAATTTCTTCTTTTTTTCTGCTAATGCATGTAAATCAGCATTTTCATCTTTTTCTGACTTATCGCGTTTACGTTTTTCTGGTTTTAATTTTGATACTTCAGCTGTGTGTTTCTCACCACTTTCAAGATCTTCAAAATCACCAAACACATCGGAATCAGCATCACTTAAATCTTGAGCGTCATCTAATTTAAGTAGTTCAGACGCATCCTCACCTTCTTTCCATTTTCCAGTTACGAAACAGTTAACTATTAACTCTTTACACTAAAACAGAAAATAATATTTAAGTGATAGGCAATATGGTTTTCGCCAACAAAAGGTCAACATCCGATCTGTTAGCATATGTAACTCATGTCTGGAGTGATGCCATCCATCGCTATGAGGACACTCAAATAGTATCACTAGACATCTCAAAATCATTTGATCAAGTGTGGCATGCAGCACTTTTGAACAAACTGCCTTCATAGGGAATCTCGCAAAACCTTTGCAGATGGATATCCAACTTTCTCTTCAACAGGCACATCCAATTTGCCGTAGATGAACAACCTCTACAAGATCAACGCTGGAGTTTCCCAAGGATCGACTCTAGCTCCTACTCTATTCCTATTACACATTAATGATCTACTAGAAGCCACTAATAACCCGATACACGGTTTTACAGAGTATAGCAACCTACACTGTAGCAAAGCGCACAACCTTCCCATATCTCTAGATATTCTGGAACAGGACAGAAGATCCACAACGGCTTCTCTCAATCAAGATTTTTGACGAGTGGGGAAGAAAGAATCTTGTTAATTTCAACGCTTCCAAGACAAAGACATGTTGCCTATCGAACAAGAGGCAAACAAACGACTCGTCCATCACAATGAACACTAGTAGCAAGCGACTTCATTACGCTGGTTGGTATAACGATCTCCCAGAACTTACTCTGGAACGAACATATTGCATCCATAGCAACTGCAGCAGGAAAAAAATTAGGCATTCTGTTTAGAGCACGGAAATATTTCTCTCCTTCCAACTTAGTTACTCTTTACAAAGCCCAAATACGGCCTAATCTTGAATACTGCTCGCATGTATGGGGTTCGGCAGCTCCGTCAAGGCTCAGAGTTCTTGATGCAATACAGAGAAGAGCAGTTCGACTAATAAACGACACCAGTATCACCAAAAACCTAGCCCCATTGTCCCACCGAAGAGCAGTGTCTGATCTTTCCTTGTTTTACCGATACATAAACGGATTTTGCTCAGAAGAACTCTGCTCTATAATGCCTCCACTTGTCAGACCAGCCAGAGCAACGCAACGTGCCAACTCCATGCATCCTTATACTGTTCAGTGCCAGACATCGAGAACGGATCGATTCGATCGTTCCTTCATCCCCAGGGTCTCCAGATTGTGGAACTCCTTACCTTCCCAAGTCTTTCCCACTCGTCCTAACTTGCAGGCCTTTAAATCCCAAATTCATAAATTGTCTCTTCTGCCCCAATAGATGTTCTCGGTAAATTTGTATTTAGGTCTATACCTACGAGTACATCCTTAAATAAAAAAAAATCTTTATATTACCTCTGGTTGAGTCCAATCTTGCATATCAACATTCCAAGGTAACATAAGAGAAGTTTCAGTTAAATTCATAGAATCTTTATTTTGTTTGAGATGATGTTGACTTTTTGAAACTTTTTTAAAGAGACCTCCAATTTCATCTTCCTCCTCTTCTTCATCATAAACTTCTTTTTCTGTTGATTCTTGAAAATCTATAAACAAAAACGTTACTAAATGTTACAACTTCTAAATGTGTTTATACCGTATACAAGTCGCATTAGATTTTTATTGGTATTTTGTCTATTAATAAAGGATTCCTTTGCTTTGTCGACTAAATTTTGTTTCCATTTGACTTCAGTATCATCCTCAGAATCACTAGTTTCCTCTTCCTCTTCATCATCATTCTCCTTAGCTAAGTCTGCTTGTCGAATTTTCTGATTATTATCTATCTTACTTAAAATACTTTTGACTTTATAATTTAGCTCCTTATTCTTATCGTTATGGAGAGATAGTAAAGATTCCATATCTTGCAGACCTGTATCATCGGCCTCATAATCATCAGAATCTCCTTCAAAGGAATTTTCATCCAGTTCATTATTAAAAATAACTTTTCTTCTCAATCTATCACCATCTTTAACTTCCACATACGTTTTCCGTAATTTATTCAATTCGTCTTCTAAATCTGACTTTTCATCTTTACTTTTTCTTTCGAATAATTTAATATTTTCAGTTTCAGATTCATCGTCAGATGAACTAGTATCATCTGCTGTAATTTTTTTACCGCCAGTAAAAATTTGTAATTCTGAATGTTTTAATTTTTCATCCAAAGTTTCTTTTGTACTTATTAAATTGGTAACTATTTCTTCAGTTTCATCTTCACGTTGGTTATGACTATGGGAGCCTCCTAATTCCATATAAACAGCGTCTTTATCATATACAATACCACCCACTCCAGAAAACGGAGCGTAGATGAGTTTTTCTTTTTCAATGAGTGCTCTCTTTTTAATCTGATCTGGTAGCGGACATGGATCAGGAAGATACGATAATTCATGTATTTTTATATCACCAAAACCTAGAACAAGAGTTATATAAAAACCTGTTTTAGTTACATTAACAATGTCTATTACCTGCTATGTGAACAAAACTGTCTTTTTTAAGGGGCACACCTCTAATATAACCGTATAAAGCAATATTTCTATTACATTTTGGGTTTTTTCGTATAAATTCCTGATTAGTCAAATCTTCATATCTATCACTTATTATATAACTATGCGTTGATCTCCACTGCAATGGTCTAAATTTCATAACTGATATGAACCTACCTAAATTTTTTATTTCGTTTCGTAAATATTCTTCATGTATAATACCAGATAAATAAAATAATTTTGCTCCTGAATATACTTCAGTCCAAAACCGATGTTTCAAAGTTTTCTTTGTAGTTTTTAATGTTTTACTATTTTTAATAAGGTCTAAATGTGTCAAAACACCCATTATTCTGGGCATACCATGAACCTGACAAATATTTAAAAATTCAAACACTTCCATTTCAAATCCAAAACTTGCATCACAAAGTAAAAGCACTAAATCAGCTACTTTAGCCAAATCAATCATCGAATTAATATCATTATTACATTCAAAGAAAGTTATTCTTCGTTTTTTGCCTGTAACGATAGTTACTGGACCTTTTATGTTTGATAAAGGCAACTTTGTGAATAATTTAATTAAATTATTAATTACTGTACTCTTTCCAACTTTTGGAGGACCCACTACAGCTACAACTATGGGAGGAGGCTCTATTGGAGTTCGGTCAACAAGAGGAATATGTTGTTTCTTGGTGACTATATCTTCTTTTCTTCGAAACCTTCTTTCAGCTCGAACAGCAGAGTTAAAAGCAAATGCCTTAGGATTTCTTGCTTTAGGATCTTCATTATTTACAACGTTCTGAGCATTCTTTTTTGCTTTCTTCTTTTCAACCTTTCTTCCTAAAAATTAAGTTTACTGAAATGTTTTAGTTAGAAAAATAAATTTAGAACAAACCAGAATGTCGATCTCTATGAGCTTTCTTCTTTGTTGTATTGTCTTCTTCCATATTATTCTTATAATTTAACACCAAAAAGTTTTTAAATCCTACATTCAAAACATACTTTGGTTTAATCCAAAAACCAAAACTTTAAAAACGTGAGAAAATTAGGTTATACTACATACACAACATCAACTTTCAAACTTAACGTCAATGTCGTCAATTGTAACTTTTGGGAATTGACAATTTTTAGTGTTTATTAGTTTATTTTTAACAAAACAATGTATAAGTGTTTTTTTTCATATAAAGACTACTGGTTTTAGTACATAGTTTAGACTTTAAGTGATAAAAATATATACCGTTAAAGCTTTCTTATTCAAACATTAATGTGAGAAATTATATTTTTCAGAGTTAATCAAATTTTACTTCACTCAAAAATAAACGACTACAGCTTTGTGACTGTTACTATGACATTAAGATAATTGTCAAATGTCAGTTTTTAATTTGGACGATTACTTGTAATTTTTGATACCAAGTAGTAGAATTAATATTGTTTTCAGTAATGTCTCCTGTTGCTAGTGAAATTGCAGCAATGAATACTGCTGATGATTGGAGAAGTGCAGCTCATAGTACAGGAACGTCTATTATGGCCGCAGAATTCAATGGTGGTGTGGTTATTGGGGCCGATTCTCGTACAACTACAGGGTAAGATGCCGTAGTTAGTGTATCATTTGTATTTATTTTTACGTTATTTAATTATTACCTGTCTTATATTAAATAGTTGTTACTATATAGGTGAGTTTCATTTATAAAGTAAAACAACTGTCTAAACAATGTGTCTGGGACTGTATTGTCTAAATTAGATTTTAGATCATAATAAATATATATTTTTTTGTTTTATTTCAGAGCTTATATTGCTAATCGAGTCTCAGATAAACTGACCAAAGTGACTGATCATATTTATTGTTGCCGTTCGGGATCTGCTGCTGATACCCAAGCTATTGCAGACATTGTATCATATCATTTAAACTTTCACGGGTAAAATTCCAATATTTTCGTTTTGAATTGATATTGAAAATAATTTATTTTAGAATGGAATTAGGTGAAGAACCACAAGTAGAAGTAGGTGCTGCTGTATTCAAGGAATTATGCTACAATTACAGAGATTCTTTATTGGCTGGAATACTTGTGGCTGGTTGGGATAAGAAGAAAGGTGGTCAGGTTTATTCTATTCCTATCGGTGGAATGTGTGTGAGACAAGAAGTTTCTATTGGAGGCTCTGGTTCAAGTTATGTTTATGGTTACGTGGATGCTAATTTCAAACCAAATATGAGCAAAGAAGAATGTGTTAAGTTCGTTACAAATAGTAAGTTATTCAAAATTGGTCATATCGTGGAAACAAGTAAAACATGTCCACGGGTCCAAATAGATTCTCTTCGTAGCAATCCACTAAATTTTACTGGTAATATTCATAAAGAGACAATCTGTTTAAAATTATCATCAAGCTGTAGTTGATGGCTTTTTCCAGTTTATCCTGGTTCAATTTTTGTTTCAGCATAATGCTATCAAACAAATAGCATTAATCGTAGCGTCTAAGACATTCAAAAGAAAAGTAACTATTTTTAGTTGATTATATAAAAATTTTTAAACTAACTTAAATACCTACTCAAAAAGCACTATTATTTTTGGTATTTGTCAATTGTGCCTTCTTATGTGCGGTATGTCTTAATACTCAGGATTCACAAATACAAAGTAGATGTTATTTTACTTACTTCGCGTGTTAACAATATTGATTTATTTTCCATACACTTATTGGCAGTAAGCATACTTCATTATTTTGGTCTCTGTTCTCCTGCATTCGATTGATCTTGAATCAGTTTAATGTAAAATTCTAAAATAGATTTTTTTTTAAACCCTACACTTACAATTTTTTTCCAGCAAGAAATTGTGACTTGAATGGAACTCAATTTTGTATACTGACTGCACATTTTATTTACATTGCTGCAAAGTAAATTTCTCTCATATATATGCAAAAATTACGATATGTAACTACACAAATTTATCTTTGAGAAATATATTCACTCCTAGTATAGAAATCAATTAAATTTTTTTATTTCCAGCTTTGGCTCTTGCAATGTCGCGTGATGGTTCTTCTGGAGGTGTTGTTAGACTGGGTATTATTACAGAAGCAGGTATAGAACGTAGAGTTGTCTTAGGAAATGAATTACCCAAATTCTATGAAAAATGAATATATTGTACGGCTTTTTTTAAATAATTATCTAATACTAATAAAAGTTTTTTTAATGAAATTAATCCCTTAATTGTACCCAGCCAAATGTCAGTCATCCAAGATATACAACTTATACAAGGATAAAATAAATAAATTTAATTAATAAATACTTTTTTATTTTAAAATGTATACAAATGAAATTATAAAAAAAAATACCAACAAAAAGTGTAATCGCTTGTATATTGAACAAATCTGTTGGAAATCAGAACCAACACTCCTAAAATTAGTCAACATTGTTAGAAAAAGCTCTTGTTAGAGAAAACAGTCGGTAACATAAAAACATTTTTCATATTTACCACATGACATGACTCATCAAAAAACTGGAAGGGAACAAATAGTTATTACTATTCTGCAATGAAAAAAGTTAGTGCTGCTTTAAATTTTAGTAAAAAGTTGTTAAGTCAGTAAGTACTAAAACACAACGAAATATAAACTGTAAGAAGAGAACTAAAACGAGATGAGTCGACGTGGAATAAAGATACCGATAATATTCTGCATTAAACTTTGGTACTTTAATTACATAATACTGTTAAAGATTTGAACTCCTTGGGTAGTAACGTAAAAATCTGTTCTCTAACAAAAGAAAGTATATAAACCCAGAAGCATAATAACTGATCCAAAATAAATGTGTATTCATAAAAGCCATTTAACTAAGTACTGATTACTAGCTACAAAAATCTATATCAAGAGAATCATTACATTCATACAGTCACAAAAAAGCAGTGACAATTTTTTTAACTAAAGAGAGAACGAAAAATAATTTTAATATGATCCAATGGATCTCTACTGGGATTTTAATTGATTATATTGATAAGCAACATGGCATTAATAAGTCGTTTACAACGAATCGTTGTAGACGTATATTTTTTCCTGTAATTCAATAGAAAATATTCTTTTGAAAACGTGTAGATGATATGCTTGCATAAAATGATTCACTGAAAATCGAAATTCTTACAAATTAATTCTACCAAAAAAGGAAACTTAAATACAATTTTAATAACATTAATTCCTTAAGTAAATATTTTTTCCCGATTCTTTGGTAAAAATTTAGTCTGTCAAAAATTTCTCAAACCAACATTTTACAACAAAAAAATAAAGTTACGTTTAATTTTATTAAACCCAAAAAAGCTAATATTCTTTACAATGACGAATATCTAACAAATATTCTTTAAAGTGACCACAGATGTTAATTGTACTCTCAACTATAAACACCCACAGTTTAGAATAGTTAATACACAAAAAATTTTTATACATCTGTGATCACTTTTATTTAAAAAAAAATTTCGAAGTATACATGTGTAAACGAAGGTTTTTGGCGACTGGTAGGCATTTCAAAAACACTAGAGCACACAATATGATCTTGTAAATGTTACAGGTTGTCCATTGTCTCAATATAAAATAAACAAAAAAAGTTGTATATTTAAGACACCTATAAGCGAAAAGAATATTTTAGTTTGTTATAAAATTTGTAAGAGATAGTGTAAAACTAGAATAATTTTTTTTCATGTTGCCGTTAAAAAAAAACCATATATATCTCGTTTTATTCACTATATCTGGATCTACACAATCACGTATGCCGTTAACAATACGTTTCAACGGAGTGAGACTCTAAAAGAGACTGGTAGCACTGGGTAAAAAAACAAACAAGTAAAAATCAGTCATAACATGGAATGGGTGTGAGATTAAAGAACGTGAACATTGAAAGCTTTAAAACATTGCACGTCCTTTCAAAAAGCCTCACATATCACACAGAACTGAATTATAGATACTACTGAGGTATTATCTCTACAAAACATCGAATCCAGGATTCACTATTTTTTTTTGATAGAATATTCGCAATTATTCTCATTATTTTTTTCTTCTCTTTACAAACCATGTATTTACGAATTAAAATATATATTCGTAGTAGTAGTATTGGACCCTGTATCATTTTTTCAATTTCAACATTTGAGCTCATTTTTAGATTTACATAATTTAATTACGGTTAATTTTTTCAACTAAATAAAAAAACTTCGAGACATTATTTTAGATCAAGTCTACAAAAAAATATCACGTTGGTCAGCTACTCCGGTTCGCTAAAAACCGTCATTAAATCATGTTCATAAAAAGCTATCAGTGCCATAATGCCCAGACCGGAAAGTAAGCCGCCTAAGTGTAGAATGCACTGCCCTACATTTCCCTCATCTTCATGAGCGGAACTTAGTTCTGGAATCATGTCTACTAGAGCGATATAGATAAACATACCAGCAGCTGCTGCAAATACCCAGGAACTAGCATATTCCGTATTACCTAAAAAAAAAATAGGTTAATTATATTGTGTGCTAAAAACTTTCTACTTATATTCGATTCACGATTCAAAGCGTATTTAGAATGTATGCAATATGAATAATAAATTATATCGACTATTTATATGGTCACGTACCAAGGATAAGTCCAAAAATATTTCCAAATATGCATAAAATACTAGAAAGGATGTTGTAAAAAAGGGCTTGTTTAATAGTCATTCCCGCTTTAAGTAACATCGCAAAGTCCCCAAGTTCATGTGGAAGCTCATGGCAAAATACAGCTACAGTAGTAGAAAAACCACCTGCTAAACTTCCAGAAAATGCCGCTCCAATAGCCATACCGTCAGTAAAATTATGCAATCTATAAAAATACAAATATTTTATAATACAACGTATTACAAGTGATAGTAAAAAATACTAACCCATCCCCCATTATTACCATCCAAGCTACTGAAGAAAAATTTTTGGGTGCAGCATGAACATGTCCATGTTTATGTGAATGCCCATGATGTTCGCTTTTATGTTCCCTTACTATAACTGTATAGTCATCATTAGTTTTATGTTCTGGGGTTAGCATTTTATTGGCTTCAGTACAAATATTTAAATCAGAAGGGCACTCTGTATGTTGATTATTGGCTTCTAATTTTTCTAATGTCGATGATTTGGATAATTTTTGAGATTCCGACTTTGAACTATGATCCAATACAGTTGAAGATGTTTTTTCAAGGAATGTTGTTCCTAAGAAAATTTCAAAGTTAACCACCAGATTTTAATAAATAAATTACACAAACTAGAAGGCAGTATTTGTGTTATCAATTAATGCCTTCAAAAATGTATTTGACAATTTGTAAAATCTAATTGTAATAAATAAATAATAACTGTAGAAATCTTACGTGGATTATCCATAATATCCTTATAACAATACGGATACGAATTATATTTATCCATACACTGAGTCTCATTTTTCTGATCAATACTATCTCTTCTATCATTAATAACAGTAACATGAGAGTGTTGATGTTTTTGCTTTCCCTTCCTCCATTTAACCGTCAATGAAATTAGTCGTTCCATGATAAAGAAAAATGTTAGACCTAACATTGCGACGCAGCCTTTTTGTATATTTTCATCATGAGAATGGCCATCTTGAAGAGAATGATGATGGTGGGAATGATTATGAGTTGTACTCATGGAGTGAGGAAGTAAATGCAAAAGAGCATCTCCTGCTAATGTACCCACTGCCAGGGCCACCAAGAATTGAATTAAAGGTTTATAAAACCTATAAATCCAACGAATAATTAGTAATAATTTAGGATTTTTCATAGTTGTAATTACTTACCTTTTCTGCATAACGGGTATAATGGCTAATGAAAGCACACCACATGCGCTGATGAGTATAACAGCAAGTATAGAGCACAGCCAAACGAATCCATTGTTAACAAGTGAGGTACCTTCATCTTCCATATCGTTATGTATAAATTGACAGTCTTTGTTTGCTATGTTATATAGTAAAAAGGGACACATCTTATAAAATGATGTATCATTAATTTTTTCATCGTTACTTTCTTTTCCAATTATTGATTGGATTATGTTGACTTCTGTGCACTAAAACAAATGATCTATTAAATTATTATTGTAGGAGAAAGAAAATTTGTAAATTCAATTGTTATCTATTCTAAAAAGGGACTAAGCCCAAAATTCTATTACTCTCTTTAAATTTAGAGGAGAAGAGGATTGCTCTAAAATCCGTCGACCTTACAGGGCGAAGAAGCCTATAGACATCATTTCTCCAAAACGAGATTACGTACTCATACTAAATATTAGTATTAATAAGTGTGAGTTAACACAAAACGAAATTGCTCAACTTACAAAACTATTATACTGATGGGTATAAAACATCAGAAGAAGTAGGTATAAAAGTTACAGGTCCTAAGTTGGGTTTTTAATAGCACAAGCGGAGCTTTTAGCAAGAGACTTCTGTGCTCAAGAGTACATTTAAAAACGCATCAATTCATCCAGTATATTTATTGCTTCCAAAAGTCAGGCTACTTTAAAGGTTCTAAAATCTACCACGTTCGAATCCAAAAGCAACCGGCTAAACACAACAAAGTAACTTTGCTGTGGGTACGAGGGCATAGAGGTATTGTCGGAAACGAGATTGCGGATAGTCTCGCAAAAGAAGGAGCTAGTACTCCTTTTATCGGACCTGAAAATGAACTCAGTCCAGCCTACTGCAAAAAAACTCTAAGCAAAGACACGTACAAAGGTTAATACGGCCTTCACTGCGCTACTCTAAATTACTTTTAGATCTTCAGAAACTTAAACTCATAGTAATCGAAGGAATTTTCACAGGACACTGTACACTGAGATTACTATTTCTGTTAAATTGGCGAAATGGATACTGGAACATGCAAATTCTATGAGTATGCAGATGAAACATCTGTAACTGCAGAGTAATCGTTCGCCAGGGACATAAATATCTGTAGTAGTAGAGTAGTAAGGTCAACTGTGCCAATCGGCCGCAATTATAATCTACAAATATGTTCCTTCAAACTCTGATATAAGAATATAAAACTTTAATTAATTGAGAAAATTTAAATTGTTGAATCCATTTAATTGGAAGTTTTACATTGTTATTTATATTAGATGACTGTTATTAAGATTCGCATGTTTTTAACATTTATTTACTATTTTATTCCCTCCCTCTTAAGGAGGTTTCCTATATAAAATAAGTTTATTAGAAAGCCGGTAATGTTTACCAATTATTAAATAAAAAGAAGATACAATCGGATTTCTTTTTTTACCGAGTTTTTAAACAGATTTAGACTTTACCGTCTCTATAAAGCTAAAATATAAAAATCTTTAGATAAGATGTTTTGTTTATAGTTTAAGTTTGATGAAGATGCAAATAATTTCGAAAACTTACTGCAGTTTAAAAAATGTTTTGCAATGATCCAATACCCACACAAAAACAAAGAATATACTCACTGTCGCATTAGTCCTCTCTAAATTTTGTGTTTCTTCAACATGGTCACTATGCATATGATCATCTCTCATCACTATCTGTGTTAAATTTAAATCCCCTAATAATTTTTTTAATCCTTCCTGTGTTATAAAGTCACCATCTCCATATTTCAAAAAAATTTTCTTCAAGTGGTCTTGTTCGCTATCGCTACTATTTACACTATCATTGTTTTCGCTACTTCGCCTAACTTTTCTGTGGTTAATCTCTTTAACACTGTTTATATTTCTCCCGAGATTGTTAATGTTTTCCCTATTGGGTTCTTGAAATTTTTCTACAGAGGAAGGAATAAACGATTCACTGTAGTTTTTCTGTTCTTTAACAGCTGCATGAGAGGCACATGGGGCATGAGTCGCACAGAACAAACAGAATAAACAGACTGACAAAACATGGTGCGACATTGTGTAATACTAAAAATAGAAATATAAAAATTTTTGTAAATTTTATTGCACTAAGCATTAGCAACAAACATTTAATTAGAACATTTATGTTTAGTAAGCTTATGAACAATGAACACACAATATTTTACTAATAGTTTTAAAGATATAGAAATAAATGAACTTAGTAGTATCTTATAAGCATTTACATTTTAAATATATATCATAACAAAAATACGATTATATTAAGATAAAATGTATTTCGACATGTGTGTAGTATCTTATCAAACATCGCTATGATAGGTAAATGCTCCATTTAGTAATAAAATGAAGTAATTAAAATATTTTGTATTATTAAGGTGTAAATATTTTTTTATGCTTATACAAAAGCTTTTTGGAATCTATACATCCTTTTAGCACATTTTATTTTAATTAACTTAAAATGATTTTTATGATAATAATACAAACGGTAACATGAAGCTGATACTTCCTATAATAAAGATACAACAACCTGCTTTATCAGTTATTGAAAAGTAATTGTTTTAATGATATTAATGATAATAATTTGTCAGTAAAAATTATTACAATTTTGCTTAACTACTGTTTTTACTTGAATATTCTAAGGGGCAATCATATAAATTTAAAAAATTTATTATTCAAAGGAAATTAGCAAGATAAAGCATAATTATATTGATTATAACTATTAAAAAAACTTTTTGTATATAAATATAAAGATAGAGAATTCATTATACATATTAAAATACCAAATAATATGAAAATATATAATTTAAAATAACCACAGTACCACAAAGATTAAAACATAAAATATCCAAATGAAAAAATCGTTTCTAAAAATTAACTGTAAAAAAAAATCTTCGTGGTGTGATTGAAAATTTAAAAACTGATTATTCTACTTTAGAAAACACTGAGATATCACTGAACTAATAAAAAATAAGAAGGCGCCTAAGATAACGTACACCTGTAGATATCAGAGTACATTAGCCTCAATCATATTCGATTATTAGTTAATAAAAATTTAAATTGTAATATACTTTGTAGACTAAACATACTTACATAGGATGTTTGTACAAATATATATTAGAAAAATAGAAGCACTACTAAATAAATTAAAAATTTAATTTGAATGGCCGAGAATTTTTACTTAACGTAACACAAAAACTTTTTATAAAGATGAATTATAACAGTCTTTAAACATTGTTATTCTACTGACCAGTTTGATTAGGTCGAAGAGGTGTCCAGTTTAAATTGACTATACCAATTTATTGAATGTTATCCTCTAACGACCTCATAAATTGGATATATATTTGTGTTTGTTTCTCAATTGAATCCATGCAGTTGAGTACGATAATAGCAAACAAAAACTTATTTTAATGTATATTAAATATTAATAAAATAAAAATACAATCAGAGAAATTAAATGACAGGAATTACTCAAATTTCTCTGAGAGCATACCGTTTTAAGAAAAACACCTTGTAAGGTAAACAGTAAAGAAGCATGCAGTTGTCAACGTCATATTTCTTGAATCGAAAATACCCTGTGTCTCAATAAGATTTGTATACAAATCTTACTACCATTTATTAACTGGTTTTAATTGAAAGCCTAGAACATATAATTAACTTTTACCTTTGCCGTAGTAGACACTAAACATTCACACTGTCACTAACCAGCTTAACCAGTGCAGGCAGTCTAATCCACAGACAAATAAAATGGAGATCGTCAACTCTCGCCGTATGTTCGCTTGACGTTTTTGACGTCTACTATATTTATCAGGAAATTATTTGGTGTTATCAGTTCCCTACAGGAGATAAATGAATGATAAAATTAATGTTTGCAAGAAATATTGTAAACTTTGTTTTATAAATCGCAGATTTGATATCCACGTCGGTTCCGGAATTTGAGAATCAAAATTATTATAGGTAATTTTCCAGTCGTGAGGTACCGGCTTGACGGCGATAACCTTGAGCAAAAAAGCGTGTTGCGGTATTGTCAGTTCTCGGAAACTGATGAGATCATCGAAAGTAAGTAAGCGGAATTAAAAAAAAAAAAAATTTTTAAATATTTTCCCATAGCTCAATCAATTTCCCATTACTTGCGGATAAAGTACCCAATCTTTTTTTTACTTGCGAAATTTGGGTTCCCAAATTATGGGAGTAGAAAAATGTTGAATTCTTGAGCTGCGCAAAATTCATTTTAGCTATTTTCTCGACCCATAGAGCAAGTAAGGGGAAATTAATTGAGCTATGAAAAAAAAATTAATTTCGTTAACCTAAAAAGTATAAACCATCGTTACGATGATATCATTGCTAAGGAATTCACATGTTACCTAGCGCCCGTCTATTTTAAAAATAATTTTTGTCCTTACGTTCCCTATTTTCTGTTAGTTAAAAATATTTACCTATTACCCTTTTTTTTAAATTTTGTTGTGGAAATAGACCATTTGTTTCGTTTTTATGTTTTCGTTATTCAAATAACGGATGTTTTCCTTTCCTGTTTGCTGTACATTTTTATAAACAAATCGGTCGTGTGTTTCCCTAATCCGTTTTATATTCTGGTACAAATTTTCATAAAAACATTCTTACAATAATATTTTGTTGATTTTATATACACTGTTAAATAATTTTTAGCTATCATAATACACCGTGATATTTCGCCAATTTGGAATTATTTAAATTACTGTAACAAAATTGATCTGACAACAATGAAATCAACTTTAGCTTCTCGCGTAGTAATTTCAACGTTTTCTGTTCAAAGTTATCAACCACCGCTCTTCCAGCCCCAAAAATTTCTTTTAAAAAAATTGTTTATACCTATTAAAAGAGCTTAATTTGCACCTTTCAAAAATGTATTTTTTATAATTTGCACCTTAGTACTTTCTTTGATAAATTTGATTAAAAATTTGCTTTACTTAAACCATATTTAAATTTTTATTTTATTTATTTATTTATTTATGTCAGCACAGATTTTCAGATTGTTTACAAATATTTTAACATTCTGAACAAATTGTTTATTTCTTCTGATTGCTGGCGAGGAACTTAATCCTGTGAGCTTTCTCGCTCCCTAAAGATTATTTCGATATCCGCCTTTTACCAAAAATTTGCAATTTTAATTTTCTAATTTGCACCATCGTAAAATTTGCGAAAAACAATTATTATAAAAATTTATAAAATTAGTTTCGGACTGCTGTCAGAAATAAGTGACTACGGGTGGTGAACGCATGCGCAGTTATTTATTTCTGAACGTCGTGAACGTACATCAGCCAGGAAATGATTTTATTAATTTTTATAATAATTTTTACAGTTTTTCGCAAATTTTACGATGGTGCAAACTAGAAAATTAAAATTGCAAATTTTTGGTAAAAGTTGCATATCGAAATACACTTTAGGGAGTGAGATATGAGCATTTGAATCTGGTTTAAGTAAAGCAAAATTTAAAAAAGTACGAGGGTGCAAATTATGAAAAATACGTTTTTAAAAGGTGCAAATTAATCTCTTTCATTAAGTATAAACAATTTTTTTAAAGAAATTTTTGGGGCTGGAAGAGCGGTGGTAAGTTATCGGCACATCGGCGTGAAGCCCGGATCCTGAGAATGCAAAATTACCGGACAATCAATGAAAGACATAAAATAGTAAGAATGGATACGAATAATTTAAGATTTGAAATGAATTGACAACTAATTGCCGAAATATTTAAATATTTCTTGTCTTTTCCTATTCTCAGTAGATCATAGAGATGATGTGTTGATGCCTAATATTAAGTTGGCAACAAGTTCGACTACAGCGTGCAAACGTAGCCTGGTACGAAGGATGGATTTAAAAATGGGCGGGACATGCCTGCTTTTCTATATCATAAATATATATTCGTTCTTTCTTAATGCATATTAGTTGCGGGCTGTGTTCTTAGTATTTTTTATATTTTCTTAATAGAATTCTTGTAAATTTAATGAAAAAATACATAAGTAAATAAATAAAACAGTTTTACTGTAAATACATAAAAAAAACTATGGAAATAATGAGTATTTCACTTCAAACATGTTTTTAGTGCTATATGTTAGTTAAATACCTTTATTAGTATTTTGCAAATCAAACAAATAAAAGTTTATTTAATAATCTTAAAAGTTTACAGCAGAGAAATTGTATGAAATATTTAAAAGATATCGCAGATCAAATGTACGCGCGAAATATATCCAAAATGATTGGTCTCCTATTTCGCATGCGCTCGGCCTCACTCGCTTAAATATTACAGAATACAGAAGTGACGTCTAAAATGCAGTTTTTTATAAAATAAACTAATAATTACAATAAAAGTAAAATATGTATCTACTGTAATATATACATGTCTCGACGTATTTGATAATTTAGTAATGTTAATGTGAACTGCAATAATAATAATTAGTTCTGTGATATTCGTGATACGTGGTTAATTTGAATTGGCCTTTTACAGAAATATTTGTAGTTGTCACCAAAATCTACATTTGATTATCTGTGTAATAAATATTGTAAAAGTAACAAGTCGCCTTGAAAAGTTAATTCAATGCAACAATGGGCCTTTGCAAATGTCCAAAACGACGTGTAACAAATCAATTCTGTTTTGAACACAGAGTTTGTGTATGTGAAAACTGTATGGTAACAAACCACCCAATTGTAAGTATTTTATTGTATACGTGAGTTCCTCATAGTTTGCAATATATTTTTTCATGTTTTAGTGTATTGTGCAATCATACCTGCAATGGTTACAAGATAGTGATTACAATTCTATATGTGAACTGTGTAGTAAAGATTTGTGCATAGAAGACTGTATCCGATTAACTTGTTATCGTAAGTAACATATTTAATGGAATTATATTGTTGGATTACAGGTTATAAATTTTAGATGTATTCCATTGGTCTTGTTTGGATCATTTTTCTCGGCAATTACCTCCAACAACAGCTCCAAGAGGATATACATGTCCATCTTGCAAAAGCCCATTGTTTCCTCCATCAAATCTAATAAGTCCCGTAGCAGATGTTCTTAAAGAAAAGTTAGCAGGAGTCAATTGGGCCAGAGCTGGACTGGGGTTGCCTTTGGTAAGTTCTCAACTAAAAATACTCAGTATTGTATACTTACTTTTATTTCTAGCTCTCTGAAGAAAGAGAAATTAAGGCAAATATTAACAACGTTTCTTCACAAATGTCACCAAGTCCATCTCATTCTGTTGTTACTTTGGGAGAAGATATTGGTGCATTTAATAGAACTGATAGTTTTCAAAATTCTTCAAATCGTAGAATATTTCAAGATATAAGAGAAATCAAACCAGATCGATTCGATCACGATGACAACAAATATAAGAGAAAATCACTATTTGAACTCTTTGGTAACTGGTGGAAGTAAGTTTTTACAAAATTTTATAGTTTTATGTTTATTTGTTTAGTGTTGTCAGATTTTTGAGCACTGAGTTCCTTTTCCCAATTACGAAATTCATTCATAATGCGGTATTTTGAGATATCAAAGAAAGGTTTAGGTTTAATAAAAGGAGTACTAGCTCCTTCGTTTGCGAGACTATCAGCAATCTCGTTTCCGTTTCTTTATGCCCTGGTATCCAGGTTATAATCAAATATCATCTCCAAAAACAGTTTTACAAAGCAGGCAAAAATAAACGACTTGAAATGATATAAGAATCGGTTACTACTATAATCTAGTTTCACTTTAAAATTATGACTGAATCATTAATTCTTTTATTTTTGTTTTATAATTATTTGTTTCTTTATTTTAGGATAACTTTTGGGGCCCCATTGAGAACTAAAGGAAGATCAACTTGTAGACGTTATTTCATATTCGGCATACTTATTTTATTCACAATTGTACTTTTCTTTTTTGTAATGTCAAAACTTGGACGGTATTCTGTTGAAAATGATCCTAGCTTGGATGAAGTTCACAATAATTTTATTAAAATACAGGAATAGAATCAATGGAACACAATTTTGTATACTATGTGCTTTTAGATAAAAAAAATATACTAATTCTTTACTATTTGTATATATTGAATAAAATAATTAAGTATTACAATTTTTTTTCTTTTTATTAATTACTGGGATGTGAGTTTCCTGATGTGTATGCCATTCTTTAACTTATAGTGATAATTTTCAATATTCAAACTATAAATATAATCAATTATATTATATACATACTTGTTGTTAAAGCTTTTAATAAAAGAGTTTACGATTGATTCTCAAGAATTGTCTTCAAAATTTAATTCTGACTAAAATATGTTAAGTTATAATTTTAGTCTTGTCTATTTTTATTTATCATTTAACTTTTTTTATCTAATTGTAATATTTACAAACAATAAATACAAATCAAACAAATTCAGGAGCAATGTTTTGACACAATCCATATATTACTTCTACATACAAATATGACAAAAAGCTGCAAGTTTCGTCCGATTTTTTTCAGGCGACTACGTTGGGCACAAGAACATGTTATATGGAAGCAGAATCAATGGCAAAATGTTCTTTTTACCGTTGAATCTCGGTTTGGTTTGTTTTTAGATTTTCGAAAGGTACTTGTATGGATAGAGCAAGAAATCGAATGCAACATACACAGCGGTTCACAATTATGGTATGGGCAGGAACTTCGTTTGGCAGTAGAATTGAGCTCGTTCTGCTTGATCCAGAGATAATAGAATAATTTGTCTATGGCTTGATCGTTGCTGGAGCGCTTACAAATGTTCTAGAACATGTTAATTGGTCCATACGCGCAAAACCATGATCCTGATTTTATCGTGATGCATGGCAATGCTACTTCACATACAGCCAGAGTGACAAGAAATTTCTTGGAAGAGTAGAATATTCCAGTGTTGCCCTGGCCAGCTCAATCGCCCGAAATCAATCCTGTTAAGTATACGTGGGATATGCTTCAGCGCAGTTTTTCAAGACCAGAATCAATTTCAAAATCGCAATCAGATGTTTCAAGCTCTTCAACTGTACTGGATGGGGATTCCCCAAGAAGATCTGGATCTTCAGGACAGAAAAACGCTATAAAGCCAGCATAAATACACGAGAAGGCCACATTCTTTATTAAACAATTTTTTTCTGCGACGAGAAAAAAGTTTGACATTTTATCTCTGTTAACGGGTCACAAAACGTCACTTTTTATGAAATTATTACTTTTTTACCATGGGAAAAAAGTGAGTACTTTTTTCCCGGTTATATACACATAAATAAAGGTTTCCTTAGCAACGCAGGTCTAATTGTCACTATAAGGACAAAAGCCTATACTAGCTTTAAAATTCAAATTTTGCATCAGTAATTTTCAGATTTTAATATATTATTTTATTTAAAATATTAAATCGTCGTCACAGAAAAAAATTGTGTATTATACACGGGAAAAATATTAGATCTTAGCTCTCGGTTTTTTGTCTCCCTCCGCTTCGCGTCGGGAGACAACACAACCTCGAGCTAAAATCTAATACTTTTTTCCCTTGTATAATAAATAACTATTTTCTTTGTTCCATTGTCAATTTTTTTATAAAAATAGTTATTTATTATACTAGGGAAAAAAGTATTAGATTTTAGCTCGAGGTTGTGTTGTCTCCCGACGCGAAGCGGAGGGAGACAAAAAACCGACAGCTAAAATCTAATATTTTCCCCGTGTATAATACACTATTTTTTTGCTTGAATTTTAAAACTATATAGTAGGCTTTTGTCCTTATAGTGACAATTAGACCTGCGTTATCAATCAACTATCTGTCAATTTGATTCTGTTATATCCGGGAAAAAAGTACATGAAAAGTACTCACTTTTTTCCCATGGTAAAAAAGTAATAATTTCATAAAAAGTGACGTTTTGTGCCCCGTTAACAGAGATAAAATGTCAAACTTTTTTCTCGTCGCAGAAAAAATTAGATTAATAAATTTTCGTTTTTTGCATACATTTTAAATTGTTCTTATTTTTTTTAATGAGTCATTTTTATATCTTCGTTCATTTACTTTTTTCCACGTATCAGGCTTAATACGTTCTTACATGAAATACTTTTGAACCATTTTATAAATACTTAAAGTTATTAAATATCCCTAGATTTTGAGCCTGTGTGTATTTTTCAGAATCTTAAATACCTATCAGCGTTAATTTAAAACTATATAAAAAAATGCAAATAAATATTTATTCTAATGAATAAAAATTATAAAGGAAATCCGTTTTAATATTTTAAACAAACTGGCAATTTCACTTTGAGTGTGGAATAAAATCACTTTAGAGATACAATGGAGATACAGCGTGTCATAATTACAAAAAAGTACAAACATACTCATTATGTTAATATAAGCAACATAATTTTAATGATTCCTGTGAATCTAATAATTAGTATTAGATAAAATGTTTTAATTATAAACCGTAAAATAGGAAGTTATAAACAAAACGCACATTTGCTATTATTATGTCATTTGTCAATTCTCCATTTGACGTTTCTATTATGTACGTTTTCAACATGGTGGACGTTTGATATTAACAAATTATGTGGATAATAATGCCACAATTTAATTCATGCATACATGAAGAGATTTTAAAATAAATTGCTTTAAGCGTAAAGGTCAACGAAATTTTACCCAAAACTTTAAAGATGTGTGATGCTTGCTCTGATTTTTTGCAACTTCTCGTATCTTGTAAGTAAACTCCTATATTATTTTGTTTTTTCTTCATTACTTAAGAAAAAATAATAATTCTAATAATTGTAGATGAAGCCCAGTTTTGTTTGGAAACCAATGAACAGCCAGTTCTAACAGGAAGAGATGTTGATACGGTGTTTGTTTATATTCAGACCTGGCCAGCCAGGTAATACCCTGCTGTTAATCGGTTTTGGAATAATAGTACTAGTAATTTAAGTGAATTATACTATTTTTAATTGTTAGTATTTCAGTGTTGATATTTATTTTTTCTTGTTTTTAGACAGTGCATGTGTTGTTATCGAGATCCAAAAAATCTTGAAAGATTTAGTTACATCACACAGGGCCTAATTTATATGGCAGCTAATCAATTAAAAATATTAGCAGATAAAGGTAATGAAGCAAATAATAAAACTGAAGGGTCAGAAGGTACTGCCAAAACTAATAAACTACCTGAAGATGAAAAGGAGAATCCAGAGGTTATAGAAAGAGATAAATTATTAATATTAGTATCTAAAATATTTTTGTTGAATTTCCCTCTGTATGTTGCATATAAGCATACTATTCAAGCGAAGCTGGATGAATTAACGCAACAAGAATTGCAAAATTTAAATTTGTTTTGTGATTTACACGATTCAGAGATTCCTATTTATTTATTAAAAAATGTAAGCTGGTTTTGCAAAATGGGTGGTTTATTAGCTATGACTACGTGTTTTACCCAACTTTCTCCAGAGTTATTGCCCATATCTACTGCACATGCAATGATATCTATTGGTGAGTTTTTGAAATATTACTTTATATAAATATAATAAATTGCAAGAAAATTCATTGTTTGTAATATGCTTCTAAAAAGTTCGAGGTTCGACTATGAAATGCTTATTTATTTATAAATGATGTGTCATACTTTTGAGAGTAACGTAATATTACAAAGAAATATGTCGCATTTCTATATAGCATTTCTTGCATTGAAATTCTTTAATAAGTAAA
Organism: Altica lythri; assembly: GCA_964028335.1. Classification (NCBI taxonomy): domain Eukaryota; kingdom Metazoa; phylum Arthropoda; class Insecta; order Coleoptera; family Chrysomelidae; genus Altica; species Altica lythri. Next base: position 89,315,352 of record OZ034800.1, on the reverse strand, counting down.
GATTGACGAAAATCAATTATGTTCAAATACACCAACAAATATTTTCTTATCTGAGTGTGTCATGTGTAAATGTAATAAAGGAAATGTAAAGTGTGACAAATAGGTAGATATTAAAGAAACTATATAGAGATAAAAGTAATGTAGAATAACACCACCCGTGTTGTCAAATGATTTTAGGAAACAAAAATAACAATTATAATTCATATACTTCTATTTAAACCACTGAACCAAAGTATGATTTATACTTTATATACATATCCTGTTAACAAAAACGCTATAGTTAATTAGTTTGTTTCTTAATTGAAAACTAAAAATGTCTTTATTTTTATTGATCCCAAACTAGGGGTTATATAAAAAAAAGTTATTTAATAAGTATATTAAATATAATAAATTTGTAATACCATTATTTTAAAATTTAAAAAGTCACTATTGTATTAAAATATCTTTAATTATATTTTTTAACTTTAATTTTCCTAATATGTTATTATGGTCAACAGTTGCATAAGCTTTTTGTCAAGTCATAAAATTACAAATTTTTGTCAATATTTTTGATTTGATCATAGACTGAAAAAAACTAAAACCATTCATTAAACATTATTTTAGTTTGCAATTTGAAGTTGTGGATGAATTACAAAAGTATGGTATCTATGTTAGTGCCATTAAGATCATGTGTTCTTAGATATATGTGTAAGCTGTCTGATCAAGATCTTAGAACACCAACTATTAAAAGTATGGCAGGTATGGTCTAATTATGGAGAAAAGTATATTTTCCATGAAAAAAACTATGAGGTGTACATTTTAAAATTTATTTAATTTTAGATTTTATGTGGAATGCCATTAAAGATCCACTTGACTCACACGTGGCTTTTGACAATGATGGTTTAGATTTAGCTTTTAAATATTTTACTTCAAGTACTTTAACAATGCGTTTAGCAGGCATTACTCAAATTAATAACCAAATAGGTTTGCTGGCTGAGATATGTGTTGGAGAATCTTTACCAGAAGCTGAAGCTGCTCCGCGACAAATGGCAGATTGGTTAATTTACAATAATATAATTTCTCATATATTTGGACCAAATTTACACGTAGAAGTATGTATCTTTAAACCATCAATTTGTATATGTAGAATGTCGAATTTTGCTCATAAGAATAATTATTTTATTAGGTCATTAAACAAAGTCACATTATTCTAAATTTTCTTGCAATGGAAGGCAGAATTACTTGTGATCACATGGATATTATTTGGGCAGCTGCACAACTAAAGCATTGTTCAAAACCTGTTCATGATTTACTTCCTGGACTCGTCAAACATTTAGCAGCTGCTCCAACTTTACATTTATACAGTCTGTTAACAAAATTGGAACCTAAGGATCACACTGAACAAGTATGTGTTGAACATATAATGTCTGAAATAAAAATATTTTACATCTTTTCTTTTAGACTTTATTTTTGGCTTCTGCTTTAATAAAAGGTTTGTGGTCTAGAGGAAGTGGAACTTCCGAAATTGGTCTGATTAATGTTGCTGCTTCCAATGCTGGTATACCTCTTCATAAATGTACGACATCTTCCGAGAATAGTGTAAGCCTGGACCCTAGTAATTCAGAAGAAGATCATGTAAGTTTCTAAGCAAAAAGTGTACTAAGCTACTAAATAAAATATTTACATGTTTTTTATTTTAGGGAGATAGTTCAGCACAATCAGAGAGTCGTAAAAGTGAAAGTGAGGAAATAGATGGTGTAGAAATTGATATTGACGACAATCAGATTGTTGTGGACAATAATGGACCACCACCTTGTAAATTGGCTAGAAAACAAGTCATAGGAAAAGTTCATTGTAATGGTAGTAGTACCGATTCTGAGTTGGATGGTAAATATTATTGTTTACAATTATATCTTTAGTTAGTTGTATACATTTTAGGTATTGCAATTAAACCAACATACACTGCAAGTACAAAGTGGCCGGCACAGGGAAAAAATAAAAATGAAAAACGAACTCATATTAGAAAAAAGGGTCCACCAAATGTTACCATATTACCTGAAGGTGTCGAGAATATTCCTTCTAGCACATCTCAAGATGAAGCTGATACTGAAGACTCTCCTTCAAAATTAAGGAAAAGGCGAAAGTTATTAAGAAAAAGTAGGGCAAAAAGACAAAAAGGTAAGAAAAAGCGAATGGTTTAAGTATTTTTTGATTAATCTCACTCTGATGAAAATTTAATCATAATTTTATTATTTAGGAAATCATAAAAGAATTCACAGAATAGCTGGTATTGAAGCTCTAAACGAAGTTGAAGTTGACAGTGATCATGAAATAAAGAATCGGTTAAAAATTATTAGCCATGGTGTTCATGTATTACCTGCGCAAATCAATAATTTAATTGATGTAAATGTTAAACCGGCTGTTTACTTAGAAGAAAGTTCTTCATGTAGTGAATTGGGTAAAGAAAGTCATGAGAGTACTTGTCCTAATTTTTTGGCTATACATTCGACGTCAGGGTAAGTTCTGATTGTATTTGACTTTATGTTCCATAAAACGATTTCTATTAAAACTTGCAGTCATATACTGGAAATGTTAAGTGGAGAAGAAGCAGAAGTGGAAGGTGATGCAGAAGGCAGCTATTCTTCAAGAATGAGCAATAAATCAGAAAAAAATATGGCTGATTTCGATGGAGAAGATTCTGTATGTGAAGATGAATTAGCACGATTAACAGAACATGCTACTATGAATATTCACGTATACAACCACGCTGTTGAGAAAAATCCTGTAAGAGGAGTCGATTTCAGATTATCCGCATGTTTTAAAGTTGACAATGTTTGTCAACCTGGAAATACTTTATTGTGGGATCTTCTTCAGGATGATAAAATATGTCAGTTGGGTGAAGGATTGGCCTTAGAAGCAGAGAAAACGCTATGTAATTTAATTTGCTACACACCCGATAAGGACATTAGGATGAAATTTATTGAAGGTTGCCTAAATAATCTTGCCAACAATATGTAAGTTCACATGCTAAATATTCAAATAAGCATAGAGTTTATAAAAGTTGAAATGTATAATTTATTTATATTTTATTTAGGTCTGTAGTAGTTTCACTACGTATGCTACCCAAATTGCTAACATCTTTCCGCGGTCTTGATATGCACCATGTAACGCACTGGGCCGATCGTCAGCATCATATGATGACCCATTTCTTCAACAATTTAAAAGTATATACGGCCAATCCTAGCAAATCGTTACCTATGTATACCCACCAAATGCAAGTTCAAGTTCGATTACACTTCTTATCAGCTGTATTTTCTCCAGTCGTGTCTCCAAATCATTTTAAGTAAGTTTTATTCTACACATTTGCTATATTAAGATAAAATTATATTGTACATTTTTTACAGGTTAACAACCGATCAAGTAGATATCTTATGGGGTTGTTTAGCACATGACAACGAATGTTCAGATGAACTCTTCAGTTGGCTGCTATCACAAACTAAAACTACAGAGTTACATGCTCTAAAAATAGAGGCTCTTCGTCGGTTATACATACATCATTTACCTAGTTTAGCTCCAGAAAAATTTAGTATGATTTGTTTAAGTTTATTTCAGCAGTTATGTAGTTTGAATAGCTTGTTAACAAACGAAAATGATGGTAAAAGTGAAAACCAAAATGTGGGCATGGATCATATGTGGAAAATTGCATTGAAAGCTTGTAATACTGGTAGATTTTTATGTTCCAAAAACTAAGCACTATAATTGACCTGTTATATTTTTACAGAAGTAAGCATGGCTGCAATTCAATACATTAACAGTTATTATATGGGTCATAATCTGGAACACGAGGGCCAGTTTGTTTGGCAGTGTATGACACATTTAAAAGCTGCTTCTGAAGATTTGAGTCCTACTTCTACGGGGACTGAAGAAGGTTCTTTATTATGTATTCAGAGAGCATTGTTGTTAATGAAAACACATATTGAAACATTTAGGAGACGGTAAGCATTGTAAGAAGTTTAGTTCCAATAAATAACGAATTATTCAAATCTAGCAATGGTACGTTACATATCTTTCTTTTAAACATTTTTGTTATTTTATTTTTTAGATATGCATTTCATTTGAGGAAATGGGCGCTGGAAGGAAAAGGTATTGGTAGTCATTCTGCTTCTTTAGGAGATAGACCAAGTGCTCCTATTAGGTTGATAGTACAATCAGGAAGTTCGTCGGAGAGGTGTTTTTTAGATTTGTTTAATACGGATTATATAGCTGAACTAAGAGCTGAAATTGTGAAATGGTGTGAAGGAATTCAACATGTAAGTAAACAACTTATTTAATGATAAAAACATACATTATAAACTATACTTTTTTAATTTTAGATGAAAGGAGATTCGAATGAGACTAAAAGTAAACCAGGAGAAACTTGGATACGAATTATAACACAGGGTCAGGAAGTAACTATAGATTGTGACGAAAAGACATTAGCTGAAATGGGATTTAAAGATAATCAGGTGAATATTACTATTTTATTAATATGTATTTAAAAATCTTTTGGGAATTGTTACTAAAAATAGATCTATTCTGATTTCAGATGGTATATATTTCAGTAGGTATGTCGAGGAATATGAAGAAAAGAGAATGTATGGATGCACCATCTTTACACCCTCCACCTCCTAGAGAGTGCCTACCTACTTTATTATTATTACAACCAAATTATTTTGAACAATTATTTTCACTAATGCATACTCTTAGTTTGATGAAAATTCAAATTAAAGGAGGGGTAAGCAAGTTTTATTATATTTTCAAGGTTTGAGTATTGAAATATTATTTCAGCGTCATTTACCTCACACGAAAGGCCAAGTACTCAGTAGACGTGTATGGGATATACTAAGTCTATTGCCAACTAGTCCAAAACTGTTACGTGGTTTTAAATATCTGGATATACCATTATCAGATTTATTAGATCCGTCTAGTTCTCAAAAGTTAATGTATTCATTGTATATAGTAGAATCGCTCAGTGCGAAAATGTATCAAGGAAAGTATTCTGATGAAGATGGTGAAGAAGAGTCATGGACTAGAAAATTTGTAAAGCATGGAGGATTAAGTCATTTGTTCGATATTTTTATGTCAGGTAGTACTTTTAAATCTTGTTCCATTCTACATTTACATTGGTAACTTTTGTATCGTTTTAGGTATTCTTCAAAGAGAAGGGGGAAATTGTTCTGACTGGCAACAAGACTGTCTAGCTTCTCTTCTTAAAATTTTGTGCCATTTAGGAGTTGAAACTATAGCTCAAGAATCTGTGAAGCCTCGATCAGATAAAATTATAATACCTGAACTCAATGGATGTCTTTTAGCGTTAATAGAAACAAAGTCAATGATGGGACAGATCACAAGTATATTACAAGAAGCTTCTACGCCCAAAGACGTCAATTATTACAAAACAGGATTTTGGGGTCGAGCACAAGTGGTTCATTATGCAATGGCTTTGCTGGTATCATGGTTACATTGTTGTGAAGAAGCTAGAATTGAATTATTTCAATCAAGAAATTTTTCTGATTGGTTACAGAGATTGGTATGTATTTAAAATAAGTTGATGAATCTCACATTTTCTGTATAATTTACTGTTGTATATGGGTTACATTTATTCGACTTTTTTTATTAGGTTTTGGAAGATCCAGAACCTGCAGTGAGAAGAGAAGTTTGTTCAGCGATTTATAAGTTGTGCTTGGGAGTGTCTGCTAATCGGGAACCTTTAGATAATAGTCTAATAGCACCTATGCTTTCCCATTTGCTGATGTATCTAGAAAAAGCAGAAAGTATGAGACCCCAGAAATTAGAGGTATATTATAAGTCCGAAATAATTTTGATTATAAACTAACAAAAGTTAATATTCACATATATTTTAGGCTCTTCAAGCTCCTGAAGAAGGTAAAGAACCATATGGACCAGCCTGTCGTGATTATTTTTGGCTTGTTTCGCGATTGGTTGACAGTTTACCGGATGAATTAATTAAAGAAAGTTTAGATGATCCTCAAAATTGTGTTATCGACATAAATGGTTTTACAGAAAAAATAGCAAATTCTATACTTACTCGAGATTATCTTGAAACCAGACATCACACTGTGGATGATGATGGTTTAATTGGATTATTAAACTTAATGACCAATTTACTTAAACATAAACCCGCTTTTCAAACCGGAAAAATTGGTCAGGAACTTCTCTGTGAAGTAAGCAAAGTTTAAATTTATATTGGAAGTTGCAATAATACTTATAATAATTATTTTTAGGTATTTGATTTTCTATTTGCGCTACCTAATCCAAAACTAAGACATGTTCCGAAATGTAAGTCACCACGGTCACGAACATCAGCTTTTGATTTACTGGTAGAACTAGTAAAAGATTCCCCTGAAAATTATGCAATATTACACGAAAAGCTATTACAACAACACCAACCGGGTCCTAATTCTCCATATCCATGGGATTATTGGCCACATGAAGATGGCAGATCTGAATGTGGATATGTTGGTACGAAGTTAATTCAGAATCTGATAAACCTAATTTAAATTGTGTTTTATTTTATTTATTAGGTTTAACTAACTTGGGAGCTACATGTTACATGGCTTCATGTATGCAGCACCTCTACATGATGCCACAGGCGAGAGCATCAATTTTAGCTGCAAATACAGATCAAGCGAAGCACGAACCGACTCTCAAAGAGTTGCAAAGAATGTTTGCTTATTTACTAGAAAGTGAGAGAAAGGCTTACAATCCTAGAAGTTTCTGTAAAGTGTATTCTATGGATCATCAACCATTAAACACAGCGGAACAGAAAGATATGGCTGAATTTTTTATAGATTTGGTTAGTGATGGCATTTTAAATATTTTTTGATATATTTAATACTTTATTTTTTAATTGTAGGTTAGTAAATTGGAAGAAATGACGCCGGCGTTAAAAGAAGTGATTAAAAAATTATTTTGCGGTGTCATTAGTAACAATGTAGTGTCATTAGATTGTGATCACGTTAGTAGAACCTTAGAGGAATTCTATACTGTTAGGTGTCAAGTAGCAGATATGCGCAATCTTTATGAATCGTTAGATGAAGTTACAGTGAAAGATACACTAGAAGGTGATAATATGTACACTTGTTCTCAGTGTGGAAAAAAAGTTAGAGCAGAGAAAAGAGCTTGTTTTAAAAAATTGCCCCACATACTTTGTTTTAATACAATGCGTTATACATTTAATATGTTGACTATGCTTAAAGAAAAAGTTAATACACATTTTTCGTTCCCTTTAAGACTGAATATGGCTGGTTATGTAGAAAAACAGTTAATGCCGCAGCATTATCAAGAAGAAAAAGAGAAAAGTACTGAGATTGATGAAAACGAACAGTATGAATATGATCTGATAGGAGTCACTGTCCATACAGGTACCTTTTAAATTTGCTTATTTTTTTTCTTAATTTAAAGTACTCAATATTTGTTCAGGTACGGCTGATGGTGGTCACTATTATAGTTTTATTAAAGACAGAACAGCAGGATCTAGAGATAAGTGGTTTCTTTTTAATGATGCAGAAGTAAAACCATTTGACCCTAATCAGATAGCTGCTGAATGTTTTGGAGGCGAAATGACTAGTAAAACCTATGATAGCGTAACTGACAAATTTATGGATTTTAGTTTTGAAAAAACTAACAGTGCATACATGTTGTTCTATGAAAGATGTCCCCGTAATGAACCTACTAGTCAAAGGTAGTAGAGATTTATTTCTTATTGATTTAATTAATTTTAAAAAGAATATATTATTACTTACCAAAAGTATTTTTTTTAAATATAATTAAATAATTATTATTAACTTACCAGTTTATGATTACTTGAATTAGATTTTGAATAATCATCAGAAAAACTAATTTCAAGAATTCATGCGAGTAGTATATAAATAATTTTCATGAGAATTTCAATTATGTAATACGTGCAAAATTTAAATATCCAGACAAATGTGTTAGTTAATAGAATTATTGTGTCTTGTGATTAGATATTTGTACACATTTTTTTTTTGTAAATTCACGATTCTAATAAAATGCAAAGAATTAATGTACTTTTAATAATTTTATTAAACTATATTAGCTTGTATATACTAACTAACCAATTACACTCATGTTTCTAGTAAATAAATATGATCGGTAATAGAAAATTTATAATATAAATATATATTACATGTTAACATTTTTAATTCTAATAATGATAATTTGCAGAAGCCCCTCTACGACTGGCGACAGCTGTGAAAATGTTCCTAATTCACCGTCACCTGTTATGACTATTGAACTTAGTAAAGAATTAGAAGACTGGATTTGGCAAGATAATATGCATTTTATCCAAGATAAAAACATTTTTGAGCATACATATTTCAATTTTATGTGGCAAATTTGTGGATATATACCGCAAACAATATTACCAATTGAACCAAATATAACACAAAAGGCTGCTCAATTATCAACCACCTTTTTTATAGAAACCTTTATTCACGCTAAAGAAAAACCAACAATGGTTCAATGGGTAGAATTGGTTACTAAACAGTTCAATGCTTGTCAGGAGGCTTGTATATGGTTTTTGGATCATATGGCAGAAGACACATGGTGGCCTATCCAAGTTTTACTAAAGTGCCCTAATCAGATGGTAAGACAGATGTTCCAAAGGTTATGTATTCATGTGATACAAAGGTTAAAACAATCACATTCCAAATTATATCTTCAAATGGAAGATGGAAAAGACTGGAACAAAGATGAAGATGGAAATGTGGATCTTACAAAAATTGGAAACGCATCTTGTGTTACAAGGTAAAATTTTAGAACTTAAATTTTTTCTAATACCACCCAGAACGCTTAAAATTATTAAACTTTTTTACATATAGTTACAATGGTAGTTTCATGTCGAATCGCTTACTTTTTATTATTTTCTTTTTTTAAATATCTTTATTCCTCATCAGTTCAACGCAACATCTTTATCCGCCATCATTGACTGATTCTCGAACTTAAATTTTGGTTCATGGTTAATAATTCCTCGAGGTTTTTAAGTATGTTTATTTGCATTATATTATTATATCAACCTCCGAAAGGAAATTTGTATTACACTCCGCATTTATTTCCAGCGTTAAAATAGCTGCCATTTCCCAATTTTTAAAGACGCGGGATTATTCTAGCTTCCGCTCCCTACCTTATTATTACCCATGAAGTAATTATTTTTGGACTGGAATTATCAAATTGATTAATACTCTACCCCAGTCCTTTATCCTTAAAAATTTAATATAAGGATTTAATACCTTTACCTTACCCATGATGTCGTAAGTAATAAGTTGTCAATAAAATGGTAAATGATCTTCTAATTTTTAGGTTTATAAAAACTTTGCTTTCGCTCATGGAACATGGAGCCAAAGCTCATTTAAAACACTTGACTGAATACTTTGGATTTCTTTACGAATTTAGTAAGATGGGCGAAGAAGAATCAAAATTTTTGTTAGCCGTTGGTGCTATCCATTCTATGGTACACTTCTATTTAGGTCAAAAATCGAACGAATTTGTTGATGTTAGTGAAGGTATAGTTAGAATCTAGTCACTTCTGAGGTAAAATTAAAACTTATTATTTTTTTTAAAGGTGAAGAAGAAGAGGAAGTAGTGTCTCTGGCCACAGATAAGTACAAACCAGCGTCTTTAGACAAAATGATAACCTTAATAGCAGCATTAGTAGAGAAAAGTAGAGATCCAAGTGGCAAATTACAGCTAAGTGAAAAAGACTACACAGCTGTAGTGGGAGGAAAAGGTTTCACATTTTTTTATCAACAAATTAAAGATAATATTAATTTGCAACAAACTCGAAACCTTATACATTCGATATGCAGAGGGAATAATCAATTAGCCCAATTGATAATTTGTATGATATCACAGGCAATTTCAAGGAATTCTGAGGTATTTTTTTAAAAACTATACATATTATTTGTTACACTAAAACAATTTACCACTTTGTCTAAAAAATAACCTTTTAGGGATGCCAGCCTTTTTTTAGAATTCTCACTCTTCTTACCGAATCCAGTAATCAGAATACATCTCAACAACCTTGTTTTACTCAATTAGTATTGCAAAAAGTTTGGGATGCTGCTGAGTGTTGTCCTTATTTGGCATTAGATTGGTTAGCACTGCAAGTTACACGAAATCGTCTAGTCCATTCTTGGGTGTTGGGATCTATGGATTCTTGGTTAGAGCATTTTTTGATTGCTCATAGTAATCAAAGGGTTAGAAATAGTAAGTCACAAGAGTTTTTTATATTTGTTTTTTTTTTCTCTTCATGAACATTTTTGTATTTACAGCTGCCGGCTATCTCTTGGTTTCGTTAGTACCAAGCACGCCTTTTAGGCAGGGTTTTCGAGCTACTCATAGAGCAAATCGAGAACCTCAACTATCTCCTGAAGCAACTACAGTGTTACATCAGATTTACACGGCTTTACTTAGGCTTTTACCTGCTGCTAAACATTACACTGATACGCAGCAACATGGTACAATGAAATTGACTACATACTTTGCTTTGATGACTTACTGTTGTATATCTAGAACTGAAAAATTAATGGTAAATTATAGTGTAAAAAAAACGAATAATTTTAATACAAAGTGCTTTTCTAGTTTGGCCAATATTTCATGCAACTATGGCATTTGTTCCATCCCAAATTATCAGAACCCTCCATTCCAGCTTATCACAACAAACAAACGTTATTGGCTTTTTGGAACCATATATGTACTGATTGCCCAGAAAATGTGCAGTTGATGCTTCAAAATGTTCATGTTACCAAGAATATAGCATTTAATTATATTTTGTAAGTATCTGAATAGGATTTTTTTGGTTCTAATTATTATTTAATCGTTTTTCAGAGCTGATCATGACGATCAAGAGATCGTTATGTATAACAGAGTAATGTTACCGGCTTATTACGGACTACTTCGCATGATGTGCCAACAGTCAAGAGCTTTCACAAGAAGTCTTGCACAACATCAAAATCTGCAGTGGGCATTTAAAAATATCACACCACATCCTACACAGTATCCACAGGTAAGATTTTTAATAAATATGTACATATACAATTTAATAATTATAAAAATTTAGGCGGTCGAAGAATTATTTAAACTAATGCAGCTAATGGTCATTAAGCATCCTGATGCTTCAGAAGGAGAACAAAGGGAAATATATAGCTTTCGGAGAAATACTCTTATGACATATTTGCAGGTACAATTGAAAATTTCTATTTGTGATAGATTTTAAAGAATATAATATTTTAGTGTCTTGATGGAAGGACAAGTTGGGGTACTTTAATATCAGCATTTAGGATATTACTGGAAACTAATGATGATAAACTCTATGTTGTTTATAATGGTGGTTTACAGATAGTATTTGAGGTATCATAAAGATTTAACTTGTATTAATAGTTTGCATCATACTGATATATTTTAGTGTTTCCAAAATCTACATCTTATGTTACACGAAGCAACGGCTTGTCACGTAGTCGGCGATATGTTAGACATCCTTACCATCATGCAAGATCTCACACAATGTATAAGGATGTATAGAGATATTAAAGATGCTAGAGGGATTATACTAGCTACAAAAGACTGGTTAGAAGTTTTAAGAAAATTAGCTACATTGCTTAACACTTATAATCCTCCAGAAATGCGATCATTATGTATAGGTATTTGTTTTTGTATAATTCGATATAGTCTGTTTCCACTAGTTATTTAATTGTTTGAGGTATAATTCTCTTATGAGATTTGCAAATGCCTTTAACCATTGGGCCTCCGATATAACTAGTGGTTAAAGGCGATTCTTGATGTTTGGCTAATATCTATTGTTTGCAGTATAATTTTAACTAAAAAAATGCATGTATTTTATTATAGATGTACTCAAAGAGTTTGTTGTAATAATGACACCTGAAACTATGCAAATTCTTGTACCGTTACTATCCCACTGCCATTCAGCTTTCCAAGATAGTCAAGACGCGGTACCGCTAGGTCCATATTTCCCAAGAAAAGGCCATTCTTTGCCTATACTAACGGGAAAAGGAGGTGCTAGACCTCTTAGGCCTATGGTTCAGATGACAGTACCAAACAACCAGATAGAATGTACTCGGGTAAATATTAATATAATATAAATTCAGTCTCCTGCTTTGGTGACAAAATTTGAAGTATTACTTATATAATGTATCATATTTTAGGGCGTAGATCCTGAATACGATTTAGCGCTGGATAAGTTTTATGGTCCATATCACGATTTTATAGATATGATCTTTAGGTTAGCTGTAAATAACGATTCTGTTCCCGAAGTACTGATTACTTTAAGCGCCGTTGTTGGATTCGAGGCTGTACCTTTACATTCCACATATTTTCCTAAGTTGTGGTTGGATATCTATAAGGCTCAAGTAAGTATTAGGATAAAACTTTTTGTTGTTCATACAAAATTGCTTTTCCTTTTCAGAATATCGATAGAAAATATATCAATATGTTGACTACTTGTAATTATTTTGTGGATTATGTAGATGCTATACTTTTAGATGAGCGATCTGCTTTAACTGTTGATATAATTTATGAATTCCTAACAGTGTTTTTTCCAAAGGTGTGTATTCACACTGCATTGCAAATTAAAATTTTATTTAAATAATTTATTTTGGTAGGTATCTGCTCATGTTTTATCGGAACAAACTTTATCTATGATAGATAATACTGTAGTTTCACTTAGCGAACATATGGGATCCTTAAATATTCTCAAACTGGGTAAAACATTGGTTGGCGATATTAGAGCGTTAATTTTGGTATATAATAGTCCTGAGGCTGTGCCCCCACCTTTACTTCTTACTACTCTGAAGCAATTGCAGAGTAAGATTAAATTGGAAGTAATTAAACTCGAAATAAAAAAAGGTGAAAATTTTATTTAACAATATTACTTTAGAATGACCTAGATCTTTAGTAGATAGTTACAAATATTTATTTTTTATATTAGACAAAAGTGATGAGGTTCCACCCAAGAGTGATTCAATAGAAGATAACGTGCCAGGTTCTTCCACAGAAGAATGTGCGCCTACTGAATCAAATCTTAGCCAAAATAAAAGTGATAGTGATATAGAAACGCAAAGTACTTCTTGTGGTGATACTAGTATAGAAGAAAAAAAAGAAAATCAGTTTGGCCCTGTGGTATACATAGAGTTGTTGAGCAAATCGGTGAATGAGCTTATCGAAATTATTAAAAAAGATGGCTAACCCAATTGAGATAAGACCAAAGCGCGTTGCGTTAACCCCTTTCTGTACGTACCCAGCTTCATCTCATACATGTTTGAATGTTTGCTGTGTAGCTTAAAGGTTTTTTTTTTCTTTAGAGCTCAGACAATTTCAGACTTTACTTGCAGTAAACTGTTTTATGATTGTATATCTACCAGTGTATAGGAAATCTGAGTTTCCTTTGAAAATGAACATATTTTGACTGTCATTTTTAGATTGGAATTCAAATAACTTCCGATGTTAGTTTTTCTTTCTTTTGTGGTATTTTGTAATACTATTTTATTACTACTACGGGTACAAAATAATAAATGGTACTGGTGAAAAGCATATAAAATCATGTACAGATAGTTAAAATTAATTTATATATTAAGTATAATTATTCTGGGTTATAAACCTATCACGATTATAAATTATATCAAAATTGGAATGTTTATAAAGTCTGAATATAATAATAAATGTAATTCTACAAACTAACACTGAAAATTTTTTTTTATATAAGTGTTAGTCATATTTTATTCAGGGTATTTACTGGTGTTAAATCCAAGAAAAGTGCTAAGTAACATTTTCCTAAAATTTGTAGATATTTATGTTTCTATATTTCCCTGTGATCGATTTATTATTAGTAAGATATTTACATGGTTTTAAAGTGGAAAAAATTATGGTAGATGTTTAGATCTGAACAAGTTGGAAGCTATATACAATAAATAATAGTTACTGTATTATAAAAAATACTAGAGCTCTCATGTATTACAACTTGTCCAGTAACCCTCAATGTGTAGTCTTGAAAATTTGGTCTGTTGTTCATATATATAGAACTGTTGCGATATAATCACTTATTTGTGAATATAATTTTAATTATCTTTGTTGTAAGTAAAACTAATTCCTTATCGATGTGCTTTTAAGACTTTTTAACATGTAAGTAAATGGTACAGTTAAGGATATCTCGTTGCTGTTATTAAAAAAAAAACTTTAAATCATAGGTATTTACAGAATGGGGTCGTATGTTTTGTATAATTTTAACGGATTTATTTATAAATTAGCCTACGACTAAAAAACATGTTTACTTGTGTATATTATAGAGCTTTAAATTTAGTTATTCAAAAAACGTGTGGTAGAATCAGGGTTTGTATAATTTAGGTGAATTTGTATATTTTTTAATTTGGCAAGTTTGTTGCTTTTAAGAGTTTCTTAAAGAATGTATAAAATAAAAAGTATTCTTTTTAAATAATCCTTAATTTTTCATTAAGTGTTCGTCAAAGGAAATAAATATAAATTTACATAAATTAGATTTTATTAACCTGTCATTGTCGTTTTCTACAATAAAAAAAGAAATATAAAATACAATAAACAATACACACTGAAATGAAAATGTATGTAATGTGTATTTTTTTCTCATATCTCATAGTTATCGGCAAATACAAAAACAAAACTACACATATACAGTGCTTATATAATAAAAGTGAATATTTATACAAGTAGCAATAGGTACAGATAATTTAAATTTAATAATTAATAAATCTAACTATGTATTTAAAACTTATTTCGCGCCACAGTCCCGCTGTAGGAAAACGCGGCCCTTAACGCACCGTCTAACAATTCCTTTACAGGACAAGGGAGCGATACAAGATCAGTCATGCAACTGTGCACCATCGGTAAGCCAATTTATTACTTTACCTAACCCTAGTTGTGTATGCACAGACAAAACTTGTTAACGCGCGTTTTGGGTCAGTACAAAATTTTTAATTTACAATTTTCCTACACCAAATCTTTCAGATATAAAATGCTGGATCACGGAGGATTTTAACAATACTGTTCTGATTCAAAAAGTCCATAATTTTAAGTATGAGTTACAACAATTATTGAGAAACGTTGGGTGAAGTCTTAAAAACTGACCTAAATTTTGAACCACTAATGATAAAAAAAGTAACGGATATTTTACAATACCCATCATTTTGATTATTTTTGTTTTAATTTTACAGAACTATATACATGGTTACCTTCAGGCTCGTACAAAACTGAATTGTATTCACGATTACACCAATATTCAGGGAATAACCGATTCACTTCCTGGAAACAGTAAAATTATTAAAATACATCCAAATTGTTTTGCACTACTTAAAAATTAGTAGTTATAATTTTAAGAGAAAATTATTTTTAAACTATCTTAATTCCAGCTCAAGAAGTAGTTTTATAAGTAGTGTCTAAGCAATTGTTGATATAATTTTTGTTTTAAATTTTATAAAAAAAACATTAAGAATACATGAACAATACTTGTACATAGTTTTAATAGAAACAGTGAAAATACATATCTATTGATTTAGTTAAAAAATATATTTTGATTTTAAATGTACAAATGTATTAATATTCGCACTTTTCTGTGAAACTAAGATATTTACATTACACATTGTAAAAACAAATACTTAAAAAAATGAAAATTCTCTTCAGAACAATACACTCCTCAATTATTTTTTTCTTTGCCAAAACATAAGAAAAATTTGAATTGACTTCCCTCTGCTCAGTTGAATATTAAAAGCCCGACCTCTCTTTTATGGAATAACTGTTCAAAATCAACAAAGCCCTTTTTGACCTATAAAAATTAAGTTGATAACTGGCCGAAATAAAAAGTCTATACAAATCCCCTGTTGAAAAAGAAAAACATTGCACAAAAATGCGATTCGACGCGTACCAAATTTATTTAACCTAAAACATTCCTAAATATATACCCTACACAAAAAAACTCAAAAAAAAAACTAAAAGGTTTTTAAACACTTAAAAAGTATTATACAGGCTTCTATTTATTTTACAGAATTTCACATCAGGTCAAAAAGTGTAAGAAAAAGCCTTTAAGACTAAAAATAAATAACTTACGACTCTTCACACTTTCTCATAAAAATACAATAATTGTTACAAGCTAATAATAGTAATAACAAAATGGAACCACTTAATTTTCATTATGAGAGGAGAGGGATAGGGCGAATTAATGAGCAGGCAAATGGTATAAACCCATATCTTAAGCTTGGTTCCAGTAAGAAGTCTGGTAAGGTTGTTTGGGACCTGTCTTCGCCTGATTTGACGCCTGCGAGCGTTGACCTCCAGTATTTGCTGAATCCTAGAAAATAAAAACTACAATTAAAGTCCATCATTTTAAAAGTAGATACTTTTTTATACACTGCACGTTTCTTTATAAGCGAAGCAGGTAGAAGCGATAGTACTTTTTCATTTTATAATAAAAATAATATTAATGTGTACCTGACAAAATTTACAATTTTCATGGTAAATTTTACGTTTTTTTCACTAGTTTTGCAATAAAACTTGGTATGCTGATAAAACTGTATTTTTTTTTAAATTTATTGTTTATTATTGATATCTTTAAAAAACGAGTAAACTTCAAAATGCAAATCAACTTTAAGAAATACGTATTGTTTGTAAAATGCGAAGTAATACTAAGAATTTCTTTAAAAGGATCCTTAGCCGGCTCGCACCCGGAGCAATATGCAACTAGCAACATGCAATATTATCGCCAATGTGTTTTTCCATTACATTTTTGTTGACCTCGCACACCGACGCAATACGATATCTCTATTGCCTTTCTAGAGCAACATATGTTGCTAGCAACTATATCGCCCATAATTTGCCAATATTTCGTTCATCAAGCAGTGTTAGATCATTGAGGGTTTTAATTTTTCACCCAACATGTCAGTTGATGACAATAGGAATTCGTCTTTAACAGAACAATAATATAATTTTTGAAGTTATACTTCTATTCGTACACCCTGTAGAAAAAGATTATGTAGAGTTAAATGAGAAAAATCATTACATATGTAATGGTGTGAGTAAGAGAGAGACAGAAACACTTATAAGGTATATTGGTCGGTAAAAACAAAGATAAAATATATACCACATGTTATAAGTCAAAACTATAAGTGCTTTGAATACCGTTTAAACATTCAGTACGTTGAAAAGTGATAGATATAAAAAAAAAACAGTCTGAACTAATGTATGAATATCATAGTGACGGACCACATGATTATTTGACAGATTATTTTATAATTCTGTCACGTAAGTATACACATATAAAGTTTAGCATTTTATATTAATAATAATATTCAGTAATGAGTATTATATTGTAGTCTAAAATACCGTCACATGGTTGCAGTATATTTTGCTCCATGCTTTTAAGGTTGTTGGCTACATAAACAGAGTTTTTACGAATAGTCGAGGAAATAAAGCACCAAAACCTCCGAATTTTGTAACGTAAGATGGATCGGAATGCGTTTTTTTTGCATTGGATTCGTTAAAGTATCAGGAAATTTGTCGCTATATTTTATAATGTAAAAATGGAAATTGCATTCTGCATTCGAAAAGTACATTCAGACAATAGACAGAAAACTTACAACTCGGTAAGTATTGCTGAAAATGGGTTCAATTTATATATTCGGGGTTTTTGGAGTCGCTGAACACTAATATCACGACTCCAAAAGTCTCCGCGGGACTTGGTGTCTAGGGTATTTTACCTCTTCTCCTGGGGTTTTATGTAAATTCTGTACGAAATCAGTGCACACTTGGTACTCGGTGTTTTTTTTGAGTCGCTAAATACGATTATAATAATGGCGATGGTGTTCGAAACACCTGGTGCTTAAGACGGACCTCGTCTCCAGGAATTTTATGCAAATTCGATACAAAAAGAGAGTGCACACGGTACTAGGAGGTTTTTGGAGTCGCTTACCACGAATATAATATAGAAGTATAACTTCTGCCGGCAGTCCCACTGACTGCCACACTAGTTTTTTTTTATATTTTTTAGTTTTTTTAATAAAATACTTTTTTTTATGTATGTTTTATTTAATTTAATGTGATTAAAAGTTCTTCCTGTGGGCTGATCACATATCTGTAATTGGTGTCTTGTTTAGTAATATGAGGTGTTATCAGCTAAACTAACGTTTCAAAAGTATTCGGACTCATTCGGTAACAGTTTTGAAACTGTGTGGGATGCGTCTTGAGCACATCTACTGGCTCCATGTTTACTCAACGGTTCAAATGCTGGATGAATCCAATATCGTCTCCTTTTTCTTTTCTTTCTCCTTAAAATTTTCCACAACATTATCACTTCGTCTTCATCAGACGACATTTTCAACAAGTGATTTTTTATTGCTTTGGTATGCGAAGTACAACAAAATATGTTGCCTGTTGCTTATTGCATGTTGCTAGTTGCATATTGCTCCGGTGTGCGAGCTGCCTTAGACTTACAATGTAGCAAAGGTTGTACTTGTAACGCACCCTAACGGCTATTTACAACTTGATTAAATCAATTTCGGAAACAACAAATATCAAATTAGTAAACTAGTTACGAAGAAAAATGTTAAATCTTTTTCTATAACGATTTACAAGAGTTAATTTATTTTTAACAACCTACATTTCTAGCGTCCGCTAACTGCTTGCAAAGATCAGTGTATTGTAAAATTTGCAGCAATTTTTTTAAGATATAAACAGATGCACAAGTGGTGATAGTTGTTGTAGGACGTTACACTTTAAGTTTAGGTTTCGTAGCGTTTGTTGTTACATCATTTTGTTAAGATCGAAAAACAAGTGATTTATGCTAAAAAACAGATTACATTTTACCAAGACCAACACATGCAGTTTAAGATTAAAATTATATCCCCAGATTAGCGTAAATTATAAAAGAAAGGAAATATTTTAATGTTAATCACCATAAAAAAAAAACAGAGTAGGTATGATATCTATCCAGTAGCAAATCAATTTTTATATTATAAAACAATCTACGTAATGTTAAAACAATGATTTAATTAAACAAAAGCAGAATGAAACTTTAATAACACTAGCTAAGTGGAATAAGATAACCTTAGAAAGGAAATTATCGGTAGTTTGATTAACATATTGAAAAAATTTAGTTAAGAAACCAACTCAAATTTATAACGTGCGTCAACCCGAAATAACCATTTAATAAGGTGTGACAATAATTTAATATTCCTGGTTACTTATTAATTGATATATTCACTATAGGTTTTAGAAAATATTTCGATTCTTGAAATAACAGAGTTCAAAGATTCTAAGCTTTACATTTATGTAACAGGAGAAATATATTAGTTCCACTTTCATTACTTTCTACTGCAACATGTAAAACAAGCACCAACAAACATTTATTTCAATTATAAATTGAGAAAGTAAGCGGTAACTTGAAAGGCAATGGAATTAAATAAATTACCAAAGCTATTTATTAATTTGTAACGATGATTAATGACAAAACAGTCTATTGTTTTATATTTTTGATGAAGTATGTTAGCTAAAAAGCAAAATACAAAAAAAGCATCGTGATTTTTTTGTTTAGCGAATTACAAAAAGCATGGTGAGTCCAACACTGACTTACCATGCGTCGATTCTGGTGCCTTACATCCATCTATAAGCAAAACAAAAAACTAAATAACCACAAGTGATTCATGCATTAATTACATGTTACATATGTATATATAATTGTAAGAGAA
The DNA here is from genome assembly GCA_964028335.1 of Altica lythri. Taxonomy (NCBI): domain Eukaryota; kingdom Metazoa; phylum Arthropoda; class Insecta; order Coleoptera; family Chrysomelidae; genus Altica; species Altica lythri. The sequence goes on along the minus strand of OZ034800.1, from coordinate 89,295,574 downwards.
AATTTTTTGCTCTGAAAAACTGTTAATAATATAAATTACTTAAGAATTTTAGGAATATGTAATTTGTTTTTACAAAGTTATATAAATAGATTTAGTAAAAATCAACTATTGCTTTTAAAGAAGAAATTAAGCTTTCCCATAGGTTTAAAAATTGTAAACATAATTAAATTTCTTTTATGAAAAAATGGTGCGAAATACGTATGAATAATGCCTGAACTAGATATACATTTTATGCTCGCAAAATTTTAAAATATTTATTAACCTAGACACAAGAAAAATCCGTATGCTATGTGCGTTTTGTAACAGTCCAAATTTTATAATATTAAAATATTTTGTAGAAAAATGTGTTGAGGAAAAAAAATAATTAAAATATATACGAATTAGTGAAAATAAGCATTATCACTCTCAAAACAAGTCAGTTCATCAACATACAGTGATTTTTGCTTTTGGTATTCCAAATAAATCTATTAATTGATTTGCTTCTGTTTTTCTAGCAGTTTATTTTAGAATAAAGATGGAAATTCATTTACTTATCGTCTTTTGAGTCTAAAAATAATAATAAATCTATTTATAATTTAGACTCAAAACGACATTCGAATAATAGCATTAATGCTACTCGCGTGCTGTATGGAACTTGGTTACTAAACAATGATGACATTATTAAGTATAAGAAAGTAGTTATCATACTAATACAGACGATTAAGCAAGAAAACAAAGAACCACAACCCCGAATTTTGCTTGCAAAATATTTATCCTCCTATGCTATTTATTCGAGTAGAAGTGTGGAACAAAATACACCAGTAATAGAAACAAACAAAATAATATGTTTTGATATTCCGGTTCCAAATAGTAATCCTAAAAATAGCTACGTAAAGAAATGTTCTAAAAAATAAGTCTCAAGTCTCGTCATGAAAAATCGAGTTTAGCAGTTTTTTGAAAATTATAAAAAATTACCCCTAGTAATGGGTTGAATTCATTACAAAATTGGTAAATTCAATATAATATCGATAAAGTCAAAAAGAATTTTGAATTATTTTGTTTATTATAATTTGTTAAGACTGTGGTAGTCGAATATCTTCTCCTGAACCCTTTAAGACAAGGGAAAAAACTATTTAAAAAATCCGGAAAAATATTCTGCATCTTTCACATGACAACTATTCGAGTGAAATGAATACCTAACACTTATTATTAGAGAGAGCCAGAAAATAGGTTAACTTTGGGATCACTTTTTTTCAGTTAAAACTGAAAATCAGTGAGCATAAATCACTGTTAAATAATTGAGAATAATAAGCAAAGCATGCTATATTTCACTTTCGATCTAATTTAACAAGAGTAGTAAAACATACCTGATGTAATGGTTGTTGCATCAGATGCGTTGTGTGGTGTTGTTGATGAGGAGCCATTGTTGGGATGTAAACTTGAGGTGCATACCCAGTACCACTAGGCGCTAACCCTGCACTTTGGCTACCATGAAGAGTTCCAGTAAAAGGAGGTGGCGTCCCCGAATGGAAACCCTGTTTTTCATAAGACTGTTCGAAATAAATAAAAGGATATATATTGTTAAGGTTTATAACATATGATGGGGTGTGGTTTGAAAATTGAGGGTAAAAAAGGAGATAGAAAATAATCGAAAACCGATAAAACATTAAAATTATTTTAATATTGAAAATTAGTATGTTAATAAAAATAATCAAAATTAAGTGGAATTTGTGAATTGGAAATACCATTTTATGGTATTTTGGGTCAAAGCTAAAAGGTTCAAAGAAAATAAGAACATAATTAAGTGAATTTATTTATAAGATATTTTTTTAATTGTATCTAATTCAAAAATTATTTTAAATATTGTCGGCTTAAAGCGTAGAGATTCTAAATTCAATTTTTGTCTAATTTGATACCGTTTAGAAGATATAAAGATGGTGTATCGAATAAATTCGAATTACACTAAATATCATTTTGTAATACAGTCCAGGACACGTTTCGCGTAGGAATGTAAAAATTAAGCTAGAGTCTCGTAGCGGTGAGTGCGTAAAAACTGTACCACTCGAGTTATGTGGTACCTTTAATTAGAACAGAATTAAAAGTTAGAGCAACTACTTATTGTATTGTATAAAATAAAACTGATAACAAATAATTCCTTAATATAACGTCTCCGGCAAAATTATGGATATATCATCTCGATTTTGTAACTACTGTTTCCTTTATTATTCTTTGAGCTGACTAGAATAATATATTAGTAAGTGTGCATTAGCAGCTTTACACTCTTAAACCGACAAAATTTTACTTTACTTTTATAAAACGATGACTTACATTAACTTTCCCTAAAGCTGTATGAGATTTGGCATACATCGCAGATAGATCATTTCCTGAAGATCCAGTTGATGAAGCATTTCCGCCACTTGTCTTCTGCGTTTGCGAGTTACTCACATAACCTCCTTTCGTATAGTCTTGCGTTTGATTTAAGGGATCATAGCTGTTATACCCCGAACCGTATGTCGCTGGTTTGGGATATTGAGTACTATTGCTAGAGCCATGGGCATTCGTAGCTGCGGGTAGTTGCTATAAAAATGTTTCAGATTTAATGTAATACTTAAAGAAACGTATATAAATTTATTTATATAATTTTTAGATCAGATTGCCAAAGACATCTTAAGAAAGAGATAAACTTATAAACTGTGTAAAAACAACAAAAGACTTGCTGTTAAAACTTGTTTACAGTGTATCAAACCCATCAGTCTCGTCATCGTTTCATCATTTGAGCAAATCAATATGGAAAAGACTATTTACAAATCTATTTAATTAGCTTACCGTATACATCGTTCCAAATTGATAATTGGGTGCGATGGTGTTGAATGCCGTAGCAGCAAAGAAGTATGGAGGTGCTGTTCCGGCCAGAATAGGCTGCGCTTGGTGTCCTTGTGTTAGTGTGCTAGTCTGCTGCGATAGTGTCGTCGGTACTGGAGATGCGTTGTTGTCAGTTCTGGCGAACCTACCATCCGACGAGAGTGAATATCCGACATTGCCAAGTGTTGCAGCATCTCGAACAGCCGCCAACGTTGTAGGAGTCTGATAACTCACATCATAGTAGGGTGTCGTCTGTGTAGGATAAATACATAGGTTCGTCACATTCGTTGGTACCAAATCGACTTCACCCGAGAACTTTGCAAAGTTTTTTGTTCAATTAAAGTTAAATATAGATCATTACAAAGCCATAGATCAGTCTGCAGTGTTAAAAATTTATTTACTTATATTACAGAATTCAATAAAAATAATTAGCCTAACGGCAAGTAACACATTAGCATCCTTAGTCTCACATGATTCGTTGCAGGTAAAAGCAGAACATTTGTTATATATGTAATTTAATTATTGAAGACATGGGAATTCAGATTACAATCAAACAAGAAGGAAATTAAAGAAACATTAAAAGTATAAAATCTGGTGGGACGTCTATGCTACATATTATTTGATAACTGAAGACAATATCGAAAACTTATCAAATAGGGTGATTTTCTAGTTTTTTTATTGTACCACTACAGGATTATGATAGAACAAATTTAATATTAATATTAATTTTAATATTTTAATTAGTTTTGATGCAATTTTACTAATCTATATTGATGTACCATCTCTAATTCAATATAAGCGAACAGTTTTTAAAAAACACCCGACAATAAAAAAATGAGAACTGTAGTTCATTAATAAATTATTTTAACAATCCAAAATTGAATATATCAACTATCTTTATTTTAACTTTTAAAATCATAAATCTATTTGTTGTCGATATAACGAGATAATTCAACTGTGTAAAGAATTTTTCATCGATTTCAGAATTGACTGTATATATTTTCGTTAACAGTGTATTATATAGTTGTTTCATCATAATCCTGTAATCTTTAGTAAAATGTGTATTTATGGTATGGAATGATTTGTAAATACAGTTACGACTGCTTTAATAACACAAAAAAATCTTACACAAAGTTTTTTTTAGTAAATTTAGACAAATCGTTAAACCAGCAGTCATTAGAAAGTCTGCAACACATGCAAAGCCTCTTTTCTACTTTGTCACTCGCCAACGACCAATATATGCCAGAGTGAAAAGTTAATTTCAGTAATAATAAAATATATAGTTAATATAAAAATAATAGAAATAAAAATACTACAAGTAACCTTGTACTGAAAATAAGGTATTGGAAACAGGACGAATGATAAATAATAAATTAGTTCGCCTGTACACCGTTTATAACAATACCTGAAGACTGTTCTACAAAATAAGCAAGAAAATGAATGAATGATTTATGATATAACAAAAGAAAGCTGTTCTACTAAGTACTTTGTTTCAACGAAGGCGAATGTGTAAGTTGAAAGAATTATCTTTTTTATATTTTACCGAACCATTACACACCCTGCCACTAATTGATAACTGTTCAACAGTAGAATAGATTTTTGGCAAATATTTGTAACTTCCCATTTTCCTTAAATGTTTAGATAATATTTGTTATGATAGAATTGACAATTTAAACGAACCTATTTATTAAAATAATCCACGGATTGCACAGTTTTGACACCAATACACCAAAAGGTTAATTTTTCAGTTGATTAAAGAAAATATATGTGGATCTAATTTTGCCTACTTGTGCAATCTTTATCCGACTTTGAAAAACTAAATATTTTTTCATTCCAACCATGAATGGTTAAAATATTTTAATAAATATTCAATTAAAAAATATGTTTATTTTCCAAGTTTTTTGAAATTATTAAGTAATTGTTGTATTCTAACAATTCAACATTGGCTTTATAAATTAACCTTTTTAATCACGCGAAGTCGTGTTAGTGACCAAACGTTGATCATAAAAAATTTTCACACTTACCAGGTGTGGAAGCCTCTGTTGCAACATTTGCATATCCTCATAAGAGTAGACGGGTTGTTGGAAATAAGGGACCTGTCCTATCATATAAGGAGTACTCATCACAGGTGCTACACCGGGTGGGATATTTGAAACAATACTATTCGAGTTTTTCGCCGCTAAAACAATGGTATATTAATACATATAAGTTTATCGACAAGTATGTGGTTTTATTTACCTAATGTCGTCGAAGTTTTACTTGTTGTAACGCCGGATTGGGACAGGGACAGAGGAGTCGACGTCGTTACACTACTCGTTGACGTTGTTTGACTGGTACTCGATGTGCTGGAACTATTATCGTATGCGCTACTATCCTTACCCATCTTGTTACTTGAAGTGTAACTATTGTATTGACTCGTCGCCGTATTGCCATAACTTGAACTGTTGTTCAATCCTAAACAAATATTTTCAGAAAACGGGATTATAAGTTTTATTAATAGGGACAAAATGAAAAATTACCTGAATTAGCACCATATACAGATTGACTAGTATTTTGAGGGTATGATTGCGCATTTGAAGAATAAGTACTTGTTTGACTAATAGATGGGTATGCCGTTGAATTTGAATTGGACTGATACGAATTATTCGAGGAGTACGTGCTAGGGTAGGTATTTCCACCACCACTATAGGCACCTGATTGGTTGCTGGCATAATTGTTGGATTGATTTGACACATAGGAACTGACGGTTTGCTAAACAAAAAATCAAGTATTATCGTTGACAATAACAGTATAAATGTACTTACTGTTGCTCCACTATACGTCGTCGCATAACTGTTATTTTTAGGCTGGTAGGAACTGTAAGTGGACGTCTGGGAAGAATAAGAATGACTGTCAGGTTGCTTAGATCCTAAATCTAACCCACTGGCAGCCACAGAAGATGATGTTGATGTATTCACCTGTGTATTTCTTGGTACAGAATTGTAAGTATTACTTACATGATCGCTTGTTTGCGGAATGGCATCGGTACTTGAAAGCTAAAAATATTTGTTCAAGTAATACTAAATCTAAACAATAAATAATGTACATTTAAAACACATCCATATCAATTACGTGTACAAATATGTGCAACGAAAAGATTTGTTTATTCTTTATGGCCATATACACCAATGTTTTATGTAGTGAAATCAAACAAAACTTACACTCTGTGACAATGCAGAGCTAATACTGTTTTGAGCATTGGTCTTCGGCGAATAAGCATCTAGAGAAGAATTTGTATTAACTGAAGCTGAATTGAGATCCAAACTTCCTCCAGTACCAGTGACACCCGACGTTGTATCTAAAGCAGATTGATTTGAACCACCATATTTAGCATCAATTCCTCCATCAAAGGAAGCATTTGAATCTATAAGATCCAAAGCTCCAAACTGTACATCCAAGTAACCTATACTGGAATTTAGATCACCTGGCATTTCAACGGCACTTGATGGTATCTGGAATAAAGAATTGTTTAACAAATTTGGAAAAACTCTTTGTATGTGTTTATTTGATAAACTAAGATATCAGGATGCCAGAATCATCTTAACAAACAAACTGTTTGCATAACTTTGTAAGAATCAATAAAATACTTATTGATAATACCGTCATGTTCACTAATTTGCCGCTCAGTCTCGTCATCGTTTCATCATACAAAAATATTAATATTGAACTTATAAAAAAACCTTCCTTACCTTTGAAGGCGGAGGCACCCTTGCCCTTTGGGTTTTGGTCCTTACAGGTTGCTGAGTTGGTGGTGATTCTTGACTTCCAACATAAGCGCTATTTTGGTAGCTATTAGTATCAGAACTATATTGGTTACTGTTGGTCTGAGTACCATATTGCTGTGTACCGGTAACATATGATTGTGATGTAGCATTACTACCAAATTGGCCTGCTGTACCACTACTGTACTGTGGGGTAGCGCTGTTTGTATATTGGTTGGTTGCGGATTTATCATAACTTTGATTTTGGTAAGTCTGGTTTTGGTATGGTTTGTCATTATTCTGTTGAAGCTGTATCAAATACATTAAATAATCAGTCAAATAAATCAGCTATTAATTTAACGTACTACTTAAACGGAGTTTGGTACAAAGGGTATATTACTAGAGTAAAGATTTATAAACATTAATCAGTCCACGAAGCACTTACAGGTGTAATATATTCTGCCTTTGTCATACAAACTGTGTATTATAACATAAAATTAGGTACTTTGTAACTTTGACCTAACATATGTTAAAATATTTGATATTAATGTTTCGTTATTATTCAAATCTACTAAAACGGAAGAAATTTTCTTTTCATGCATATGTAACAAAAAAGCTATACCAAAATAATTTCATTCTAGATAATTCCCGGTCGTTATATCTGCCTGCATTTGTAAAAGTGCCCTGGACCCAAAATTTTAAGAATACCTCGCCAAGAGCAATATTAAAAACAAAAATAAACTTGAAATAAAATTTGTAGTTTCTAAAATGCTGTAAGGTATGAAATTAATTACATTAATATATATGTTTATCGTGCTTTATCTCTGGTTTGTAAATTTACAAAACTGCAGTCACTAATAGAATAAATATTGAAGTAATATTTTTTGTATAAAAAACCCATACATTTATGATCTTATACAACAATTATAAAATTAAATCGTAAAAATTTTAACGTAAAATTAAAAAGAATAAATTATACTTTATAACTTTTGTGACAATGAAATTCATTTTAAAACGATAACAATAAACATAATTTTGAACAAAATTTATAACTGCGTGTATTCTGCAATTCTATTATTTATATATATATATATATATATATATATATATATATATATATATATATATTACAGATACTAGACAAATATGTAGTAACTTCTGGTGAGAAAAGAAGTTTGTAAAATATTTTTGATATGTATCAACTGGAGTTGAATTAATAATAAACAAAAAATACAAACCTGTGTGAAATATTGGGTTTGTGCTGCCGTAAGACTACCCACTATAGGTGGCACCGGACTCTGTGACGGTCTTTGAATACCATGCTGTCCCAACTGTAAAGCTTGACCCAGCTGATCACTTCCATATCCCTGATCTTGTATTGCATTTAATGCATTAGGTTGGTCAGAAACAGGATCTAAAGGCGCCGAAGAAATGCTTGGGGTGAATACCTTGGTATCAGCCAAACTTCCCTGATACTCTTCAGTTGACCATTCATCCGCTCCCGGAAAATCATCCCAATTGTCATCCTTCGTATGGTTGGTTAATACCGTATTATTGTCCCATGTATTTGAATTATCCCAGGTATCGATAGGTTTGTTGTACGTATTACTGTTATTATTCCTGTTACCTCTAGGTAAGTACCTTCCACCTGCTCGACCGCCTCCCCTACCACCTCGACCACCCCCACCGCCTCGAGAACCACCCCCTGGTCTACCCCTTCTGTCCCTATCGACACGAGGGCGATCTCCACGACCGCCCCCGTCCTCTAAATTGCGATCATTTTCTTGACGTTCACGACCTCGCCATCCCCGATTATTTTGCCGCCCACGGTTACTACCACGAATTTTTTCCTTATCTCCTTGGGCATTAGATGATACAGGAGAGGCATCGTTCCAGTCGTCGACAGGAGTCGTTTCATCTGTTTTATCTTGTTTGCTGGCAGAAGCTTGCCTGTTTTTTTTCTTCTTCACACGTGTTTCCCAATTTCCCTAAGTATAAAAATATTTTTTAAGAACATGATGTGTTTTTTTTATTTCATTTAGATGTACGATAACAAAACAAACAAATTTAAACTGATAATAAAGTATGATGTAGATCCTTAATTAATTTCAAAATTATTCCATATTTTTTAGTGACTCATTTGTAATCATGTATAATAAACATTTAATCGAACTTCCTAGGATAATTGTAGATAATTATAATCAGTTGACAAAATGTTCAAATATTATTAAACAGGCTGTACAAAAACATTAAAAGTATGAATATACAATAAATTATGCAATTATAATAAAAAAAAGTGATAAAATTCAGCATTCCGCTCAAATTTACTTGTTTAAATAAATTTACCAATATAAAGTTATGTATTGAACTATAAAATGTAAAATTAATAATATTATAAACTCATATGAAAAATTGAAAGAACAAAATAAATAAAGACAAGCTGTAATGACAAAAAAATAAAGACAATCTGCAATAACAAAAAAATAAAGACAAACTTTGATTTGATTAAATATTTTAATTGTATCAGCTTAAATTGCTTTTAATTAAAATGAAAAAAAAATGGAATTTAAATCAAATAACAAAATGAAAAATGTGTTACGAATGTAAAATACCAAAATAATGAATAGGTATTAAATTTGATTAACTTAAAAGAATTGATGTTCAAAAATGAAATGAAAACCATTTAAAATATTTATAGAAAGCTCCTTAAAATTTTGAAAATACTCCTTAACATATTTAATAAGTAGAAGTCTCTTAGGTAAATAATACAAAAATAAATAAAAATGTAAATATAAGTGTGAACATTCTTGAAACAAAGTGAAATAATTGTGGTAGCTAAATCAAATAGAAATACTCAAAATATCATTAAACTTATTTGTCAATAACTATTAAAAATTATTTTAATCATTAACATATTTTCCAAATAAACAAGAAAACAAAGTAACTATGAACGTACAAGTACAACGCACTCACCTCCATTTTTCTCTTACATACAATTAGTAACAACATATTTTCGTCAATACTTATTTACCTTCATTTGTAAATTTTACGCCACAGAAAAATTAATATATTGGAAATTAACTTCTTGATAGTAAATATTTTTAAATTTTCTTAACAAATATATATATACATATATATATATATTCTAATTTCTGACACCAGTCACGTATAAATAAATTCATTTGTTTATCATTTTTTTAAACATAACCAAGAATAATTTCAATCAAAATATAAGAAGAAATATTTACCCTTAAAGGAAAGTTCAGATGACAATTACTTTATTGTATTAACAACCAATCGCGGTTATTAAATACTAAGTTTTCGAAATCAATCAAGTCTACTGCATATTATTTATAAAAATAAAAAATTATATGATTCTTTTAAATTGAGATTTATCAGCTTAAAATTGCATTTTTAAACAATAACCTTCTTATCAGATAAAATTTAACGAAATTATAACACAACATAACAACAATTAAGGTACAGGGAAAAGAAGCAATTGCAAATTATATCGAAAAGTTTGTCATACTTCGGAATGAAACACTAATTGTCGATATTCTGCTTGGTATTTATTGTTTCATTCTAAATGTCCATTATTTGAACAAAAAAAGAGATTACTTATTTTTACGGATATCGTTTTATTTGTTTTTGTATATTAAAATTATTGTATTTATAAATTACATGTTTGGTAATGTTAAGTATCAATTTGAAACCTGTTTTATTTAATATGAAAATGATTCAAAAGTTGAAATAGTACAGCTGTTTTTAATTTTTTTAACATTCATTTTGGCATCCTACATATTTTAATTTAGTAAAAATATGAACACATTACAAAGCACTGGAAAGTAAACAATTTGATTTAAGAAAACGTGAAGTTTTATAAAACTTGGGTAGGTAGAAATTTGTCACAAATATAAGAAAATAATAAGTATACAAATGTCACAAAGCCAAAATATAAAAATTATAGTATCAGGAAACTATAAAAGCAACTTAAGAAATTTAAAGTTTTAAACTGTGCTTTCTTGTAATATATTAGTCAAATTTTAGACTGTTAAGAAATTCTCTATATTGTCTAACTAATCTAAAAAGCATGCTTTTAAAGAGGTCTATAATTTTTTAAATAACATTATTATTTTCATTAAAATGATACCAAACAATGATGAATATAATAAGTATGTGATATTGCGTTCCAATTAAATTATGCATTTGTTATTAAAACAAGTACTTACAATGTCCATTTCTTCAAATAACATATTTAAGGCCGCATTTTCGTCATAGTCACATTCATAAAGGGCCAGACATACTTCTTCCTCAGATCTGTGAGACATTTCTACCACTGTTTTAACTTTATCTTTTATTATAGGATCTTCATTTTTGGAACTAGCATCTCTGTGTTGTTGTTTGTCACCACCTTTGCCTGAAATTTAAATAAAATGATTAAAATCTACAACTACCACTAAATTACCACTTACCTTTACTATCTGACTTCTCTGATTTCTGAGATTTTTCAGACTTCACTCCTTTGCCACCTTTCGAGGTGGCTTTATTACTTGAACTCATCTTTTCTTTGTACAGTATGTACAGAGGTACTATTTACAAGCTAACTGTAAGAAAGCAGATATTTCAATAAATATCTTTTTATTTTGACAACAAGTCAGAAAAAAGTTAGTATACAAGTACAACATATAAGATAGATAAAGTTTTTTTCATGTCTTGCCATGTGACAAAAAACAGTTCTCTTGATAAATGAAAACATTTAACTAGGATAATATTTAGTGCAAAAATTAAAATTGCGAAATTAACTAACAAATAAACATTAATTTCGAGTTTCGAGGTGACTCAAAAATTGTAATAATATAACGGCAACATCGCAGTAATTTACATAAAGAATGATATAATTTTAGTTGTTGTTGATTCAAATTAAATTAACTTTCGAACATATTCATTTACAAAAATAAAACACTACATTTATGTAGAAATTTTGGTAAAAGAGTCTGAAAAACCATTTTTATCACCATGTGGAAAGACGCCATTTCCCAGGTCTGACAAGCTCGAGTTTGATAATAAAAATTCATTTCAAATATCTGAGAACGGTATAATAAAAATTATAATTAGTTTTTGTCGCAAAGAAAAAACATACACCACTAATTAAACAAAAACGTATTAAATCACTTTCACCCACAATTGTTTTTTTAGTAATATTGGAATGCCGTTAACCATACCTGATTTATTACAATCCACAAAAAGCGCTAGGCGCTAGGGGTCACCAGTAGTGCCAACAGACTAAATGGAGACATCGCGCCATTTTCAAAAGATTCATCTGTAGAAATATCTTAATATAAATTTTAATCAAGGTCAACATATTTTTGATAATAATTATATTTCTAATGACTTTTAAGTTCTTACGGATTACTTTATCAGCAAACATAATACAATACATGTAAGTATATAAAGTATAGCTAATTATTTTCATTTAATAGCTGTAAACTTGCTGGCTCTGCCATTAAAGGCCTATAAAATTAGAAGGATTTAAAAAAATATTATAATTATGAAACAAAGTTTAAAATCCAAATTTAAGTAGTTATAACAGTATATTGGTCTCATTAAAATATATTATATTAAAAGTAATTAGAAGTTAAAACATTGCCTCTTTCTTAGTAAACGTTTTGAGATTTGAAAAAAAAATTGTAAAGTAACATTTTAGATTTGAAATAATAATATATTTTATAAATATAAATATGTCTATGTAAATTGCAGATTGTTGAATAAATAAAATAAAGATTAGAAATTTACAATATTTTATATTGTGAAGTTAGCAGTAATATTATAATTATAAATACTTTCAAAAGTTTGAAATATTTTGTGAACGTGAGAATTAGATTATTTAAGATATTTATCAGGCAGTGTTAATCAATTGATAATTTCGATTAAAATATGTATTGTGCGTTTCAGTGAAACTAAAAGTTAATTGTAACTAAGTTATTCTAAAATCGTAAACTAACAATAGTTGTTGCAAGAAGAAATCAGCCTAATAGGAACTATAATAACTCAAATTAGTGCTTCTGATCAAGTTGTGTTAATATGATATATTAACTATTATCAGAAATAATCTGTAATGTCATTATCATTAATATCAGTTTTTAATTTTAGGTTCGGAAAAAGTTTTGCGACAGAAATATCGTCACAAATATTAGTAACAAAACTTCCGTCTCTCGTTGTGCCCAAATATCGAGTAAGCCAACGTCTTTAGTTTCTCTCAGACGTTTTTCTTTACTAATTAAATATTTATATTAACTTACATATTTGCTCTGATCTCACCTCCTATGCAATATAATCATCTTGGAATGTTAAATTACAATCAAATCAACTTGAAATCAACTATCGAAAAACATTTTTTAATAGGGTTCAGTAACTTTGTAGAGTATATATTATATTTATCCAGTTTGGTGTTTTACTGATTAAATTCTTTATAATAGAAACAATACATGAATGTAAAGAAAAAAATCGTTTATCGAAGACAACGATTGAGCTCTGGATGTCGGGGAACATTCAACATATTGAAAACTAATCTATACATGTAATAAAACTGTAGCGGGGTCATGTCTCTACATTAAACAAATCTCTGGGGGTTGATAAGTGATCGATATAGATATAATTTTCCGAAAAATTGTGTCTGTCTGTCTCCTTGTGAACGACAGACTCGAAAAGTACTGAACGAATTTTCTCCCAGTTTTTAATAACAGGTTATTTCTCAGGAAGGTTTTACTGTATCATAAGTTAAGGTTTTGTGTAAATTGGATGATATACGACAATATTAGTTCAACATGTTAAAAAAAACTAAGCCGCTCCAGAACTTTTATCGAAAACGCTGCCAAAACCTTTTCAGTTATAAAAAATAGTATATGGTGGGATATTTCTTTTATAGATCTCCCAGAAAGTCCATGATGGTGAATGTCTGTCTCCTAAGAATAACCATTTTTTTCTTGTACGTATTATAAAAAAATGATGGGTTATATACAAATCTGTTTTTAACAGTACAATATTATTCTTTATTCAATTAAATACGTTAGATAAGTTGAGCATTTAATATAGATCAAAATTGCCTTTAATTAATACTATATCAATAAAATGAGTTACCTACCTCGGGTGAGAAATTCAACAGTTAAAAAATATGGATGAAGCGGAACAAAGGTGTCGCTAATAAGACGGTGCCTAAGAATTGACCTAGATATTTTGTCCAGTCAATTGTATTAAAAAAGATGGCTTTGTCTTTTAGAACGATTACAGAAAATCGAAATTATTAAAAAAGTAAAGGATAATTATAATTAAATAAAGACTCAACAGTACAAATTAAAAATCGTATATTTGATTGTTTACTACTAGAAAAACAGTAAATATTAAAGAATCAAATGATTTTCTAGCATCAGTAGTAAAATGCAGCAATATATCTTAACATACAAATAATTTCTGTAAATCATTCCATATACATAATAGTTTTATATATGTAGATTACATCATACACTAACCATCTAAAAAACCTTCAAGTATATATAAAGTGTAAAACTGTTATAAGAGTTAATATTTCTGGCATATATTTAACGCAAACATTTTAGTATTATTTACTGCTAAAACCAGGACACTTAATGATATAGCTTTAAAAAAATATTAACTCATACAGTTCTTACTATGTAATTATAAAATAATTTTATATGACTACTAATAGCGAAAGTTTTGTTACAACGTAACAGTTATACAGCAGTCATTATAGCAAAAATCGTGTTTTGGGACAAGAAGTTTAACAGTTAGCTTTTCCGGCTTCGTAGGGTCCGAAAAACCTCGGAAAATGCGATTTTTTAATTTAGAGAGCACAGTATTGATCCGATCGCGATCATGTCAACAGGACTTTTTCTCGAAATTAAAAAACTACAACATGACGTTTTGTAAAACCCTTCAGCTTGATTTTCTGCTAAAAAAATTAGGAAAAACCAATATATATATATTTTTAAATTCTTAACTTCCGTTCGATTCCGAAAATTAATCTTGTGATCGGTTATATCGTATGTTTTAAAATACACTAAAGATGGATTCTGTCCAATGTTTAACTCTTCCTAATCGTCGTTGTGTAGTTTTTTTTATTTCGAACAAAACTCCTTTTGACATTATCGCAATCGGATCAATACTGGGCTCTCTAAATTAAAGCCGGAAAAGATAAATTTTGATTTTTTATAACTACCTAACTAACCAACTTTCAAAAGAGCACATTATCAAACGTTTTGTCAAAAAAAAAACTATAATGACTGGAGTATTAATGTATATTAACAGTTTAATCTATAAACGAAATATTTTCTAATAGTTTATAAATATATAAGCCTCTATCATCTAATCAAAAAATAATAGTAAGTATTTGTTTTGAAATAACATTTAATCATACTGTACTAATTATTACATATACGGCTTCTGTGATGCATATTTACAATATTATTTCCGAAAATGGTTCATTACCAAAATCAATAATAAATTTTACTGTGCTAATAAAACTTGTCAATCAAATATACATTATATTTCTTGAACATAAAATGTACAACTCACACAAAAATTCTGAAGTTTACAAGGTGTTTAATGACTACATATTATGGTGTAAGATATATAATTTCAAGTTCAAAATATAGAAGACTGAAATATTCTGTAATGTTTATATCTTCTAGGGCACTAAAATGAAATATTTCGAGTATTAAACATCATATAAGGATTTTTCACTTCGAAGCGTTTGAAAATTCATAATAATGAATAATTACAATAACTTTGTATGTAGCTACAATTTTAATTTTACCATGTTCTGGATTGAATTTAAAAGCAGAACCTAAATGACATATGAATGTTCAAAGAATAATAATTAACAGTCTTTTAAAACCTTATTATTAAGTTATCAATATCTACAACAAAAAGCATAATCAGGTTTTTTTCATAATACTTTCTATAATGTACACAATATCTTGTACAGTTCATGTTTAAAAATTACAGAATACACACACACACACACACACACACACACACACAAATTACTGTCTACTAAGTACACACGTATATAAATTAACGAGAAATATCATTCAAATAAGATTTACATCTTAAAATATAGTATAAAAGTCCTGATTAAACTTTTTATTACTTTCGTATATTTAACAATATTATGCTGTAAGATCTGTATAAAATGCTATTATAATCGGGAAATTTTTATCACTATCATTTCCATACTAAAATAATAAAAAAATTTAATTATTTTTAATTTAGGAGAGATTTAAAATGTTAAATATATTTGATTAATCATTTACTGTAAGAATCAACTGTTAAATATATTGCCAGTTTGCTACAATATCTTTATATGAGAATCTACATTTAGTGAATCAGGCTTAAATTAAAAAATAAAATAATAGTTTTGTAAGTTGAGATAGTTCTTGAATCTGGTTCATCAAGTAAAATACTTGTAAAATTATAATGATAAAAAAAAACGATAACGCCGTCACGAATGAATAATAATCATGGTACACAATAAAATATATAATTTTGTACATCAAATATATATATAAAAAAATCTTTAAATTCTGTCGATACAAATGTTGAGATTTTAATAAATACCGAAATTTGAAGATAAATAATAATAAAAGAGAATACAAATATGTGCAACCTAATATCAGGACCAGAATTAAAATATATCACAGAAAAGTTTTAACAATTTTAGAGAGAAATTAACTAATAAAAATAATTGCTAGAGAAATTACCTAAAAACCTTATTAATCCGAATTCTATCCTAAAAATAAACTGTATAAAATAAATGGTAATATAGTTAATTTCTTAACTATAATCATTATCAAACCTATCATCATGTTCCCATCCTTTATTACCCTTATTTTTAATCTTATTTTTATCAGAATCTTTCCAACCACCTCCTTTATTCCATCCACTTGAATTTTCCCGCTCTCTCCAATTATTTGAGCTGGAATTATTTTTTTTTAGTCGAGCTCCAGCTCCTAGTATAGGACGTCCAAACTTAGCAGAATTTTGTGAATCTCTAGAAGTGTTAGTTGAATTTTGACTAGAAGTATCTGAAACGAATCCGCTAGTACAATTAAAAGATGAATTTGTGTCAATTGTACTGGGACAAACTGAAGAAACACTTGTATCAGTCGTAGTGTTTAAGTCAGGTTTTGTTGAAAGTTGCAGAACATTTACATTACTCTGATAGTTTTCTAGCGTTTTGTTGTCTTCGGGAGTTTGAACACTCAGGGTATTTTGGGATCCCTAAAACCAAACCTACTATTATTCATACTTTTGGTTGTATAAATTAATGATTATTAAATTGTGACTTGATAATGTATTGAGTAGAGAAATATTTACAGCTACTTTGCAAAGTGCCTATAGGTTAAAAAGGACTAAGTCTCTGAAACTCAGCCATATTACAGGATTTCAACTATCATATGATACTGGTATTTTTCCAGAATCCTGGAAAACTGCTCGAGTACAACCAGTCCCCAAGAAAGGATGTAAAATCCAGCCTTCTAACTACAGACCCATATCTCTTCTATCTGTTATTAGCAAAACTATGGAGAAATACGTCAATCACGAGATCCTGAACTACCTTGAGACACACAACCTTTTAAGAGACAGGCAATATGGTTTTCGCCAACAAAGGTCAACAGCCGATCTACTAGCATATGTAATTCATGTCTGGAGTGATGCCATCCACCGCTATGGAGAGACTCATATAGTATCACTAGACATCTCAAAAGCATTTGATCAAGTGTGGCATGCAGCTCTTTTCAACAAACTGCCTTCATACGGACTCTCGCAAAACCTTTGCAGATGGATATCCAACTTTCTCTCCAACAGGCACATCCAAGTTGCCGTAGATGGACGTTCTTCCAACCTCTACAAGATCAACACTAGAGTTCCCCAAGGATCAGGTCTAGCTCCTACTCTATTCTTATTACACATTAATGATCTACTAGAAGCCACTAATAACCCGATAATAACCCATACCTCTAGATATTCTGTAAGAGGACAGAAGATCCACAACGGCTTCTCTCAATCAAGATTTGAGAATTGTAGACGAGTGGGGAAAAAAAGAATCTTGTTAATTTCAACGCTTCCAAGACAAAGACGTGTTGCCTATCCAACAAGAGGCAAACATGCGACTCATCCATTACAATCAACGATCAGACACTGGTAGCGGGCGACTCCATTACGCTGGTTGGTATAACGATCTCCCATGACCTACGTTCATATTGCATCCATAGCAACTACAGCAGGAAAGAAATTAGGCTTTCTGTTTAGAGCACGGAAATATTTTTCTCCATCCAACTTAGCTACTCTTTACAAAGCCCAAATACGACCTAATCTTGGATACTGCTCGCATGTATGGCATTCGGCGGCTCCGTCAAGGTTTGAAGTTCTTGATGCAATGCAGAGAAGAGCAGTTCGACTAATAAACGACACCAGTATCACCAAAAACCTAGCCCCATTATCCCACCGAAGAGCAGTGGCTGATCTTTCCTTATTTTACCGATACATAAACGGATTTTGCTCAGAAGAACTCCGCTCAATAATGCCTCCACTTGTCAGACCAGCCAGAGCAACGCGACGTACCAACTCCATGCACCCTTATACTGTTCAATGTCAGACATCGAGAACGGATCGATTAGATCGTTCCTTCATCCCCAGGGTCTCCAGATTGTGGAACTCCTTACCTTGCCACGTCTTCCCCACTTGTCCTAACTTGCAGGCCTTTAAATCTCAAATTAATAAATTGTCTCTTCTGCCCCAATAGATGTTCTCGGTACATTTGTATTTAGGTCTATACCTACGAGGACATCCTTAATTTAAAAAAAGGCAACCCAATCTAGTATAATCTACGTATGAGTTAACACAAAACGAAATCGCTTAACTTAAAAAAAGAGCATTCACTTATTGTACTGATGGGTCTAAAACCAACTGATACAATCTAAAACAGATCCATTCAAAAAAATTAACTATTTTTTTTTCAAAACCCGCAGTGAAATATTTTTTTGAACCGGTCTAATCTAAGAGTAGTGCAGATAATAGCTGTGCATCAACGAGAATTAAAATAAATCGCTATTACTAAAAAAATCTAAAGGATTTCAAATAAACAAAGTAAAGAGTAAAAAACAAATACTAACCTGAAACATTGCCATAGCACTACCTCCAATTTGCTCTTGATAAAATTTATAGACTTCTATTGGCAATATTCCAAATTTATTATCAGCAATTTCTAAAGACATTAGAAGCCATAATTTGCCTTCTTTTGAAATTTTCTGATCAAAAACCAATAACAGTCTTACTTTATTAAACAATTCATTAAGTTTATCAGTGCATTCGGATTTAAGAGCTGAACCATTCAGATAGATCTAAAAAAAAATGATAAACTTTAGTTTAAAATTTTATATTTTGATCAAGATACAATTCATACGAATATTGTAAACTTAGACAAACGGCTAATTTAATAATTATATAAAAGGTGCCAAAAACATCGAATCAATCATTGATACCTGCATGTTATTCTTTTGATTACATAATCTATGCCTTAAATAATAACGAATACTGTTGTAAGTAATCGTAAAAAAGCCTATATCTCAATATGAGAAAATCTGATGGAATGAGTCGAAAAATTTAGTAAGCGACAAAAATTTGGAATAAGAACACTAATACAAAATTAATATTTTTATGTTGCGTGTACGTGTATCATGCAAGACGAAAAATATATACGTATTTATAAGATCGTTGACTTTTATTTGAGGTGATTAACCCGAAATCAGTGGAAATGAATAGTAAAATTGTCACACGAACAAATTCCTGTTATTTGTAAAGTAATTAATGGTTCTGTTGGAGATACTGAAACTTTTTATACCTTCATCGTTTGAAGCATCTGTTAATAAGACATTTTCGTGAAGTTAGCGTGTTTCACTAACATGGGAATTTCAAAATTGATTATCATAAAAATATCAAGTTAATATTATTCATACACTCATTCCTTTAATTATTAAAACCCAAAAAGTTATTTACCTGGAAAGCGAACTGTTGAAGATCTAAAACATGTGCAGATTCTAAAAGTAATTCTAGATAAGAAGTTAAAGGAGTCAACATAAACGTAAAAGGTTGTCCATTAGCTAACTTGGCTCTATTATAAAATTCTCCCAACATTTTCACGCTGTTTCTAAATGCAACAGGATTCGTTCTATGTAATATCTTGGATCCTAAAAATTTATGTTATTGCAATATTCTATCAATATGTAAATTAAATATGCAAAAATTACCTTCAAAATCATTCTGAAGTTTTCTTAAAAATATTAGACGTATGTTTTGATCACGTACTTCTTGAGAAATAAATGACCTCGAGGCTATCATAATTACAAGTTTAGAAGCTAAATCTTCATCACTAAGGCATCCTTGATATAAAGCATCAAAACTCATTCTAAAAATAATAATTAAACAGAATTTGGTATTTCTATAAAAATTTGGCAGTTACTATCAAATGTCAACTTGGCAGTTTGAAGTTCATAATAATTAAGTACCTGGATGTCAGAGCTTTGCTCGGCATTTTTTTTTTATAAATTGTGTTTTTTGGAAATTATATTTAAGTACGAATTACATACTAATAAAATGATGAAATATGAACTGATTATTTAAAGAAAAAAATCATGAGTGCAACGCACGCTGCCGCAAATCTTGCAGACGTCGCTCTCGTTGTTCGTTTTTTTCATTAGCTACACGTTGGGCCGCACGCTCTCGTGAAACATCTAAATCATAAGACCTTTCTAATCATGTAATGTCAGTCAAATTTTGCAAGCATCTTACTTTAGCAGCACTTGTGGGACTAGCAGAAACCTGATTATGGACTACTCAAACGCCACCTTTTTGTTATTTTTCTTCCAATAAAAAAAAGTAAGTTTATGTTTAAGTTGATTATCGATAAAACACGAATAAAATGACATTTTCTAAAAATGATTCCTAGCTAGATCGATTTATCGCCCCCGAAACCCCCTATATACTAAATTTCATGAAAATCGTTGGAGCCGATTCCGAGGTTCCAATTATATATATACAAGAATTGCTCGTTTAAAGATATAAGATTCAGTAAAAATATGTATATTTAGTCTAGAGTGAATCGAAATAAAATAATTGAGGTTCCCATATTACAAGAGTTTGAATGGAATATGGTGTCAAAAAATTCCAAAAAATTACTAGTTAAATAATTCTAGACTTCCGCTGAATTTTCTATAATTGAAAATACTTTACCTATATACACACATATTAAAGTAATTAAAAATCTTGAATATATTGTATATGACAACTACTAATAATGCATCATAAAAACATAAAAACTTATATACTTACTCAACCTCTTCACTAGTCTCACAATCATTTTTCCAGTTTTCAAGTATATATTTAATCTTTTGGTTAAATTTAATACCATCATCTTCTACATGAAGTTCTTTGATTCTACTTATAAGATCTGTATATTCGCATACGTCAGTAAACTTAGCCTCATCTTTAATTGAATTTGTTGAAGACTTTTTAACTTCTCCACTTCTAATAGGTGCTGAATTCGGAGTAGGTATTTGTTGAGTTTTGTTCAAATTTAACCAACCTCTGCCTCTTCCTCCGACATTACTTTTCGACATGATTTTATCTAAAAACTAAGAAAATGATTAAATAATACTAAATTAATTAATTAATATCTTTAAAAACATTTAACAAACCTACTTTCTAAAATAAATAACCTCTATTTATTTCTGTTGTAAAAATGCGGCGTTAGCTTGTCATACGTCAGTGTCAGTTGTCACTACTGTCAGTACGTAAGTAGAAACCACGAAACCAGGAATATGGAAACTTCGTGATATGGAACCTCGTTACGAAAACGAGAGATTTATATTGAAGTAATCAGTAACTATGAGTTAAATTTACATAAAACAACAAAAACGACCAAGACAAACTATCTGTTTGTGAAAATATATAAATATTAATAAATTTTGTTTTACATATATATAGTTGATTCAAATAGAAGTGTCATCAAGTAGTCTCTGGAAAATTCAAATTTGTAGTGGCAGTACCCACGTTTAGTGAAATTTGAATCGCAATATTAGCCAGCTTGTGATCAGATTGCTACATATGCTCAATATAACTATAAACATTTTGACACATCGCGATGACATATAATTCCCTAACTAAAGTTCTGTTTCCATTGAATCTAGTAATAAAGTTAAAGATGATCTCACACGTACCCAGCCCACTTGATGACACTTCTATTTGAATCAACTATAGTTGATTCAAATAGAAGTGTCATCTAGTGGGCTGGGTACGTGTGAGATCATCTTTAACTTTATTACTAGATTCAATGGAAACAGAACTTTAGTTAGGGAATTATATGTCATCGCGATGTGTCAAAATGTTTATAGTTATATTGAGCATATGTAGCAATCTGATCACAAGCTGGCTAATATTGCGATTCAAATTTCACTAAACGTGGGTACTGCCACTACAAATTTGAATTTTCCAGAGACTACTTGATGACACTTCTATTTGAATCAACTATATATATATGTTGATTCAAATAGAAGTGTCATCAAGTGGGCTGGGTACGTGTGAGATCATCTTTAACTTTATTACTAGATTCAATGGAAACAGAACTTTAGTTAGGGAATTATATGTCATTGCCATGTGTCAAAAGTTTTATAGTTATATTGAGTTTATTTCTGATGTGATCGAAAAAAAGTAAATATTACGCTTGAAAGTAATATCTAGGATTCCTTTAAACTGCGCATATTAATACTTAATCAGTTTTATGAATCAATCTAACCCGTAATCTTATACGAGTACTTATAATTTAAATTTTGGTGATCTAAAACACTCTAATAATGTATTTATCCATGTGTAAACAACCAAGGAATCTTTTATATCTGTACTAATTAAAGAATCATGCAATTAAAATCTACTATTATTGTGTTTATATTGAAACCTTAGTAAACGATTATTCAAGATTTCTCTCATAGGATTTTTTGAAAATTTTGAAAAATATCTTGAAACCTCTTTGAACAAAAGGAATACTTGGCAAATATTTAAATCAAGCAAAATATTACAAATAATTCTTTATTAAAACATTTCATTATAAATGCAGCTGAAAACTTTGTATTTTTACAAATTCCTTTAGAAGAGTATATTGAACCAGCATGTAATGACTTTTTTTGTTAAAAAAAATATCCGAAAATATTTTTTAATCAACCATCAAAATAATTTCTTCACTAGTTGAGTCTGTCTCGTAGTCACTTTCACAAATATCTTCATTTTCGGATTCTGACTCAGATGAATCAGAATTCAAATTTATAATAAAAGGTGGCACATCGTCCACACTTTTTACACCCATGAATTTCTGCCAATCGATTTTAATTTCTTCTTCATCATGGCTTATGAAGTTTTTCCACTTATCTTCTGAGCACTGGTGAATTACTGCTTTCCATATGGACATCACTCTATCTTTTGATGATAACTGAGCAGAAATGTGTTTGTTATAAAACGTTTTACAATCTGCCCATGCTAATTCGATTGGATTGTATTGACAATTATATGGTGGTAATCTTAATACTTCGTGGCCCTCTGCTTTGAGTATCTAGTCTATTTCATATTTTATATTGATCTGTTCCAATCGAGGTTTTATACTTTCCCAGAGTTGCAATTTGGTACTATTGCTATCAAAAGGTAAATTGTGACAAGTCATCCAACGAATTAACTCTTCCTTTTTGCTAGATAAACTTGGTGGTTTTTGAACCTTCATTGAATGATACGGAGCATTATCCATTACCACAACGCATTTACTATTTAAAGAATGCAATGCAGGAATAAGTTGATGAGTTACCCATTTTTTAAAAATATCTCCATTCATAGTTTTGTGATATTCTCTATCATTTATTTTACTGTCTAAAATTAAATCACAACCAATCAGAAACCCGCGTTGACACCCAGCTTTTACTATTGTATATCGTTTTCCTTCATTTTTAAAAACAGAGGGTAACCCTTTTGATGTAGACTCTAAACACCATTGACGGATTTGATTTCCATTTTGATACACCCAAGTTTCATCCAAATAAACGAACATTAAATTTCCCTTTTCATATTCCTTTAAATAATGCAAATATTCTCAGCAAAACTTAATTCTAGCAGTAATAATTTGAGGCCTTTCTATCAGAACTTTTCTTCTATCAACTTTTTTGAATCTGTATCCAATAGATTTAATTACATTAAATAAAGTGGTTTTAGAATAAGGGAAATCCAAATTTTCTTTTACATGTTCAAATATAGTTTGAATCGTAAAATGTTCGTTTTTCTTTATTTTTGAAAAAATTAAACTACTTATTTAACAGTTCCTTAAAACTATATCCAACATCGGCAACAGTTTGCTTATATTTTTTAAGTTGCAATGGTTTTCCTAAACGTTTTCGATTCAAAACACGTTGCACTGTGCGAGTAGAAACCTGAAATATTTTTAATAAAGTAATAACATTAATGACATTAGAAAAAAAACTTACTTGGAAAACTAATGCTACTCTTGCTAAACTAGCATAAACATCGTGAGAATCTTTAAAAAATTCATTATAACATCGACAGATTGCTTCAGATTCCCTCTCTGTTAGATTGCATTGCGGATTCATTATTTAAAGATATAAATAACCTTAAAACAACGTATTTATGAAAACATGTATGATTAAACGATTAATTATTTATACTTACGTAAAAACGGCAAATACTTGTATAAGTTAGCTCTGAAAAGAACTTTTTTAATATATGAATAAGAACAATAAATGAAACAAAGCAAAATTGTAAACACAAGACCAAAACACCAAGCGAAATATTCAGACGTGACAGCCAAATAGACAGATCGTGATTCGTGATCTGATCACAGGCTGGCTAATATTGCGATTCAAATTTCACTAAACGCGGGTGCTGCCACTACAAATTTGAATTTTCCAGAGACTACTTGATGACACTTCTATTTGAATCAACTATATATATAGTTGATTCAAATAGAAGTGTCATCAAGTGGGCTGGGTACGTGTGAGATCATCTTTAACTTTATTACTAGATTCAATGGAAACAGAACTTTAGTTAGGGAATTATATGTCATCGCGATGTGTCAAAATGTTTAAAGTTATATTGAGCATATGTAGCAATCTGATCACAAGCTGGCTAATATTGCGATTTAAATTTCACTAAACGTGGGTACTGCCACTACAAATTTGAATTTTCCAGAGACTACTTGATGACACTTCTATTTGAATCAACTATATATTATATTTTAAAACTCTCGAATACAATTGTTGGCTACATTTGCTGTCAGCAATGTCAGCTATCAAAGCTCTTTATGTCATTATGTCATTTATTTCCACTGTCAGCAAAATATACGTGTACACAATTTGATTTTTAAGTTTTTAACAAGAAAAGCTAATTTACCACTTAATAAAATATCAATGGAAGGCTCATTATTGGTATGTGAAAGTTTATACTGTTTTGTATTATATTTCTTATTATTATTATTATACACATTTCATAACTATTATGGATTAAACCTATACAACTCATATTTTTATATTTTTTTGTATAAAATACGTAATCAAGTATATTTAATTGTTTTAGGAACCTACTCTGTACACTATAAAAGGCATAGCTATCTTAGATAATGATGGAAATCGAATATTAGCCAAATATTATGATAAAAATATATTCCCAACTGCGAAAGAACAGAAGGCTTTTGAAAAGAACCTGTTTAATAAAACTCATAGGGCTAATGCAGAAATTATAATGTTGGATGGATTAACTTGTGTTTACAGAAGTAATGTAGATTTATTTTTTTATGTTATGGGGAGCTCACATGAAAATGAGGTAATAATTTTTATTGTAAATCTGCATCGTGTATATTCTCTATTATATTTTTTTAGCTGATACTAATGAGTGTTCTAAATTGTCTGTATGATTCAGTCAGTCAAATATTAAGGAAAAATATGGAGAAGAGGGTGGTTTTAGATTCATTAGATATTGTTATGTTAGCTATGGATGAAATTTGCGATGGAGGGTAAGTTTGTAATGAATAATTGACTTTTGTGAGGATAAATGATTATATAGTTAAAATAAGTGTATTACTAAATTACTTCTTAATCGAAGTTATTTCTTTATTACCAATTATTGTTAGATGTCTACTTTTCGTAATCAAAACAATACCCTACATGTCGAGCACAATGGTGGTGGTGCGTACAAATTGTATTTTTTTCCATCATGCATTAGCGAATATTGTCAAAAATTATTCAATAAAAGTATGTAAATACATAATAGACCATGTCGGATTACAGGGGGCTGCCAAAATAGACATTACTGTGGGTCCACTGTACTGAAAATAGTAATGTTTATGTGGCTGAAATTTTAAAATGTAGTTTGATAGGTAGATACGAAAGTATATAATTTCTGTTTTTCATATATTTAAAATTATTTGTTTATTGATTGATTATAGTTTACTTACCCCAATAGACATGTTCCTAGATCTAGATTTAAATGTAATAGTTTAAATATTAGTGTTCACTGTTTATTGTATACTTTTCTTGTTTAAGGATTATCATTGATGCTGATTCAAATTCAGTAGTATCTAGGGTAGCACTAAGAAATGATGACATTCCAATTGGAGAACAAACTGTAGCCCAGGTAACTAATGCCATACATTCTTTGTTTTGGTAGCCAAGTATTATTGTATATTTTATAAGAGTACATGATTGTAATTTAATTAGTAATTATTATTATGAATTATATATTTTTTATATTTATAGGTGTTTCAATCTGCCAAAGAACAGCTGAAATGGTCATTATTAAAGTAAGATAAAGATGGTATATTTCAATAAAAATTTTAATTAAGTGTAAATATTTATTTCACTTCCTGTTTAAGTGCAAATATTAATAATTTAATTTACTGTTTTTTATCTCTTCATTTTAATAAGACATACCTATATTATTGTAATTCTAATCAGTACCTACCTTTTTTGGATAAATGTTACTAATAAAAAATCAGTTATATAAAAAATCTTTGTTTGCAAATTATTCACAGAATGCATTTGAATTGATTATTTGGAAGCTGTTTTTTGTTATTCTCTTTTTGGTATAAAACAGGATTGTTTTTTTAGTGAAAATTACTAAGTTGATTCTTATTCTTGACATTATAATTGTTCAAGTTTAAGAACTGTCGGCATCAAGGTATATAAAAACACAAATATACTGTAGAAATTTCAGTCTTTATTCTACACATTTTTCTTAAATATAAATATAAAAAATGAACTGTTAATGAAAAAGTATATTGTTTGCAACATGCCATAGAAATGCTAAAATTATATTTGTTAGAAAGTCGAAATTTAATCGACTTTCTACAAAACACCGTAAAAGCATTTCAAATACCTAATACTACACTAAAAAATCTAACTATAATCTAACATTAAAATAAAACATCTGTTTAGAAATAAACAATATGCAAATCTTAGAAAAAGGACTAGTTAACAACACTCTAGCATGTTACAAAGAATAAACACCACTTGAAAATACAGAAGACAGTTTAAATTAATTTTAAAAGTTATTCTGAATATTTATATATTTGATATAATGTAAGTTTCAATAAGCTACATTTTTATTTTAAACTCAATGGTAAATATCCCTATAATTAAAAATTTTATAATAGAAAGCAATATTCAGAAAAACTCTTTAGATCTCATTCAATTTTCATTTTGATATTTCTTGTTACTAAATAGTTTGTTATAAAAATGGTCAACAGTTGTAATCATCTGCAGCTTGTTCCTCTTCCGCTTCATATTCATCATCAGCAGTTGCTTCCTGGTATTGTTGGTATTCAGATACCAGATCATTCATATTTGATTCGGCTTCGGTGAATTCCATTTCATCCATACCTTCGCCAGTGTACCTGAAAATCATAAAATTTATTACTGTTCTAAGATCATGATATGAATATTACTTACCAGTGCAAGAAAGCCTTTCTTCTAAACATAGCTGCAAATTGTTCGGATATTCTTTTGAAAAGTTCCTGTATAGCAGTAGTGTTTCCAATAAATGTAGAGGACATTTTCAAACCTACAGGAGGAATATCACAGACGGCAGTTTTTACATTATTCGGAATCCATTCCACAAAGTAACTGCTGTTCTTATTCTGAACAGCTAACATTTGCTCATCTACTTCTTTCATTGACATTCTACCTGTTAATCAGAAAAATTATTCAATAAACAAATCTTATCTATATATCAAGGTTTAATTTACCTCTAAAAACAGCAGCTACAGTAAGATATCTTCCATGCCTGGGATCACAAGCAGCCATCATGTTCTTTGAATCAAACATTTGTTGTGTTAATTCTGGAACGGTTAAAGCCCTGTACTGTTGATTGCCTCTAGAAGTTAAAGGAGCAAATCCTGGCATAAAGAAATGAAGACGTGGGAAGGGTACCATATTTACTGCCAACTTTCTAAGATCAGCATTTAGTTGACCAGGGAATCTTAGGCATGTGGTTACACCTGACATTGTTAGTGAAACTAAGTGATTCAAATCACCATAACTGGGATTAGGAACCTATAAATTAATAAACAACTTTTTTTATGATTGTGGTTTATATATTTAAATGTTAATAATTGTATATTTTAATAGTTTAATAGAGATAATAAAATATATTTTTCTGGAAGAATATGCACTAATATGCACTAATGCATACAATTCATTAATATAACAAATTTTAGTACCATTGAATTTTTAAACAACATTAATCGATTTAATTGTCTTATTTTACATGACTCATTACCGTTGTTTAGACAATAACTTTATTCAGAACTTGATAAATATCACATTGTTAAATACATTGAAGAATTTGATCAAATTGCATTATGAACAATTGTTATCATCATCGTTATTTAAGTTTTTATTCTTGTTTATGGAAGGTTTTTGTTAGTTTTATTGATGGATATTATGTTAACTTTTAAGGTTTTATGTAATTTTATAAAAACTTACTTTCAGTGTTCGAAAGCAAATATCATAGAGAGCTTCATTATCTATACAGTACGTTTCATCGGTATTTTCTACAAGTTGATGTACAGATAATGTTGCGTTGTATGGTTCCACCACAGTATCAGACACTTTCGGACTTGGCATTACCGAGTACGTGTTCATTATTCTATCAGGATATTCTTCTCTAATTTTAGATATCAGTAAAGTACCCATTCCAGAACCAGTACCACCACCCAATGAATGAGTTAATTGAAAACCTTGCAAGCAGTCACAGTTTTCAGCTTCTTTTCTAACAACGTCTAATACAGCATCTACTAACTCGGCACCTTCTGTATAATGTCCTTTTGCCCAATTGTTACCTGCGCCAGACTGACCAAAGACAAAATTGTCTGGTCTAAATAGTTTTCCATAGATTCCTGAACGAACAGCATCCATTGTACCTGGTTCCAAATCAAGTAAAATTGCCCTGGGCACGTATTTTCCTCCATTGGTCGTGGACGCAACTACAGAAAAAAATCATATTTTTTAAGTCTATCTTGCATTTTGAGGTCTTTATTCCAATTGAAATTGTGGGATTTTTGTTGATATTTTTAAAGTCGTGATAATAAAAAAATGTTCCTGCTAAATTTCTTATAAACTCATTGGAAATGCAAAGTTTGTCATTCGTAACCTGCCAAATTAACGACAGGAAACGAATAACTTAAGCAGTGACTCAGTCAACAATTAAAAAATACGTTTTAGGTCGTTACTCTTGTTAAAAAAAGTTTAAGAAACTGTAATACACAATTTAAAATAATAATGTTAATCAAGTTAAAACATAAAATTTGATACTAGTCATAACTATAATTGCCTAAAAGCGCCAAGAAATCATTCAGTTTTTTAATAGAAATATAAACAATCAAACAAATCATTTATGATTCGGAATTGACAATATGTTTTCTATAATCTTGTATTTTTTTATTCTTATAAGAGAGTGAATCATTATTATGAATAGTAAAAAATAAATCACAATAAGCGTGGCAACATTACACGTGAAATCAATTGTTGCGTACTAAACCTATTTTTTTTTCATTTGAAATACGGTATCTTTTTACTGTATTTGTTTAGGTAAGTTTATGATGTTAACAATAATAAGAAAGTAATTATTAATTGGACTCTATCAAAATCCACAATTTTAAATGCTTTCGAATAAAACTTGTTTAAAATGATCACCATAGAAAAGATTCTAAACGAATAGAATGTTCGAATTAATAAAGTAGCGTTAAAAATTTTGTATTTTGATCAAGTTTCAATATAAGTTTTTTTCTTTTGACTATCTAACTTTTTAAAATAACTTTCACAATTTGTAATATAGGAGAGTTATTTTTTAAATCAAAAACAGATAATGGTTTTATGCATTTACTAATTAACTATATTTTCGAAATGATCTTACCTGAAGCTTCATTATAGTATACATTAATTCTTTCCAGTTGTAAGTCACTATCTCCGGTATAAGTTCCAGTAGGGTCAATTCCATGTTCAGCAGATATTACCTCCCAGAACTGAAATCAAATAAAAAATAAGCTATGAAACAAGTATCACAAGTGAGGAAAGTCGATCATCATTTCAGAAAGGATGATCAATTTTGGTCCCGAGTAGTGTATACTATTTTTCTTCCAATATGGTCGAACATTCGTAGACAACAGAGTTAATGTCGTTATTTAGGTACTGCATTTTGTCCTTGCTTCCATATAAGACGGGAGCATCGACTTTTGGAAGAAATATGCAGAGAGAGGTCAAATTTTTGACCACATTAGGAAGAATATATAAACTATAATCATTAGTGTCAGATAAATTACTATTCTTTACAAATTCGTTTTTTCAAGACAAGTTTTATCTTGTACTTCTTTGTCTATAAAATAAACGCCTATTTGACAAACTTTTTTTTTAGAACTATTAAAATAATTTTAACCGCCTCAATAACTTTAATGCATTCGATCCAGAAATGATGAATTTGCGTGTACTTTCCTAAAATTACTATTTCAAGTTAAAATTACTACTAATGTTTCAACGATTCGAATCAGCATAGTAAATGTAAACGAATTTAATGACTGTCATTAGCATAATACGAAGAAATGCTAGAAACATGATATTAAAAAAAAAGGTTGTAAATAGAAATAAAAGAAAGACATTTTTTACAAACAAATATTCACAGACCTAATTAATTTATAATAAACAAAAATTCTTTATCTAATATTCTAGTGACCACAATCTTGTTAGGTCTTTTTATAGTTTTTTTTTTCCTTTTGATATATTGGTATTTACATCTTTAAATAATATCACTTTTTACCACTTGTTATTCTCCCCTATATTCGTTTTTAAATTTTTAATTTCTCTCGCAGTCCATTTAATGAATAAGTAGATACAGGAAGAGAAACAAGATTAAGAACGACCTATGATAAATGTTATGAAAAAAAAGTTAAAAAGTTAAAAATATCATCCAAGTCTCATAATCGGTAAAAATGTAGAAAACTATTCTTGTTTAGAAATACCGGAAAATTTCTTTGTATAACTGTAAAACTATACAGAAACATTATTAATGTAGTCCCACATGTAGATGACGGACGTAATTTTTAAAACTTGTAAAGTGATATGAAAGTAGCGGGAATTTGATACACCATATCGGAATATTGGCTTACCTTATTTTAATAAGTCAGACAATGAAACAGTTATGTTAATGTAAAATAAGTATTTTAGTACTAATAGAAAATTACACCTGATTTAGTTATAAGTATTGATACCGAATCAGACAGTTTAAATATATTTTTTTATAAATGAGAAGTTTCTATACAATCTATCATACAGTTGGAGTTAATTTCTCTTTCACCACCCAGAAGTTTCTAATTACACCTCTCACGTTTCTAAAATAATCGTCCACCAACAAACAGTTCAACGCACTTGGTGCAGTGGTAAAGGCTTCTATTTATATTAAAGAAACTGCAACACAGGTGACAATTTATTTATGGAAAACACATTGGCCAGATTTTATTTTTATCTCATAAACTTCTATGCACATATTTTTGATTCGCTCAGAAATATTACTAATAACACTTCTACCCCATCGAATGTTGCTTGAAATAGTTTAAGGCAAGGTTAGTATATAACAATCAACACGATTAAAAATTTCAATTTTAGAGAAGTGAATTCTGGGTTCTGGGTATAATTAAAGTGACGCTTTTGGTGTTGGATTTGGAAGATCAATTGTGATAGAAAAATCGTCACAAAAATGAGTAACGCAACTTTTCCGGTCATTCTATCTCTCGGTGCTTCCACTTTTAAGTAGCCATAACTTCCCTATCTGTTCTTGCTTTTCTTCGCTTTTACATTCAACAAGACCAAATATCAATAGAAACTGCTTTTCTATGGAATCTTACCGATTTCCACACTTTTTTTTATGGCCTGATTTATCAAATCCTTTCCGTCGAATCTTATATCTCTGTATAGCTTATGAATTTATTTACACAAAAAAAAAATGTTAAAATAAGAAGCTGCTTGATAAAGTCGTAGTTCTATATAGTTTGTTAGGTTTTCTGCATTTAATTTATTGGATTTTAAGACATTATTTCTTATTTTTTTTTATTCACATTGATATTTCATCGTTTTTGGTTTGCTTTTTACCTTCCGAACAGCAACGCTGTTATTACCTTCCGAACAGCAACGCTGTTAGAGGAAGGTATTGTGATCGCGAAAAATTTCGATCTCGGGTTTTTAGCGGAAATACGCGTTTTAGGGTTCCTTGAGCCTAAAAAACCCAAAAATAAAAAATGTCTGTCTGTGTGTCTGTCTGTCTATCTGTGTGTCTGTCTGTCTGTCTGTGTGTCTGTGAACACATTTGCGGCTAAACGGCTAATCGGATCGGAATGAAACTATAAAACCTTACTTATAATCACCATCGGAGGAATCTGATACAATTTGAGTAAAATCGGCCGACCGGAAGTCGACGTTTACTCTTATCAAAAAATGGAATTTTTTTAAAATATTGGGTTTTCATATAGTTATTGGCAAAATATTTATACTTTGTGGAAAGAACATGTAATTTCCGACATTTTTAAATGAATACATTTTTTTGATATTTTCATTAGTTTTCGAGATATTGACACTTTTATCAAAAACTGGAAATATGTGAAATAAAAATTGTGGATTCGCTCTTGTTCGGAAGGTCGTGTGGTGCCCACACCAGATTTTTTGTATATTTTGCCAACAAATCATCTTTTTGTGTACTGTAGTACTTCAGTCACCATCAAATGCCGACTAATTACTAAAGCATCTACGGCTGTAGTGGTTAGAGTCGTTACCGTTTATATATAGGTAAAGGTTTCGGGATGCGTCATTTTTCAATTTCTCCTTAATACCATTTTCTTTTTTGTTTAATTTCTAAATTTTAAAAACTTTTCTTATTCTTTGCCGTGTTTCTACATTTTGTTTCGTTTTTTCATTGTTCATACTTTATTTCGCTTAGAACTAGAGAAGCAATAAATAAGTTTCCACCTTGTATGGTGTGATAAATAATAAACGATGTAATATAAGGGTACGAATATATGAGACAGAAACGCTAGGTGGTCAATAAACTTTATATTATTCCCATTGTCGTACATGAATAATGGAGTTATAGCCACTAAAAAAATACATTAATGTAGTTTTATTGATTCTCAAATGACAATATAATAGAGCTTTATAGAGGCGTGTCAATGATTGTACTTTGAGAATTAAGAGTAATTGCTACTAGTACCGGAAGGGGAATAAAATAAGTTTTCTAAATTAATTAATTTGTAACTACTAGATATATATTTTTAATTGCCCTTTTGATGCCTTTATGTCTGTCGAAATATCTCTCATAATTTTAATCCTGATAAGTAAACCCTTGACCTTAGAATGGAGTTAATGTCTTGAAAAAAAAAATAGATTACAAATCAATTGAAACATCAAGTACCAATCAATAAAAGCCTGTTTTTATTTTAAACCCCAATTTAGTTGCCTTCTGCTACTAACAGTTATTACTCGGTTTATATTGAACTGTTTGTTTAGACATCTTAAATAAAGCTCTCAGTTATTCTACAAATAAACATATAGAAAGAATTGTATGGAAATTCTTTATTTGTGATTGCCCTAAGTTATGCCTTTTAGTTTTTTGTTTACATTTAAACCTTCTGTGTTAGCTTTGAATTTTGTTAATAGTGGAAACAAAAGCACCCCGAAAATATACATTTTTGAAAATTACATCAACGAATCTTCGAAATTGGTCTAAAAATCGTGTCCAAAATTGTGTCTCAAGACAATCGAGTATTATTTTTATCTCTAATTTCTCGAAAACTAAGTTTATACTAAATTTAAAATAATTTTATCTTTAGTGAAACGATTTATTTTGATGCAATCTTATGTGAAATACAAAACTATTTTAATTTTTATAAAATCTCAGCTGTAATAAATTTTATAAAAATATTATAAAGAAAATAAAAATTTTTAGAACGTGAGATAAACCAACAATAACAATCAGTAAGAATAAACAATATTACTTTTGTTTAAGAATTACAAAACGCTGTTTATTTTTAAAAAGAAGTGGAAAACAAACAAAAAAATACATGTCTTCTGTAATAAATTTACACCGTTTGCATTTTTTGAGATTTTTGAGTCGTTAATTTCATATTTTAATTGCTAATGTCGCGCATTTTAAGATAAACAAAGATAAAAATGAAAGAAAATCACGAACCAATAGTAAAAGAATTTTGCAAGTATTTCTAAATCACATGAAAAGATAAAGAGAGTAGAAACGAAAAAATAGTACAATCGCCAGCTGTAAATAATTTAATAGTTGATAAAAAAGTTGCAAATTAAGGAAAATAATAGGTATAATGTGAGAAATAAATAAATATTGTCACAAATGGCGTATTTGACTGAAAGTTATATTCCTAAAACAAATTTCTAGATCAACAACTCCTTGTCTCTAATAAATGTCTTTTAGTATTTCTAACTACCCTTTAATAATAAAATAATTACACCGTATATCAAAGTAATTTGAATAGAAAATCAAAGGAATTATAGAAGTGATATAGAATTAAGTAGGTATGTATATTCGTATGCTGTTAGATATATACTTTTTAATCATATCCGCCACTTTCTAAAAAAGCCTATTAATCTTTAATCAATTTAAAGAAAGAATAGGTTACTGGAAATTTAAATTACGTACGTAGGTACTTTGTGATAATTGATATGAATATACTACCACAAATGGTTACTACACGTGATAAAAATATATAATTAATGAATCATGGATGAAGAGTATAATTAGGTTTAAACCAAACCAATTAATATTCAGACAATAATGCATATTAGTAGAAATTTTGCAAGGACAATAATATTTATAATTGCTATTATTATTAGTCAGAAATACTTGAGCTGCTGAGAAAACAGGAGGACCCACTTTTTCCCATTTTTGTTCACTGAATTTTTACTTTAAAATATGTAGGGAACAAAATGAAACTCTCATGTTTTATACTGTTAAGGCTAAAAAACCAGAAAGAGTAGGTATCGGGGTTATAGGTCCCACTGTTAGCCTCTAAATAGACCTGGGAATACTCCAACAATCTTTCAAGCGGACCTATTAGCAATAGACTTCTGTGCTCAAAAGTGCATTAAAAAACGCTTTAATTCAGCCGGAATATTTATTGCCTCTGATAGCCAAGCTGTTTGGAAGACTTTACAATCTAAGAAAATAACCTTGAACTGCGAAATTGACTAAGCACAACAAAGTAACTTTGGGTTACAGGGCAGTACTCCTCTCAAAAATGCCGTATTGTGGATAAAGTTCGTAATTGGGAAAAAAACTTAGTGCAGCATACTGGGAAAACACTCCATGTCAAAGACAAGTAAAATGCGCTACTCTAAATAAACCATGGAGCTTCAGAGTAATCGCAAGAATTCTCATAGGACACAATCCACTGAGGTGCCATCCTTATAAAATAGCCAAAGTGAACAGTAAAATATGCAGATTCTGTGAGTATACAGATGAAACGGCTGAACATATTATCTATGTCTGCAGAGTAATTGTTGGCCAATAACATAAAACATCTGGAACAGGTCTTCTTTTAGAGCTTGATCAGGTTAAAAGTGTAGATAGACACCTTCTTCTTCTTCTGCTATCCATTAATGGATGTTTGCGACCACGTTTGACCATTCTTCTCTGTCTCTTGCTGTGTGTATAGATCTCCGATATTTCGGACATCTTCTTTCTTCCGACTCTCGCCTTCCATCGATCTTCCCTCTATTATTATTTGTAAAAACTGGTATCTCTCATACCCAAGTATGCAGTTTTTCTGCGTTTTATTGTGTTTAACAGTTCTCTTTCTCTTCCCACGCTTCTCAATATCTCCTCATTTGTCACTCTAGCCGTCCACGAAACTTTAAGGATTCTACGATAAGTCCATATATCGAACGTCTCCAATCTGTTCATTGTGGCTATCTTCAGTGTCGAACCTTATAATATATAATTTCTTCTCATTCTTCAAAAAAAGCATCTGTAAGTATTTGTCTTAAAATATTTCATCCAGTCTTCTGTAACCTAGAAGTGGTCCATTATGTCCGAGCCATAAAAGTTGGATTTTCAATTGCATTTCTTGCACACGATCCTGACGAGCAGTTCTACTGCATACTCGGGGTCAATATATGGCCATCTTACTACATCACAGGTTTCCATAAACCTATTCAAAGTTCTTGAAATCGCACAGATTGGCTTACCCGAAGTTCGGTTGCAATCTTTCTTAGTGATGGCCCATCTCTAATACGATGGACAACAAAGGATGCTTGAAATGTTTCCAAATGTCTTCAAGGCCTAATTCTGCAGGAATTATTAATACCTACTACATAACTGGAATTTTATTAGTAACATTTTCAAGCATGGGAACGGTGTCATTTCCAGATACAATGCGGGAATAAGACAGTTGATTTAAAATGGATATCTTGAATAAATTTAAACAAACCACCTTTCAATAAAATTTCGAAACATTGATTTACAAGTAGTATTAGAACCAGTGAAGTCTATAACTCGTATGGAATAGCTATCTTACGCTTGTGTCGCCTTCGTTTCGTATGACAAACTTTTCAACTCGCGCGGAATATAGTGCTTTCCATACTCGTTATAGAATATAGTATGCTCTATATTAACGGTCACATGCATGGAAGAGTTTCATTCCCATTTAGTATTATAATAGATGAATTTCTGATCAACCTAAAAAATCTGGGTTAACTTGGTCAAGGGTACACCAATAGCATTGCCATAATCGCTAAGAAAGATTTCTATATAACACTGAACTAAACAAAGCATCTGGAAGTAACTTTGAGCCTAAATTTTTAAAGTTTTTGTTTTGATTCTATTGGCGTTTATTTTTAAGGCTCCACCAACTATTCACCAAATAATTTACCAAAATATCTAATATTTTTAAATAATTCATTAAAACCGAAAACTATATAGATAAGATCATTTCTTGCTGTAAAAATTCACCAAATAGTATATTGTGTGGCAAGGGGTGAAAAAAGGCGATTTCTGACCGGGCGATGACAGCCCTCGCTTCGCTCGGGCAGTCAACTCTTGCCCTAGACAGAAATCGTCTTGTTTTACCCCTTGCCACACACTATATTTTTCATATCACATGCATTGAAACAGCGAGTTTTGATCTCTGTAGCCAGTCAAAGGTCGAAGTAAGACTATTTCAGACCCAGACCGATGCAACTGTCAGTCAGAAACATTTTGACAGACTTGAAATAATGACATTTGTTTCAGCCCTAGGGGAGAAACAACGTTGTTGCTGCCCTAGGGCAGAAACAAGTGTCAGTTTCTGACTGACAGTTACATTGCTCTGAAATTGTCTTGTTTCGACTGGCAAAACAGAGATCAAAACTAGCTGTTTTAATGCATGTGATATGAAAAATATCTTGTGTAAGGGTGTTTCCTAATTTAGAAAAAAAAATATAGATAGAAAATATAAAAATTTTCTAATAATAATCGAATTCATATTCATTGAATGCTGTATAAACCTTAAAAGTTTTTGCTGTATAATTTTTATTCTGACGCATATGTCACAATTTGGTAGCAGATGTAAACCGTTAAGTGAGTAATACAATCTTCGTAATGGTTTTACAAATAACATTAACCAAACCTTCCATGAGCTTATAAGAGTAAAATTACCTCTTTGTATATTCAATTTAATGTTTACATCTGTTTAATATGGTCACATTAGTATAGAAATGTTTACATTTTGTGATCTTTTCAACTTGTTCTACATTTAAATATACCAAATTAGGTAGCTTGTATTTAATCAATGAATTAGAATTCGAGATAAGTATACTCTTGAAGGAAATTGCAGTTAATGAAATTAATCAGATTTAGTTACTACTATTGTTGATATAAAATAAATTTAACTTTAACATGGTTAACAATACAGATAAGATTTTTGCAACTAGCTAAACTCTGTAAATCCTGTTGCTTAAAAAATAATTGTTATTGCATAGATGTGGTTGGTTTAGTATAATTTCACTGATTACAATAAATTTATATCTATGAAAATTGAACCATTCGTAAAATGTAATACTTAGAGAAGTTTTTAAGCTTCAAAAAATTCACGGTAAACTAACAAAACCTGATTAAATGTATAATACAAGTAAAGGAAACAGGTGCAGTAGCGAAAATAAGGTTTCTTCTGATATGCTGCTACTTCCTGCTACTTTCCTTTGAAATTGGTTGGTTTATGCAGTTTTTATATCAATAATGACATTAATCTGTCCTGTATACCGAATTAAGAATAACCACATAATTATATTTCAATATACATATTCTTCCAACTTTATAAAATTATTAATATAACTAATAATTATTCACCAGAGTTCTATTTCTCTGTCGAAAATTATTTCTATGCTTTTATGTTTCCTTATTGTTAGATTGTGAGCCAGCGCACATAAATTTAGCGTCATCGATTCATGTCTGGCAATTTAAGGTCTAAGATAAGTTAGTTAATGAAAATAAGGGTGGTTTCAAATGTTTCAATCAGTATCCTTTTCACTCTTCTAAGACTGTCTAGCGTTTAATACGAAAATATACGTTAATAAACACCTTACGATTTTTAAATGCCAGACAAAAAGTGGTTCATGTGGATAGGGACTTACAAAAAGAATAAATATATTCATTGTTCCACCCGAACAAATAATATACTCACATACATTGCAAGTTAAATAATAGTATATTGTGGCAAGGGGTGAAACAAGACGATTTCTGCATGTGATATGAAATAGTACATTACACTATAAGGGACGAAAGTTGAATTTTCAGCCCTGCGCGTCATGATGCCCGAGGGGAAAAGCCGAGGGCATTATGACGCTCAGGACCGAGATTTCAACTTTTGGCCCGTGTAGTGTATACAATTTTTCTTCATAGCCGGTCGAAAGTACGTTATTAATTATACTTTCTTTAACTTTAAATGTTGATAAGTATGTTTTTGATGCCTGCCCCGACATTTGCGGCACGAGCGAAGCGAGTGCTGCTGGTCGTGTAATTACGCATGAGAAATTTTTTTCCTCCCGCCGTAAACAGGGAGTAAATGTTAAACTTTCTTCCCTGCAGTTAGGGACGAAAGTACGTACTTTCAAACAAGGTATGAAGAAAAAGCTTTTTCATATCACATGCATTGAAATAGCTTGTTTTGATCCCTGTTTTGTCAGAGAAACAAGACAATTTCAGACCAATGCAACTGTCAGTCAGAAACTGACAGTTTTTTCTGCCCTAGGGGAGAAACAACGTTATTTCTGCCCGGCACATTCATTTATTTATTATTTATGTCTTTATTTCAAGTCTGTCAGAATCGCATATTTGTAATAAACAAAAGCGAATAAAATCATAATCGTCTGACAGCTGTCGTCAAATCGTTGTCAAGATATTACTACGCTATTTGTCTGAAATAGTCTTACTTCGACTGGCTACAGAGATCAAAACTCGCTGTTTCAATGCATGTGATATGAAAAATATAGTGTGTGGCAAGGGCTGAAACAATATACTATTTCATATCACATGCATTGAAACATCTAGTTTTGATCCCTGTTTTGCAAGTCGAAACAAGACAATTTCGGACCAATGCAACTGTTAATGTCAGTCAGAAACTCCCCTAGGGTAGAAACAAATGTCATTATTTCAAGTCTGTTAGATTGTTTCTGACCGACAGTTGCATTGGTCTGAAATAGTCTTACTTCGACTGGCTACAAAGATCAAAACTCGCTGTTTCAATGGATGTGATATGAAAAATATAGTGTATGGCACGGGATAAAACAAGACGATTTCTAACTAGGGCGAGGGTTGACTGCCCGAGAGAGCTTGTTTTGATCCCTGTTTTGCAAGTCGAAACAAGAGAATTTTAGACCAATGCAACTGTCAGTCAGAAACTGACAGTTGTTTCTGCCCTAGGGGAGAAACAACGTTGTTTCTCCCCTAGGTCTGAAACAAATGTCATTATTTCAAGTCTGTCAAAATGTTTCTGACTGACAGTTGCATCGGTCTGAAATAGTCTTACTTCGATTGGCTACAGAGATCAAACCTCGATGTTTCAATACATGTGATATGAAAAATATAGTATGTGGCACACGGGATGAAACAAAGACGATTTCTGACCGGGCGATGACAGCCCTCGCTTCGCTCCGATAGTCAACTCTCGCCCTAGTCAGAAATCGTCTTGTTTTACCCCTTGCCACACAACATACATTTTAAAAAATTAGTACCTAATTGTATAGTTTTTGTCTCAGGTAGGACTGCCTTTAAATGCTCTTATTTAATTTACTAATTTAAGTAAGTATTTTATAATATAAATGAAGTATAATGAACAATAACAAAATGATTTTAAAGGCGAATTACCGTTTGCAAAAATTGACAGAACAATATTATACATATTAAGACTAAAGCAAATTGTATCTAGATCCTCATACTAAATATTCAGGGTTTGAGTATAACAGCAAATGGAAAGTGACAGAAAAATTTTGACCCAAAATGTCGCCATAAATTCTTATTTTTATATAATATTAAATAATAAGTAACTGCTGCGTATTGTATTTTTAAAATAATGGAAATATTGCCTTAATTTATCGATATAATCAATAAAGATTTAGATTCCGCAAATAAATGATATAAGTAGATATATTCAATTCATTATTTGAAATTGGTTTGTTTTACAAATTTCAGTGATTAGCTTGAATTATTAATTACATTTACAGTCATTAAATATCCCATAAGTACACATTTCGTTAGATTCGATTACATACAAAATAAAAGTACATTCTTATTATCTTAAGTTGCATGCATCACGCACCTTTGTGTCGAAATAAATGTTTGAGCAAACAGAAAATCAAATTATCTTTTGATTATTTTGTGCGTGAATGTTAATTTTTGTAAATTTGTAAACAGTAGAAAACAAAAAGTGCATTTCTAAAATACAATTGTCCAATAAAATCTGTTGTTTATTTAGAATTAATATTTCAAATCTCACTTCCGTTGTTTAAATATTTTCAATCGTCATGAAGAAAATATTTCAAGACATAAATATGTCAAAAATGTTACCATTTCCGGTTGATAAAAGATATTGTTTAAAAACAACATCGGAAACAAACTTTTATAAACCTTCTTATCGTAATTATCTCCTACAAGTTAAAAACTCTTTTTGCTACAAATGGACGACACGACATATCTTTCATCGTATTTTAACCGTTAAAGGATAAGTCAGTCTAAATATTTTAATGCAGACTAAGTGCACTTGTCGACTATATCTAAATTTATCACCTCAAGAGATGTCAGTGTCATGAATCAAGAAATAGAACATCGAATTGGTAAAGTAGGTATCTAAATTCCTGTTAGTATGTAGGGAGATCGATATGTGACTCAAGGAAAAACCCACGAATCTGAGTAATACAGTTCTAACAAGATCAATCACAGTAATGTAATTATATTAGATTAAGTAGATAAAAATAAACATGTGTATTTTAACAAATACTCAGAGAAACTTATTAGTGGTATTTCATATACCAGCTCACCCGACGAACTTCCAATTTTTGCGGGTTTTTCTTATTTTTTTGATTGGTTTCAATGATTTTATTACTGTTTTTGTCGATTTTTTCCACATTTTTCTTTTATTTACATGTCTCCAAATTTTACGTATCTACCATCAGCGGTTACGCCTGTGCGTGCATCTATCCCTCAGTTAGTGGGAACATCTCCTTTTATGTATATAAATTTATAACTATTTACCACAATAATTAATAAAATAATTTACAAACTAACAAAAAAAAACTCAAATATTAACAGGATATAAATATTAGTAACAGTCAAAGTCTAAGGAGTGGGTACTCTAAATTGTTAGCTGAGAGAACAAACAAAATGTAAATATTAACAAGGTAGACTAAACATATAACAAAATTTAACAACAGCCAAACCTGGTTATTGTTTAAGAAACTGCATATTTCATGTATAATATTTTATGAACTCTTATGAACTGTGGCAGTGGTCAGTCACCGGTCTAACTACATTAATTACATTTTTCCGTTTGTTTTATGGTAGGTACCTACTTATTCCAAAATCATGGGACTCTGTAGTAATTTTTTAAATGTTTTTGACTGAAGATATGATATCAACGAATTCATGCTCTTCTCTGCATGCTGACTGTGTACTTTTACACTTTAGATCTGGCTATATTATAGCTGATCCTCTTATTGCAAGTCTGAAAACTTCTTCATTGTTATTTAATTATTTTCTCATTTTTCACCAAAACATTTAGTTCTTCTCAGCATTATGATATATAATTTTTCCGTTTGTTTTATTGTAGGTACTTATACCAAAATCATTTTTAGGTGTTGATATGTTTCTAGTTGAGATCATATTATAAACGAATCCAGCCTCTCCTCTTTATCCTAAGTGTAAATTTTGACATTCCTAGATCATTTTATATTGTATCTAATCCGCTTATTGCAAAACTGAGAGCTTCTTCATTGCCATTTAAAAGTCATAAATAGAATTCTATTTAGCATTTAAATTTATTGTGGAGGTTATCTTAGGGTTCCTTGCAGCTACTAATTTGCATACTTTGATATGCCTGCATATTATTTTTTATTATGTAGCGCAAAATCTACACTAATATTATAAAGCTGAAGAGTTTGTTTGTTTGAACGCGCTA
This sequence comes from Altica lythri, assembly GCA_964028335.1. NCBI lineage: Eukaryota > Metazoa > Arthropoda > Insecta > Coleoptera > Chrysomelidae > Altica > Altica lythri. Next base: position 89,252,668 of record OZ034800.1, on the reverse strand, counting down.
ATCTCAGGAAGTACTGGTTCGAATTGAAAAATGCTTTTTGTGTTAAATAGACCATTTATCGAGAAAGGCTTCCGGCTATATAACATCACGATGCAACTATTAGGAGCGAAGAAGTAATGGAAAATGTGAAAAAAACGGGGAAAATTATTGATCCTTGAGGGCTTCCATTGCGTGCGCTGCGAAAACGGTTAAAGATACCAAAAATATATGTATGAAAGAATTATTCCTCTTGAAATGATCTAAAAAAATGTCTACGACAGTATATGTCTATCTTTTAAGATTAACTCACTAGAACCGTTTTTATGGTAATCAAATTTGGTCGAAATTAATGCATTATTTGTAAAGAGTTGTATCAACGTAATAACATTAATCTTTATACAAATAAATGTGTTGTTGATTAAGGGTATTTAATTGTGAAAAAAATTGTCTTTGACATTACTTAATTTCAATGAACATCTTAGAAGATATTACAATTTTAAAATAACTAGGACGCAGTTATTATCTCATATATTTAAACGAGAATTTCTTACTAAATTAAGTACTATAAAGCCACCGTACGGTGGTGCAGTGGATATCTTATATAAAATATCTAATATAAAAAAATCATTGAAAACAAAAAAAAGCAAAATGGTAAAAATTTGAAAAAATGAAAAATGGAAAAAAAGACACGACATTGTTATGCGGTACAAAGTCCGCCGGAACAGCTAGTTGTATATAAGAATGTATATTTTCCCAGTGGAACTTTGTAAAACCCTAAAAGTTTCATTGTATGGTATTTTAGGCTGTCTATAATGTTGTGTTGTGATATGATTAACAATATACCTATAAAATACCATCTTTGCATCACCGTTTACCTTGGGAAATGCCCCAAGATGACATGCCAAACAAATTCAATTTTGTAAGAAAATTCACCACAAAACTGGGTAGTAAATCTGAATGAGACAAAGACTCCATATTGGGACTAAACCAAAATTCCATAAGGTATTATATAGACGGTTCCTAGACAGATGAAGGAACTGGAACAAGGGTTTTTGGACCTAGAGCTAAATACTCAGAAAGTCTGGGTACAACCCAGCGGAAATCCGCGCCATTGAAAGATATGTAGAATTTAATTTTGGAAGGAACTATCGTAGACAAGAGATTATAAATATGTGAGATAGTTAAACAGCTATCAAAGTACTGAGCTTACACATAATCAGCTCAAAGGTGGTCTAGGTTCCAAGAAACATAGGAATAGAAGGGAACTAAACAGCAGATAAGCTGGCAAAATATGAGCCGAAACCCCATATTTGGGACCAGTACCACCTTATGAAATCAGCAGTACTACAGTCTTAGAAAAACTAAGGAGAGAAGAGGATAGAGAATAATCCAAGTACTGAAACGATCTACAACGACTAAGTTAAGCGAAGACACTTCTGGGAAACTATAACCAGAGGAGATCATTCAGCTGTCTTAACCTCAGTAAAAACAACCTTCGTATCATAACGGGAGTATTAAACGGGCAGTGTTAGTTAAGAGGACATATGAAAAAACTAGGATTGGTAGGTGAAGCAAAGTGCAGATTCTGTGAAGAAGAGGGCGAAACCACAATGCACTGCCTTGCGTAACTCTAGGTTCAAATACCTTAGGATTATACGAAAGAGAAGAGGAGTATCTACCTAAGTTGAAGCCTAACGATGGACTAGGAGAGCTGCTAGAATTCTAAGAAAACATCAGAATTGTAGCAAAAAAGGGGAACACAACAGATAGGTTAAATATAGCGGAATGGGACGATTCAGCGCCGCCGTTTCATCGCCACCGTTTCACCTCCGCCGTTTCATGGCCGGCTGTTTCATCGGCATCATTAAAATATTTTTTTAATAGGATGAGCAAAAGTGATAAACATATATTAAGTTCTTGTAAAATATAAGGTCTTAAAAACATTTAAAATTATTTTGTTTTTGCTCACTAGTTAATTTAACTGTAATATGCATTTAACGATTAAGCCTTTTTTCTTCTTAGAACAACGCTCTAGGTATTAGAATTACGGATATTCCGAACATTAAGACGACCATACGAACTATGTATGTACCTAAGGAGATTATAGAATTACCTATGAGATAAAATAGTTTTTCCAAATTTGGAGTTTAAATTACCCCATCGCTCATGTAAAGGACTATATAATGTTAAGCATTATAGTAATGTGAAATTATTATTTCTTCGTTACAATTAAAAACCTTCACAAATCTTAATTTTTTAGCGTTACGTTCATGAAGTTTCATCGCCGCTTTATAAAAATGCAATTTAAGTATTTTACTTACAGAAACGATTAGTGATTGTTTTTTTTTAATCTGCACTATTATGGAGTACATGACACTACTAAGAACAGGGTTGTTAAAATTTAAAAATACTAAATTTAAATGGTTGTTACTTGAGTACTTTTGCGAAAAAAATAAACAGCAATAACCTAGACCTGACGATGAAACGGGCGGCGATGAAACGACCGGCGATGAACTGGGTCTGGCGATGAAACGGCGGCACTGAAATGTCCTAGACCGCAAATATAGCATTTAATAATAGCACTGTTGCTCATTTAGCAGATATTCCAAAGTAAAATAGATCTTTTTGTGTACAATTTAGTTTTTCCAATTGAGCGTTGAGTCTACCAACTCCTCAAGATATTTTACTTGTCGAACTATTTGAAGTGATATTAATTTCAGAGGAACTATAGAAAATAATTTACTTTACATCATTTGAATTTTTTGGAAAAATGATTTCACTTTATCATGAAATTAAAGTTTAAAATTTTCAATATTTTTGAGTCAGTTATCATTTTTGTTTATAATACCTGTGACTAATATGAAGTAAATTGTTCCAATATTAATAAATAAGTGAAACATACATGTGTCATAAATGCGAGTTGTTATCTATTTTGTTTGTGTAGTTTCTCATTATTGTTTAACAAAAGATTAATAACGTATCAAAAATTAGGTACATGATGTCTCTATTAATTTCTATTAAAAGTTAAAAAACAATATTTAATTAACAGTAGACTAAATATTTACTTTGATTTATTTCGTTTTTGTTTCTAACCACAACTGAATGAAATCTGCAAATTTTATTTTTTATAATTTTGTTTAGATATAATTTTATACGGAGAGAGAGGTAGGTCATTAACATGCTCACCGAACCTTAGATTTCTATGAAATTAACTAAGATTTTTAGCGGAAAGGAATTAGATTGATTTGTCTGCAAAATTGCTTTTAAAACGGCAATTTAACAGTCATCATGGTTTGTACGGTACATCGCTAATTATAATTTTTTATTTTGGATTCCCAACATTTCAATTTGATACCTTCTCAGAGTGATTACCATTAAAAAGCTAGTAGTTTTATTACCAATTGCTGCTTAGCAAAGTGAAACATTAAAAGTGTATTTTTTATCTTAACTGAACTGTTAATATTTAATTATATCGTCTGTTAACTTTTACAATTTTGTATTTTTCATTATATCACTTAATTCTGTAAAATAACCCGAATAATTATGAGTCAAATATGATGATACACTTTTCCACTAAATTCATATATATTTAACATTATTCCAGTACTGCGTGTGGTCGAAAATTATGTGTCGTTGATATTAAACAAAAATCAATATAGAGATATTATTTATTACCGAAAGGTCAGCTAGTTCATTTGAAAAACTGTAATTCCGTTTATTTAATGGATTCTTTGTAATCACAAAAACAAGCTAAATAGGAATTACTATTAGACTAGAGAATAATAGTCCTAAATGGAATACAGAGTTTAAACAACATTTTCTAGGAAATAATGCATCAACGTATATTTGGTTTTAGTGGAAATTTTCACAAATACATAAAATTTAACTTTAATACAAAAATCCAAAGAGAAACAATAATTTATTTAACACCACAAACAACAAAAACTCAAGAGTTTGAAAAACTTAATACCGCCTCTAGATCTGATAACTCTCTGTATTCGTCGTGATAACACTGCTATCACGTTTAGGATGGTTTCTTGAGGAATATTTTCCTACCGTAAAAGAATAGCACATTCCACTTCTTAAAGATTTCTAGGTGCAGGTAAATGACACCTATTAATTCTTTCACAGCAACTCAAATATGCTCAATGAGATCCAAGGCTGGCCTACCCAGTAGCCAATTCATTACTTAAATATTCACGTCATCTTAGTAGTCAAAAATCGGTCTTGCAATATACAGTCGTCGAGCATTATAATATCAAATGGATTTCTATAAAGGGTGCTAAAGACATGACGTGGATTCGAATAAAGTTTTCCGGATAGAACGCAGCATTCATTCCGCTCTGATGATCCGGGACTTTCTCCAAGTCTTCGCCATACACGTTCGTGACCATCTGAAGATTTTAAGCTTACCCTGGTTTCATCTTAAAACAAAACTTTTGTTCAGTCGTCGACAGTCCAATTTGCATAATTCCTAGCGAATTTAATAGTACTTTTATAAGTGCTGCAATGCAAATTCCAGGCTTCCTACTGGCAAATCCTGCTTCCTTTTGTCTTCTTCTGACAGTTACAGCGAAAATTCTAAGATTTTAGTATTTGGAGGTCATTACTAAGCTCCGTACTGGCAAGTTTTCTCGTTATCAAGACCTGTTGTCTTTCTTTGTACTGGTGACTTTGTTTCTACCCTGACTATGTTTGCTAGAGTATGATCCAGTTTCCTTTAATCTCTTTGCCATTTGGCTAACTGTTGAATGGTTAAAACCTTGCAGATTGGTCATTTAACCAATACTTCGTTCTTCCTCTAACAAAGTTGATGTCCTTACACACTTATGATTGGTTAAAAGACGTAGTCGATTTATTTTTTTGAACTTAAATGTCTGATTCTCAATCGAGACTATTATGGGACTAATCTTTTGAGATTCTCGTAAAGAACTCCAAAAATGAAAAAGATTGTATACAATTACAGTATTGAAACCTCTGTAGTTTCCAATATAATAAAAAAGAGCTTTCGATTGGTGCAAGAATGTTCTAATTTTTTATTAAATAGAAAAAAAAATGCAGTAGAAAGCAACAAAATAAAACCAATTGTTTAAATAATCTGGTTTTAACAACAGAAATCATATAACAGAATTTAATTTTAGACTGTTATCAGTTTCTTCATACATTAATCATGGTTAATAAGATTATGTACCACAATAATGCAGGAAGTTCTAAAAAACTTGAATAATAAAGTTTATTTTCTGATATATATACTTAAACCATTTAAATAAACCATAATAATTAATAACACTTCGTCATCTATTTAATGAAACTGAAGATTGTTATTCATAAAAATTAATTTTGAAATTTTACAGAAAAGTATTTATCAGCGTTTATACCATTTTGTGCAAAGGCAACTGCTTACACATCGTCAGTTCAACTCTTTGATTTTTTAAATCAAGTATACAACGATACTGAATTTTCTTTAAAAAATTATCAGAGAAAAATAGGCGTATACTTGCTAGTCATGTAAAGCTAGTTGCAACCACTAAGTTCATTGTCATGGCATATTCCGAAATTGCATATCTTCTGATAAGAAGCAGAAATATATGTAGAGAAATGCAACACATCCACATGAGTGGACACAAAACCGATCTATTTGCCATTTTTGGAAACGACATTTTGGAGCGATTCACGCAACCAACAATATTTTTCAGGACCCTTAAGTGCTGTAAATGTATTGTATAAATTACTTTCCTTTAGGAAACCCTGGAATGAGTTATAAGTGGCGTACAAATTCTGGAGTAACTCGGGCGCCATCTTTTCATCGTGGTAAGTTCCACTACCTCGGAAGCTACAGTGAAATAAAATTCCAGGCGATAGATAGATTTAACCAGGTATTTTTGGCACAATATTTTTTTAATTAAAATAATTCAAAACTAGGAAACGGAATAAAAGATTTAAATTTTTGTTAAAAAAAATATGTTATCAGAAAAACAATAACACAGACATTGGTAAAAAGAACAAAAAGCCAAGTTGGAATGTCAATAAGGAGACTGGCTCGTCAAAACAGAGTACGATATCGTTGGAATTGAAGAGGAATGGGCTTAAATATCGAAAGAGACAAATACTCTTAAGTGCAACTCCTTCGTATAACAAGCTGCTGTCAATAACTGAGGCGGGTACACTTTGCCAATAAAAAAATCAATGTCATCAACATAAAGCGAAATTTGCAGATAACAACATTGTCTGGTGTACAATTTCTAACACGGATGTATACCAATCTTTTGTGGGAAGAGTAAGTGGTGAAGCTTGTATTGATAACTGCCTTTGCAATTTGCTTCTGTTTGTCCAAGAACATCGTGCTAATGACAATATCTTGTTTTGTCCAGACTTAGCATCATGCGATTATTGAAGATATACCCAAAACTGACTTCGACAGCACCACATACCTTTTGTTCCCAAAACGATAAACATCCAAACTCGCCCCACGCTCGCCCAATAGAAAATTTTTGGGCTTTACTGTCTGTTTATCATGGAGACTGAGAAGCTCAAGATGAAAAACAATTAAGATGGCGAATTTACAAAATTAATCTGAATTCCATCCACGAGCTCATTAGAGACATTCGAAGAAATATGTGTCTAGTAGAGCAGAATGGGCACTAATTTGATAATATAGTTTAATTAAGTATTAAAAAAATGCCAATAAATATTTTGTGCGAAAATCTAGGACACAGAAAATGAAAGAGACAATTTTGATAAATACAAAGAAGCAGCTAAACAAATTACGCCGTGGAAAAAGTACGGTTCTAATAAGGAATAATATTCTACTGCGAATAAAAGCTTTGTAAATAACCATCATTCCATTATAATATGTAAAAGAAAAAAAAATAGTTATTATGGGTTTTCTTTGGGAGATAAACATACACAATTATGGACTTTCTTGTAGATCTGTATAAGAGGAATATCTCACCATACATTATTTGTAAAGGTTTTCGATAAAAGCTCCGGATCGGCATAATTTTTCCAACATGTTGAACAAATATTTCATGCAATTTACACGAAACCTTAACTTATATTAAACACTAAAACCTTCCTCGGAAATAACTCTACCTGTTGTTGAAAATTTCAAGAAAATCCGTTCAGTAATTTTCAAGTCTATCGCGCACAAGAGACAGACAGACATACAGACATGAGACATGACCCCGCTACTGTTTTATTATATATACTTATAGATTAATTACGTTGACCGGACAAAGAAACAAATATTCCGAACAACGCACATTACAAACAATTAAATTATACATTTTGAGTTATTTTTTACATGCATCTAGGTAACTTCTTACTTTCTTCACATATTTTGAATCTTAGAAATACTTACAAAGTTGTAATAAAAAATAGGGATGATTTTCGTGATGCATTTGCAAAGAGCGCATCTACCTACTTTTTTTGTTATCGTTAAATGTAAAGAAATATAGAACACCTGGCATGTATAAGACATATATAATAATAGAATGAAGGAAATAATTATTTTATTATTAGTATGTTAAATCGTTATTTGTCAATTTTTAATTTTTTATAGTGTAGGATAGAAAATTGGTACTATGAGTGAGATCAATATCCATATATTTTCGTTTACTATATGATAATCTAATAAAATAGGTGAACTACGTAAAATAACCCAATAAAATACCCTTATCTAATCATTATATACCAATTTTTTTTCATATGTATCATTGTATCAACATTGTTAACATTTCTGATTAATATTGTTTTCTGTTAATTAGGGACCTTCATGCCAAAAAAAATAACTCAATATATTTGAAAATAATCCTTATTAACGTTGACAGATTGGTCAAGGGCCATTTTTTAAATTTAAAACTTCACCAACATTGGATTGAATATAAAAATATGTTGATTAAACTCTTTCTAAGATTTCCACAACCAAATCGGTAGTTGTTTCCAAAGATACAAATAAAAAAAAATTATTAAATTTTATAAGCTTTCTTTGTTTTTATGTTTCTTTATTTTTCTGTAGATGCACAGATTAACAACTGATTCTTCTTTTAACGTAGTTAGCCAAGATCTTTTTGTTGTATTTCCTTCCCTCCATAAAATGGAATTTACTTCGTGACTTAAATTCACATACCTTGGATTTATTTATATGTCCTTTTATAAGATGACTTTTGAGATTAAAATTATCTAAGAAAAGGAGATTTAGATAAATGCATGATATATGAACAGGCAGTGAATTTTCTAAACCACAAAGTAAAATGGTGACACCAAAATTTTATGGAAGGACGGAAAAAAAGTTTTTAAGACAGGATGCTTGTATGTATTTCTAATTTTACCTTGGATATATCTAGATCTTCGCTAACTGTGTTAAAAAAAAAGAGTTGGTAATCTATATATCTCCATAAACGAAATATTAAGAGAAAAATATTATAATATTAAAGAATTTTTTGTTTATTTTTATTTATCTTTTAAAATGACTACCCTATCTGGTTGTTGAAAGCTTCCTACATTTAATCCTCATTAATAAATTAAGTGAGGACCATTTTCGAATGTATTAAATTATGTTTTATTTTAAGTGACAAGAAGTTCCCCAATAAATACAAAAAAAAAATTGATGCAACAAAGAACATACAGATAATATTTAAATATATTACTGATTAATATTAAACAAAAGTAAATTTGCCATTCTCAAATAAATTAAAATACGAAATTAAATATGAAATGTAAATAGTTTGTTTCGTGATGGTCTGCAAAAATTATTTTATGTAGGAATAAATCAGAACTATTTTTTTTTAAATTTTGATAATTTGAAATAATTTTAATTACGATTTTTGTCTATTTACATTATTTATTATAAAACCTACTGTATAATAGTTAAAATTTATACAAATAAAAATTGTTTTTAAAGGATTTACCAAAAAAATCTTATAATAAACGTAAAATTATTTAAAATATTTTAATGTAAATTATTTTACTTGAACACTTATAAAAGAATTTTCTTTGTTTTCATAACTATTTAAATCTTCGATATAAAAATTTAATAAAAAATTTATAGTTCTGGTATGTGTGAATAATTTTCACGAATATTGTTTGAAATTATTAATTTTTTTGTAAATCTTGTCCCCCTCACATATAAATGTACTTCTATAATTTTATTCGATTTAAAAATAATTTTCAAAATCTTTTAATATTCCAATAAAAAAAATAACTTAATGCATATAGAAAAAAGTAATCTTCACAATCGAAAGATTTTTTTAATTCAAATATTTAATTATTTCTAAATTACTGCTACATTGAAAAATTTGAAATAATGTATATAGAAGAACAAAATTATTTAATTAAAATAATAAACTAACCTTAGCTCCAACTTGGTTTCCACATTGACCGGCTTGTAAATGTACGATTTCCCTCATTGTTTCTTGTGTTTGAAATTAGCGCTTTCGGATAAGATTGATAAAGTGGTAGTTCAGCTGGTGAACGGAAGAGGAACTGATTGCTTTGCTGGAACTAAAAACGCTGGAGGCGACGATCGACGATACTGACGACGCTGACGACGGTGACAACGGTAACGAAGCTCGGGACTTCCTTCGGTTGTTCGTCGGAGAAGACCTCCACGCCCCCCACTGTATGACGATCGGATTTCGGTGAAAGAAAACTTATGTTGGGGGATGTATTATGTAAATATCGTAGGATGTAATTGGAGGGCTTTATTGAAAGTCACTTTTAATAAGTGTTGATTAATACAAAATAGAGTTTTATCAAATGTCTACTCATAACTTGATTAGAACCGAATATAATATTAATCCCCCTTAATAATACCTTCTTAAAATAAAAATATATTATGGATCGAATATATATAAAATTCGAACAACAACGATCTACCCAATCTATACATATAATAAAACTGTAGAAATGAAAATTCTGTACATTAAAGATATTAAAAAAATAATTAGCAGGGGGTGTTACTACATCGATATAGAACCCAAAAATGTGGTTAGTTTTTTGTTTATCTGTCTGTATGTGTGTGCGCACATAACATGAAAACTACTGATCCAATTTGAACGCGATTTTCACAGACGTATTTGCCTTCTTTCAACTTTAACATCTGGTGTATAAAAATTTTGCCCCCCACCCCTTTAACGGGGTGAGGAAAGAAATTTTTATACAAAAATCAACACGCTACGCGAACGACGTCGTGGGTACATCAAAATAGAACCCAAAAATGTGGTTAGATTTTTTTGTCTGTATGTCTGTATGTTTGTGCGCGGATCACATGAAAACTACTGATCCGATTCGAATGCGGTTTTCACAGATGAATTTGTCTTCTTTCAACTTAACATCTGATGTATAAAAATTTCTCTTCCATTCCTTTAACGGGGTGGGGGAGAAATTTTTATACAACAATCACACGCCACGCGAACGACGTCGCGAGTACAACTAGTAAATAATAAATATGGTTAAAAAAAAATAAAAAACACGCTTTTAAAGCACATCGAACTAAAAAGTTGAAAATATTTTTTAAAATAAACTTAAAGCAATAATGAACTATTGTAAAAAGCCAAACTTTCCAACGGAAAATCCTGCGGTCGATTTCATTGAAGACCGACCCCTTAGCCCGCTCGGCCAACGAACGCACTAAAAGTCCAACGGAGAGTTACATACCAACAAACACAAACAAACGTATAAGTGAACTAAATAAAAGCGTGTTAAAAAGAGGCATAGGCAAAGTGTTTAAAATTTGAATGCTGTTAAATATGCTCTTTAAGAATGTATAATTTTGATACAAACTAACTTTTTAGCACATTCCCTCGGTTTTTTAATCTGAAGTTAAATTTATTTTGTCGCGTTAGGGAAAAATGATGAAAATATGCAAAAGAGCGCTTATAAACAAACTAATTTCACGCAGCCACAACTCGTCTCAAGAATACCTTGAAGAAAATCGTCATCAAACACAAACAGTTCAGCTTTCTCAAACTTCGCGCAGGAAGAAACCTTCGTGAAAATATTGAGGTATCCGCTCGTCCCACACGTGCTAATAAAGTAAGATGGTTGCATCCAGGTACTTTTTTTAAATGATGAAATTATAATATAATATGACTAAAGAAAATTAAATAAAAACCTGTGGTACCCGATGAATTCTGATGGGAGCGAATCATTTAATGGTATGTGGTGTACTTAAAAGTGGAAACAAAGAGTTAGGGTAAGTTCCCTTTCTCATTTTTGTTAGACACGGTTTATTTGAGGCTTGTAAAAAGTCAGCTAAAGGGCCCGGAACATATATCCATCAGGGTATTTTATGCTTGTTCAAATGCTGTTCGCTGTTCGCTGTAACACCCAAAATAAATTAGATAAGAGAAACGATTGATGTGAAGAAGAAATACCCTAGGAGCACCAGAAATTCTGCATTGATATGATAAACATCAATTTAAGAAAGTGGATAATTTGATGGTTAATTATTATAAGTGTAATATTTTCTGAAGTTGAATCGGTCTAACTGGATCTCAACCATATTTAGTTGTGACCTTTGAAATAGAAGACATCTAAAAGAAGAGAAGGTGGAAAATACACTCGTGGGTTAAAGAACAAGAAATGGAATATGTCAGAGACAGAAGGATAATAGAAGACAAATTTCTGATCTGATATAATGAAGACATCTAACTTTGGCCTCGTATATCGGGTGTATATTATTACACTTTAATGAACCATATAAATATGCTAAGATGAGAAAGAACAATAGGTGTGGAGATAGACAGTAGGAGCAATAGAGAGAATATAAGAGGATTGAAAGCAGAAAACTGTGGAATCAGATAAACAAAGCAATAATGAAAAGAGAAAGAAGGCTCATAGATCCAGAACTGGAAATGTTGTAGAGATTTCTCAACTTAAAATCGATATAAATTGATAATAATTTTTTTTTAAAAACAAATCACACCCTAACTGTACTAACTTATGGTAGCTGACTCAAATATCCGAAGAGCTTTAAAAATTCGTATCATTTATTTGCTCCTTAAAGAGTTCCGGTACTTTGTCATGGAGCTCATATTCAGATTCTAACCAAACTGTCATTAAACTACCCTTGAAGTACATTCTTTCCAATAAAATAAGAATCATCAAAATCGGTCAGAACTAGATCAATGTCTGAACTGGACCAAATTAAAATGGGACCACACGGGAAGCACCAACTTTCAAATATAAAAAAAAAAACGTCAAAATCGCTTCACCCAAAGTCAGGGGAAAGTCCTGAAGTGACAAACATAATAAAAATCAGTCGAATTAAGAACCTCCTTCTTTTTTTTGAAGTCGGTTAAAAGTAAGATTCATAGAAATATTTTAAAAATGTTGCTTGCCTATAAAAATAACGAAAATATAATTTTTTACTAGTAATCATTTTCAGAGCAAAAAGGGTATACACGAAAGGTTTTTTTTTGTATGTCTTTAGTTGCCAAGATACATTTGTATGTATCAAGTTCCTTTTTATCAATATATGACGTATATACATACGAACAACGATTTATACCTATTTACATATTTGAATATAACAAGTATTAAAGCAGATATAATTTTTACATGCTTTTGTACTTTTATAGAACAGCAACTGGCTACTACTTTCAACAACAAACAGTTCATTGCTATTTACAAAATTTTACAGCTGGCTGTTAATCACTTACTAAAATCAATAATTTCTTTATGTGCGCATATAAATGCCTTAATGCTCTTTAATTTTATAATTTATGAAGTAGAAACATTAAATTTATGTTGTAATACACTTCAAACTGGACCAATTTGACGAGAAAAACGATTCAAAGCTGGATGAGAACAACCATGCCACTATTTTTGCAATTTCCTTAATGAATATTTGTCACTTGGTCACGTTGCTCTCAAATTACTCGGGTTTATTACCTTTCGAATAAATTTTGTTGAAACGACCTCCCACACCAAACATGGAAATATATATATATGCAAAAACGGAAAGAAGCAGTACGAATGTGAAGATTAAATGGCATTAGTATAGTGCAGGACAAATACAACAAATACATTAGCGAGAGAGAAATACAAATGAATAGATAGAGATAAAGAAGATCTTAATATTGACATACAGACGACCACTGGATCAGTACTAACCAAAGAGAAAGTCCGAACAGCAATAAGACGATTTAAATCAAACAAATTTATGAGAGGAAATGCACGAGGAACTTTGTATAATCTCGAGATAAAAAAAATAAAAAATATTAAAATAGAATTAAAAATTGAGTATTCAATGAATCCTAAAAAATATCATTCTCAGAATTATCACGAAATTAAAATTCAAATTTTTCATTAAACATATCTCTCCTAATTGACTTCTGAAACGAAGCTTATGGAACCAGAAAACTCCTAGAAAGTTGGATCACATCTTCTGCATACCAATTCCTAAGAATAAGCTTAATAAGCTATGTTCTCAAAATACTACTCAACGTCATCCATCCATTTCCATGGTGATAACAAATTAGATGAAGATTTCACAGACACGCAATTCGGGTTCAGGAACGGATTGGACACCAGAGAAACATTATTCAGTATTAAAGTGTTGATTCAAAGAGCAAGAAACGTCAATAAAAATATCTATACTTCTTTCACAGATTTTCAGAAGGCGTTTGATAGAGTTCGTCATTCAAAACTTTTCGAGAAGTATAAGAAAGGAAGTGAAATAAAGCTGCATGTGAAATAATTAATAGACACTGAGACACCATACTTGCAACTGATAGTGCGGAAGAACTACAAAGACTGATAGATAGAATACCAGCTGCATGTGACGATTTGGGAATGAAGCTAAATTGCAAGAAAACACAGATTCTGCTCATAAGCAAAACAACATTTTTAATCCATCTTTCTACGGTAACAACACAGAACTATAACGTGCATCAGATAGAATATCGTACTAAGGATTTGGCCTAAATTCGGAATGGGTTCATCCTGAAGAAATACGAGTGCGGATAGAAAAGGCTAGAAGTACTTTCATCAATACGGGTAAGAAGCTCAATCTAAAAATTCACTAATCAGACATCCCTGTATAGAATAAAGAAATGAGGTGAAATATTAACAACAATAAGGATCCGAAACTTTGGTCATCCTTTAAGAGCGTATCCTTTCACTCTTTCTCCCATCATACTTTCCGATTTGTTGGAGCCTTCCTTCTATCAACCCCTATCTATTTTTCTTATTATTTTTTGAAAAATACATCTACAACTTTTGGCCAGTAACTCCTCTTCGGTAAATACCAACCAGATTAATAACTTCGCTTTTGTCGATAATTCTATTGAGATTCACACTTCAATGCTTATCTTTTCTAATTTGAAAACTAAAAAGCTACAATTTTGAATTTCGATAAAAACTGGTTTAGCTTATTGAAGTTATACTTCTATTCGGACACTCTGTGGAATGAATTAGTGTGTAGCTAAATGGGAAAAATCATTACATATGTAATGGTGTGAGTAAGAGAGAGACAGAATCACATATAAGGTAAATTGTTCGGTAAAAACAAAGATGAAATATTTACTACATGTTATTAGTCATCACTATAAGTCCTTTGAATACCGTTTAAACATTCATTGCATTGAAAAGAGATAGATATACAACAAACAGTCTGAGCTATTGTTATTGTATTACATTGACGTATCGCAATATGTTTGACATATTATTTTATAATTCTCTCCAGTAAGTATACATATTAAGTTTAGTATTTTATATTAATAATAATATTCAGTAATGAGTATTGTATTGTAGTCTTAAGTACCGTCACATGGTTGCATTATATCCTTCACCATGCTTTTGAGTCGAAGACATGCGTGTGAGTTAAAACCTGTTCCTGCAAAGTTACTGAAAAGTGCAGTTCAAAGTGCGCTAAAATTTAGTAAAAGTGTGTACCTATATGTTGTTAGAAAATGTTTTTTATAATTCACGTTCACAAAGTTTCTATTTCGACACTAAAAACAGTATCGAAATAGATTCATTGTAACACTGTTTTTGGTAACTTTTTGTTTTACACAATTGGTTGCACTGCACTGATTTTCAACGAAAGAGTTCAGGTAGTAAATCAAGAAGTATGTTGTAGTAAATTATTAACTACATTATCAGCGTTATTGCTAAATTCGGAATATTTTATACAAATTTGACAAACATTCTAATTTAAAATCATTAAAACTGACAAGTGTCAAAACTGTCAAGATTGCCAACATAAATAAATATTTCGAAAAACACTTATTTTACTTTTTTTTATACTTTTAAAAGTTCATTGTAAAAAATAGTATGTAACACTCGAGTTACAATGACGGTTTGTAGTACTCGTTCTTTGCGAAACTCACCGCTTCGCGGTTCGTTCACAAACTGAACTCGTACTACGAAACCTCTGTCATTGTAACACTTGTATTACAATATACTATTGCATTGTTTCCTAGTGTTTTAAAATCTGTAATAGCCCACGGTAAGCAAATCGGGTTTTGTAAACACTTTTTTTGTACATTGATCGTTTTACTGTTTGGTTTTCGTGTTTAAAGTAAGGACACACATCAACTGGTCTTATTTTTCTAAGTATTTATTTAATTGAATACAGTTAATCTTAAAAAAAATATATTTCTACTTGCCTGTGTTTGTAGTTATTAGGTTTTATTAGTTAACAGTGCATAGAAGTATAACTTCTGCCGGCAGTCCCACTGACTGCCACACCCTTTTTTTTAAATCGGTTTATTTGTAAGGATTGAGTGTCGCTATCCAATTTAAAAATTAAGACTAACTTTTTTTGCAATGTATACATTCTTTAACATCTGTACATTTCTAGTAACGTTATATTAATTAATTTATTGTACTAGTTTCATTAAGTTCATCCATATGGCATATCTCATTTTATTTACAATTAAATTCTATAGTGTTCTTAACTACTTTTTTTTTAATTTTCATGTAATTCTAAGCAATCAAAATGTTCTGGTTAAATGCCTCAGACGGTTTACGTCTTATTTATTCTTTTTTAAAGTTTATTTACGAAAGAATGCATGTATCTCGCCATCTGTCCCCTCTCTTCTTCTCTACTAGAACTGTTAGTTGTTATTTTACTCGGTTCTAAATCGGGCGGAAATTCTTTAGACTGAAGGAATTTGAGACGCCTGAAACGAAAATAAATCCTGAAACATTGCTAATGATACTTTCAGACATCGGGAGAGTGCCATCATCACAGGAATAGATTTGATTTAAGGCGCGAAATTTTTTTATAATTACGTGTAAAACTTTCTAAAACTTAATGATTATATTAGTGGGAAGGATTTTAAAATTGTTATTTTTATAGGGCAACAAAGCGTATAAGATTAATATTCATTGTAGAATAGATTTACTTTAAAATATATACATTTTTGTACAACTGTCATTAAAAGTGACACTTTTAATGATAGCAAACAATGTTAAAAACGATTGTTTACATAGCAGCGTGTTAAAAATACTTTTAACACGTTGCCATGTAAACAAGTTTAGGTACTTTTAACACGGTTTAGTTTACTTTTAACACGGTTTGGTTCATTGTCATTGAAAATTCGCTCGTTTCATTATCAAAATAGGGAAGTTGTACAAAAAACATTGTATGGTATTTGTGTTAAAAGTGATTTTATTTTGTTCGTGAAATTGTTCAATTCGCTCCGCTCATTTCACAAACGTTTTCACTCACAAAATAAAACCTCACTTTTAACACTCATATCATAAATAACTATTATATCCAATCTATTGTAATATTTTTTTTCTCTTCAGATACTGCTACTTTAACTCAGTGATTTGATTTATAATCGCGATTCCGCCAATATTCCCAAAAGTATTTTCGTAGTTTTTGGAGCATTTTGCGTACCTGAAAAGTATTGCTATATTTTTGGTAAATAATTTTCTGTTTAGTTAAGTACCATCAAAGCACTTTATAAGATCGACTTGTCCACTTAGTAGGTATCAATATTTTTTAGTAATATTTCTATTTGTTTGCATTTTTTTTTCACGATTTTATAATTAAGGATTTTTTAAACCGTTTTAAATTTTGAGTCGAATTCTTTGTTATGATTGTTATGAAATCGATTTTGTTTGTATGAGCATACAATTTTTAGATCTACTTTTGACCGAAAGCCAGACAAGCAAAACTTGCTCTGACTTGCTGTGATAGTCATATCTTTTAAATAACAATATTGCTAACGCAAACAGAATCGAACTGATTATCTTTTTGTTTGTATGTATATATAAGATATACATTAAAATTGCTACTGCATCTTTTTTTTATTTACTTATATTCAGCGCTATCAAAAATCAAAATCTGTATTCTGTATCTTGTATCTATCTCGTCATGTTTTAACCGACAGCAGAAGAAGCCGACGCGCGACCTGAAAAATATCAGGACAACTCAAAATTTGCTTTTTAAAAATTATTTATTTGTACTAAACTACAACTGTTTCGTTTGAGATCTAAAATTATTCTGATTTTAAAATAAAATTATATAAAAGAAGCTAAGAATGATAAAAAACATATGTAATTAAATATTTTATACTATTCTAGGAAGTAAGATAATTATGTTTGCATTTCTTCGTTGACCGTGAGATGTAATTCTTCCCCTGGGAGATTCAACTCTGGAGGTTAACGAGGGAGTTGAACTGTAGCTGGATCTAATGGTGTCATGTCCTTTTTCGCTGATTTGGCTAAATTTCGGCATCTCCTCTTTAAGATGTAGTATCCTATTTCTCTCCGTCCCTCCGTCTGTGTGCGCTCTAACTCTTCACGGAAGATCACAGTGTCATGAAATTTGGTATATAGAATCTTCATATCATAGGAAAGATTTTGGTCGAGATCGGATAGCCCTACCAGTAAAATTTTAACGGTTTATCGAAACTCGTGTTTATAATTCATATTTTCCTTCGTTTGTGCCCGATCGATGTAACTCTTGAACGAGAGATCACAGCATCATGAAATTTGGTATATACAATTCTCATGTAATGAAGAACAGCTCTATTTACATTGGTCCATATTGGATATCATTAATGATAAAATTTTAAAAGTTTTCCGAAACTCGTCTATATAATGCATATGTATAATTTTCATTGCAATTTATTACTTTTAACATTGACTTTTTTTTTGTAATTAATAATAAATTCTGTATTCTATATTTTGTACTCTCTTTTTGCTAAATTTCTCTTCTAACCGTTAGAAACTGTAACAATGAATTACCTATATTTAAATATTTACTTACTCGAATATCTATAATCTAATCTATTTTTTCTTGTTCAATGTACAGAATAATGAATAATAAATATTTACCATGGTGGTATAAAAGCTTGTCGCAAATTTATATTTGGGTCATAACATAGTAATAAATAAATAAATATATATATATATTGTTATGATTTGATTGGATAAAATTTTTTTTGTATTTGATAATAGGTAACTGTCTTTATATAGGTGTTTAAAAATTTTATTTCAGAAAGTGTAGAGTTGTTTATTTTGTTGGATATTTTGTTTTAAGAGGTTACCTAGGGACGGGGAAAAAAAGAATTGGGAAGAGGATTATGATGGATTGTCATTGAGTTAATTTTGAAAAAAAATGTCATAAAGAAAAATTTGGATTATGATTATTGAATTTGAATTTGAAAAGAGAGTTAGAATTTTAAAGTTTATGATTTTGTGTAATTGAAGTTAAAGTTAAAAATAAAAATTTAAATTAAACAAACAAGAATATAAAGGAAGTTTAAGTTGAATCCAGACCCAATAGCAGGAGAAGTAGCCGGAGCTGAAGAAAAATCTGATTTCATAACAAATATATATATATATATATATATATATATATATATAAAACGAACAGAGCGTTTTGTGACAGTCGTAGAATGTCCAAAGATGATACATAAAGTATCTAGTGCCTTACTGTCAAAAGTAATAATTTCAGTTTTGAACTGAAATGGTGTCGGTTAGAAATTTCTAACACTTTAAAAGACACCTTGAATGCTGCGATATAAATAGATATAAATATCATTCAACCTATATCAGGGCAAAACCAAACTACAGACACGTGTTTCGCTCTTAGTTTGAGCTCGTCAGTGTAGTACAGGCTATGTCTCTCAAGTCACTAATCAAGAGACATCTCTGCTATAAATTGAACGATATCTATAGATGTCAAATTGCAAAACTGATAAACAGTTGCAAGTGGTTCCATCTTCACTCCAAAAATGGTATTTCAGTGGTAGCTTTGCATCTTGTATATAACCTTATGTATCATCTTTGGACATTCTACGACTGTCACAAAACGCTCTGTTCGTTTTATCATTTTACCTTGCCTAAGGTTATATACAAGATGCAAAGCTACCACTGAAATACCATTTTTGGAGTGAAGATGGAACCACTTGCAACTGTTTATCAGTTTTGCAATTTGACATCTATAGATATCGTTCAATTTATAGCAGAGATGTCTCTTGATTAGTGACTTGAGAGACATAGCCTGTACTACACTGACGAGCTCAAACTAAGAGCGAAACACGTGTCTGTAGTTTGGTTTTGCCCTGATATAGGTTGAATGATATTTATATCTATTTATATCGCAGCATTCAAGGTGTCTTTTAAAGTGTTAGAAATTTCTAACCGACACCATTTCAGTTC
This sequence comes from Altica lythri, assembly GCA_964028335.1. Lineage (NCBI taxonomy): Eukaryota > Metazoa > Arthropoda > Insecta > Coleoptera > Chrysomelidae > Altica > Altica lythri. The sequence goes on along the minus strand of OZ034800.1, from coordinate 89,233,060 downwards.
AAAACTGAAATTATTACTTTTGACAGTAAGGCACTAGATACTTTATGTATCATCTTTGGATATATATATATATATATATATATATATATATATATATATATATATATGAGCCAGAAACATGCATGTCTGCGGTTACCATTCCTACTTGTAACCATGATCCTTGTTGCGTTACATGCCCGTTATCCCCCTTTGTTTTATTATTAATACGCGTTATCTTGGCACCTTGTTTTTGTTTCACATCCTGGGCTTAGAACGACTCAAACACAATGAGTCCGTTTCGCCAACGTGGCGACGCTGGTTGTTAGCCCCTAAATGTGGGCTCAGCTGGCCGAAAGCACACAAAATGGCGATAGGACTACTGTGTGAGCGTTCGTTGTTTTGTGTTTTTTGACACATGTTTCCCTACCATCCTTTGCTCCCAAGTACCCAACACTTTTGCTAGCCAAGTGCAATACCCTACTTGGTTATGCCGCACTGATGACGGCTAATGAGCCAGAAACATGCATGTCTGCGGTTACCATTCCTACTTGTAACCATGATCCTTGTTGCGTTACATGCCCGTTATCCCCCTTTGTTTTATTATTAATACGCGTTATCTTGGCACCTTGTTTTTGTTTCACATCCTGGGCTTAGAACGACTCAAACACAATGAGTCCGTTTCGCCAACGTGGCGACGCTGGTTGTTAGCCCCTAAATGTGGGCTCAGCTGGCCGAAAGCACACAAAATGGCGATAGGACTACTGTGTGAGCGTTCGTTGTTTTGTGTTTTTTGACACATGTTTCCCTACCATCCTTTGCTCCCAAGTACCCAACACTTTTGCTAGCCAAGTGCAATACCCTACTTGGTTATGCCGCACTGATGACGGCTAATGAGCCAGAAACATGCATGTCTGCGGTTACCATTCCTACTTGTAACCATGATCCTTGTTGCGTTACATGCCCGTTATCCCCCTTTGTTTTATTATTAATACGCGTTATCTTGGCACCTTGTGTTTATATATATATATATATATATATATATATATATATATATATATATATATATATATATATATATATATATTTGTTATGAAATCAGATTTTACACAAAATCATAAACTTTAAAATTCTAACTCTCTTTTCAAATTCAAATTCAATAATCATAATCCAAATTTTTCTTTATGACATTTTTTTTCAAAATTAACTCAATGACAATCCATCATAATCCTCTTCCCAATTCTTTTTTTTCCCCGTCCCTAGGTAACCTCTTAAAACAAAATATCCAACAAAATAAACAACTCTACACTTTCTGAAATAAAATTTTTAAACACCTATATAAAGACAGTTACCTATTATCAAATACAAAAAATTTTTTATCCAATCAAATCATAACAATATATATTATAACATATATAACTTGCTCAGAATTATTTTATAAGTTATTATGCTATAATAATAATAAATTTTACCTTTTTTTTTTTAAATTTGAAATGAAATTGTAATTATGGTAAATGCAAATTAATATCTATGATTTTAAATATAATGAGTTTTTTTTTTATATACACCTGGCAATACTCATATCTCAGGGCAGAATTCAAAGATTAAAAAAAAATTAAATAAATTAATTTTGATACTTTTATGTGCCGAATATAAATTTTTAACACTTATGAACCAAACTACGTTATAATGATGAATTTCTAAAGGAAGAATTTCTTAACCTTACTTTATATCTTGAACGATATTGAAATGCAATATGCAATATCAAAGCTATACGTAGTGAATTAAATGAAAATAAAAAACTCTGAATCTAATTACAACTTGAAAAGTGAAAATTATCTTACAAACTAGTGAAAAAGTGTTCACTTAAATAGTGGAAAAGTGTTCATTTATAGTATAAAAAGAAATAACACATAATTTTTTTTATTTCTAAATGAGAATAAGGTACCGTGATTACTAAAGATCTTCCTTTATGCCTTGGCTGCATCCATTCAGGACCAATTTTGAAGATTTCAAAAGAAAAATTTCTTTGTATCTCTGGATAATCTGCTATCTAATAAACTGGTAAGTCGATCTATTACTTCTTATCTGGTTATATGCTGAATTACTCTTCTTAAACTCAATAAACGTACTTCTCTGCCAATATACTGCTATACTTCCGCTTTTCAAGACTTTATATTTACTTAAAAATCAAATTCTCTTCTTACCATTACTTCTTCTTAACTTTGACAATAATCTTAATTTGATTCAACCTTTATTTGTTGAATATTTTACAAAAAAAACTCAAAATTTCAACAGGAGAAAATTTATTACGTGTGACTTCTTTTACAGCAAAAAACAAGAGAGCTTTCAATTAATAAACAAACTAACAATTGAATTCTTCTAACAAACTTAAACTATACCTACATATTTCCTTTCTTTTTACCTACTTGATTATATGTCCAATAAATTAAAATTTGAATACTTGATTCATTACTCTGATTTGTACAATTTCTGTTATGTCAAAATCCCATTAGATTCATAATGAATTTACAATTTCTTATTTTCTTAATTATTGTCTAATATACATTTAAATTTCAGAATTTTTCATTTCCTCAAACGTGAAACCAATAACAAACAAATATTATGGCTTTAAAAATTGATATTGCATATTTTAAACGTAAGTATTTCTTTATTCCGTCCGTGAATTAAATTATTTTATATTAGAAATTATGTATCTTTAATATTTATGTTTTAACATTTATTTTTCTTGTTTTATTTAATTGTAATTATTTAATTTAAATTATTTCAAATTAACAAAATGTATCATTAAAATTTATATATATTTTTTTATATTTAATTTTCTTGTTTTACTTAAACGTGATTATTTTAATTTAAATTATGTCAACTAATTAGATAAATTTTTAAAATAGATATATCTTAAATATCTAATCTTATATTCGATTTTCTTATTTTGATTTTCCTTTTTTAGGAATGAAGAGAATAATTCTTAAAATACTGAAGAAAATTAGAACGAATTATACAAATTCTAATTCTTTGTACTCCACCCTGGGATCAAGAATATTTTCCTTTTTTTTTATTTAATCATTATTTTATTTAATTTATTTTATTAAATATAGCATATAATCTCATATCATCTCAATATATAATTATATATATCAATATTCCTCGGTTTTGAAATTAAAAAAAATATATATATCTTATACATTTATTTAACTATCTACTGCCAAATTAAGTTTCCTTTGTACATAAAAAAGTTATCAATGAATTTAGACCACAAGTCCATAACAATTAATAGTGTATGTTATTATCTAGAACGATACCTGTTAATTGCTAATTAAATGAAGAGAGGAATCCATTAGACTAAATTATATCATGTTAAAACAATTAATGATTTCACATAACACAAAGTTTTTATAACATACGGAACAATTATTATAAAATGCATTTGGGGCGGAACTAAATCGTTCATGATAATGAACTTTTGAAGCCTTCCAGAGGCGCTACAAGGGTATCATACACCTCTAAGTATTAAGTTTATTCTATACGAATTTCGGTTCTACAGGAATTATAGGTCTCCCACTTCTATTTTCTTAAGAAATCTTTTCATTTTTATAGTCCGATAGTCTTTGTTTCCAATATTCTTTTCGGGCTAATCTGTATTTGAGCTGCAGATGATCTCAAGATAAGATCGGCTCACGTATGGCAGCACGTTTTCAAAATAGCTATTGGCGCTATTGCAAACGTTGTTAAAAGCTCTTACAAAGATCAAATTTCGATTCCATGAATCAAAGAAGGGTCAGAAGTACAAGCTGATGTGCTGTTAGGAATTTCTTATTAGGCTTACCCTGGACTAAGTTTTACATGGAATAATAAAAATAATAAAAAACTCTAAGCATCGTCAGATCGATTGACATATATGTCGCTTATTGAAGCGAAACATGTCATCAATTTAAAAAATATAAAAATTTTTAATAAAAAGTGAAAGTTATATAAAAAACTAAGAGTTTTTGAAGTAAAACTTCTTTAGCGACACTAGGAGTAAAAAAGTTATTCTAACGGACGTGACGTCATTCTAATAACAGAAACCGGAAACAAAACCTAATACTGACACGATTTTGCATGGGCGCCGGCAGCAGGGTGCAAGAGGGTGCGCTTGCACCCCCCTGCTATGAAAGAAAATACCTGAATTTACCAGAAAATTATATATTTTTTTAATTTTTTTATTAAATTATTGTTTGAATAAAAACTAAAGGCGTCGCGGTTGTTGTCCAAATCATTCTACATTCTATATATATTAGATCATAATCGTGTGTAGATGCAGATGTACCTCCCTGAAAATAATCCTGGCTGCGCTCATGCGATTCTGCCTACTATATTAAATGAAATTAAATCTGTAATTGTATGAATTGACAGCTTGTTATCTTGTCAACCAAAATACATTGCGTAAATAATTTAAATTTGTGTATAAAGTGTTTGTATTAAATATGAATAAACAAAGTGGATTTATTAATGAAGAAAGTGATGAAAAAATATTGAATGAAAACAGTGAGTACCTACTCTGTATGCATACATTTTATTTTTGGTGTGTAATTACACTATTTATTCCTAATTATTTATACCTATTATTTATACCTAGCTATTTTCGTTTTATAGGTTTAAAGAGCTAAGAGCTAAAAAGAAAAAGAAATTGTGAACGTCAAAAGGCATATTATAAGCGCCAGAAAGATTTGAAGAAAAATGAAAAAAGACGAGACAGCGACATTTATTATGATTTGATTAAGTAAGTTTATATACATACATACATATTACGATAGTAAAGAAGCATGTTGCACGTTTTTGTTCATAAAATAATAATATTCGACATGTTTTAACACTTGCTTATACTTATTTTAGGTTTGGTTAGGTAGCCATAAAGGCCATAAAACCACTAGTCAGGATGGCTGATCTTTTACCAGCAATAACAGATCCTTCGTAGGACTGAAGAAAACAAACTCAACTCAGGATTTTAAATTTTATGGAATATGCTATAAAATGCTACAAAATGAAATGGTTATCTAACTATCGAAGGCTCTTGTGTTGTGTTGTATTACAATAAGGTAGATACAGCTACAAAATCACACATTCTAAACGTAATATGTGTATATTTTTAATAGTGTTTACCTATTATTAAAGCAAAACTTCTTTAGGCGCGACTAGGGGTAACTCTAACGTTAGATTCTAACGGAAGATTCTGATGGAAGTAACGGTGTGATTTCAGCTATGGGAGGAGCTTAAATTTTCAAAATTTTCAAACGGTTTCAAATACATTAATGTTATTTAGAGAGTAAAATCTATGTTTCACATTTTAGTTTTCATAAACCTATTATTTCATATATAAAAAATAATGATAATTTTCAAATTCCAATTTCTAATATAAATATAACATCTCATTTTTTGTAAGGTATATAGGCAATAAATATGATTGAATTGTAATTAAATATTTATTTTCCGATACGTACGTCAACAAGTTTTACTTCAATCGCGCGTAAAGGTTACACGCACACTCTTTTTTATTATTTTTATTATTCCTAATAAAATGAACTTTCAAATAGTAAGGGTCAGTACAATTAATTTAAGTTTTACATGTCTTAAGATAAGTGCCATATATTCGTGGAATGACTTTAATATGCATGGCGCGTAAGGAATCCTGTAATCCTGATTTCTGATTTTTTTCTAATCTATTTATCATCACTGCTTCATAGTATATCTTCCTTTGTCGCTCCTTTCCGTTTTCCCAACTGCTCCTTCAAACAACAGACTTTTGGCCCATTTCCCATATTCTATAATAATGATAAATGTTTTGTTTTTTTTCGCTGTAATTTCTTATTTTTCATACACCGCAATTTTTAGCGGTACGTTCGCTTTTATTTTATCCTGTTTTCGCTTAGATATAAAATGACTTTCATTGTTGTTGCTTATACATATTGAAATGGATCCTCCTTCCGGAACACCCTCCTTTAATACAATTCTCGGTCGCGGATTCCAATATTTCCAAATTGCTAGTGACAAAAATAAAATAAAAAATTTAGTATCCCGATGCCTTATTACCTACACAATAAAAAAAATAACTTCCTTTCTATCTCTGCTTGGTCTTCAATCCAGGTCTCTATTTATTAGCTCCTTTATTCTGCTTTTCTATACCTTCTATCTCGTTCTTTCTGCTCTGCTCTGATTTCTGGTATTTGCCTCTGTACTAATCTGGTTTCAATCTTTTTTCTTCTTCAATATATTTTTCTTTTTTATTTTAATTTATATGCTTTTTGTTTAAATCAAATTTCTTGTTAAACTAGTATATTTCATTCTTCGTATTACATTTTTTAAATATACAAATTTCATTACTGACAATTATCAGTTTATCTTAAGACAATTCAATCAATAATCCTAAAAATTTCCAAAACAACTTATAAACTAAACAAAAACAATCAAAATACAAAAATACTTAATCTAGACAACCAATTTACAAATAATGGATCACGTTCCAACATTCCATTGAAGGAACATGTACCATGAAGAAAGATCATCAATATATATTCACATTCACACATAAACCAGGTGTCCAAAAATGACGCATTTAGACTTAAAAAGATGATTTCTCACAAAATCGTTGCAGGGTGTAAAAAAATAGATTTTCTTAAATCAATTTTCGATTGTTTTTAATTCTCCACATATATTTTTACTGGTGCCTTGGTGTCCATTTAGATATATCAATACTCTAGTCTAGTCCCAAATGGTCTAACTTGATCTTAACCCTCAATGTATGACCTACAACTTTTTTGTTTCCTAGAGTAGGCTGGCCCGATCACCCGACTTGAACTCGATCGACTTTCTTCTATATAAAGTTACTGGTTTACAGAACTCCAATAAATTTTGAGAATTTATATAAGGTTTGTTCCAACCGTGTTATTTTGTAGCGTTTCGAAACGGTTACAGAATTACTTTTACTGATTTAATGCGCAACTGCTAACTTTGTACGATTCCATGACGATCCGGAAATCTAAATGTGTTGGAACGTTTTTGTTATCACATTGTGATCGTTTCTTCTTTTTTAAGCAGTTTTTGTGTTAACTGCAAGTAAATTTATTTGGTATAAAATAATTGTGAATATTATGGATAACATGGATGGTGATTATAAATTAGTCTTTTAATACATTTTATTAATAATTTATTGTTTTGTATATTTAGAATTAGACGACCTTATTGTTAAACCAAGTACATCTGATCAACAAATAAAATAAGATTTTAAATAGAACTAAAATCAAACCAAATTATTAATTGACTCTTATGAAAAATAGAAAAATAGGTTGGGCACCATTGATTGAATTAAATAAGAAATGTTTAAAAAAACAGTAGTTTTATATTGTTACCCAAATAATATTGGTTTTTGACACGTGCTTCATATAAATCTTCATCTTGAAATAGAACAAATTCTCAAAATAAATAATAAAAATTAAAATATTCTATAGAAATAACTACTAATACAAAAAGTTCAAATATACAGAGAAACAACAGATCAAATTCACAGCGTACGCAAAGTTCATAACCACAACATCTAAAGCTATCAAGTATCAACGAACAAATGAATAAAAAAGTTACTCTGAGCAACTCGATCCAATCAGTTTCTACTCACCAAGTACTGAAATGACGGTGCATAACACGATTCACAAAACGATAACGAGTAGGTTGGAACACGGATATATACGGTACACTGTACGGTAATAACGCGGTTGGAACGTTTGTTTCGAAATGCGCATGACTGTTGTCGTACAATGTACGGTTTTCTGTGTGGTTGGAACAAACCTATGGGTACCTATCTCTCTTTTCCATGTGGTTTTTATTACTAACAAATCATACTTTTTATCGTTTTTATTGTATTAACAAAGTTAAAGTACGCAAGAATATAATTTTGATCATTAAGTATATAATAATTGTATGATAATTTGTTAGATGCATTTAAGAGCATAGAAATACTTAACTGTAAAAATAGTTTAAACAGTGACAAATGGTTTATTCCCTGCTTTATAAATAGTTTGTTGGAGTGATTATCTCGCCCACCATATAAGCGTAGCAAGAAGATAACAAAATTGATACTAGTAAAAAACTGTTTTTATTTCATAAATAGATAGATATAGTAGATTCTGATAGCGTACTGAAAACATAAGAATAATTAACATCCGTAATTTTGTATCCAGAAAGTGTACTTCTCGTTTACCCGAAGAAGTAACTTGGACCTATACCGGTACTGCTCCGATTTGCTTTATTTAACGACAATTTCCTGTCCATAGATTCTATATAAAAGTATTTTCAACCAGATCTGTAAACTAATGTATTTTATCTCTCTCTAACTAGCTATCCCTTCTCCGAACAAAAAGACAGAAACAGACCTAAAAATTTAAGAGAGTCCCACTACTGTCCTAAACGAAACGTTCAATCTATTTTATATGAAAGTCTATTCGTGCTTATAAAGCAACTAGTTTCGTTCCAGGAATGATAAAATTTTCACGATATTGTGTCAACACGTTTTCAACACACGAGAAGGCATCGTTAGCGCAGTTTTAAATTAACGCACGAAAGAGTATCGTTTAGGCGACTTGAACGACCGCGTAATGTACCTACGTACAAGTTCTAGTGGTAAAGACACCAGGTATGAACGTTCTTACTGATTCATCTACTGCTGTTAAAACTAGTAGTCTTCTTATAATCGGGAGATATCGAGCAATCCATCTACGCCTCTTATACGCCCAGAGTATTACAAGCTCCCATGACACAATCCTCAGAAAATTATTCGGAAGGAATCCTCCACTTCCACGGGCATCCATAGTGTCTCATCAGACCTCCTACGAAGACATCCTGACTTCCTCCCTGCTTGATCGACCGCCTAGCGTATGAGATCAAGAAAGAGTACCGTATTACTAGCTCCCATGACACGAACGTCAAAGAGCAGAATCCTCAGCTAATTCATCACAAAGACTCCTTCACCGAGACCCGTGACACCACTTCTACGGACAATCAGGAAGCCTGCTAAGTGTATATATCTTTTAAACCTGACCTCATACGAAGACTTCTGACATCATCAATCCTGCTCATCTCCAGAGATACGCTCTGGAAGCTCATGCCAAAAACAGCCATTTAACTCTACGAAGACCACCAAATTGACGCAACCTTCGTGATTATTTTATAATTTCTAATAATTATTTAATTTTAGTTGATTATGTAAATAACAAAAAAAAAATATCTTTTTAATAAAACCATTCAACAAATAAGCTAAAATAGTAAACTATTACTAATCAGAGACAGTGCTATAAATGACAAGAATGATGAGAATGATAAGAATGGCAAGAATTACACGACACAATTGACAATCAGAGACTCGTTAAGTTTGTGGAATTTAATAACAAATTTTTTAAATTTTTTTCTAATAGCTTAATCAATTTCCCATTACTTGTGGACAAAATCCCCGATATTCTTGTTACTTGTGGAATTTGGTTTCCCCAAAATATAAAGGTAGAAAAATCTTAGATTATTGAGCTGCTCTAAATTCATTTTAGCTATTTTCTCGAGTCAAAGAGCAGCTAGAAAAATGTTTTAGGTATCATTCAATTGCCCTTTACTTGTGGATTTTTTATCTTTACATATAATAAAACTGTAGAAATGTATATGTTTGTGCGCGCATCACATGAAAACTACTGATCCTATTCGAATGCGGTTTTCAAAGACGTATTTGTCTTCTTTCAACTTAACATCTGGTGTATAGAATTTTCTCCACCCCCCCCCCCTTTAACGGTGTGAGGAAAGCAATTTTTATACAAAAATCAACACGCTACGCGAACGACGTCGCGGGTACATCGAAATAGAACCCAAAAATGTGGTTAGATTTTTTTGTCTGTCTGTCTGTATGTTTGTGCGCGCATCACATGAAAACTACTGATCCGATTCGAATGCGGTTTTCACAGATGTATTTGTCTTCTTTCAACTTAACATCTGGTGTATAAAAATTTCTCTCCCATTCCTTAAATGGGGTGGGCTAAGAAATTTTTATACAACTATCACACGCCACTCGAACGACGTTGCGAGTACAACTAGTATGTTAATAAAAAAGTAAAACTCTAATAAAAAATTAAGTATATCTAAATCAAAATTAAAAGAAAACAAATCAACGGGTTGTATCACAAACCACCTATACTCATAGGGTATGTTATTTGTGGGTTGTATACAAGAGTATTAACTCATGTGTTTTGTCTTAAGACTATAGTGTATAGCAATTTGTGACAAATGATCATAAAACAGCAAAGTAAGTAGTTTTGGGAATTACGGATTTATTCATGATATGCTATCAACTTTCTTAACACTTTAGCACGTAATGCGTTGCCTATTTTAATGGCGCAAGGGTCACAGAGCCATCTATCAGTTGAAAGAGAACTTAACAAAAAAGATTTGTCGTCTTCCAAAAGAAATTAACCCCCCCAGGACTTTTTTATAATTTTCATTTAGCTCAAGAACCTGAGAATTTTCTACCCCATTATTTTGGGAACCCAAATTCCGCAAGTAAGAAGAAGGTTGGGGACGTTATCCGCAAATAATAATAATACCAAATACGTGTCTTAAGCAAATTTTTACATTCGTCATTGCAACTGATATTTTCCAACCCAGCTGTGAGGGGAAATTATATTCTTGATAATTGATAATATTTTTATCGATTTTATATCTTTTTATATAAAATTTGTATAGACGACACATAATACATTTAAAGTTTTCAAGTACAGGTGGTGCCATCTATAACTATACAGTCGAACCATATACCACTCACTACAGATTGTTTTTTATGCCTTCCAGTTGTTAAATAAAGAACCATTAGATAGCGCTCTATTACTTGTAATGAGTTTATTTTAGAAAAATTGGTATTGTTAAAAATAATTGAACATACTCATATTTTTCTGACCCCAATGTGCATATTTGCATTAATTTTACAATTGGTAATTTAAATTTTAATGTTTTTGGTTATTATTCTGTCAAAAGTATTAAATATAGAATTATTTGATTTACGCATGAACGAACGTTACACGACACTCCCAAGCCCAAGCGACCGTTATAAGTATGCCGTCATGGTCAGGAACTAGGGTGAAGTGGAGCAAATTCTTTCCATATCATCAACTCTGGACCAGACCTTTTTTCTATATTATATGCTTCAATAACTTCATTAATAATTTTCTTTATTATCAATAGGATAATTTAGGTTTGATGTGTAGAACTAAAAAACTTATCGGAAAATTTGTAGTATACTCTTTCCAATCTAAATGTGAAATTTTTTGCTCTTTGTCGGTTTTTAAATGCCTTTGATGGCAATGCCGACCATTGGCGTGGAATTAAATAAAAAGGGTTCATAAATTTTTATTAATTTTTGTTTTAAATTTCAAAAGAAAAACGGATTTTATATATTTGTAAATTTTGTATCAATTTGAAAATTGTCAAATAACAAATTAATTCTTTCAAATTAAAACTTGTTAATTTTAGTTATTAATAAGAACATTTGACTCATTATTCAAATAGTACATAACTCATAATATTTTTATAACAATTGTCTACAAATAATACTCATTTTGTCAGACAATCTTAAAAGATTGTCTGTCCAGCAAGGACCACGAGGAGGTATGAGCCTTCCTTGCCTGAAAAGGAAAGGGTTGGGTATGTTAGTAAGAATATAAAATTAGTTTGTTTTTGAAAACAAGTTTTCAAGATACATCACGATAGCTGTAAAGGAAATTGGTTGGAATGACTACTAAGAATTGTCAGAGTCTTCTGAAGTAGAATCGTTTCCAGGTTGAATAACTAATGGTGCTATTGGCGGTAAAACAGGATATTCCTTTTCTATTTTTATAACATGTGTTTTGCAATTTTTCCGTACATCGCTATTAATGCCACTAATTACCTCTCGAATATTATCAAGAACAACTGCGCTTAAGGTTGGTGACTGATTATATTTTCGTAAACGTTTCTTTACAGTACTCCAAACCATTTTGATTGGATTAAAAATACAGTAGTAAGGAGGTAAACGCAAAAGGGTATGACCATGTCTGCTGCAAATGGTGTCAATGACGTATTCATTTTTAAAATTCTGACTTTTGATCATTCTTATTAATTCCTTCTTTACTGGAACCTTTTTAGGAACATCGATATTTTTGATTGCCATAAGTCTTAAAATTTCATTCTTTTTTTGTGTTATTAGGTATTTTGTTTAATATGCGGAAATGATACGACGCATTGTCCATAACAATTACTGAATTGTAAGAAAACCCAATAGATAGTGTTGAATTTCGATTCATAAATAAATAAATAAATAAACGAAAAACTAACAGAAAGTGGGAAATTAAAAACAGAAAAAATAAAGTCTAAAAAAAATACCTTTCTAAATCAAATAATATAACGCCACCGTAAGGTGGCGCAGTTATTATCTTATATATTTAAACGAGAAATTCTTACTATATTAAGTACTGTCAAGCCACCGTAATATATAATATATCTAATATAAAATATCAATAAAAATCAATCACGCTACTGTGTACTGTAATGGGGAAGAAGACTATTGGCGGTATTTGACTCTTGTCGCATTTTGCAATTTTCCTCTTTGAAGTTTCGTTTGATGTACAGCGCGCCGTCGGCATTTGTTTACGTTAATATCAATGGGTTACGAACCGACTTGAAAATCGGACAGTAAATACACAATGTTGCCGGTATTTAAAAATGTCTTTAAGTATAAGTAATATATACAAAATTGATATCATTAGAAGTGAAAACTGTTTAAATATGAAGAACCTAGTTAATTAATTTAAGTATATATTTTGTAAGAATATTTTTATATTATCTTTCTAAGAGTCATTGACGAACAATTGAATAGTAAAGTAGAGATAAAATTTTCAAAATATATAAACTTAGGAATATTCGGAAATACATCTGACAACCTAGATTCGAAAGTCGGTTCCTTTGTTGAGGTTAGAAGGCGTGGTTTTCTTTTCACATTAACATTAGTTAAACTATACTATTTTTGTATTTCTCAATTACTATCAAAAACATAAATAATCACAAAATGTAAATTTTTGATAATTAAACTTTAACTCCTTAATATTGTCTGTCTGTTTTTTATATAAGAACGGCCGGAGAAAGGTATATATTTTCATGTATTCATTGGGGCTTTTTTAAAATATAAATAAGATATCTAAAAAAAACGGCCAAGTACAATCCGGACTTGCCCTTAAAGGGTTCCGTACCAATATCGAGTAAAAGAATCACGTTTGTTGTATGTAAGCTCCCCTAAATATTTATTTTATTCTGTTTTATAGGATTTGTCATTTTACACGTCTTTTTATGAGTTCTATCGATTTTTTTATAATTATCAGCTTTTCTTTACAATTTTCAACATTTTTTTTTTGTTATTTTCGTCAGTTTTTTAACCATTTTCATCAATTTTTTAAGATTTTCAAGAATTTCTGACAATTTTTCACATTTTTCAAGATTTCTGTATAACTTTCGACTTTTTTTTAATACCTTTCACCAATTTTTAGAAATTTTTTTAAATATTTTTCATATTTTTCAGCAATTTAATAATTTTTTCACGATTTCCAAGAATCTTTCTGGATTTTTAACATTTTTTCAGGATTTTTGTCAATTTTTCACGAATGTCTACATTTTTTCTCAATTTTTAAAGGTTTTTTACCATTTTATAAATTTTTTAAGATTTTCAGGAATTATTTACGTTATTTAAGATTTCTTTATAAACGTTTTTTCACCATTCTCAAAATTTTTAATTTTTTTTACGTTTTTAGTTGAATTCTAATTAACCATGAAACACGTGTTCAATGAAATATTTTTAAGAGTCTGTCTTTCATTTTTTTACAAAAATAGTTGCTGATTTAAAGATTTTTTCATACAAACTTTCAACCCCTATTTCACCCCTTCAGAGTTAAAATTTTTCCAAATCCTTTTTTGGTGGGTGTTCACATTATAAAAAAAACATCTGTCGAAATTTTACGTTTCTAATATCAGCGGTTACGGCTGTGTGTGCGTCTATACCTCAGTCCTCAGTCAGTTGGTACTTCTCCTTTTATATAACTGTTGATTTACGGCTAAGCTTATGCTCTATTTGAAATATCATCACACGATTCTTTACTTTTTTTTAATTTTTTCAGTATATTTAAAAATAATAATATAAACAGGTTACAAAATTTCACTATACTTTGGTTTTATAAATAATTTGTCAATAATGTTTATATTTTTAAATTAAATGTATAATTTGGCATCTCATTTTATATATCCAGCATTCTCCTATATCAGCTTAAAGTATATAAATTTTATGCAAAGTATATAGCTCAGAGAATGACACTTCTACTTTTTATAACGTAATCTAATATTTGTTTCAAAATATTTATTTCCTTATAATTCCCGTATGCTTAACATCCTTTTATATACCCTATCACATTATATTATCATAGCTTATTTGTAAAATATTAAGGTCAAGTTGAGCTTTATCAGAAATCTAGACTTATATAGGCACTTATATTTATCTTTTTATTTCCTTTTTCCGTATTATTATGCAACAATTCATATAATATTATCATTATACCGAAGACTAAAAATACATTGGTTGACGATTCACAGAAATTGTACCTTGTAGGCAAACGTAATACAAAGAAAAATAGTGTACTAATAAGGAGAGACAAAATGAATTTATAATACACTATAATGGACAAAAAAAAATGAGTTAAGGATCACTATTAGGTGATAATTTAACCCAAATAAATGATAGAAATTCTAATATAATATAAGTTTCAGAAACGGGTATGACTTCCTCTTACATTTATTACGTTTAGAAACTGACGACGTGGCATGCTATTGATTAAATGAAAAATTGCCATTCTTCAAGCAAAGCATCGGTAAGTTGTTGCGTATTTCGCATTTGTCTCTGCTTCATTCGTTTCCTAACTCTCTCCACAGATGTTCTATGGGATTTAAATCCGGACTATTGGGTGATCAATCCATGACATCAGGACGGGCATTATCCTGTTGGAAAATAAAATTTTCACCATACATTTGAGGAGGTCCATGCGCTACGAATCATTGAATGCTATAGACCAGTGATTCTCAAAGTAGTTCAGATGGATCACCAAGGGTCTGTACTGGAAGTATTCTTTGGTGAAAGCCTTTAGGAACTCTACCGTTTTTTACTTTACCACTTCCATCAACTCAAATCGAGTCCCTTCCGAAGCACAATTGGGTTGATTTTGATCACTGTTTCTGGAGTTGAAACAGTAACTGGGCGATCTGGGATCTGGTCATCTTCAGTGCTCTCTTGGCCCTCACTGCAGCGCTTGTACCACTCAAAAATGCGCTCACGAGATAGAGAATTGTCCCCATAGGCCTCTTACTTAGGTATAGCACTCACTGTTTTTCGTCACTCATGGTTTTCGGCTCGAGAAAAAAACTTTTTGGATACAAACCCGTACTGCACAAATACTATAATAGTGACAAAAACGTGATTTTGTACTTGCATAGAGAAGACTTCTAGATACCCAACGCACAACTTGTTTTTTCCCCAACCCTCTAGGGCGCCCTCTAGGCATGCTGTCTCGTTACTTAATAGCCAGACGTATATTAAAGTTACAATCCAAGTTACACATCGTAGCAATTATAATCATAACGATGAAACAAAAAAATAAAATATGCATAACACAGCCAAAAGACCCGCAGAAAAAACACTATACAGCTAAGACAATCAAATTACCAGATACACAAATAAAGAATAATCAAATTTTCTATTTCATACTGGTAACAATATGGAAATATATGCAAATTCAGGAAACATTGTATATACACAAAATAATTATGTTTCGTAAAAAGGGAATTTAGAATTAACCAAATTAGTCTATTTATACTAATATTTCTCCCCTTGCTGTACATTTTGATTTATTCTTGTTTTTCGTATTATTTTATCAGATGTGCAAAATTAGGGTATAAAATGTTTACGTGTTACACGCACAAAAAGCAAATATGCAAATACGAGTTTTACAAAAACTTTTACAAATATTTCATAATACTTATATATGGTACGAGATATATCGACCAAGGCTCGGTTTCCAAAAATGGCATATACAAGTTTTTAATTTAAAAGATTTCTTATCCATATTAAAGCAGTAAACCCTATTTCGTAACACTTTCATGTATTCGTACCACGGAGATGAAATGTATGTTGATTTGTGGTTTTCTAATTATGATTCATCGTTTACGGAGAAAGTAGGTAATGGAAAAAAATCAAAATAGGGAAAACGTATGTATAGCTAATAGCCCTTAAATGCTATAATTTGAATCTAATTGAAAATATTACAAATTATATAAAAGATTTTAACTAATAGAAACCAACTATTCAACAAGTAAACAACATTATTTAATAAATATTAACTTCACCATGACCTACAGGTAATTTAAAAATATTGTGAAGGATAGTGATATTGATAAATTGTGTTTATTGATAAAACAAGGCTACAGAAGTTCATAATCAATTCAAATATAAGTTATGATAAGAAATATTGCAAATTGTATAAAATTTACCCTGAAAAACAATACATCTTATGACCATATGTTGTTCAACCCACATACGAGAGCAAAAACACTTTCAAAGACCATAAATGGTGTGCTCTGACGCCCCGCATCCTTCGTAGAGGTCGACCAGAATGGTCTTTTAAATTGATCATTGGCTTTATTCAAAGGCGTACTTGCATCTGCTACGTATTTAGTATTAAAGTACCGTTTCAACGTAATAGAAGATAACTACCATCGATCAAAATCATTTAAACTTACAAAAAGACCATATTGAAAGTGATGGAAAAATATGGAATGAACGAATAAAAAGAAATCCAAATAAGTAAAAATATGCTAATAAATAATATAAAAGCAGGTATTTCATCTACAATTTTATCGTGAAAAAGTTCATGAATTTATTCAAGGTTACTGTTTTATATGCCATTTTCAGTTTTCGTTCAACTTTTCTCCAACTTTCGGAATTAGAATGTTCTAATTTTCATTAAATATTATCATTGGAGTGCCAAACTTATAAAATAACAACAAATAAACGTAATGTTAATGTCACGTTTGTGTGAATTTTTTATTATTAATATTTTATTGGTATTTGGTATGTCGAGTATGTGTGAGTATCAAATTCGAATTCAAATCGTTTATTGAAGTTATACTTCTATTTATGCACTGGATTTGTGTGGGGTTAAATGGCAAAAATCATTACATATGTAATGGTGTGAGTAAGAGAGAGACAGAAACACATATAAGGTATCAGTACATTGAAAAGAGATAGATATACAAAAAACAATCTGAGCTAATGTTTTGGAATATCATAGTGACGTATTACATTGTGTTTGACAGATTACTTTATAATTCTGTCACGTAAGTAAACATATAAAGTTTGGTATTTTATATTAATAATATTAATCATAATATTCAGTAATGAGTAATGTATTGTAGTCCATACTACCGTCACATGGTTGCATTATATTTTGCACTATGGGGTTTTGTAAACATTTTTTTTGTACATTGATCGTTTTACTGTTTAGTTTTTGTGTTTGAAGTAAGGACACACATCAACTGGTCTTATTTTTCTAAGTATTTATTTAATTGAATACAGTTAATTAAAAAAAAAAATATTTCTATTTGCCTGTGTTTGTAGTTATTAAGTTTTATTAGTTAACAGTGATGCCATTGATATATATTTGATGGCGCCGAGTGATGATGATATAAATGTGAAAATTACATGCGCGAGTTGTAAACGATCTCTAAAAGGCGAATTAAAATGTACAAAATGTGAAAAACAGTATCATCTTGCTTGCCTAGTTCGTCTAAGAGGCGCAAAAGTGGTTGGTCAAAATTTAATCATCTGTCCATCATGTGCTGAAACTGAAAATGATGGCGACCATGCGTCATAATATAAAAAACAGTGCTATTTATTTTGTCGAGCACTTTCTTTTAACAGAAGAGGTTCAGCATCTAAGTGTCTTTGGTTATGACCCGACTTCTTATTTTTGTCGTGTACAGAATAAACGTGGTGGAGCTATGATTTTGGCAAAACATGGTATGGAGGTAAATCCTTTAAAAATGATCGAAAACTTATCAGTTGAAGGACCAAACACCTGCTACTTAAGACGGACCTCGTCTCCAGGAAATGTTATGCAAATTTGATACAAAGTCAGTGTGTACTCGGTACTAGGAGGTTTTTGAGGTCGCTGAACACGAATATCATATAATGATTTTGCTTAATCATTCGCATAAAAATTTATGAATCCGGGCGCGTGCATAGAAGTATAATTTCCGCCGGCAGTCCCACTGACTGCCACACTCTTTTTTTGTCACAACTAATATTAAATAGTTAAATATTACAATATATGTAATTAAAGATAACATTATAGTAAAATAGGATCCCACCAAAAACATTTTCATGTAAAATGTTGCCAAGACGAGCCCATATGACTCGCACTGTCAAAAAGTTATCAGATCTCATGTAGAGCCAAGCTTCTAATACTACACGCCCTAACTCTACAAGGCCTAACTTCACAAACTCTACACCTTAGTCAAAATATGTGGCTTGGCCATTTCGCTACATTCACATCGGCGTAAGGTGAAAAATCAATTCACTGTTCATTACTTTTGTGTTATACAATAGTTCTTGTAGTAACGAACATGAAAATGTTTTTGGTGGGATTTCATTTCTTTTTGTAAGTTGTTTGTAACAATTTTTTTTTTTATTTATGTCTAAGACAATCGACAATCAACAAGACAAGACAATCGACGCGCTCGCTGTCAAGGACAATTTTTTTTTATTTTTAGCTACTGTGTGGACGTAAGAGGCAGGAGACGTTCGCACACTTCTATTCATTCATATTTATATGATCTGATCTGAAGTATATGTCTCTCAATATATGTCGATATGTCTCAATATATGTCGATTAATTTTTTTTTTTTTTTTTTTTTTAACAAGGAGTACCTATACATATATATATATATATATATATATCTGGGGCACCAAGTTTTAAAATTGGATTATTAAATTAGACCTCTAGCGTCATCAAAATTTAATTTAAAATTACAGGTCTCATACAAACTCCCATCCCCTAGTTTAAGGGGTTGGGGGATGAAAGTTACAAGTTTTATAATTTTTTTGTTGTTTGTGTGCTAATACTAGCTTACATACAAAATTTCAGCTTTCTAGGACATTAGGAAATACCTTAATAATTTTGATGATCATCAGTGAGTCAGTGACGAAATCAGCGTTTTTTTAGATATAAATAAAATCTGAAGTATAAAAGCTAATGTAATTAAAACTTAATATGTTCAATAAGTCCGCTATTGACAATATATCCCGAAAATTTTGTTGATCTAGCATAATCCAAACCCAAGTTATGAGGGTTCAAAAAAACGACGAAGCGCTTCGAGAAAAGGTAGGTATATAGTGCCCGTGCGCTTCGCTTGGCTCGTCTTGGCGGGGGCACTACCGTGCCCCCAGATTAACTCTCGATTAGGAAACCAAAAGCATAGGTCCATAGGGACTTATGTGAGAAAACCATAACTGTACGGCCACAACGGAGCACCGACCATCGCTCCGCACATAGGTTGGAGCTAAGGTCTGATACTTGGTGCCAGGCTAAAACTGAGCTTAGTATTTTTTTTACCCTCGACCATGGAACCATGAGTCTTTCTTCAGATCCAATTGGCTGACGATGGCAATTCTGGTAATTTTTGTTTAGTTTATCTCCAAACTCGTTTAAAATATAATCAAAAGTTTCTTTTTTCATTATCATGTAGTCAAAAAACGCCCGGATCTTTTCTTAAATCTTGATATAGATGATGAAATTCTCCATACAACATACGTTTTTTGTTTAAGGGAAGCACTTTCGTCTTTTGAGATCCTTTATATAGGTACCACTTTTTAGCACTTGAATTCAAAATAATATCTTCCTCGTCCGAAGAAGAGGATGTTAATAGACGATTGTTCACGCACTGGCGCAAAAGTGCGGTGCTCCAAGCCTCAATGTGACCACAGGTGCGCGTGGGTCAGAGCGAGGGTCAGAGCAAAGGTCCAGGGTATTATGCTATGGTCTAGGGTCGATGGTCCCCGTTGTGTCCATACCCTTACAAGAAGAACAATACAAAATCTATAACTAAGAACTTAACTACGTTATGCCTCATGTAAAAACAATTTAGATTTAAGAGGACGGGAGCGCTTGCGGGGTTCCAACAGAGGAGTCAACTAAAAAATATTGATATGTATCGACGAGGACGCGAAATATAACTTTTCATAACAATAACTGAGCTTTAAAAAGTTTATTTTTTATATGTTTTGAATAAACATTAAAACTTTTATTTTTGGGTAGATCATTCCAAATTTCTATGGCTGAAAAAATAAACGATTTTTGGAAAGAGACGGGTGTATGCCGTGGTAAGATGAACTTCTAATTGTTCCTTGTTCTATTTGAAAGTGACAAATTTGTTAGCTAAATAAGCGGGTCTACCATTTTTTATTACTCTATAGACAAAAGAATAAGACATACGCATTTTACGACGATTATATAATATACTAGCTGTACCCGGCGCGCGTTGCTACGCCAACAACTAAAATAAATTTAGGAAAAATAAAAGAGATGAAGAGATAGAGAATGAAAAAAGTTTATAGTTTTGTTTTACTTATCGCACCAAAAATATATTTTTCGAACATATATTTATATGAAATCGTATAGATATCTATTAATCAGTATTGAATTTGATACATGGAAGCGCCATCTGGTGGTAACTTCCATTAATACGAATATCATATTCATCTTACTCATTAAAAATACATCATCACACTGATTTTTATGACAATCGGTTGAACGCGACAGAAGTTGCTACTCTGCAGCGCCACCTGGTAGCGAGTGGCATCAATGAGCATATAATAAAAACCTTCCCCGTGGAAAAATACATATAAATACCAATTTTCATGACAATCGGTTGAATGGGACAGAAGTTGCTACTCTGCAGCGCCACCTGGCTGCGAGTGGCATCAATGAGCATATCATACAAACCTTCTCCGTGGAAAAATACATATACATACCAATTTTCATAATAATCGGCACAGTAGTTTTTGAGTCCATTGAGTACATACAGACATACATACATACAGACATACACACATACAGACAAACATTCATTTTTATATATATAGATTAAGAATTTTGTGGCGGTTTAGGTGGGGGGGTAATGTGACTTCTATAGAATATCTCATGCAGCTATTTTTAAGTTTTTGTATTGATTTCTTTGTTTGCCATGTTAGAGAATCTCCATTTACTACATCTGCATAATCTAATAAGTATAATAAGTAGTATATACTCAAAGGTGCGAATCTTTTGATTCCTTTAATCCAGATGCAAATATCCATATAAACTATTGGTCTTTTCGTATGTACGTCCAAATCTTCCTACACTCAATAAAATATCGGTCCAGATATATTAAAATTAGAATTATGAGCAGGCTATTAATATGAGACGAATGAAAGAAGAAATCAAAAGATATTAGATACTAAGAAAAAGACTTGATTTGATATTACAAAGTATCCAAATAGGATCTCTATTAAACAGTCTTATGGATCCACTTTTTGCGCTTCTGTGAAACACCTGAATTGATTAATAAATGAATTTTAAAATGAAAGGGAGTATCTTTGTTTTAACTCGACAGAAACAAAGAATATTTCAACTGTTTTTTCTTCTTAAGGTGCCTAATCCAATTAGTGGATGTTGGCGACAATTCTGGCAAACTCCTCTCGATCTTGTGTGGCTCTAAAAAGTGCATGGGCATCGAGGTTTGTCCAATCCCTTATGTTTTTAAGCCATGATTGTTTTTTTCTTCTGATGCCCCGTTTTCCTTCTATCTTTCCTTCCATTATAAGCTTTAAGAACTGGTACTTGGAATTTCGAAATATATACCCCAGATAAGCAGTTTTTCTTATTTTTATTATTGGCAACAACTCTCTTTCCCTGCTCATTCGATTTAATACTTCAAAATTTGTTGTGTGATCTGTCCAGGGAATTTTAAGTAATCTGTTTGCAACCCAATAAACTGCATAAAACTATCCATCCATCAGAGCGAGGTGCAGAAGAGTACATAGTTTTATTTTATCTCTCTCTAGTTGATCGGTTCATGAACAGTGTATTGATAGGTGCCTCTAGTTAGTATATAATCAAAGGAGTGAATCTTTTCATTCCAAAAATAATCTGGGAGCGAATATGCGTATAAAATGTCGTTTGCTCATCTACACTGCATAAAATATCAGTACAAATACATTAAAAATAGAACTGTTACTATAAAATATTATTATTTCTAATATGAGTACTATAGATATTTATTTATTTTAATGAAAAATAACACATGAGTATTAGTACTTTAACAAAACTAATTCTATTCTAGTTAAATGTATAAATTTGTTAACAGTTCAAAGTAAATTTTAAAATCTTTAATTATATATAGAAGCACGCCTGTGATTATTTTTTTTAAGGTTCAATGATTTTAGTTTCTGGTCTTCAGAACAGAACCAACGGTTGTGTAGGTATCTGCTGATTCTTGAGTACCGTTGTAAAAATAAAGAAGTGTATCATGAATCTGCCAACATTTCTTATTTTTAATCAAATATATGACTTATTATATGATTTTATCTGTAGATATGCAAAATCTTTGTACGTAGGTAGATGAGAAAATGTATTCTGTTATACTTTCGCAAATATGTACGATTTAATTAGCAACAAAATTTTTACCCAAAAGCGGAACAGGGTGTTGCTTTTATACCTGTTAAGTAATATTTAATAGATCTTTAATTACAAGAACTTACTTGACCAATGATAGCAAAGAAAATAGTTTAACCAATCAGAGAAGTTTTATAAAATAAATGACATTGATTATTCATTTAGGTAATTGATTACATTAATGCATTTTATAATGCAAAAATGAATACTCTACCTAATAAATATAATAAAGCTAACAAAATTATCTATATATATATATATATATATATAAATGAATGTTTGTCTGTATGTCTGTATATCTGTATGTACTCAATGAACTCAAAAACTACTGGACCGATTATTATGAAAATTGGTATGTATATGTATTTTTCCACGGAGAAGGTTTGTATGATATGCTTATTGATGCCACTCGTCACCAGGTGGCGCTGCGGAGTAGCAACTTCTGTCCCGTTCAACCGATTGTCATGAAAATTTGTATGTATATGTATTTTTCCACGGAGACACTTTGTATGATATGCACATTGATGCCACTCGCCACCAGGTGGCGCTGCAGAGTAGCAACTTCTGCCCTGTTCAACCGATTGTCATAAAAATTGGTATGCATATGTATTTTCCACGGAGAAGATTTGTATGATATGCTCATTGATGCCACTCGCCACCAGGTGGCGGTGCAGAGTAGCAACTTCTGCTCCGTTCAACCGATTGTCATGAAAATCGGTATGATGATGTATTTTTAATGGGTAAGATGAATATGATATTCGTATTAATGGAAGTTACCACCAGATGGCGCTTCCATGTATCAAGTTCAATACTGATTTTAAAAGATATCTATACGAATTCGTACAAATAAAAGTTCTTAAAATATATTGTTGGTGCGATAAGTAAAACAAAACTATAAACTTTCTTTCCTTCCCTATCTCTTCTTCTCTTTTATTTTTCTTAAATTTATTTTAATAGTTGATGGCGTAGCAACGCGCGCCGGGTACAGCTAGTTATTCAATATAAATAGGTATCTACATAATAATGTAATGTGCGTTTTCATGATGCTAAAGTTTGTTTACTTTAAATATTGATACGGGTGCAATGTAAATTTATGATAACGTTGTTAACAGTTTATTGTTTTGACATTGAAATCTTCAAAATTTAAAAAAAAATTATTTGCAATTTAATTAAACGAAAAATTATCTAGATTTCACTTTTTGGTAAATTTTTTAAAACAGTTCATTCACTGTATATTTAGAGTGCATTTTTAATTTTGGACAAGATTCAAAACAAACAATCTTTTTTTCAAACACTACCTGAATAGTTTTTTGACTTCACAAAACAATGAACTTGGAATAATGCCAAAATCCGCATAGTTTAAATCAGTCAACAACTTTTAAGTGTAAAATAGATCACCTCAGAATTATTTACAAATCGAAACTGATTACTAAACGGAATTTTAATTAAAAATAAAGATAGAATACTCTATAATGAGTGTGGAATGTGCTAAATAATTCCCCAATAGTACAAAAGAGTTACCAATTTTTTTCGTATTGACTTATATAGGTCTTCATGACCACAATGGTAACTAATTATCCAAATAAATATGTAATACTTTTTCTTAAGCCAATTTACCTTCTGAACGATCTCTAAAAGAAATTAAGTTAAATCATTTGCGACAATCTCTGAAGATAGTACAGAAGAGTTACCAAGTTTTTTTTGAATTTATTTTTATGGTCTTTCATGACTAGATAGGTACTCCATGACCTCGAGAAGTAATAGTATTCTTTAAAGTTCTTCTCAAGCCAGTTTAGGTTTTGAACTTTAAAAGAAGTTCAGTTAAATCCATTGCAACAACCTTTAGAGATAAAAGAAGTACAAAAAAATAGTACAGAATAGTAATCAATTTTCTTTGTACTGATTCATATGATCCTCCATGACCTAACTGGTGCTTTATTATCTAAAGAATTGACAGTTTTCTTGAAACATCTTCTCCAACGAATGAAGCCTCTGGGCTTCAAAAGAAGTTCAATTAAAGCTACTCCGACAACCTCTAGAGATAAAAGAAGTATTACAAAGAGTTATCAATTTTCTTTGTATTAATTTATATGGTCCGTAATGACGATATCAATTAAATAAAGTCGTAATAGCCTCCCTTATAAAGTTCTTCTTAAGTTAATTTAGCTTCTGAACTTGAAACGAAGTTAAGTTAAATCTATTGCAAAAACCTCTTGAGATAAAAGAAGTCCTAAAAATAGTACAGATAGTTCCTTTATTTTCAAAATTTATTTATTCATCAATACATGTGTCTTATAGAAGCTCAAAAAATAGACAGAAGCCATTGTATTGCTTTTCGATTGTAATAAAGAATCCGTCTTCAGTCCTTTTCTTAATATCTGATATATCAATAGCCTGTATTTTGCTATGTAAATAGAACCCTTTCAGCATTTACTAACTAGAGGCAGACTTGAATGTTCCGAGTAACGAGAAACTCTCTTTTGCACCATGCTCTGATTGGAGGATAGTTTTGTAAATGCGCATCTGCTACTCGTTAAATTAAATGATAGTGTGGTTATCGTTATCAAAAAAAAATGAGCCCTCGGCGAAGGTTTCTGTGGTTCTCTTCGTCCTCGCCAAATGGGAGGCCTCACGACCGAAGAGACTCGCCACAGCGTCAATCTCCCAACCCCACATTGCACTACTTGGGTCACACTTACACTAACACCAAAAAAAGAAAGACGGATTAGACACGTTCGAGGAACTTTGGATCAGAAGAAATCACAGGTGTTACAGAAGAAACAACACCTACTACAAGTAGGGGAGTTTGTGAGT
The DNA here is from genome assembly GCA_964028335.1 of Altica lythri. NCBI lineage: Eukaryota > Metazoa > Arthropoda > Insecta > Coleoptera > Chrysomelidae > Altica > Altica lythri. The sequence continues at coordinate 89,207,414 of OZ034800.1, read as the reverse complement.
GCGGGGCCGGCGACCGATGCTAACATCACCCAAACCTTCCCATCCAATCCCTGAAAAGGACCTAAGTTTTACAACAGAGTCCTTAAATCCAACACTCCTTTAAACTTTTTCTTATCTACCTACTGTCTTATCTTATCTTGTATCTTATCCTTATCAGAGAGCATTCCAAGATAAGTATAGTAGGTAGGTACATAGTTTCAAATTATCTCTCGCATTTATAGCACCTCTAGTTACTATATGATCAAAGATAGAACCAAACTGTCACTCCAACAGATATATCAATATTGATTAAAATACTGTGACTGATAGACGATTATCGTTGATTTAACAGTATTTCATTCATTCACTGTGTTCCCCTATCACTCTCAGATTTTTGAATACTTCTAATTGTCTAATATGTCTCTGGATACTTTTCTATTGGTTAAAAAATGTTTAAAAGAGGTGATGTAACAAAATGAAATATGCTCCAATGAAGAAAGGATACGAAACAGTAAAAGTAAGAAATTGTAAAAAGTAGCCAAGACGCAAGGAAATTGAAACTTAAACAACTTCTGAAATGTCAACTCTATTAAAAATCAAGGATTTTATTCAAATAAAACTATAATTTACTTTATCATGCTTAATGAAAATGCAACATCGCTATCATAAAGTTTATCACAATTTTAGAACTATATAAATTCAAAATAAAGAATACATTAAAGAATAAGACCCGGCTGCATTCAAAAATAAAAAATATTCAAATTTTTTAATTGGTGATTATTTATCGTTTTTTAAACGACCAATTGAAAACAGCTCACCCATTTGAACTCATAATGGTTATTTGATATTTTGAAAAATATGAGGACAAAGGCTAATTGAATTATTTTTTTAAAAGGATTATGACGCTAATTCATATCATGAAGATTAGATTAAATACCTATTCTTTTCTATATTTATAAAGTGATGCACAAACGTGATAATATAATTATTACAATTGAAATAGAATTATAGATTCACAAATTAGAAATGTTTCTAATAATATAAAGTGTTTTTATAAATGAGTTAATCTTATTTGTTGTTTGTGAAATATAAAACTTTCGGACGCTTCTTCAAGGAATGTAGATTTATTTTTAGTAAAACTTATTAACTACTTTATATCTAATCTATTATTTATGTCTGTGCTTTTATGTATTTTCTGCAAAGGGCCTTATTCGCAAAGTTGCAATAAAATTCAATACAGGGGAATGAATATTTTATAGCCAAAGGAAATGCCGAGGGAAAGCCTTTTCAGTAATACGCAGTGTTGCCAATTGTCGTATATTAATACGATTTTCTTTTTTTTATACCTTACGCGTATAATTTTCTAACCCAAACAAGAACCCGCATAATTTGGTATATTTTCCAATAGACGATTCAGTGATAATTCGTATTTCATTCTTTTTTCTGCTGTAATTCCCAGTAGGTATTACCGTAAATCTTAACAAAAAAGATTATTAGAAATGGACAAGTGGTTAAAAAACGTAGATTCGTGGGCTAAATATGAGCTAAAGGGATCATATTCGATCACATTTGGTCGGTATCCCGAAGCGTATATTTTCGTTTCATCTGGCGGATATTATCAGTATTTTGGATTGGCAACACTTTCGTTTTCTGTTCTGCTAGGGAGAATAACTTCTTACGATTACGGGGGACAACAAGGCCCTGGTCCAACTAGACTAATTTGACATCGTTCGTCTTGCGGCCGGTTTACTTTTTGGAGCTGGAATCGACTATTCTGTCAGTTAAAAAAAAATATCACTATTTTATTTATATACTAGCTGTACCCGCGACGTAGGTCGCGTAGCGTGTTGATTGTTATATAAAAATTCCTCCCCCGAATTCGTTAAAGGGGTGGGGGAGAAATTTTTATATACCAGATGTTAAGTTAAAAGAAGACAAATACATCTGTGAAAACCGCATTCGAATCAGATCAGTAGTTTTAATGTGGTGCGCTCACAAACATAAAGACAGACAGACAAAAAAATCTAACCACATTTTTGGGTTTTATATCGATGTAGTAACACCCCCGCTAATTATTTTTTAAATATATTTAATGTACAGAATTTTCATTTCTACAGATTTATTATATTTATAGATTATTTTTCACGCCCTCGCATGGCCCCTTGTGGGTGGAATTTTCTAAAATCCGTATTTATCCTCAAAATTATAAAAATAACTATTGTTTCAAACCTGTGTGACTTATAGATTTAAAATTTTTATTTTTATTTTTCACGCCCCCGCAACCCCCTGTGGGTGAAATTTCGTAAAATCAGTTCTCAATTGACCTTAAACTTATAAAAATAACTATTTTGCAAAGTTTTAAACCTGTAGGACTTATAGATTGTAATTTTTTTCACGTCCCCGCAACCCCCATGTGGGTGGAATTTCGTAAAATCCGTTCACAATTGACCTCAAAATTATAAAAATAACAATTTTGCAAATTGTCGAACCTGTAGGACTTATAGATTTTAAATTTTATTTTATTTTTTTCACGCCCTCGCATCCTCCCTTGTGGGTGGAATTTCGTAAAATCCATTCACAATTGACCTTAAAATTATAAAAATAACTATTTTGCAAAGTTTCAAACCTGTAGGACTCATAGATTTTAATTTTAATTTTTTTTTTATTTTTCACGCCCCTGCAACCCACCCTGTGGGTGAAATTTTGTAAAATCCGTTCACAGTTGACCTCCAAATTATAAAAAGAAGATGATTTCTGTATAGCTTTAACCATTAAGGTTGAACACGCGACGGAAGCTTAAAAAATGGAGTAACTTCTCCCGTTTTTCCAACATTTCCCTTCACTGCTCTGCTCCTATTGATTGTAGCCCGATGAAAAGTATACTATAACCAGCACAGGAGTATCGAAAATAATTGTACCAAATTTCGTTAAAATCCGTCGAGTAGTTTTTGTTTCTATAGCGGTTATACAGACAGACAGACAGACAGACAAAAATTTTACTGATTGCATTTTTGGAATCAGTTTCGATCCCTAATCATCCCGTGACAGTTATTTTGGAAATATATTTCATGTACAGATTTATTATAAGTATAGATTAAATTGTAAACGCGTTTTTACTTTTTTTATATAAGTCGGTTTACCCCCCTTCCACAGGCATATTTTTTAATATCTTCTGATGAAAATTCAACAGAATGTTCTTAGAATAATGCTAAATAAAAAAATAATAAATATATTAATAAACACGGTTTTCTCAAAAAAAATCACAAATATATGATTTTTGTATCGCAGACCCTTTTCCCCCTTAATTTGTTTATTTATTTATCTATATAGATGCGTTTATTTTATTCTTAGATACCTATCGTGTTTCATGTGTCATCGAGGTGATGCTCCTGATTTATCATATTAAATTTAAATATAGTAATATCTAAATTTATCTTTTAATTACAAATGTGTAAAATCCATTATTCGAGTGTTTTTTAGAATTATTTTTATCAAAATAAAATATTTTTAATTTACAGGTCACAACAATACCTATCACATTTATATGGTTAAAAAAATCAATAATACGTTTTTTTTGTCACAGCGGTTTCCCCCCTTAAATATTTTTTTACATAAAAAATATTAGTTGGTAGGGCTATAAATAAGATATAATTTTAATTACCTCTTAAATAATTTTGTTACAAGCTAATTTAATAAGAAAGAGTTTTGGAAGTTTTTATTTATTAAAGCAGTCTTTAAATTTGGGTTCAGAAGAGGTGCTGCGAAAGAAAAAACGTCACAAAAGTGAACAATGAGTAAGGAAACCAGAGATAATAATTTGTCTATGAAGGAAACGCTTCCTGCCTTTTCTTGCCTCTCATTCGCTTCTCACACAAATTTTATTTATTAAAGCAAAGTCTTTAAAGTTAGGTTCGGAAGAGGTGTTGCGAAAAAAAAACATCACAAAAGTAATTAACGACTAAGCCAACGTTTCCTGACTTTCCTGTCATCCCATTTTTTTTACTTTTTTTTTTTAAATTATGTATCTCCAAGACCACTACACGCCACCACTGGTTAATACTACTATTTACCTTAATTTATTACTTAATTATTTAATATCTAACAATTTCTATACAATAAACAATAAATCTCGCCTGGGAAGTACTGTAGATATCCAACATAATGTGGATATTATAATACTTAAAACTGCGAACATTTAAAAACAGAATTTGTGAAAAAGAATATCCTACTTTCGGAAATTATATAAAAACAAATTTCTGCATTCAAATATCTTTATTACCAAAAGTATTTTAAACAAATTTGTTCTTTTTATCCAAGAAACCTGTTTTTATTTGTCCCTAATTTTTTACTTTAGTTATCTACTAGAGTTTTTATTTATGAAACGAAGGTCTTAATGTTAAATTCGGAAGAGGTGTTGAGACAGACAAAACGTCACTAAAATGAGTAACGAAACTTCTCTCATTATTATTGCTCTCACTTTCGAGTAAACCAAGCGTTTCTTTGCTTCTCTCATTCGCTGTTCCCACTTTAGAGTATATATATATATATATACTATGCACAGCATATATCATTAAAAGCTTCGCTTCTATTAGAGTTTCATAGCTTTTCACTATGTAACAAAAATAAAAAAATTCTCAGTCCTTGGGATGTAATTTTTATTTCCTAGTCTGTTATGTCTTAAAAGTATGGAAACCACCTGATATTTCTCGGAAACTTTGCTTTTGTGACCAGGACAATGAGATTCATTAAAATATGCTAAAATTATGAGAAAAACGTGTTTGAGTCTTTTATCATACAGAATCATACAGAACAGAACATATAAATCAAAACTAGATTTTATTAAAACTTCAGAAAACCAAAAACATAAAAGTAAATCAGAAGTGGGTGGTTTTTCGACATTTGCGTTTATACTGCGACTCTGTGAGTCACTTTCTCTAATCAATCCCCAAATGTAATCTCCCATCATGTTCTCATTGTATTGTCCTTGGTATCGCCGCTCAAAGTCCATTATATCCTGATGGAAGCGCTCACCTTGCTTCTTGCTCCTCTGAATATTCTCCCATGTTCTCCTTGAATTTGTCAAGATGTGCATCCAGAATATGGAGTTTGAGAGACATCCTGCAGCCCATTTTGCCGTAGTTCTCCACCAGACTTTCGACCAGCTCCACGTAGTTTGCGGCTTTGTGATTGCCTAGGAATCCCTGTACCACTGACATAAAACTCATCCAAGCAGCTTTCTCAACACGAGTGAGCTTCTTGGGGAATTCCTCACACTCGAAGATTTTCTTTATTTGTGGTCCAACGAAGATACCGGCTGTAACTTTCGCCTCAGAGAGCTTAGTGAACAAGTCTTGTAGGTACTTGAACGCTAAAGAATTTTTGTCGAGAGCTTTGACGAATTGCTTTATAAGACCCAGTTTGATGTGGAGTGATGGCATTAGTACCTTCTGGGGGTCCACCAAGGGCTCCCACTTGACGTTGTTCCTTCCAAAATATGAAACAACTCTCAATAAATCACAACAAATCTCTAATGTAGTGTGTACTGCATCTAGGGTTTAACCAATGTTTGTAAAATAGTTTTCAAATGCATTCTTCAATTGGTATGCTTTATTGAACATGTACATACAATATATAAGTATAGGCGATAACGTATTTTTCAAAAAACCGCTGCCATGGTCACAAAAGCAAAGTTATCTTGGGACAATAGCTGTTTTCTATACTTTTGGAACCTAACTGACTAGGAAATAACAATTACAACCCAGGGACAAAAATCTTGTTACATAATTGAAAATGTCTAGAAAGCTTTTATTATAAAGATTTGCCGATTAATTCAAAATTGAAATTCTATAATTTCCAATCAAAATTGTGCTTCCAACATTTTTAATTAATGGGACTATACTAAAAAACATATTATAGAGGTTATCGACTTACAAATAATCTTATTTATTGGGTCAATATTCAGCCGTTCAACATCTTGTTCCCTAAAAGGTGGATCAATTTCTTGAATAATTATAGAGAATTTTATTTACAGATTTTAATTTATTTACAAAACCATTATTTATTTAGAATTTTCTGTCTGTCACGCACAATACATTACTTTGTCCTAGATTCTCTAATTAACCGTTTCATAAAAATCAGTATTTGAATTCGACTTTTTCCAAGTTTCTCTGATTGGTATGTGCACTTATTCGAAATCAAATTTAAAGTAGATATATATTTATTTTACCAATGGTTTCTTAATAACCTGTTATTGGAAAAACACTGTTTATTTGTGTTAATGTATTTTTTCATAAAATATGTGCATAACTAAAATATATAGTTTGTAACATAAAAGTATGTTTCGTATCTGAGACTTATTTTTTAAATAACTGGATTAACGGGAGCTGATTACTTAAACTTTTTCCAGAACATATTGGATGATCTTTTAGACTTTAGACGATATTCCTTTAATACAAAGAAACCAGATGTAGTTCCAGCACGATGGTGCTTCTGCTCATTTTTCAATTGCCGTAAGAGAGCATTTAGATGGATCTTTTGGAGGAAGATGGATAGAAAGGGGCGGACCTGTATTATGGCCTGCAAGATCGCCTGATTTAAACCCCCTTGACTTTTTCACTCCTGTGAACTGTGAATAACCTCGAGGAGATGCAGCAAAGAGTAGAGCAGACATATGTTTATTAACACTTTTTTGCTTATTTTGGGACATACTATCACACATTTCATTTTATGGCACTTTTTCTAACATCCTTTAGATATAATTCATTTTATTTATATACATATATTCAAATGATTTGCTTTTATCAATTCAATCTCTTAGAGAATAACATCGTCATTAATAATATCTTTATAGAATTTTAATCCAAAAAACTAATATTTGGAGGCGTAAATCCTTATATAAGCTGATCTGTAGGTTATTCAGACAAATAATTTTCTCGATAAATTATTCGCGTGACTCATTTCGAACAAAAAAAGGAAGATATTGGCAGAACTTGGTACAATGTGGTATATTTGCATTCATAAAACTAAACAGCTATTGATTTAATAAATGGAAGGGATATATTTACAAATTATAACAGGTACACTTCAATTAGATGAGTCATAGCTAATGCCTGAAAAATAAAAATACACCCTATTGTTTTCGTGTGCTTGTGAAAAAGCTGATTTAGATAACTTCTAGATTACTCTGCAGGATAAGGTGCAGTAATCACTAAGATTCTAATAAAGCGAATATTATTATAATAATTACTTATAAGCAAAATTTATTTTTATGGTAGGTGATGTGATGAATAATAAAAAACCTTGAATACTTTTCGCGGTAGACTGCCGGTGACGACATGTTATGTATTCTAATTAGTACATAGTTGTTGATTCCTTACAAGTCTTTCATTCATCGCTTTTATATAATTTATATAGAATATATACATATTATAGGTAGGCGAACTAAGTGCATATGTACACGTAATCAGTAATCAGTTATTTTTATTATAGTTGATAGAAAATCCATTACAATCCATACAAAATGTTACAAGTCATATACTAAGTTCTATAGTTATACCACTTTCTCGTCACTATAACTAAAAAATTGAATAATATCTGCAATATTTATTTTGATTTTTTGCTAAGAACTTGAATCTAGATCTGCCTAAAATATTAGCATTGACAACCAAATCGGTTCTCGTTTTTAAACTTTTCCTAAACATGTCAATAAAAATAATTTAATCATACTCAACCTGCTAATCATGATGCTAGGATTTTTATGGCTTTATAAGGATTGTTCCAACCCACGTTTTGTAATGCTACTTTACTAGAATCATTTCAATATCGCTATAGAACCAACTATAGTGAGCAATATACCATTCTAGATCTGAAATAGGGTTGCAACGAATTTAGAACCAAAATAATTTATAATTTGTCATATTTATGTTAATATCAAACAAAATGGAAAATAGAGTTCCTTATACAATCTTAAACTTACATTCGTACAAAGGATTTTATTCACAATCGTTTAAGAATAGACGGTTTTCCACCCTACTACAAAGTTGGACAGTAGACAATTGTTAACCAGGGTGGAAAGTAGCTACTTTCCACCCGTAACCATAGGTTATGCGCCTCCATAAATAGAGATCATTAAAATTGTCAAATATGACAAACGTTTTATATCGGTATCGGTATATGGGCAAAGAGCTATAGAGGTTATAGCTCTTTGTATGCACTTCTGGAAATAAGTCTCTCCTATTTCCGTCCACTATCCAGTGACCCTAGAACTTTGAATCCAATTTGAGCTCATTTTTGTTATATCACTTGTCCATCTGTGGAAGGTGGGTCTTACTTTAGTTTTTTTTATCGGCTCACACAACTGTTCTACAATGATATAACAATTTTGATTGGAACTTTTCTCGGTTGGAACGCATTTTGAATAAATGGTATACGCAATCCATAGATATAGTATAAACCTCCAATTTAAAATGACTTTACATCATTTGGCTCTACTGTTAACAGGTTGTAGCTCTTTGTATCCACTGCTGGATATAAGCCTCTCCTATTTCTGTCCACTATCCATTCTCCCCAGAACTTTGAATCCAATTTGTGTTATTTTGTTGTATCTGTGGGAGATCTTCCTTTGGCTCACATCTCCACTCAAGCAACATCTTAGTCCATCTCTCATCTTTCATCCCATATGACCAGTCTATTCCATATAAGTTTAGCCACCTTGTATATGGCGTCTATCACCCTTATTCTCAGACGATTCTGATATGGTCTATGGTCCCGCTATGACACATCAAGTATCGATTTTTCCATCTCATGTTGAGTAATTCTGAACTTCTGAGCAGATGCGCTATACAATCTTAGAATTTCAGTGCCAAAGGCCATAATCGGCAAAACGCATTGTTTAAAGACTCCGTTTTAAAAAGTTTGGTTGTCTGGTACAAGTATTTAAACAACTTTTAATTATATATATCTTCTCTGTTAGTATTATTTGTTACTTTACAAAGCTTGTTTGTAGAGAAATTTATTCCATTTTAAGTAGGTACCTACCGTTCTCTTTAAACAATGATAGTATTAATAAAAAATAAATTTAACTTGTTAACATCATTAACATTAAACTAAAATATAAGAACGGCCAAATAATTAATCGAACACACAAAAGGTCATGGGTAGCTGACAACAAAATAAGAAAGTGCTTCTCTTAGATGCATTGCAAAATTCACGCCGGATATTGTTTTAATTATTATATTAATGCAAAAGTTTTTAGATTATTCTTTATTATAAAATAAACAATAAATTAAGTACCAAACATAGTTAATTAAATCTTGAAAACAAAACTGTTCAGAGTAATTTACTTTAGTGACACGAAGCATGTGTGCCATAAAGTTCGCAACTTAGGCCATTTATTCAATTTAATTATATAACATATATTACGTCTACCAATTGAATTGCCCTAATGCGGCAAGATGTACTTGAAGACTTCGACTCTCCTAGTCACGTCATCAAAGGATGAATCACACCCGTTCCTACGGTCGAAGCACACCAGACCGGCGACATATCATACTACGTGTGCCAACAACTGAAGATTAAAATCCACAGAAAATTAGAAAATGAAAGTTAAAAACCAAACACCGGAAGTATTAATTAACACTATATAGAAAACATTCAAAGATCATACACACGATGAAAAAAAAAGTACACAAAGATTGTATTCAGTAGTAATTATTCAAGTAAATAAACAAAATGAAGAGATTTCCTTAACTCAAAATAGATTTTTACATGTATTTTTGAAATTGAAATTGTGCTAAGATTTTACGTTGTGGATTTGGCCCAATAATTATCTAATATATTTAAACGAGCAATTCTTAATGTAGATATAATATTATGTAATCTGAATCTCGAAAACGACTCCAACGATTTTCATGAAATTTAGTATTCAGGCGGTTTCGGAGGGGATAAATCGATCTATACGTCGAGGCCCAATTGTCTGTCAGTGACGTCATTGTGACGTAGTGCAAGTGGAACCAATGCGAGGTTCGGGTGAATGCTGGTTGCCATGTTCAACTTAGAAAGACTTACTATCTTTGTCTTATTAACGCGCAATAGAAAGAGATACTTTTCAGAAAAATGTCAAGCGGCACTAGTCCACTTAATAATGTTGTCCAATGGGAGAAGTTCCTCAAAATGGTAAATTAGCTTTCACAAAATTTATAAATATATTCTGACATAAAAAACTTATTTACTGCCTAAAAAGACCTCTTCAGTAAGTGTGCCTTCAAAGCTTTGAGGAATGCGAGAAACAGTGTTACAGATTTGATTTTGGAAGGCAGATGATTTCGTTTTTTATTAAATTTGACCGTGGGGTTGGCCGGTTGGCAAATAAAGATCAACTCCTTCTTCCTGAGAGGATAGTCGTGAAAAGGCCTTTCATAAATTACTGATCAATGCTAGCGGACTAAGCAAATGGTGTCGAAAATGAATAATTAAGGAAGGATTCATATGTGATGTTCTATAAAGTATTCCAGACAGTTGGTTCTATTTTTTTTTCTCAGAATGTAACGAATAGCTCTCTTTTGCAGTTCAAAAATACGCTCAAATTGAGCCGCACAACACGTACTCCAACATGGAATGACGTATCGGAGATTCTTTGAAAACTGACCTTAGCGCAAAACACACAGAACTTAATTGTTTTGTTAATACATCGATGTGCAAGTTCTATTTTAAAGAGTTCTGTAGGCAAGATACGATTTAGACCAATCAAGTAGCGTCGTTTCTGTAATCCCATAATGCTGAAATTTATTCATTAAGATATTATGGCTTACACAATCGAAAGCCTTACAGAAGTCACAGAAGATTGATGCTGTAGAGTGATGATTGTTAAGACTAGAGTATATATTGTCAAAGAGCGAGAACATAGCATCATTGGTGGATTTATTGCTTAAGAAACCAAACTGTTGGGGAGTTAATTGACACAGAAACATCAAAGCTACTTCAGTAGATAGCGTTTGAAGTTAGACTAAAAAAATCAATTGTTCACTTATATTATTTACAAAATATGAGTATTTTTAAATAAAGTATTTATAAAAAATGACTAAATGATCTCTGAAAAAACGCTTATGAACAATCTAATTTCATGAACCTCAAAAATACCTTAAAACACAAATAAGTAAGATTTCATAAACTTCGCGCACTTAATAATCATTTTAAGAAAACAAATATGAAAAGAATCAGGTTTCCGCTTGTCTTACACGTGCTGCTAAAATAAGATGCTTGCAAAACACTAACACTCTATAATCTTTATGATTCCAATAATAATAATCAGTGAATCAAATTTCAGTATCTAAAAAAACCCTAATTAAATTAAATCAGAAGATAAAGAGATAAAAACAAGAAAAGTATTCTGCTTCTAGCTATACTTTTTATATACATAACTAAATACTATTTCGACCACACCAAATATAGAAACTTACTTAAGCTTTCATTCCGGCATATGTATTATGAGATTATGGAGCTAACAAGCTTTTGTGATATATGTGTAGGAATTTGATTACCTTTTTGTTTTAATTTCATTAATATTCTGTTTTTGGTTATGTTGAATACTGTTTATTCTTTTTAAATTAAAAGTATGCCTTTCGTTCATTGCAAAAATTATTATATTATAATTTACAATTATTGGATTATTTCACTAAATTTTTGAAATACGTTATAAACCTACCAATTTTTTTAAAGTAAATTGGATCTTGATTCAACTTTTTGCATTCGATTCGGGAGAGGTTCAGGAAACGTTGGATTCTCAAAGTGATAAAAAAAGAAAAATCACAACCCAGAAAATATTCATGGAAATGAGTTCAATTTTTCTACTCGGGTTTTTTTGAGGCTACTGAATACAAATATCACATCGGAGATCTCGTACGAGGTATACCAGGTTTCCCGGCATCTATGTCTTGTTCTGGAGTTTGATGAAAGTTCATTGAAACTTGTTATCCCGGTTTTTTTGAGTTCGTTGTATACAATATCACCTCGATAATTCTATACCAGGTACCTGGTGCCCGGTATCTATGTCTTCTTCTGGAGTTTTATGGAAATTCTTTATTGAATTCGCTGTAACTTATTATCTCAGGGTTTTTGGTCCGCTGAATACAAATTTCATAACAGTAACGGTAATATTTAACAGTAGAATTTTTTTTCATTATTCAAATTTATTTATTTATTACAAAAAAAAAATGAATATGTAAAAATAAAAAGTTTATAGTTTTAATATTTTATACATTTTTCAACGCAGTATCTTCATTTTCTTCTTCTATCTCGTTATTATTAGTTATTCATTTGCAGTAACCAGAAAACGTCATTTTAGTACTTTATTTTCTCGCTTCAAGTGGCGCAAAAAAGTTATAGGTAACTATTTTTGAAAAATAAATAATAGTTGGTTTTATATTTATTCTATTGGTCACCATAGACGATAAATATTTTTTCATATCACATGCATTGAACAGTTAGTTTTGATTCCTGTTTTGCCAGTCGAAATAAGACAATTTCAGACCAATGCAACTGTTAGTCAGAAACTGACAGTTGTTTCTGCCCTATGGAAGAAACAACGTTGTTTCTCCCCTAGGGCAGAAACATGTCATTATTTCAAGTCTGTCAAAATGTTTCTGACTGACAGTTGCATCGGTCTGGGTCTGAAATAGTCTTACTTCGACCTTTGACTGGCTACAGAGATCAAAACTCGCTGTTTCAATGCATGTGATATGAAAAATGTTTGTTTGTTTCACCCCAATATACTATTTTAGTGATTGCTAATTAGTAGATATTAGTATATTACCTATAACCACACAGCACTTATTCTTAAGAGGCGGTGCTTATCTATGAAGTACTTAAGTAAATATTTGAGTGTGCTCAATATTGTTAAAAAATATTTTCACTATTGTTCAAATACTATATACCTACTTAAATATATAGGAATGTTTAAATACTGACGAACAAAGTAAAACAAAATAAGATAACTATTTCCAGAACATTAAATCACACGCTCAAAGATATCCTGTTTCTATTAATAAACAAACATAAAATATAGCGACAGATTTTGTTTTTTTAGGAGTTCTAACTCAAATGGTTTAGAAAATTAAATGTTAAACACACTAAATTGGAAAATATATTACAACTTTACTATTCTAAGACTTAAATTAAAATAGATACAAAATATACGTATTGAAAATAAAACCTATACAATACATAATAATAATAATAATAATAATGTTTTTTTTTATTTTTTATAACTCTACTTAATTCTACCTCTCCGTGAAACTTAGGTAGGTAAACGTTGGTTATCTTATTCTTATAACAATAATTCTTAAAAGGTCATTGGGCTTAGATACAGAAATGTTCATTGAAAAAACAGCTGCTGTCGATTCCGTTTCAAAAGAGTGAATCCATGATATTTACTAAGATTTGTCGGTATAGTGTGAAAATAATTTATAAGTTGAATAATAAATGAATCTAATAAAATATTGAACTGTATTTTTTTGTTATAATTGTGTAATATACACTTTATGTTAATAGGTGTACCTACTAGTAAATCCATACAAAGTTCTTAATAAAAACATATAAAGTTATCATACTTTATCCATTTCCTCCATTATTATTTGTTCGGTGAACATCACATACATAAAGTGGAACTGTTACTCCTACTAGATAAATCTAAAAATATTAATTGCAATCAAGGTTGTTAACTTATTGAATACAGGGTCATTATATTTCCATGTAGGTGTAGTACCTGATTATACCAATTAACATAACAGAAAATTATTATGTTATAAAATATATGACGACAATTTTAAACACATTTTAACATAATTTTTGCAGATTTTCGTTATTGGAAAATTGCTTTTAATACATAAAATTTCTTCACATAAGGAATTATTACACGATCATATTCTTATGTGTATGTATCAAGTATATCAACCAGACAACAAAAAGGATTAAAAGCTTATGTATACAAATAGGGGACGCCGTATGTAAAGTATATAAAGTAATAAAAGGATTCAGATGGAAACCTTACCAGTACTTAGAACTGAAATAATTTTAATTTAATATTATTGAAATTTTCGTTATTACAGTAAATTATTGACCAAATACCCGACTGGTGGAATCCCCATTCATCTACATAAAAAAATTACAATTAACAAATAAAATTATTTCATTAAATATCCCGGAAACCTACTTTTTTTTCATTCTTTTTATTATATTATTAGGCTTCGCAGATTAAATTAAAATTTTCAGGAAGTTTTAACAATTTGACTACTTCGCGCGGATCTTCTTAACGAGGATCTATTCAGAATCTTCTATGTAGGCGATTATAACGTTTTGTTAGGTTGTAAAATGTTTATTGTTTAAGTTACAATTATTGTTAAGATTATATAAAAACATTGAAATTTTTCCTATAACTGTGCTTTTCAGGGTAGATAATATCATTCGTGACAATATCAAATATATTTCTTACTATATTATTGCTGAAACAGTGAACAACACATAATAATACATGTTTTGAAAGTGATTTTTAGTACTTATTACTAATTTGCAAGCTGATTTGTTATTATATTTCATATAAGGATATCGAGTTTAAGGTGGAAACGTAAATATAGAAAAATAGAGTTTCTTTAATTCAACATACTTACGAAATGCAAAGCTAAGTTTGTTTTGAGTAATTAATTTAGAACTAATTAATAATTTGCAACCAGATTTTTAATTATTTCATATAAAGATATCGAATTTAAGTTGGAAACGTAAATGTAGAAAAATAGATTTTTTTTATAAAATGAAAAAATTGTATCCCAACATAGTTACGAAATTCAACACCAGGATTGTTTTGAATGATTAATTTAATTAAAATTTAACTGTCAAATACCAAATGATTAACGTTATCAATGCAGATAAAAAAGTGTTGATAAAAGTTTAAATAAAGTAGGTATTTTATGATTTCTGAATAAGAATTAAGAATAACAAATAAAAACTTTAAACATACAAATTTGATAATATTAAAAAAAAAATACGAAAAAATAGTTTTATAATATAGACTTTAGCAATATAAAAACAGTCACTTTGCATCGATTTAATGTTAAAAAAATGTAATCATCAACATGCATTTGTATGATAAATACACAATTGAAAATATAAGGCAATATCACAAAAAAATATGTAATCTAGCAAGTACCATATATTATCTAACAGAGATGAGTTATTTCGATGACCCCAATTTCCCCTATGTTCAAATTTTCAATACTAATGGTTATCTTTATACCGGCTAATATTTTTAGCAATGCTACATTTTAAACCGCCATTATTAATGAGTTTCATCCAATAAAATACAATTAATTAAACGTTAAATAATCATTTGACAATAACAATAAAAAAATTATATTTAAGATACGCCCTACATTTAAATCGAGAAGTCCAGACGTTTAAATTAAACCAAATCTAGTAACATTGTACAGTGCTGCCACCCGGGGGTGGGGGCCTCTATAAAAGATGTCTCCGGCAGTCGCCATTGCATTTGAGATTACGCATCGAACAGCGTCTGTGTTTTCTAGTTCTAGTTATTTGTAAAAAGTTTTATATATATCAAAATGAGGGAAATCGTTCACATTCAAGCTGGACAATGTGGTAACCAAATTGGAGCTAAAGTAAGTAATATTTGTTTTCATTATTTTCATTTGTTTGGATTTTCATGCACTTCTAAACCCCGGCCATCTTGCACCAAACCCTGAAGTTGACCTCATATATTTTATTATGTTAGGCTGATTCAAAATATATTTCTAACAATGTTTTATTGTAATCTTTAGTATTGTTCACAAAATAATTACTCTAATCCCAGTTGTATTAATTTTATAACTACTATACCGGCCGGCTGATGTATTGATTATCCTAAAAACATTGACGTGTCTTAGGCGTTGTTGTCTAACGGTTTTTTTTTTTGCCGGTTGTAAATATATATTCTTATATTAAGACATTGTTCTTTTGTTGTATAATCTAATACTAATAATGTTTAAAGATATTTCTAGTAACAAATTTAGTATCAGTGTCAAAAAACACTTAATTTTTTTGCCTAAGCCGAATGTTTTTGCGTAGGCTAGTACATTTTTAACGGTCAAAAAAGGGCGGTTAAATTTATTCAAAGCATGCATCTGGTGTTTGAAAAGATCTCTTTGCTAAGCTTCAATTACTTTTGTAATTATGAATGTACATCAATACATCTTTTACTACGGTGAAATGTAATTACACACTTTACTAACCACATAAAAAGGCATTAAATGATTGATTAAAACGGGACTTTATTTTTGTACACGTTGTTGAATACTACTTTATTCATTCTAATAAGTTCATCGTCCTCTTATTTTAAAATTAAACTCTTCGGATTGTATTTGTGTAACGATTTCGATTTTAACGTTTGTTAGCTTAGCTCTACTTTTCAGATGAAAAAAAAAGAAAGTTGATAGCACACGCTGAGTTGATGAGAGAACATTTTCTCATCACAAAGTAGAGCATTCATTGTTAAAAATATCGTCGTTGTTACTATTTATCGATGGATTTGAGTGGATTTTTTACCGCCCTCTTTAATCTTTAAAATGCCGCTATGCGTCATACTAAGATAGTAAATATTGATTTTGCCGCATCTTAGCACATTTTGGTTGAGTATCATAAAGTATTTTCTTTATCATTTATAGGTAGTTTAATTTTAGATTTATCTTCAAGTAATTTAAATCTTATTTTTACACGTTGACCTTTTAATTATGGAACATGATAACTTTATTTTATTATATCATGGTTCAATTCAGATTATGGCAACCCTTATTTATCGGAAAAATACAAGTGATTTAGTATTGCCGAATATTTTAAAGTTCTATAAATAAGAATTTAGTAAACGCTATTCGTGACAAAAGATCATAAGAATCATTCAATATATTTTTGCTATGAATCCAATTAATTTAAAACTTGTTTACCATTTATGGATTCATTATTATATAATAATCGGTGTCAACTCCTACTTTTTTTTTGTCTAAATATAGACATGACTTGACTCATTATAAACAATTTATGTTAACTTATTCTTTATTTAAATATCCACTTCAAAATTACTATAAATAATGTGTGGCATTTAATAATTTTATGCTGAAAATGTTTATAGATCTTTAACAATAATTAATCATGAGGTTTCATCTATATTGAAATGGTTTAAAAAAAAAATTATAGGCCCCTATATTTGCCAACTTTCTTTTAAATTGTCCCAAGCGATACATGTTTTCTCATTTCTATCAATATTAATTGACCTCTATAGTTGCGTTATCAAAGCTGTTATAAAATTACCTTTTTACAAATTGGATAAAAAATGTTTTAAATGTTGATTTTTAAATCTCTGAGAAATATTACGAAATATAAATATTTTTAGAATGATCACATATAGGAATTTGTCAATTAAACAAATAAAAAATTATAACAATATTACTCATACGTGTGCAGGTTCTATGAAATGTTAATATTTTGAAATGATTAAAGAACTGTTTATCACTGTTGGCAAGCTCGCATCCTACGTACCATATACCTATAATAAAAAAGTATACGAATGACTTCATCATTTCTCAAAATTTCAATTTTAAATATTAGATGTTCTATTCTCATTATTTAACGAGGATATCCTTTGGTCTCAGTTACTATAACTGCATGTTTTAAGGTAGGGAAGGTTTTATTGATTTTCTTTTCAAAGAAAGGAAGTAGGGTGAGAACACCTGAATGAAAAACTCGATGATTCATTTAGGTGAGTTCATTCGGGTCGTAACTCTAACTTCGTTATATAAATTAATTTAAAACAATTGATTCAATTAATTTAGGCTAAAGTTCAACAATTCAGTTTAAGTAAATTTTGGAAATGAACTAATAAGTTAATAAATTTTATAAAAAACATGTCGATCTCATCGTAATATTTTGTATTTAGTAGATAATTTATCTGTTTTTTTATATTTAATTTATGCTAATTTATTTTTGTATAATAAAGATTAAAAACTTACATGTTTATCAATAAGGTTACAATATTAATCTTAGGTTTGATTAGTTACTTCACATTTTTTCTAAATTACGTATGTGATTAAAATAATCCTATTTTAATAATATAAAGTAGCGTTACTTAAACTATGGCTTGGAAACCCATGTCGTTAAAAGAAATTTTAACGTAAATAAATGAATGATTAATATACTTAGTTGTAATCCCGTCTTCATCTAAAACTCAATTCTAAAACCGTAACAAATTGTTCAATTGTCAGGAACGGTGCCAAATTTGATCATAAGACCAAGACTGTTAAAATAAAGTACAAATAGTACACTAAGACCCTCATACGTTTAATTTTATAAATAAATTATTTTTATTTCTTTACTTTAGTTTTGGGAAATTATTTCCGATGAACACGGTATCGACCCCACCGGAGCTTACCATGGAGATTCCGATCTTCAATTGGAAAGAATAAACGTTTACTACAATGAGGCCTCTGGTGGAAAATATGTACCCCGAGCCATTCTTGTGGATTTGGAACCTGGTACCATGGACTCAGTTAGATCTGGTCCATTCGGTCAAATTTTCAGGCCTGACAATTTTGTATTTGGTCAATCAGGTGCTGGTAACAATTGGGCTAAAGGGCATTATACAGAGGGAGCAGAATTAGTCGATTCTGTATTAGATGTTGTAAGGAAAGAGGCTGAATCATGTGATTGTTTACAAGGATTTCAACTGACACATTCTCTTGGAGGTGGTACTGGATCTGGTAAGTTCATGTTTCTTTAGCATATATGAAATGTAAATTAAAACAAACTTATTTTACAGGTATGGGTACTCTCCTTATCTCAAAAATCCGTGAAGAATATCCCGATAGAATAATGAACACATACTCAGTGGTACCTTCTCCAAAAGTATCAGATACTGTAGTAGAACCATACAATGCCACCCTATCAGTCCACCAGCTTGTAGAAAACACAGATGAAACATACTGTATTGATAATGAAGCTCTCTACGATATTTGCTTCAGGACCTTAAAATTAACAACCCCAACATACGGAGACTTAAACCATTTGGTTTCACTTACAATGTCTGGTGTAACCACATGTTTAAGGTTCCCAGGTCAATTGAACGCCGATTTAAGAAAACTGGCTGTAAACATGGTACCATTCCCACGTCTTCACTTCTTTATGCCTGGATTTGCTCCACTTACTTCTAGGGGAAGTCAACAATACAGAGCATTAACTGTACCAGAACTTACTCAACAAATGTTCGATGCTAAAAACATGATGGCAGCTTGTGATCCAAGACACGGAAGGTATCTTACTGTTGCTGCAGTATTTAGAGGTACGTTCTAGTATTGCAATTTTATCTATATTCGATATATTGATACATTTTACAAGCCAATATATCTACTATATATATATATATATATATATATATGAACAGTAGTGGTGTTCCGGGTTTCAATCCGTTGGTTGTTTGTGTCTTCACGACGTTTCGCCAACATCTCAGCTGGCATTTTCAAGTGATGCTTCCTTTGCGGCTGCTCAACTTGGAATGAGCTGCGTGGTCCTGTGTTGCTGCTTTTATACGCGTCGGCGGCGGCGCAGGTTATATCGCTGTTCTGTGATTGGTGGGCGGTGCGGTTCAGGTGTTGACGTTTCCTCCACCCGAGGTCGTTGACCGCGCCGATTATTTCCTGACTGTATTTGGGCCTGGATGGGTACGGCTGTCCTTGTTGCGTTTGTGTTTCTTATTGGTTCTGCCCGTGTCTGAGTATTCTCCAAGGATTTTTGTTCTTCTTGGGTAATTGGATTGCATTGTCTTTTGAGGAGACTTTTCCAAGTGTTGGAGATGTTTTGTGCATCGTCTCTTTTGTTGAGGCTGTTGGTTCTCTCTATTTCGAGGGCTTCTCTAACTATGCGGGTTCTGTAGTGTTTGATAGGTGCAATCTGTTTTGTTTCTGGGAAGTTTATTGTGTGGCCCGTTTCCTGGTGGTGTTGAAAAAGGGCTGATGTCGTTTGCTTATTTCTGATGTTGTTCTGGTGTTCCTGTACTCTGGCTGAGATTCTTCTATTTGTTTGTCCGATGTATTCTTTGTCGCAGTTACTGCACGGGATGCTGTATACGCCTTGGTTTTCTAAAGGTATTTTGTCTTTTGGATTGCCTATTATTTTGTGTAAGGTAGTCTGCGGCTTGTAGATTGTGGAAATGTCATGCCTTCTTAGAATCCTTCCAATCACGTCTGTTACACCTTTTATATATGGCAGTTTAGTTTTTGGTTTGGACATGTCGTATTCTTCCTTATTTGTTGTTGGTCTCGTGGCTTGTTTTTGTGCTTTTTTGATTGTGTGTTCATGGTATCCGTTTTGTCTTAGGGCGGTTGTGATGTTATGAAGTTCTTCTTGTCGGTTCGTTGTTTTTGTTAGGCGTATAGATCTGGATATCAGTGTACTGGCTACCGATTGCAATTGGGAAGGGTGATGATGAGATCTAGCATTCAGATATCTATTAGTGTGTGTAGGTTTCCTGTATACCGTGTAATCAATTGTGAGGTCATTGTTTCTTGTAATAAGTAGGTCAAGAAAAGGCAATTGGCCATTCTCTTCAACTTCTAACGTGAACTGTATTCGGTGGTGAATGTTGTTTAGTTCATCAAGGAAATTGTCAAGATTGGGTCTTCCATGAGGCCATATGATAAAGATGTCGTCCACGTAGCGTTTCCAAAAAGTCGGCTTCATTTTAGCTTTACTTAGTGCATTGGTTTCGAAATACTTCATGTAGAGATTGGCAATTACTGGTGATAGTGAGGATCCCATGGGGGCGCCTTCTGTTTGTCTATACAAGTTGTTCTCATACGAGAAATACGTATTCTTCAGACAGTGTCTTGCAAGTTCGATAATGTGTCTTGGGAAATCTTCATTTGTAGCTATTTGGTCTAGAGCCTCGTCAATTGGTACGCTTGGGTAAAGTGACTTTATATCTAGGCTAGCTAGGAGGTCATCTTTGTGCAGTTTAAGGTTTTTAATTATATTTGTCAGGTGTTCTGAGTTCTTGACGTAGGAATCTGCTTCTTCGCTGGTTGGCTGCATGATCTCTGCAAGATATTTCTCGAGTTGTTGAGTTGGTGAGTCTATAGCGCTAACGATTGGTCTTAATGGCACTCCCTCCTTGTGAATTTTTGGCAACCCGTATAGTTTAGGGCATCTGCTAGCTTTTTCCCGAGGAATTATGCGAGCCTCGATTTCTGCCCCAAGCTTGGCGGCTTTGATTTTATCTTTTGTTGTCTTCTCAAGGTATGTTGTTGGGTCTCTTGCGACTTTTTTATATGTGTCGTCTTGGAGTATGTCTGCCATTTTTGTTCTATATTCTTCCGTATTCATCACCACTGTGACATTTCCCTTGTCTGCTTTCAATATAGTGATGTCTTTGTTTGCCTTTAGATTGTTGAGGGCTCTCATTTCGGACGGTTTTATGTTTGGTTTTGGTGGTTTGCTGGTCCTGAGAATACGTGCTACGTCTTGACGTATTATTTCAGCCTCATCGTCCGGCTTTTGGTCTAGGGCCGCTTCGATGTTCGCGATTATGTCCTCTGTTGGAATCGTCTTCGGTGTCACTGCAAAGTTAAAACCCTTGCTAAGGATGTGTTTCTCTTCCTCTGAGAGTTGGTAGTCAGAGAGGTTTTTAACCACTTTATTGATATCGAGTGGCTCTACTTTTGGTTCGGTTTTCTTCAGAAGTCGGGCAAATTTATTTTTCTGTTTGTCGGTTCTGTTCTTGAAGTCTGTTTCCGTCCTCCAGGTTGATAACTCATCTACTTTTTGCCAGAGTAACGGGTGAATTTCTTTGCTCAGTTGCAGATGTAGATCGTAGGCTGCTTTTTCTGTTTGGGCAACTTGTCTCCGTTTTTCTCGAATTTGTTCTCTTAGAAGCGATTTGCTCGTGTTTCTTAGGATATTTTCTGCTCTTTTTGTCCTTAAATGGTAAGTCAATTTGGTACACGTAGGCAGAACGTTGTTGTCGCGACATCTTATTAGAAATGTTATGTCGCAACATAATGTTGTGATTTTGGACCTTAGTGTTTCGAAGCGTTTTGTTGTTCTGAAGGTCTCCTCCCCGTAGAGGTGTACTATGTTATGATGTAGTGTTTCACGGATGGTAGAATGAACAGTAGTGGTGTTCCGGGTTTCAATCCGTTGGTTGTTTGTGTCTTCACGACGTTTCGCCAACATCTCAGCTGGCATTTTCAAGTGATGCTTCCTTTGCGGCTGCTCAACTTGGAATGAGCTGCGTGGTCCTGTGTTGCTGCTTTTATACGCGTCGGCGGCGGCGCAGGTTATATCGCTGTTCTGTGATTGGTGGGCGGTGCGGTTCAGGTGTTGACGTTTCCTCCACCCGAGGTCGTTGACCGCGCCGATTATTTCCTGACTGTATTTGGGCCTGGATGGGTACGGCTGTCCTTGTTGCGTTTGTGTTTCTTATTGGTTCTGCCCGTGTCTGAGTATTCTCCAAGGATTTTTGTTCTTCTTGGGTAATTGGATTGCATTGTCTTTTGAGGAGACTTTTCCAAGTGTTGGAGATGTTTTGTGCATCGTCTCTTTTGTTGAGGCTGTTGGTTCTCTCTATTTCGAGGGCTTCTCTAACTATGCGGGTTCTGTAGTGTTTGATAGGTGCAATCTGTTTTGTTTCTGGGAAGTTTATTGTGTGGCCCGTTTCCTGGTGGTGTTGAAAAAGGGCTGATGTCGTTTGCTTATTTCTGATGTTGTTCTGGTGTTCCTGTACTCTGGCTGAGATTCTTCTATTTGTTTGTCCGATGTATTCTTTGTCGCAGTTACTGCACGGGATGCTGTATACGCCTTGGTTTTCTAAAGGTATTTTGTCTTTTGGATTGCCTATTATTTTGTGTAAGGTAGTCTGCGGCTTGTAGATTGTGGAAATGTCATGCCTTCTTAGAATCCTTCCAATCACGTCTGTTACACCTTTTATATATGGCAGTTTAGTTTTTGGTTTGGACATGTCGTATTCTTCCTTATTTGTTGTTGGTCTCGTGGCTTGTTTTTGTGCTTTTTTGATTGTGTGTTCATGGTATCCGTTTTGTCTTAGGGCGGTTGTGATGTTATGAAGTTCTTCTTGTCGGTTCGTTGTTTTTGTTAGGCGTATAGATCTGGATATCAGTGTACTGGCTACCGATTGCAATTGGGAAGGGTGATGATGAGATCTAGCATTCAGATATCTATTAGTGTGTGTAGGTTTCCTGTATACCGTGTAATCAATTGTGAGGTCATTGTTTCTTGTAATAAGTAGGTCAAGAAAAGGCAATTGGCCATTCTCTTCAACTTCTAACGTGAACTGTATTCGGTGGTGAATGTTGTTTAGTTCATCAAGGAAATTGTCAAGATTGGGTCTTCCATGAGGCCATATGATAAAGATGTCGTCCACGTAGCGTTTCCAAAAAGTCGGCTTCATTTTAGCTTTACTTAGTGCATTGGTTTCGAAATACTTCATGTAGAGATTGGCAATTACTGGTGATAGTGAGGATCCCATGGGGGCGCCTTCTGTTTGTCTATACAAGTTGTTCTCATACGAGAAATACGTATTCTTCAGACAGTGTCTTGCAAGTTCGATAATGTGTCTTGGGAAATCTTCATTTGTAGCTATTTGGTCTAGAGCCTCGTCAATTGGTACGCTTGGGTAAAGTGACTTTATATCTAGGCTAGCTAGGAGGTCATCTTTGTGCAGTTTAAGGTTTTTAATTATATTTGTCAGGTGTTCTGAGTTCTTGACGTAGGAATCTGCTTCTTCGCTGGTTGGCTGCATGATCTCTGCAAGATATTTCTCGAGTTGTTGAGTTGGTGAGTCTATAGCGCTAACGATTGGTCTTAATGGCACTCCCTCCTTGTGAATTTTTGGCAACCCGTATAGTTTAGGGCATCTGCTAGCTTTTTCCCGAGGAATTATGCGAGCCTCGATTTCTGCCCCAAGCTTGGCGGCTTTGATTTTATCTTTTGTTGTCTTCTCAAGGTATGTTGTTGGGTCTCTTGCGACTTTTTTATATGTGTCGTCTTGGAGTATGTCTGCCATTTTTGTTCTATATTCTTCCGTATTCATCACCACTGTGACATTTCCCTTGTCTGCTTTCAATATAGTGATGTCTTTGTTTGCCTTTAGATTGTTGAGGGCTCTCATTTCGGACGGTTTTATGTTTGGTTTTGGTGGTTTGCTGGTCCTGAGAACAACAACGTTCTGCCTACGTGTACCAAATTGACTTACCATTTAAGGACAAAAAGAGCAGAAAATATCCTAAGAAACACGAGCAAATCGCTTCTAAGAGAACAAATTCGAGAAAAACGGAGACAAGTTGCCCAAACAGAAAAAGCAGCCTACGATCTACATCTGCAACTGAGCAAAGAAATTCACCCGTTACTCTGGCAAAAAGTAGATGAGTTATCAACCTGGAGGACGGAAACAGACTTCAAGAACAGAACCGACAAACAGAAAAATAAATTTGCCCGACTTCTGAAGAAAACCGAACCAAAAGTAGAGCCACTCGATATCAATAAAGTGGTTAAAAACCTCTCTGACTACCAACTCTCAGAGGAAGAGAAACACATCCTTAGCAAGGGTTTTAACTTTGCAGTGACACCGAAGACGATTCCAACAGAGGACATAATCGCGAACATCGAAGCGGCCCTAGACCAAAAGCCGGACGATGAGGCTGAAATAATACGTCAAGACGTAGCACGTATTCTCAGGACCAGCAAACCACCAAAACCAAACATAAAACCGTCCGAAATGAGAGCCCTCAACAATCTAAAGGCAAACAAAGACATCACTATATTGAAAGCAGACAAGGGAAATGTCACAGTGGTGATGAATACGGAAGAATATAGAACAAAAATGGCAGACATACTCCAAGACGACACATATAAAAAAGTCGCAAGAGACCCAACAACATACCTTGAGAAGACAACAAAAGATAAAATCAAAGCCGCCAAGCTTGGGGCAGAAATCGAGGCTCGCATAATTCCTCGGGAAAAAGCTAGCAGATGCCCTAAACTATACGGGTTGCCAAAAATTCACAAGGAGGGAGTGCCATTAAGACCAATCGTTAGCGCTATAGACTCACCAACTCAACAACTCGAGAAATATCTTGCAGAGATCATGCAGCCAACCAGCGAAGAAGCAGATTCCTACGTCAAGAACTCAGAACACCTGACAAATATAATTAAAAACCTTAAACTGCACAAAGATGACCTCCTAGCTAGCCTAGATATAAAGTCACTTTACCCAAGCGTACCAATTGACGAGGCTCTAGACCAAATAGCTACAAATGAAGATTTCCCAAGACACATTATCGAACTTGCAAGACACTGTCTGAAGAATACGTATTTCTCGTATGAGAACAACTTGTATAGACAAACAGAAGGCGCCCCCATGGGATCCTCACTATCACCAGTAATTGCCAATCTCTACATGAAGTATTTCGAAACCAATGCACTAAGTAAAGCTAAAATGAAGCCGACTTTTTGGAAACGCTACGTGGACGACATCTTTATCATATGGCCTCATGGAAGACCCAATCTTGACAATTTCCTTGATGAACTAAACAACATTCACCACCGAATACAGTTCACGTTAGAAGTTGAAGAGAATGGCCAATTGCCTTTTCTTGACCTACTTATTACAAGAAACAATGACCTCACAATTGATTACACGGTATACAGGAAACCTACACACACTAATAGATATCTGAATGCTAGATCTCATCATCACCCTTCCCAATTGCAATCGGTAGCCAGTACACTGATATCCAGATCTATACGCCTAACAAAAACAACGAACCGACAAGAAGAACTTCATAACATCACAACCGCCCTAAGACAAAACGGATACCATGAACACACAATCAAAAAAGCACAAAAACAAGCCACGAGACCAACAACAAATAAGGAAGAATACGACATGTCCAAACCAAAAACTAAACTGCCATATATAAAAGGTGTAACAGACGTGATTGGAAGGATTCTAAGAAGGCATGACATTTCCACAATCTACAAGCCGCAGACTACCTTACACAAAATAATAGGCAATCCAAAAGACAAAATACCTTTAGAAAACCAAGGCGTATACAGCATCCCGTGCAGTAACTGCGACAAAGAATACATCGGACAAACAAATAGAAGAATCTCAGCCAGAGTACAGGAACACCAGAACAACATCAGAAATAAGCAAACGACATCAGCCCTTTTTCAACACCACCAGGAAACGGGCCACACAATAAACTTCCCAGAAACAAAACAGATTGCACCTATCAAACACTACAGAACCCGCATAGTTAGAGAAGCCCTCGAAATAGAGAGAACCAACAGCCTCAACAAAAGAGACGATGCACAAAACATCTCCAACACTTGGAAAAGTCTCCTCAAAAGACAATGCAATCCAATTACCCAAGAAGAACAAAAATCCTTGGAGAATACTCAGACACGGGCAGAACCAATAAGAAACACAAACGCAACAAGGACAGCCGTACCCATCCAGGCCCAAATACAGTCAGGAAATAATCGGCGCGGTCAACGACCTCGGGTGGAGGAAACGTCAACACCTGAACCGCACCGCCCACCAATCACAGAACAGCGATATAACCTGCGCCGCCGCCGACGCGTATAAAAGCAGCAACACAGGACCACGCAGCTCATTCCAAGTTGAGCAGCCGCAAAGGAAGCATCACTTGAAAATGCCAGCTGAGATGTTGGCGAAACGTCGTGAAGACACAAACAACCAACGGATTGAAACCCGGAACACCACTACTGTTCATTCTACCATCCGTGAAACACTACATCATAACATATATATATATATATATATATAGTATATATGAAAATTTTATACTTCGTTTCTATTACATGATGATATATTGATAAAATTTTTTAAAAGCCAATATATCCAGTTTTGTCTTATATATTTTTTATTACTTAACAGTAATTTAAAATTTTCATCTATATCACATTTACAATGAAATGTGCGAATACTTGATACTAAATATTCTCTTTTTATCTTTACAGGTAGGATGTCAATGAAAGAAGTTGATGAACAAATGCTCAACATCCAAAACAAGAACAGCAGCTACTTCGTAGAATGGATCCCTAATAACGTTAAAACAGCCGTTTGTGATATTCCACCAAGAGGTCTCAAAATGTCTGCCACTTTCATTGGTAATTCTACTGCCATCCAGGAATTATTCAAACGTATCTCTGAACAATTCACAGCTATGTTCAGAAGGAAAGCTTTCTTGCATTGGTGAGTAGATTAAAATGTTTGTTGTTCAATCTTTACTAAGTCTCTATATGCCGTATAGAAAATATATTAATAAACAAATTTTACAGGTATACTGGAGAGGGTATGGATGAAATGGAATTCACAGAAGCCGAATCAAACATGAACGATTTGGTATCCGAATACCAACAATATCAAGAAGCTACTGCTGATGAGGATGCCGAATTTGATGAAGACCAAGAAGCAGAAGTTGACGAAAATTAAAAACTTGTTCTTTTATTTTCAATCTGAAATCAAACCGTCTGTTACTTTTTACTTTTTTTTCTATTTTAAGCATGTTTTTTGTACAGTAATTACATTCCCGTTTTTTGTAAATTTCGAATACACTACTTAAATTATTCAAGACTGACTTTTTGTTGCTTGTGTTTCTGATGTAAGTTTTTTAACCTTTTTTGCGTATTTGTTTTTTTATAAAGATTAGGCATTAAAACTGCTGCCATTACTCTACTATATCGCATTTTATTCATTCCTCATTTCCCACATTAGCTAATAAGGAACTTTCATTAATATAATGTTAACATTGAAGTCATGCAAAATATCATCAACGTTTAATATTTTAACAACTCTCACTATTCTCGCTTGTACAATAATAAGAATTCGCATCAAAACTGCTATAATTTTTCAAAGCAAGGATGATCTTTTAAACTTTTTAGCTCAAAAATCGAAAATAATATTGATAGACTAAAAATTCAATCGATTTTAAAGAGAAAATAAAATGTTTCTCAGACCTGGAAAAAACAAGTCCAAACATAAAGGTACTATATAACAGGAAATAGGACTTCAGAAAAAATATACTTCGAAATTTTCGATAAAATGCCTACTTTACCAAATTACCTTATTAAATTTTTTAAACATCTAATTTTGAGAAAATGACCTACATACCCAAAACTTGTTATAGGAAATTGGTTTCTAAAGATAAAATTATATTTGCAAATTTTCAAAAAGGGACCATTTTTGAGTTTTTTTGCGAAACTTAGAATTCAGATATTAATTGACTTGAAGTAATACTTCTATTTATGCATATGGTAATTACCACGTTAATGAATCGATTTATTTAAAAAAAAAACAAGTTGAATAAAAGTTTGTTTAAAAAAAATTCAAATTGATACGAAGGTAACAAGGCTATTATAACATCGGATATCAATATGTTATCCATCACGATTCTCTCCCTTATGCCTTTTATTGAGAGTACTTATATTATCAAGATGAGTAAAATATGTGAAAACTGAAGGGTTTCCTTTTAGAAAATACAAATTGATTTTACAAGCAGTTCCAGAAAAAGTAAAGTCTATGATTTAGGGAATAACTATTACAAGATCGTGTAACCGTTTTACTAGTTTTCGGCTCGTATGAGAAACTTTTTCACTCACGTTGAATATAAACAACAACAATTTAAAATTTATGCAAAAAACAAAAATTTATTAATCCAATTTTTCATTAAAAATTAACAATGGATCACAGAAAAAAATCATTTAATAAGGAAGTTGGCCTCCTCTGCATTTATGATGGCTCTAGAGCGTCTTTCCATACTGATCCAGATCTTCTTGGGGAATCGCCATCCAGAACTGTTGAAGAGCTTGAAATAGCTGAATACGATTTTGAAATTAATTCTAGTCTTTAAAAACTCTTCGCTGAAGCATATCCCACGCATGCTCAATAAGATCTAGTTCAGAACATTTGTAACGTAGCTTTCTGATGAAAAAAAAACAATCCATCAGAACGAGCTTAGCTCTATTGCCAAGCGAAATTCCTGCCCTTACCCTAATTTTGCCTCCTCTGTAGATGTGAACCTCTTGTGTAGGTTGCATTCGATTTCTTTCGCCAGGTTCTCTCAAACCAAACCGAGATTCATCGGTAAAAAGAATATTTTGCAATTGATTTTGCTCCCATATAACATATTCTTGTGCCCAACGTAATCGAGTGGTGCGATTCCCTCGATTTAGGTTGGCAAGGTCTTCGGCTAACTAAATTCTGTCTACCTTTTGTAGATGGTGTGTCTGGAAACAGTCATATTATTAGTTCCACGAAGATGTATAATTAACTGTCGTGCCGTCACTGTGCGATTTGTTTGCCGTTCTAACTAAACATATAGGTCCATATGAGGTGTTGTTATCCTTGATCCTCCCAAATGCCGTCCCCGAACGCTTCCCGTTTCACAATAACGAGTCCTGAGGCGTGAGATAACATTCTGAATGCGTTTGGCGCATTCCTGCCTCAATCAACCTCCCAGCCCTCAACATTTCGTTTTGGGTCAAATGACATCGAGGCATGTTAACAATTTTTCAAAACACCTTTGCAACAAAAAAAAACAAACAATTAATGAAATCTCGACTAAAATTGTGAATTATCAAAATTCTTATCATAAATTCTTTTATTTTGTATTTCTTTGAAAAAACAATTTTATAGGAACATTCTTTGCGGATCAATTTTATTTGTATACTAGCAGCCCGCCCCGGCTTTGCACGGGGATTAAAGAAAAATAACAAAAGCCACTACATATATTGGGTAAACGCTTCCCTGTAAACAATATTACATGTTGTTTTATTTTCTGGCAACAAAATAAATTGATATTCAGGTGCTCGACCGGCCTTAGGCGGTTGGCCATGAGAAAAACCGATCCCTACTAATTGGAAGGTTTGACCTTGAGGCTAATATTCTCAGCGCACGCGATGTAAGGGTTTTAAGGTTATTTTTGGTTACATTAATGGCATTTTAGTAAGGATCCCTATTTTTTTTTTGAAAATAAAACATGTCACTCGGGAATAGTGTAGCTTGCCAACGGTAAAAGAATTTTTAAAATCGGTCCAGTAGTTTCGGAGCCTATTAATTTCAAACAAACAAACGAACCTTTCCTCGCCACTAAATATATTGGGTCAACGCTTCCCTGTAAACAATATTACATGTTGTTTTATTTTCTGGCAACAAAATAAATTGATTTTCAGGTGCTCGACCCGCCTTAGGCGGTTGGCCATGAGAAAAACCGATCCCTACTAATTGGAAGGTTTGACCTTGAGGCTAGTATTCTCAGCTCATGCGATGTAAGGGTTTTAAGGTTATTTTTGTTTACATTAATGGCATTTTAGTAAGGATCCCTATCTTTTTTGAAAATAAAACATAGCCTATGTCACTCGGGAATAGTGTAGCTTGCCAACGGTAAAAGAATTTTTAAAATTGGTCCAGTAGTTTCGGAGCCTATTCATTTCAAACAAACAAACAAACAAACGAACCTTTCCCCACCACTAAATATATTGGGTCAACGCTTCCCTGTAAACAATATTACATGTTGTTTTATTTTCTGGCAAAAAAATAAATTGATTTTCAGGTGCTCGACCCGCCTTAGGCGGTTGGCCATGAGAAAAACCGATCCCTACTAATTGGAAGGTTTGACCTTGAGGCTAGTATTCTCAGCGCACGCGATGTAAGGGTTTTAAGGTCATTTTTGGTTATATTAATGGCATTTTAGTAAGGATCCCTATTTTTTTTTGAAAATAAAACATAGCCTATGTCACTCGAGAATAGTGTAGCTTGCCAACGGTAAAAGAATTTTTGAAATCGGTCCAGTAGTTTCGGAGCTTATTCATTTCAAACAAACATACAAACAAACAAACAAACAAAAATCAAACCTTTCCTCTTTATAACATTAGTATAGATTTACATTGATACATATTGCTAGAATTGTGTTACACTGGTGTAAAATAAATAAATATTTAAAATAGCTAATATCCCCAGATCTTGAGCATGTGCCTAATGTAAATATTTTACATTAAAATTTCGCTTTAGTCTATAGATCATCTGTTAATATATTATGTAGTTTTATGGAAGTTTTAGGTGGGTAGAGGTGGATCTTGGGTTGTAGTGTTTTGTTTCTAGTGCTAGCGTTTTTGGGTAAGATCCAAATAAGGAATGAAAAATATTTTAATAAAAATATATTTCACAAAAACAAACTGAAAAATTACATTATTAAAAATATCAACAGAGTGAATTAAAAAACAACAACATATAAAAAGTGGAATAGTGTATAACTAGTATTAAAATAGTTTCTAAAAATCTTTATAAATAATTTAATTTAACAGATTCCAATTATAATTTAAGGCAGCCTACGTCTTCCGTTTTAATTATGTCGTCACATAAGTTGAGTATAAAGTATTTAAGTATCAAACATGTAGGAATTTAAAAAACTAGATTTAGTACACTGGGTACACCAAGAAAATTTTATCTGTAGATATTAGTAGTTAAAATGTTACGTTACAAAAAAAATCTAGTTTGCTAAATTGATGGTGTTTTTTAGTAACAAGTATCTAAAAAAATTACAATAGATATAAAAATAAGTATATATTCATTTTCGCTGCATATTTTTATACAAATTATGTTGAAAGATGAAATTCCTATATAGCTTAAATACGCAATGTCTACAAACCGGTGGTGGTACCTATTGACCAACACTTGGAATTAATTGATACAAGTTTGTAAATATTCATTTACAGCCTTGATGATGAGACATATATTATTGAAAATCAAAATATATGTATAGTTGCCCGAAATGAGAATATGGTTTTATAAAAAATGGTAAAGGCTGTAAAATTTAACATATTCGGGAATGATAGAAAATTACTTTTTATGCAGTAACTACAGACACAGCTTCAGCAATCCAAAATTAAATTTTGAATTAAAATAATAGAATACTTTGCGGAACATACACGGCATCCGCCTACGAGAAAAGCTCACTATTTGAACTTGTAATGAAATGATACTTCGATAATGGGTACTTATTTATGGTTAAAAAATTACGTTAATAATAAATAACACAGATATATCAAAAGAATCAGTAGAAGCAAAAAATAAATTAAAGCTAGTAAGTCGCACACCCTAAAAGAAATTAAGACTAAATGTATTCTAAAGCTTCTAAGAATAATATTTAGAGGAGTTAAATAAAATACGATATGTATATAAATAAAAAGTTATTAAAAAGTAATAATTTGACAACAAATTGGATTTAAATTTTAAATTAAGTAATAAAAATAAAATAATTAACATGTCTTTTAAAAAAAGGTTTTCAACAAATTTGTTAAATATGAGTAAATATTATACTCAAAAAGAGTACCACCCACCAAAAGTCCGGTTTTTTCCGAATTAAGTTTTCGTCATCTCAACCCTACTTTTAACTTTTTGGCTTGTCTCTAGTTCTCAGTGCATTTTTCTGCAATATAATCAAATTAGCTAAATTGTAGATAATGAATTTATTGTTTTTTACAATTAATAATGCTATGTAATGTTACTTACTTCGAAAATTTGGAAGAGAATAGTTAAAGAGGCTAAGAGAAGACGAGTATAAGTGAGGAGCAATTTGGATTTATGCCTGGGATAGGAACGGTTGGCGCTGTTTTTGCTATGAGAACAATAGAGAATATAGAAATGCAGCATGATATAGACGTAGAGGAAGAGTATGGCCGAGACAAGAAGTGTGAAAGATGTGTCCGATTAGTGCAAGAGATGTATGAGAACAAAAAAGGAAATAAAAAGCACTGTTGGGTATACTAAGGGATTTGGGGTCCATGTCTGACTAAACCAGGTGTAGATGCTAAGCCCCTATCTGTAGTATGTTGATAGATGCTATGACTGAAGGAAGAAGAGATGAAGCCCCATGAGATATGATGTATGCGGATGATAACGTGATTGTAGATTTGGTTAAAGAGAGACTGAAGGAAAATTTGAGAATTGAATAAAAGCGCTTGAGAGTAGACGGTTGAGAGTGAAACTGAGTATATGACAACAGAAGAGACAAATGCAATGAAGAGTAGATGAATGTGACTGAAGATAAGAGGAAGAAAGAATGATCCATATTGAGGTGGATGGATAAAATAAATGAATGCCTGAAAGAAAAAACATGGAGAAGAGAGGACGCATTAAACGGAAGGCTAACGCCGACCTTAACTAGGATTTAAATTAAGTTAAGAGAAAGAAGACGCAATTCCAGTAAAGTTGATCATACGAAAACAGAGTTCTACCATTTAATTAATATAATCGTACTGGTAGAAAGTCAATGGCCAAAACAGTGCAGTTATAAGTTTTAAAAAGGTTACAAATTATAGCCCTTAAAAAAAATGGACAATAATAGGGTGGAACCCATCTATTGAATATAATACATTTTGATATTGTAAATTGGTGAATACAAAATTAAAATTATAATATTTAAGCATAAAACAAGTATATAGCAAAACTAGATATTTCGATTTATCTTATATTATTTCAAAAGGTTTCTATATAATTTAACTCTCTGCTTTTTCCATATCGAAAGCGAAGTAACATTAAAACTAACATTTAATTATAACCTATTACTAATATTTCGAAGCAAACAGTTATGAACTTACGCATTTCTAAATGTTATTTTAGTGTAGTACACAAACGGTGAATCAGAGCACATTGGGTAATTCGGTAGCAATATACAAAATGTGATTTACAACGACTATCCATTTTGGAAATTATCTAAGAGTATACAATATTATAAACATCTATCATTAAGTTAAAATACATCTAAAAAAACAAATTTTCAAAGCCAGGTTTTAGTTCTACAAGGTCCAATTTTTGAAATATTGCATGTTAAAATTAAAATGATTTTGTTTTATAATGAAAAACTAACTATTATTTTATAATATAAGGATTGGAAATATGAAATAATTACTGATGATTTTTGGTTGTAAGTTATATAAAAAATTCGATACTGGATATACTTATAAAAATAGAATAATGAAAATTTGTTATTAAAGTTCCAGATAATCGGCAACTTTTAAAAATAGTTTTTGTGCATCAAAATGACAAATTTGTAAAAAAAATATTAGATTTTACATTAATGAAATTAAAAAAAATCCCGATATATTACGATGATTTTAGCATTTAAAGTTCATTTTTAGTTATTCATAAGTTATGTTCGTTCAAATAATACTTCGGAGTTTAAAAAAATATATATGCTTCCCATACTCGGTCCTTCCCGGAATGTCAGAGTACAAAAGATACACCAGTATCATACATACCCGTAATTAAAATTATATAACTATATACAATGTTATACACTTTGAAAATGTGCTTCTCATATGTATTTAATTTTTATTTGCGCCAAACATTTGTGGGTGTCAGTGTGTCAGAAACAATGGAATATATTATAATAGATCCTAAACCAGGTCCCAATATTGAGTAGTCATTAGATACACCTGAAGATATTAACGAAAAACTTTAGGCGGAAATAGTATATTGTGTGGCAAGAGGTGAAACAAGACGATTTCTGACTAGGGCTGTCTTTGCCCGGTCAGAAATCATCTTTGTTTCATCCCGTGCCACACACTATATTTTTCATATCACATGCATTGAAACAGCGAGTTTTGATCTTTGTAGCCAGTTGAAGTAGGACTATTTTAGACAAATAGCATAGTAATATCTTGACAACGATTTGACGACAGCTGTCAGACGATTATAATTTTATTCGCTTTTGTTTATTACAAATGCGATTCTGAAAGACTTGAAATAAAGGCATAAATAAATGAATGTGCCAGGCAGAAATAACGTTGTTTCTCCCCTAGGGCAGAAAAAACTGTCAGTTTCTGACCGACAGTTGCATTGGTCTGAAATTGTCTTGTTTCGACTCACAAAACAGGGATCAAAACAAGCTGTTTCAATGCATGTGATATGAAAAAGAATTTTCTAATGATTGATATTTTTTTGTGCAGCATGTTAATTAAGAAGTTTAAGAATAAAAGGTGATATTCAACACATTGCGGTACAAAGAAATGGGTTTGGAAAGCTACAGAATTTTCAGTTTTTGGTGATACTAAAATGTACGGCGTTTAAACTTAAACTTTTAATTTTCTTTTTCTGTTTTTTTATTAATGCCGTACAAAGCTGGTACAGGCTTAAAGATAAGGAGTGATAAAACCATCTTTTCCAGTGTGGTCACTTCAATGACGGCATGAAATGTTTCTTTAATACTAAAGTTTACTTTTCAAGAGTTCTTTAGGTGGGTCAAATGACCTGTAGAAATTTCGACCTGCCTTAGGATCTAAAAGTTACTTATCAAACATCGTTTTAACTAGTTTAACTCATTAGTATCTATTTAGTTTACATTAATAACACTGTGTATAATAATTAAAACATTAATAATATTACACAACATCCAGCTGCTTATAGTGTACCTAAATATTAGTTCAAAACATAACATTACAATTTCGGCGTTTGACACGATTTTTTGGTATAATCCGAAATAAACCTATATAAAAGATTCGATTCTCCAATCTCTAAAGTATCAAATTTTTAATAATTTGAGCATTTTTTTGTCACAACTTGCAATTATATCATAAAAATAATCAGTACATTAAAAATGAAACTTTAGTGTAAACTAAAAATTATCAATCACAATATTTACAGTATTAAGTATATTTGGTTACTACAATCTTTTGTGCAGTAAGTTTTTTATGGTATTTAATATTCTCTACCTAAATCAAATTATTAAACTTTTTTAATCTTTTTGGATTGATAAATTGCATTACTTTAAACGATAAAGTTAAGATACTGACCAACAAAAAAAAACTATATTTTACGGCGTCCCTCATATAATACAAATATTACACACGTATCCATCCTTCTCTCTCATCATGCAATACTTCTTTTTTTCTCTCTCCACAGTGCAACCGTATAATATACTTTACTATACGTAAATGAGCGTGATGGTTGGCTGATAATTTCTCAGCGTTTCGTGAGCGTAACGAAAGGCACACAGTTAGATTTGCCTTTTCTCCGTACGAAACATACAGTCAGGTCCGCCATAAAAAATATTCATCTCAATAATCCTTTCGAAATTTTTAACAAAAATTTAAATAAACGCCTATAAGCGTACCATTCCTAAGTTCTTACATAAAAAACATTTCTAGTTTACTAGATTATAATGAAAATTGTTAGCAGTTACTATCTGAAATTCATTTGTCTGGAATTACTAGAAGCAATTGATACCGAATATTTTCACTACAACCACATCGATTGAACTAAAGCCGTCTAATCAAGAAAAACCACAAAAGCTGGAAGGTATCAAGAGTAGAAACACGAGGAAAGAAAAAGAAACCCAATTATTACTTACGATATAGATACATAGAAAATCCAACTGTCGCAAGTACAGAGTAGTTGAGTGGCTAAGCGGGCACAGTTGTTTCGAATCATACCCACATCGGATTGGTAAAAAAAACAGGTAGGGACTGTGGCGAAGAGGTAGATGATCCAAAGCACATTATGCTCAGATGCAGTAAATGAGAGGGAATGAGAAGAGGGGTAATGCCAGATGTCCAGTCCTCTGCAGCATTATTGGACTGGATGATGGAGAACCCAGAAAAGTGGAACGTGGGGCACAATGTAGTCAAAAACATAATTAGGGAAAAGGAGGAACAAGACAGGCTCCTATACAGTTAGTACAGCCACTGTCTTTTAGGGACAGTCCTTTTAGGAGTCCCACACTAATTGGTCTTAAACATCTAGAGACCATAATACACAAAGTATTTTTCCTGCCTAAAAAAAGATACATAGAAAATAATTTTGTTCTTGTAAATTCTGATCTGGAAAATGCTCAAAGTCATATTTCTGTTAGACTTTCATCGGGCGTGGGTGATCTTACAGGCACAGGAATTATATTTTCTTTACTTTAGATTTTATTCTAATTTAAATGGGAAAAAATACATAATATATAATTAAGCCCATTGGGCGGTCGAGCACACCGCGTCCGATCTAAGGAGTCTTTATGGGGAGCACGACGAAGGGTTAAAGATTCCAATAATTTATTAAAGTGGTTAGTGCAACCCTATTTAAGTATTTAATAGATTAAATCCTTTTTTTAATATTAATCCACACCAAACGCTTTTTATTTTTATAAGGCTTTGAAGTAAAACTTTTTTAACATTTTTATCATCATTCGGTTACCAACCAAAACAACAACTCGTTATCTCAGTTGATAGTACTTGATAGTCTTATTTATAAGAGATTGTTGTTATGCAAGAACTTACAAACGTACCGATGGCGATATCACTTACTTTTAATACAGTGCTAATCGAAAATAGTGAAACTTATTAAGAATATTTCAACAAGATAAAAAGGTCGATTTAATTAAAATATGATCAGTAGCTCTTGTAGTCATATAAAAATGACTAAAACCTATAGAAAAATAAAATATATCTAACCTTAAAAAAATGGAGATGATTCCTGCAGATTTGGAACGATTCAGCTTAAATACAATATGTATCAGTCCAAAAAGATAAAGAATATTAAGTGGTCCATCCGATTGCAAATAACGTTACAGCCTTATATGATTCATGTACAATAATATTAGTAGGCCACACAATATCAATAAATAAGTGGTGGAAAAGTAGAATATCTCTATGAGAAACTGTTTTATAAATATTTCATACAGGTACAAAAATTATCGAGCTAAGTCATTACAATAAATTATAAATACACTTCTTGTAAATATAAAATAATATATGTATTTTTGTTATATGAAGTTTTAAAGGTGAAAATAAATAATTAACATAAAATATAAGCACCTACAAAACAATTTCTCACTTTCTAACATCGATTTGCCATTATTTTGAAATAGTAATTGCACTAAAGTGGTATAAAATTCTATTCATCTTCGTCTATATAATTCCGCAGTTACTGCTAAAGCTCCTCCTGGTAAAAATCTTACGAAATTATCTCCGGCTAATGGTCCAATGACAAATAAATTTTCGGATCCATTAACACTGTGTGATAACCTATTAATATCTGCTGTATTTGTCTTGCAATCAATTAATAAATGCTTTTGGGTTGCTAGATTAAAATGCTTTGGTAAGAACGAGAGATCAGGTCTGGAACCAATGAGTATTACAGCGAATGAAACGTTGATTTTGTTGTTAACACCCTCTTTCGAAGTTAGAATCACAGTTCTGGATTCTGCGTTGAAATCAGTTAAACTATATTCTGGATAAGCTGTATAATTAGGATAAGTTGAGCCTCCATCTAACATCATCTGATGCACCTAAAATTATATATTTCAATTAACAATTGTTACATATCACGAAGGTAAAATGCATCAGGACAGAAAGTAAGATAAAGATAGTTTGTTTGCACCATGATATGGGAATAATATAGTTCGGCTGTGTAAACAGGGATTGGAAATTCAATTTAAGATAAAGTTTATCAACTGCGTAACTGTGAATTACATTGCAACAGAGATCCCTCTACGTTTTATATATTACTAGCGGACATGGCGAACTTCGCACCGCCTAACACTAATGTTTTTTCCAATTTTTTTTTTATTTTTACGATTAATTTTTTGTATATTGTATCATATTTTCTCGTTAGTTACCAGTTTTTACTATTATATTTATAGTACTTTGTAATTTATCGGTTAGGTATATATTATATATTAACTGCGCCACCTAACGGTGGCCTCATAGTTCTTAGGTAAGTAAGTTTTGCTCTTTTAAATATATGAGATATCAACTGCGCCACCTTACGTTGGCGTCATAGTACTTAGTTATGTAAGAATTACAGGTGTAAATTTATAACATCTCAACTGGGCCACCTTAGGGTAGCGTCATAATGATTAATTTCGTAATAAACGCGTCCGATCGCTGCAAAATTCAAAGTGCTATAGGGAAAATCGCGGCCTCCGATGCGCTATTTATAGGCACGCTGCCGCCGTCCCGGCCGGCCAGTACCACCGCAAGCCCTACGTCCCACAATTTTAAATCTGTAATAACTTCGAAAATATTCATTTAAATCTTGTGCTGTAAAGGACCATATAGATCTATATTAAATCAACAATGTGTTTAAGCTATTTAATTGGATAAGGATTAATGCTGTATTGGGTAAAATCGCTTCGAAAATTAGCCATTATTTGTCGTAAAAAGTAAATGACAAAAAAATGTTATAAGAGATAGACATATACCATCGCGGAGTTTTCTGTAGACCTTTTCAATATGTACAAATAATTAGTACATTATTTTGATAAATCTTGTAGGGTTCAGCCTGCGTTTGCAATGTAAGCGGAAAAAAATTGATAATTAACGACATCACATTAGAAACCTCAAAAATAACAGTATTTCTCCACTATTTTATGGATGTTATTATACATATAAACCTTCCTCTTGAATCACTCTATCTATTAAAAGAAAACGCATCAAAATCCGTTGCGTAGTTTTAAAGATTTAAGCATGCAAAGGGACATAGGGACAGAGAAAGCGACTTTGTTTTATACTATGTAGTGATGATTGAGCGATACTATTCGAAATTTTTCTCTGTGAAAAACCAAATCACTTCCACTCTTCCGTTATATCTAATCAGTAATGATTTCAAAGAAAACAAATATTTGGTTTACATAACGAAAATAAATTATAGTAAGCGGTAGATATGCGGTTTGATTTGAGTAGAAATTTGATAAGTAGAAATTAGTCCTCAAATTTTCAATGATTATTATCAACGTGAATAATATCCTGCTGTTCCTATTATAAAATATTAGTTGACTGAAAAAGGTAACAGTGACGCACCAAAGTGTTTAAATCATCATTATAACGTATAAAAGAAAACTTTTTTTAATTACTAACCGGTTAATTTATTTTTACGTTCATAGATCTACAAGGTGTATTTAAACATGGGTGTCTGTGGTTAGATTTTCCTAAAAGAAGGTGCCCTTAGATATATATATTTTTAAAGATACAACTTACAACGAGGTTTGAGGTCGGATTATAGAATCACACGATTCGAGGTCTATGCTGAGAGTCGAGCAATCCAGTCCTGTCGAATACTAAAACAGAACACACCTCGCAAAGATACAAGAGCTATATGGATCTTCCGTAGGCTTTTTGCGAAAACATGAGGTCTGATACCCAAGATGATATATCTAACGGTATTTAGACCCTTTATCATATATGCTGCGCTGGTTTGGCGGAAAAAAACAACGTAACAAAAGGCAATAAAGGAGTTGCAAAAGGTGAAACCACTCGCTTATTTAGGAATCACTGGCGCAATAAAATCCTCTTGGCACTTACATGTAAAGAGGATTGGTCTGGAAAGTACCTTTGAAAGCTCTAAAATCCAGCACGTTCGAGTCCAAAACAGTCTGGAACTGATTTTGTGGCATCTCAAAAAGCCGCGTTATGGATGAACGTCGTAATTGTGAAAAGGAATTCAGTGCAGCCTACTGGAAAACTTTCCAAGTCAGAGACAAGCAAAAAGGCCTTCATTTTGTTACTCGAAATTACTCTTAGACCTTCAGATATCTCAGGACACTTTAAATTATTTTTTTTAAATGTCAAATGAATGAAAAATGTAATGCTGATTAAAATATATAAAAAAATTGAAATAAGAAAAAATAAATAATTGTAGAAAATAATTGTAGAAAGAATTAATTGAAAGAAATAACTAAAACACCAAAAATAGGTGGAAATAGAAGAAGAAGTCAGAGCTAGAAAGTAGATGAACCAAGAAAAGGAGATAGCAAGTACAACAGCAGAAAGAAGTAGCTAGAAAGAAGAGGAGCAGAAAGAAGACCAACCAGAGGAAGAAAAAAGAAAATTGTATTTTTGTTTGTGTAAATTTTTCTTATAGCAGCAGATTTCCTTAAGTGCAGAATTCACAAACGGTATTTTGCGTTTCAAGAATTTAAATAGATTTAATTAAATGGATTTCGAAAACCAATCTAATCTTAAAGAATGTTGAGACATTAGAAAAACCTTACCTTGTGATATTCAGGATATAAATTTTCTTGTAGATGTCTGCTTAATTCAGGAGATTTTTGTCTAAAAACATGGATAACGGGAACATTTCTACCTCTAGCGGCAATAATAGCATCTGCAGCACTTAAACCAGCACCAACAACCACAATAGGATCAATATTTTCATTTGAATTTGCCAAATACGAGTCCAAATTATTCTCTAAGCTCCTTAGATCGTATAGTATCCAACTAGGGTCTTTTTTAACTCTGGAAACCTCTAACCTGTTAGGTAAATCATTACCTCCATTTGCTAAAACTAAATATTTACAAGCGTAAGTGACATTAGCTCCTGTGATATTATCAGCAGAATTCACAATCCAATTTACTTCATGATCACAGTATGTGGAATTATATGAAGGCACATTATTAAAATCTAAACTAAATGAATTCCTAAGTAGTCTCTCGTTCATGGACGTGGAATAAAATGTATCACAATTGTAACTATTGGTATCACAGCAAAAGCTTATGGAACGTTTTTTATCATTTTTCTTTGGAATCTCAGCTGAATCTCGATCTCTAGGCCGCTTACATCGAGTTTTTTTCCTATTTTTTAACATTAAGCAATCGATTGCATCAGTAATACAACAACTATGACTTTCGACTGAACTTTCTTCAGATTCCGGTTCGAAACATGCTTCTAACGTTTCTTTGATTTCTGCGTTTATCTTATTGACCCAATTGTTTCTTTTTGATTCATTTTCGTCAGAAATATAAAGTTTTTCATGTTCTACTGGCTCTATGGAATTAACTGTGACATAGTTGTGAAAATATTTGCTTAGATCCATTTGCTCTGTATATTGGACATAGTATTTGGCAACATTTGACGCATATGCTCTTTTTTCTCCAGAATCTCTAGAATGGAATGGAAGTCCAGGTAGAGCCATCCAACTACCTAAAGACAAAGTAAGAATCTGAGGATCCATTCGATGCCAAGATCCACCAGGAGGTCCTTTTCCCAAGACTATATGATCAATCTGAAAATAAAATTTATAATATATTCTTATGAAATCAATGACTTTGAATGGTAGTTTGGGAAATCCTGGGTTTCGGTCAATAATCGATTAAGGAGTATAAACAATAATAAAACTGCTTGTGACGTTTCGATTTATTTAAAAATCATCATCAGACTTTTAGTCCTAAAATTTTTTTTGAAAAATTCTACATTAGTTTACATATATAAAAAAAAAAATAGAAAGAACAAACATTTTAAAAAAACATAATTTAAACTTTTTACGTCTTTGTTTTTGTTCAAATAAAAGTAAATATGTGTTAAAAAGTTTAAATTATGTTTTTTTAAAATGTTTGTTCTTTCTTTCTTTTTTTTATATATATGTAAACTAATGTAGAATTTTTCAAAAAAAAAATTAGGGCTAAAAGTCTGGTGATGATTTTTAAATAAATCGAAACGTCACAAGCAGTTTTATTATTGTTTATACTCCTTAATCCATTATTGACCGAAACCCAGGATTCCCCAAACTAAATTGACACTAACGGTCAGGAATAAATTGATAAAAATTTGAATGGTAGTACACAAAAACTAAACTTCATTAAAATACATTATTACCAATTGTAAATAAATTAAAGTGAAATGATAACCACGTGTTTAACGTATATCTGTTTTATTGGAACGAAGTTCCCTTTCGGGCGTTACGACCAGTTACGACTGAGGCTAGAGACTAGCAGAAAAAAATTCAGACCAAAATATGTCACGACACGACACACGCATGTTTCTCTGTCTGTCTGTCTCTCCCTCACAGACCAAAAAATAAAAAACTCTCTCTCTCTCTCTCTCTCTCTCTCTCATAGATAGATATATTACAATTAAAAAGGCACTATTTTGAATTAAAAGAAAATGTACATTAAAAAGAAAATACTCTAGAAAAAAAATAATTACCTATAATAGTATTATATTTTATTTCATCATGTTTTTATAAATCAATAAATTCATAAACATTTCAAAAATAGTTCTTAACTTGACTAGTTAGGTACCTACGTCAAATTACCTTAACTGTCAGTTACTGTCAAATATTTTAATTTTAAAATTTTGTATTAAATTGTTAATTCCTGTTTTAAATTAAATTGAAATAAAAAGTAATTCTAGGTAGATGTATATCATCTAAACCTCTGGTATTGTATAAATGGACACT
Source organism: Altica lythri (assembly GCA_964028335.1). Lineage (NCBI taxonomy): Eukaryota > Metazoa > Arthropoda > Insecta > Coleoptera > Chrysomelidae > Altica > Altica lythri. Next base: position 89,164,149 of record OZ034800.1, on the reverse strand, counting down.
TTTGTTAAAAGAAACGAACTGTTGAAAATAATGGATTTACTATTTTCTATTTTGCTTTGAACAGTGTAGTGTCGCGACTTTGTTAAGTTTATACAGGTTTTTTGTAGATAATAAATATTAAAATAATAGAAAATAATAACAATAATGTATCCTGACAGTGTTTCTGCACAAGTTCCGGATATTGCTGATAGAGTTAGGTAAGTAGAGATTTTATACAGATAACAATAAATGCTTATGTATGTATAAACTCTCTGTTGTGTTTACAAATTACTAATTCCTTTACTAATTAATCGAAAAGAACTTCGTTCCATCCGGGTGTCCCTTGACACCTCTCACTTTTTATTTTTATTTCACGTTGAGTAGTTCTGAAATGAACGGAAAGAATGGATTTGATACGGTCAATGTACAGGAATACCCTGACGATGTTAGATACAAACATAAAGCGAAATTTGCAATTAAAATGCTTGTTTGGTGCGCAATTTTTAACAGAGGTGTATTTCTACCTTTTATGGAGAGAGTGAGGGGTGAACCTTTGAATAATAATAATAATCATGCTAACGACGATATCATGTTTTGGGCTAGACCTAGCATGATACTATTATTCATGAGATATCCAAAACTGGCTTCGACAATACTACATCCCTTTTGTTCCCAAAAACGATAATCTCCCAAACTTCCGTAGGTTAGCCCAATAGAGAATTTTTGAGCTTTATTGTCTAGAAAGGTTTATAATAGAGATTGGGAAACCTAAGATAAACAATTAAGACAGCAAAATTACGAAAACCGAGAGAAATTGATCTGAATTCCGTCCAGGACTTCATGAGACACATTTGAAGAAATTTGCGTCTGGTTGAGCAGAATGGGTCACTCCACATAATTCAATAGTATAGTTTAGTTACGAGGGTTGTCTTTTTAGTTTTGCATGAAGCCATAAAGACAAAAGATATATAGACTTAAAGTACTTTATTGCTTTTCAAAATGTGTCCCACTACCAAAATCGATATACTTTAGCATACGCTCAAACCAATTGGTAAAACAATTATTTCAGTTTTCAGATAACACCTGCAAAATCGCTGTTTTAAATGCATTAACGGCTTTTTCTGGCGACTGGAATCGCTACCCACGCATTAAATTCTTGATCTTTGGGAACGTGAAGAACTCGTTGGGACTTAGGTTAGGACTTATACGATGGCATGGTCTAACAATTCGAAATTTTGAAGCTCCAAAAACTCGATTGTGATTTGGCAAGTGTGAGCACTTGCACTTGCTGTAGGTTGATGCACCATTGTGTGTTGCTTTGTCAAAGTTTCGCGATAACTTCTGGTAAACAAACGTTTATATCCAATCGGGAGTAACTGTTCTTCGATTTTTTAAAGAACTGTTGCCACATGACCAGATTTTGACATAAAAGTTGCAACCATTTTCATTGATATACTTCGAGAACAGATCACTTTCTTTATCGTGAAACACCCACATAGCGGATTGGCATTTACTTTCTGGTTTTTAGAAGTAAATCTAAGATTCATCGTCACTAACAATACTATAAAAAATGTTTTCTTAGTTCTCTTTGTTGAACTTTTCCAATATTTTTTGACACCAATTGACGAGAACCACTTTTTTCTTTTGTGGGCAAATGAGCGATCTAACGGGAAACCAACCTCGTAAGACCCAGTTATTCATGTAGAATCTTTTGGATCGAGGTCTTTGAAATGCCCAAAGAGGCCTCTATCTCTCGATCGGTTACAAGGTGGTCATCCTTAATTAGTTGACAAACCGCATCAGATCTGCTGTGTGACTGCTGTTTTGGGTGGACCTAGCCAGGATTTGCTGCTGAGACTGGAGTGACCACGTTGAAACCAGCGGGAAATAGTTGACTGGTGTGGTGCTTCATTCTTAAACACAGAAATCATTTCAGCGAGACATTGCTGAGTATTCTGTTCCAAAACTTTTAGGACATACGTTACTCATTTTTATTACTATTAGAGAAAATCAACAATTGTGAATGTATTATAAGAAAAGAATGATCATCAATGTTAACTCAAAGTATGTCACTCAAGATATTAAAAAAAAAACTATGAACTTGGTGAATTTCGATGAAAGAGTTTTTAGTAATACCCAGAGATAATATGTAATACCTGGTGCGCTTGAAAGTGGAACAGCGTATGAGAGAGGCAGAAGACGTTGGGTCACTCGAAAGTGAGAGCAATAAGGTGATAGATACAAGTTCCGTTACTCATTTATGTGACAATTTTTAAGTCGCAACACCTCTTCCGAACTTAACATTAAAATTAGAATCCTTCGCTTTAATATTTTATATTAATCTTTATATATAGAATATGGTGTTGCATTTCAATTTATAAATAAATATATAAACGAGAAACTAAAATAAAAGGGAAATAGTAAAAAAAAACAGAAAAAATTGTGAAAAAACAGAAAACCAAGAAGATGGGTTTCTAAATTAAGTAAAATAACAGCAACCGTAAGGTGGCGCAGTTAATATATTATAAATTTAAACAAACAATTTTTACACAAGTACCATGACGCCACCGCAAGGTGGCGCAGTTAATAACAAGAATCGAGAAATGATGAAAACGATAAAACAAAAAAAAACTCATTAATAACAATCAAAAAACAAAACAAAAATCATAGAAATTTGAAAAAACAAAAAATGAGAAAACGACGTCAGTGTTAGGTAGTATGAAGTCCACCGGGTCACCTAGTATTAAATAAAATTCTATGAGAATAAGCGTAGTTATAAAAATATTTATCTGATATCAAGTTAAAGCTCAAGGAGACGGTTTTTTAGTAAATATTACAATTAAATTTTTAATCTGCATAGATATTAACCCGAATTATGGGTAGTTTGAATAAAGCCACTGTAGATATGATTTTTTTTATTTTGGCGTGAACTGGTTTCGTCGCAAATAAGAAAGAAAAGTTGACTTAGGTTCCAAAGTCAGCAACTCGAGTAAACTTTTAGAAACACGAATAATGTAGCAATATTGTAATTTTGTGATTGTTATCTCAATTATAACATTCGTGAAATCACGTTCATTAACTATAACTTAATTCATAATTGTTAAGTCGCAATAAATATTGATATTTTGTATTAGATAAGGTGTTTCATTTGAGTGGAAAAAATAAGCTAACAGCTTAAGATAATTAGAAATAAACAAATTAAATGTAGACTAAAGTACGTATAATTCTAATTAATATTTTAGCTCTATTATACTGATTTGTATAAAAAATAATTTTTAATAACTGTTATCAAATTGAATTTTTTAAGGTCATTGAAAATTATACATTGTATAGTTCAAAGATTATAAAAATGTGTAATTAGCTGTATTTGTATAAAACGTGTATTAAATTTGTTATAAAAAATATACATAATGGATAATTTAAAATAAACATAAAATTTGATTTGGATATAAATATTAATTGAGTATAAAATATCCCAAAAATAAAACCAACAAAGACCGCGATAGTTGGTACGTTCGCCTTAAAAATCACGTTTTTTTGTGTATCTAGTAAATCGTGAAACTGATAATTTCAAAAATACTGAAACTCAGGCATTACTGCGATACCTATAATATTTCTAACTTTGATAATGTTGTTTTTAACATTCCAGGGCATCATTCCAACATGTCAGAAATTAAGTTTTTCGTTGTAAAAGTATGTCACAGAAAACTACAACTATTTTATTTTGACTAGTTGTTAGTAAATATAAATGAGTCATTTTACGATAAATATGAGTATTTTAAAAATTCCCAATAGCCAGCATATATTAGGTATTTGTCCTCCAAAAGATCTACCGGAACAGCGTATAATTCCATTTAAATGATTATATATTCTGTTTGAAAGAATATTGGATTTTGATTAAAATGAAATTAATATATCCGGAAATAATCGGTACACAAATGTTCTACTACGTCCCAAAATTGATCGTATATCACCTTTTCATCCAATTATAAATATTAACAATATAAAAACTGACTTCAAAAAGGAAAATGCACTAAAAGAATTTAGTATTCAGGAGGTTTCGTGAGCGATAAATCGATCTAACTTTGTTAGGTTTCATTTTTTTCAGAGTTTTTGGGCAATGAAAAACTGCTACAATAAGCTAAAAAATATGACTCTTACTATAGGCGAGTAGTAATACTACAATTTTTTTTAATTTTCTGTTGCCTGTAAGCAACAAGCTTGAGAAAGTTGTTAAAAAATTTTTATTCAATGTTCGAGGGTTATTCGGATAGAAAATTTTTTGCTGGTTATGAAAAAAATCGACGCCAATTCTTCCACCGTCCGATTTCCATCTAATTCATATTTTCTATCATTGCAAAAGTCCATAAACGCTTTCCATACAAATTTTTTACTGTAAACAGTATTCTTTGGTATATTTGATTCGATAATTTCATTAATATTCTCATCAGTATTACAACCAAATCGTGACATTTTGAAATATTGAATATTTGAAATGTCAAAATCGAAATGAAACGAAATGTAGGTATCCATAGCTACATGATTGAGTGAAAACAGCCCATGGGATCTGTTTTCAGTATAATGTTGGTTTTATTGGTTGTATTCAATCAGATGACCACAAATTAATTGATTTCATTGGATTTCTAATTGAGCAAAAAATTTTCAGAGCAACAGATGGGGATTGAAGTTAGACCAGGAAATTCAATTATTTCATTTCCTTATATTATTGATAAAATATGTGTTTTTTAAACCAAGTTTTTATTAAAGATCTTCGAAAAAAACCGCATATAAACAATATAATCTTATAATCTTACCTTCAAGAAAATCGTCATCAAACACAAATTGGTCAGTCCTGTTTCACAAAATATTTCCTACCGATTTTATATTTCTCGTATAATATTAGATTGCACTATAATAATTAAGTTCTGATATTGGGTAATAAATATTATTAATCTCCTTATTAACAGTTATATGTTGCACTTATAATTAATTTAGGTAATAAATAAACTTATTATGATTCTCAATTATAAAACAAATCCTAAAAAAGTTAAGATAACAAATTTACTCAAAAATAAATATTGCTTATTCATTAATTTCATTGAGATAATAACTATCTAAATCGTTTGAAAACGGTACCCCTTACAGAGAATATTATTAGAGGCGTGTTAAGAACAAATACGGCTTTTTAGATGGGTTGTATTATTAACGAGTTGTTTGTAGTTTTTTATTTTAATTTTTAAATAAAAAATATTTATTCGTATTATTCGTAATAATATATATATATATATATATATATATATATATATATATATATATATATATATATATATATATATATTTGTCGGCCTAGCAACAAAAATTTCGACAATTTCTTAACTTTCTGCGCAATCTTTGCCGTTATCAAATCCATATTACGACTTTTAAGAGAGCTAAAACTTATATTTGTATACAGGATTACCAGATGAAACCGGATTTTTTTAGATAAAATACTCATAAATATATATAACTTTCTGAGAGTATTAATCCTTCTTAAGGGAATCGGTTGCTAGTTTTAGTTTTGAATTTTTGTTTGTATTGTCATGAGAAGTTTTGTGGATATATCTATTGTCAACTAGTTGTACTCGCAACGTCGTTCGCGTGGCGTGTGATTGTTGTATAAAATTTCTTACCCCACCCCATTTAAGGAATGGAAGAGAAATTTTTATACACCAGATGTTAAGTTGAAAGAAGACAAATACATCTGTGAAAACCGCATTCGAATCGGATCAGTAGTTTTCATGTGATGCGCGCACAAACATACATACAGACAGACAAAAAAATCTAACCACATTTTTGGGTTCTTTTTCGATGTACCCGCGACGTCGTTCGCGTGGCGTGTTGATTTTTGTATAAAAATTTCTTTCCTCACCCCGTTAAAGGAGTGGGGGGGGAGAAAGTTTTATACACCAGATGTTAAGTTGAAAAAAGACAAATACGTCTTTGAAAACCGCATTCGAATAGGATCAGTAGTTTTTATGTGATGCGCGCACAAACATATACATTTCTACAGTTTTATTATTATATGTATAGATATGTATAGATGTATAGATATGTATAGATAATAAATTGCATACGATGTCAAATTAATGTAAAAAAATGAATGATGATTAAAATATATAAAATAAAATGAAATTTTAAAACTTTTTATTTTAAAATTCAATAAAAAGAAAGTAGACAAAGAATCAAAAGAAATAACTAGAATACAAAAAAAGCAGGACCAAATAGAAGAAGCCAGACCTAGAAAGTAGAGAAGCAGAGAGAAAAAGATAGCAAGCAGAGCAGCAAAAAGAAGGAGCTAACAAATAGAGGAGCAGAAAAAAGACCGGCCATATTAAGAAATAAGGATGTTGAAAAAACAATTGTTGTAATAGTGATCGATTTCCTTGAGTGTAGAATCCACAACCCTGGAGATTTAATTGATTGGTAGGTGTCCCAGAGGAGGAGTTCCATATCAATATATTTAAGAACGATAAAGAACATTTATTAAAAGTATTGCCCATATTTATACCTTCTTTCCTCCTGTTCGACAATTTGTGAATTCCAAGCCAGAAATATCATAGCACTTTTAAGTTACACCAGTCGTCTAACCATTCTTGTACACCTTTGTAAGATGTGAAGCACTATTGAGCAAATATGTGTCCTATCGATACAAATTGGAGTTAAAAGAAAGGAGTGAAGTCTTCTAAATAAGCTACTATTTTCCAGTCAAACCCTTTATTTGGTTGTTTGACCAGTTCTGCTGTGAATGATAAACGAAAATCACTTTGTGTTGTATTTTGAAACAGTACAGTTGTATTTTATGCAAGCTTCTTTCAAACTGAAAATTTGCTCATTCACCTGCACTTACCCATTTGGATTCTTAAAATAAATCCACTTTTCATCGCCAGTTACGATTCGATGGAGAAATGATTCCCCTTGGTACCTAGCAGGCAATATTTCGCAAATGGTTTTCCCAAGTTCCTTTCGATGAGATTATGTGGAATCAATTTGCCTATCTTGTAAATCTTTTCTATAGCTTTCAAATATACAGGGTGTTTCTAAATTGATGCGAAATATTTTACAGGATGATTTTTCAGCAAAAATTAAGGGGGGTCTTTGATATAAATTTTTGTTCAAAATCGCTCTCCCTCCAAGTTACAGCCCCTTAAAGTTGAGGAAAAAAAATTGTTTTTATTTAATATCTCCAATATGGAAGAATTTAGAAGAATGAAATGTAGCAGATAATTGATGCTAATAAAGTGGCATTTTTTGACAATTTTTGTAACCCTGCAATGTTTATACAAGGGGGTGAAAAAATCAACCCTTATGATATTTTGCCTCAGAACTTTTTTATTCGTCTACATTTTCCTACTGAAAAAATTGATTTAAAAAGACGGACTTAAACTGCAACTTTTTTATGTCTTAACTATTCCTCGTAAAATTGTTAGTTTGATCACAAAAAAATAAAATAAGTTACAATTCGATATTACTTATACCTTTTTCACATAAATTGTTTGTTAAAAATAGAGTAAGCAGGTGTCAAATAATGTCACAATTGGCAGATAATTATTGCTAATAAAATGACATTGTTTGACGGTTTTTGTAGCACCGCAATGTTTATACGAGGGGGTGAAAAAATCATCCCTTATAATATTTTGCCTCAGATTTTTCTAGTTAAAAAATTGATTTAAGAAGGCGGACTTAAACTGCAACTTTTTTACGTCTTGACTATTTCTCAGTAAGTTGTTTCTTTGACCATAAAAAAATTAAATATTAGGTACTCATTACCATAATTCTTGCCTAATTTGTATAGGAACATCTTCAAGAAGAGTGGGCAACACTTCTTCGAGGAAATGGCCGTAGTCGTTTCCATTTAATCTTATTGGTAGAAAATATGGTCCAATTAAATAATCATTAACTGTTTGTCATTATGATATCATTCAATACTGGCATACTTTATTTTTTTTTAACAAACGATAACCCCTCTGGATGTATCTGCAAAAGGAATGAGTAATATTTTATTTTTTTTATGGTCAACGAAACAACTTACTGAGAAATAGTCAAGACGTAAAAAAGTTGCAGTTTAAGTCCGCCTTCTTAAATCAATTTTTTAAGTAGAAAAATGTAGACGAATTAAAAAGTTCTGAGGCAAAACATCATAAGGGTTGATTTTTTCACCCCCTTGTATAAACATTGCAGGGTTACAAAAATTGTCAAAAAATTCCATTTCATTAGCAATAATTATCTGCCCATTATGACATTATTTGACACGTGCTTACTCTGTTTTTAACAAACAATAACGCTTCTGGATTTATGTGATAAAGGAATAAGTAATATCGAATTGTAACCTATTTTATTTTTTTGTGATCAAACTAACAATTTTAGGAGAAAAAGTCGAGACATAAAAAAGTTGCAGTTTAAGTCTGTCTTCTTAAATCAATTTCTTAAGTAGGAAAATGTAGACGAATTAAAAAGTTTAGAGGCAAAATATCATAAGGGTTGATTTTTTCACCCCCTTGTATAAACATTCCAGGGTTACAAAAATTGTCAAAAAATTCCATTTTATTAGCATCAATTATCTGCCAAATTTCATTCTTCTAAATTCTTCCATAGTGGAGATATTAAGTAAAAACAATTGTTTTCCCCCAACTTTAAGGGGCTGTAAATTGGAGGGAGAGCGATTTTGAACAAAAATTTATATGAAAGACCCCCCTTAATTTTTGCTGAAAAATCACCCTGTGAAATATTTCGCATCAATTTGGAAACACCCTGTATATAGCAACAACTTCTTGTGTCACATCTAATTGTTTTGCTAGTTGTTAAGTCTGAACATCATCCTCATCGAACAATGCTTGCAACTTGATGGTTTTGAGTTGTGGTCTTCCACTTTTTCCAAAACTTCAACTTTTAAACTTTTTAAACCACTCGAAGCACTGAGATTTACGAAAACCACAAATTTCTACATGTTAAAAGCTATGACAAACTGTATTATTTTATGAGTTGCTAGAAATTTTTGTCAGATATAAAAATAGGAAAATAGCTCCGGATGCGCATCTTAATAGTATCAACAACTATTGGTAAATTCCATATTCATATTTACACCTAGTATTTAATAAACAAAATTCGTAGAAATGCAATAATACTTTAGTTTAGAATTATTAAATAAGTAGTAATAAAATGTTATAAATTGGTACCAACCGTGGTTCCTGTTCTCCTGAACTCCACCAAAGGCTCTAAATCCCATCCCATGTCTGCATAAGGATGTAACAGAGCATCCATCAACAGTGAAACTGGGTTTGTTGACCTGCCCTCCAAACCTGAAGATAAGAAATCCAAGTCTTGATGTAGAAGACACTGACCGACCGATGATCGTAACCTTGCCGACAGCATTTCGTCAGGATGCGAGTCGGAAGTAATGTATGGTATATTTCCGGATAACATGAAGGACAAAACAATGCCACTAGGTCCATTTCCTAGGAAAGAAATAACGTTTTTATTAAAATAATTTTCCTACTATCAAAGTAGAATACTGTTATTGTAACCTCATTTTAAAGCGTAGAATTGATTAATTCTCGCATACTGTGTGAGTATAATTAAGAAAATGACCGAAGATAAATATACATTTCTATATTTATAGTAACGAATAATTCTCTAAATAAAAAACAAGAAATGGTAACAAATATTAGAAAATATAGAAATTAGACCAATAAGAAAAGAAATTCAAGGGAAACTGAAAAAATGTTACATCGGGCAGAAATGGAATCTGCAAAATCTCTCTATAGCGGGTTTTTAATTTAATTTTAAACATTCATAATTATTTTTAGAAAATCATTGAAATTTTGAAAGTTTTTAGAAAGTATACAAACAAGAATATATTAAAGGACATTAAGGAGAAATTGAAAAAATGTCGCACCCAGCGAGACTCGAACTCGCAACCTTCAGCTCTACGCGCTGACACTCTAACAACTAAGCTATAGGTGCTTAGCCATGAAATCGCGTAGAGCTGAAAGTTGCGAGTTCGAGTCTCGCTGGGTGCGACATTTTTTCAATTTCTCCTTAATGTCCTTTAATATATTCTTGTTTGTATACTTTCTAAAAATTTTCAAAAAATCCAATGAGAGAAATCTCAAATAATCGTTTACTAATTCATAATTATTGTTTAATGTTAATATTATTATAATTAAGTCTGACCTTTACTAAATAAATCTATCCATCATCTTTATGCATGAATACATACAAAAAAGTTACTTTTTGACGCTATTATAGAAAACTTTGAAATATAATGTTTGAAATTTGTATTATTCATAATTTATTCTGATGAAAACATTTGGATCATTTCCAAATGAGTACATTAAACAAGAATAGAGCATTTGTTTAATGAGAGTAAACTGTTTAATATTCATTAAATGCACTTAGTATTACGTGGTTATTACATATTACAAAAATTAACAGTAATTACCCATATTTTTTACAAAAAAAATATACAAAATACTTATTTTTAAATTAAAATTATATACAATAACATACATATATATGAAATTATATAAAAGTATTTGTTTATACATAAAAAACTAAAATCTAATTACACAGTCAAAACATATTGTTTACTTAAAATTGAATGCTGATAATTTTTTTACCCTCAATCAAATTTATCTTGTAGTAAATGCTGAGAACTAAAAATCCAAAGTATGATAAAAAAAGAAATAATCTAACTCTCATTGACCTAACGTTTGATTACAAATTGGAAGTATTGAATTTGCAAAGACATCTCAAAGTCGCAATACTTGTAATAGAAAAGTGAAATTATCGGAATAATTTAAAGATAAACACAGATATTTCTAATGCATAATTGAAGCTCATCCAATTATGCAAAATTAAATGTGTTATCATTACAACAATATAACTACAAAAACAACCATCGCAATTAAGATAAAATATTTTGTTTTATGGATGTAGACATGTTAATAGTACAATTATACATAGGTAGTAACATTTTAATAACACATTAGATTTTATCGAAACTACGAACCAATTACAGCTACTTTAACTGATTTTATTTAATGTTTCATTCAAAGAACCTGTTTCTGTTTTTTATATCGAAATATACGTTGATCTAAGAATATAACAATAGTATATTGTGTGGCAAGGGGTGAAACAAGACGATTTCTGACGAGAGCGAGAGTTGACAGTCATCGCCCTGGTCAGAAATCGTCTTTGTGCCACACACTATATTTTTCATATCACATGCATTGAAACAGCGAGTTTTGATCTCTGTAGCCAGTCGAAGTAAGACTATTTCAGACCAATGCAACTGTCAGTCAGAAACATTCTGACAGACTTGAAATAATGACATTTGTTTCTGTCCTAGGGGAGAAACAACGTTGTTTCTGACTGACAGTTGCATTGGTCTGAAATTGTCTTGTTTCGACTGGCAAAACAGGGATGAAAACTAGCTGTTTCAATACATGTGATATGAAAATAGATACCTATCTATAGTATAGTCATTATAGATTTTTTTGGGTGAAAAAGTTGAACAGCAAGCAACTAGTGCCTTTAAAGGTGGTTAGTAAGTTAGGAAAACCCTAAATTTATCCAAAAGTTAGCTTTTACGGTTCTGTAGAATCGGAACACGAGGTTTCCGAATTCTGCCACATACTTCAAGAACCAAAAAAATTATGTCCAAACTCTACCATGGAATTATTAGAGATTAGGTCCCTAATTAGTTAGGGGTTCTCTCAGAACCGATCAAGAGATTATCAATGTAGGTCTCCAAAAAGTTAATGATATTGTTTACTATTTGTGGTACTTACGTACATTAGTCATAATATATAAAAACATAAGAGATGATGTATTTATTTTATATTCTTGATAGGTACTGCTTCAATTTACAAATTAAAACATTTGCTAGTCTTAGCTTTGGAAATCTTAAAATTATTCAGATGTTCTGTTATCCATTTTAACTCAAGTTAGGTAGAAAATAAACTGTAAGATAAGATGCTTCTCCTTCTTAATATTACCCTATTATCACTTTTGGAACCTCTTTAGGTGTTAAATATTTAAATCCTTATTTTCATTTGTGGCCGAATTCGGATGCAACCTCGGAACAAAGACGGAAAATGCGATCATTTTTCTTTTCTTCAGGATGGATTTTATATGGTGCTTATAAATTATAAATTTTGATCTGATTTGTGTTAACAATCTTCTTCACGAATATGTATTGTTTTTTTAGTTACAATCCAAATAAAAAATAACTTACCAACGATGACGACTTCCTTGTAAATAATGTTATTGTGATTTCCGCTCTTCATATTTTATAATTTCTGTAAAAAAATTAATGAATTATTTATAAAATCGTCACGTGCAATTGCAGTTTAAAAAAAAATAACGAACTTTAAACATTCACGAAACCAGTCAGTGGCTATATAATAATATATTTTTTAACACTATTTTATTGTTTATCTTTTAGTTTCAAACAAGCTCGAATATCATGTTTTAATTTAATTAGTATTCTTCGTATTCTATTCTGTTTCTTCCGATATTATAATTTTTAATATAAAATGTACTTAAGGCGAATCCATAGTAAAATTAGGAAATGTAGAATCATGAATTTCATATACAACAATCTTGTATCAAAATAAGGCTTCATGAAGAGTTCAAAGCAGCCTGGAACTGCAAACAGTCTTTTAAGTAAATAGCTAACCACAACAAAGTAACTTTGCTGTGGGTATCAGGGCATAAAGTGATTGGCAGAAAAGAGATTTTAGATAGTGTGTTTTTTATAAGACCTAAATCATTCTGTGGCACCTCAAACAGCCGGATTATGGATGAAGTTCGTAATTGGAAAAATGAACTCAGTGTAGCCTACTGAAAAAACACTTCAGGCCAAAGATAGATTTTAGAGCTTAAGAAACTTAAACTCCAAGTAATCGCAGGAGTTCTCATAGGACACTGTCTACTGAGGTACCATCTTTGTGAAATGGGTAGTGGAATATGCAGATTCTGTAAGTGTAGAGATGAAATAGCTAAATATATTATCTGTAAATGCAGAGTAATCGTTCGCCAACGACATAAATATCTAGGACAGGTCTTCTTAAGAGTCTGATCAGGTTACAAATATACATCCTAAGCGGATAATAGACTTTTTTTAAAAGTCCAGACCTTATGGACTCATAGGTCGAAGTGTAGTAAGGTCACCTGGACCAATTGACCCCACTTATAATCTAAAATTCACAAAGCTCCATGAACTTTTTGTATTTTTTTCATCACACAATTCCGAAGATATTAATAATAAAAAAATTGGTCAATCAACATAGCCTCTTAGTTGCTGAAAAAAATCTATTGTTAATATTTTCAAAAGTGTGTGGAAAAAAGTTCATTGTGACACAAGGGATGTTGTGTATCAAATCCACGAATCTACAGTATTTCCTAATTTTACCATGGACCCTCCTTGAAAAGGGTCTGAGAGACAAAAAAGCATATTTTTATTATTCTTTTATCTGGTTAAGCATTTTTCTAAGAAGGTTCTGTTAAATTTTTATAAGAAAAATATTGAAACCTAAGCCAGTGGCGATGAGGGGAACAAAGTCACATAAAAAAAAAAGATTTCTATATGGTAGGTAGGATAACTCATGATTGCTTCATGTGAAATTAAAAAACGAAAAGGATACCTTTAGTAAGCATACCTTGGATTTGAATTTCCAAAATATTCATTACAAGAACTTTTACTTGAGCCTAAAATTGCTCTTTTCGATTAATTAAAATAAATTATTGAAAAAATAATCTTAGTTCATAACCAAGTTATTAAAATATTAAAAAAATGTGCGAAGTGTGGACGAAATTGGTCCACAGGTTTCCGTGAAATTTTAACTATTGACTTTTGTCTGTAGCTCGAAGAATTTTTTCAAATAACTTTTTGACAATATTTCTATAGGTTGTAGTATCAAAAAAAAATCACTTTTTTGACCCTTTTATCTACTTAAAAGTTGTTCTGTTATAATCTGCTGTAATAAATGTTAAAATAAAAATAAACTGTTTTATTGATCGATTACTCTTTATCTCATTTTCTACATCACATCATTTTAAATTACTCAAATTTTATTGTTCATGTTTTATTTCAAACAAACTAGCGTTAAATACAATATTGAAAATTGCGGGCCTTACTTGTTAGCAAATGTCTGATATAATTATACTCACTGCTATTTATTAAACATTTTGAAAAAATAAAATTTCATTAAATACGGCTTTATTTATTTGATAGTAGTTAAATCAGTTTTGTGAATATGACATTTTTTAATTGTTACACAAAAAGTAGTTTAAATGACTAAAAATTAATGTATACGGCAGATACTGATCAAAACTGAAGAAGTGTCAAATTTTTCAATTTTCTATGGCCAATATAGATTTTCCGAAAAACTAACATAATATTTGTGATAAGCAATTCAAAAAAGCCCCCTTTTCAATGAGAACTCACAGATTTTCGTGACAAAATAAAAGCATAACCTAAAGGGGTTGTTTTTCTGATTATATCAGCTTGATAAAAAAATAAGTTACTTTTTGGTCACATTAAAATTTAATATCCCTTAAAAAGTAAAAAATTTAAAACAATTATATATTTAATTCATTAATTATAAAAATATGTTTTTTGTTTTTTTTGCTAAAAAGTTGTATTGATTTAAACGTAAAATGGTGCAATATTTAATTAGATTAAGTTAATCACATATTTTTAATTTCATGAAATAAATTTACATTCCCAACGAATATATAAGCAAACCACATACCTCTAATTCACTAATAACAGTATTTCACAAATTTTTAATTTCCGGTAAATATTAAAAGTTCCCTTTAATAATACACTACTACAGTGTCACTCAACGAAAGAGAAATGACTAAAATAATTATTTAATTTACAACCAGTTTTAAGATCTAAATTAGCATCTTGATATTTACCCCACTTTACTCCATCGTATCTATTTAGGTGGGGGAATTTATAATTTATTGTTTTTAATTTCATCGCACTATATATACAGTTAACACCGTTTAAAGAATTCACCTTGTCTCATTTACAACGTGAAGTAAAGATTTTAAATATTTTGCATAGTTTTTTCTAATTTCTAAGAGTCATCTACGATTTCATAATTTATATTTATAAATTTCTACTTATCATCTTTTATCTGATATGATGTTTATGTTTTTATTGGACTTAAAAATTTAGACGAATAGGTTTCTATGGTTACCCGAGATTGCAAAAACGTATGAGAAGAAATTTTTCAAATTTACATCATACACAGTGGCGCCATCGTTCTGATATAACATCAAATTGATTTTTATTTCTACATTTTCTTTTTTTATGTTATAAATAAATATATAACAAACGCATAGTTTTTATGTACAGAATTAAAAAAAACGAGTGTGGCAGTCAGTGGGACTGCCGGCAGAAGTTATACTTCTATGCACTCACCCGGATTCATAAATTTGTATGCGAATGATTTAGCAAAATCATTATATGATATTCGTGGTAAGTGACCCCAAAAACCTCCTAATACCGAGTGCACACTCTTTTTGCATCGATTTTACATAAAATTTCTGGAAACGAGGTCCGTCTTAAGCACCAGGTGTTTCGAAGACCATCGCCATTATTATAATCGTATTTAGCGACTCAAAAAACCGCCGAGTACCAAGGGTGCACTGATTTCGTACAGAATTTACATAAAACCCCATGAAAAGAGGTAAATACCCTAGGTACCAAGTGCCGCGGAGACTTTCGGCATCATGATATTCGTGTACAGCGACCCCAAAAACCCCGAGTACCTATATAAATTGAACCTATTTTCAGCAATACATACAGAGTTATAAGTTTTCTTTCTATTGTCTGTTCGGAATGCACTTTTCGAATGCAGAAATGCAATTTTCCATTTTTACATTATAAAAAATAGCGACAAATTTCCTGATACTCTAACGAATCCAATGCAAAAAAAGCATTCCGATCCATCTTACGTTACAAAATTCGGAGGTTTTAGTGCTTTATTCGTAAAAACTTTGTTTATGTAGCCAACAACCTTAAAAGCATAGAGCAGAATATACTGCAACCATGTGACGTTACTTTAGACTACAATACAATACTCATTACTGAATATTATTATTAATATAAAATGCTAAACTTTATATATGTAGACTTACGTGACAGAATTATAAAATAATCTGTCAAATAATCATGTGGTCCGTCACTATGATATTCATACATTAGTTCAAACTGTTTTTTGTATATTTATCCCTTTTCAATGTATTGAATGTTGAAACGGTTTTGAAAGGACTTATAGTTATGATTATACCTGGATTTGCAGTCCGTTGGCATTGACGTATATGCAAGTAGACCAATACGCGGTATGTCTTTCTAAGTTAAAACTGGCAACTACGCTTCATTCCTACCGCGTATTGGTCTACTTGCATATACGTCAAATGACGTCAATGCCAACGGACTGCAAATCCAGGTATAATAACATGTGGTAAATATTTCATCTTTGTTTTTACCGACCAATATACCTTATAAGTGTTTCTGTCTCTCTCTTACTCACACCATTACATATCTAATGATTTTTCTCATTTGACTCTACAAAATCTTTTTCCGCCGAGTGCACGAATAGAAGTATAACTTCAAAAATGATTTTATTACTATACATTAAGAATGTCCAATCTCTGAATTTTAGTTCATAGCCATCAAAATATGTGAATGATGATTCTGTAAAACATACTTTATACAAATATTGCTATTTTCCAAAGATACTGGATGGTAAATATGGATTTTCTGCTTACAATATCTATTTGAAAATTGGCAATTTAACGGTTTTTGTATAAGGGTTGCCAATTTGGACTCTAATTTAGCATTACTAATAGCGGGCGCTAGTTATACTTGGTTGTGCTTAGTAAATCAAAGTATTTTTTATAATTCACGTTCACAAAGTTTCTATTTCGACCCTAAAAACAGTATCGAAATAGATTCATTGTAACACTGTTTTTGGTAACTTTTTGTTTTACACAATTGGTTGCACTGCACTGATTTTCAACGAAAGAGTTCAGGTTGTAAATCAAGAAGTATGTTGTAGTAAATTATTAACTACATTATCAGCGTTATTGCTAAATTCGGAATATTTTATACAAATTTGAAAAACATTCTAATTTAAAATCATTAAAACTGACAAGTGTCAAAACTGTCAAGATTGCCAATATAAATAAATATTTCAAAAAACACTCATTTTACTTTTTTTTATACTTTTAAAAGTTCATTATAAAAAATAGTATGTAACACTCGAGTTACAATGACGGTTTGTAGTACTCGTTCTTTGCGAAACTCACCGCTTCGCGGTTCGTTTCACAAACTGAACTCGTACTACGAAACCTCTGTCATTGTAACACTTGTATTACAATATACTATTTTTTGCTGAACTGAGAAAACAAAACTGCGAAAATAGAGTTTTTTATTTTCGTTTTTCTTTGTAGAATTAAAAGTCTTTGGACATTTTAGAAGCAAATAACTCGATAACCGATAAAATTACATAAATCAAACAAGAGTAACGTTTTTTTAAACTTTAAACAAACGGTATTTAGGAAGTCTAGAATCAACTCAGAAATATTCTTAATGAATCACCCTGTTTAAGTTAATTTGGTGTGATATAAAAAGGAACTAAACTTGAAACGGAGATCTGCGAGACCGATAGGATACCCCATCCGTGGACACGCTGTATAATAATTTATTGATATTGTCCGTAGTTCATATTTGAAAAAGTATTCTTCAGTTTCTGATCAATAATCTTAATGCATTTTATAATTTATTATTTTTCATAGTTCATGATTGAAAAAAATATTCCTCTGCTTGGGATTACTAATCTTAATGCGTTTTATCACATAATAGTTTATTTACATATTTCATAATTCATGATTGAAAAAAAATCTTCCGTTTCTTAAACTGGGTTACTTCATTTAAATTTTATATATAAACACTAGGTAGGAATATTTTAATTTATACAGATTAACTGATAAGCATTATAAGCATTTGCGATACGTGCAATTAAATTTTATTAGGAAACTATTAATATCAAAAATTTTGATTTTTTACATGAGATAATACTTTAATAATAAATAATTTAATAATGCATTATAACTTATTGTAAAATTAAGCAAAATCTGTGTTTCAATAAAACATTTTTACACCTAATCTTCCTAATAGATTTGTATAAAAAGAGCAATATTAAACAACGATTGTATCGATGTTTCCAGAGAAGGAAATACTAATCTAATCTAAGCAAACCTGGCATGGTCTCTCCTGTGAAGCTCCATGTTTTAAGCACTGCTTCCTATGGGAATATTGTGACCAGGTTCGGCACCAAGAGTCCTTACATGCACCCGATGCGTGCAGGACTCTAGTTTTTTTTTTGTTGGCCTTGGAAAATAATCCCGTTTAGCCACGATTAGTTTTATATTAATTAATTATTTTTTAATTTTTTTTAATTTATATTCTAATCATCAGCATTCTCTCTCTCTCTCTCTCATACATGGCCCTACAATGCAACAAAGAAAAGATCAGATGAGGTACAGCGGGATAAACAGGGGTACAAAACTTCACGCTAAGGTGCCCTTCGTAGCGACTTAAAGTACACAAAGAAGACAGGCAACGGAAAGTAAGGTAATTACACTCTAGCGGGCTCGCACACCGGAGCAATATGCAACTAGCAACAAGCAATAAGCAACAGGCAACATATTTTGTTGTACTTCGCACACCAAAGCAATAAAAAAATCACTTGTTGAAACTGTCGTCTGATGAAGACGAAGTCCGAGTACTTTTGAAACGTTAGTTCAGCTGATAACACGTCATATTATTAAACAAGACACCAATTACAGATATGCGATCAGCTCACAGGAACAACTTTTAATCACATTAAATTAAATAAAACATACATAAAAAAGTATTTTATTGAAAAAACTAAAAAATATAAAAAAATTATATTATTGTTTTGTTAAAGACGAATTCCTTTTGTCATCAACTGACATGTTGGGTGTAAAATTAAAACCCTTAATGATCTAACACTGCTTGATGAACGAAATATTGCCAAATTATGGGCAATATAGTTGCTTTTCAACCGGCACGTCGTGTCGCTAGCAACATATGTTGCTCTAGAAAGGCGATAGCGATATCGTATTGCTTCGGTGTGCGAGATCCATAAAAATGTAATGGAAAAACACATTGGCGATAATATTGCTTATTGCATGTTGCTAGTTGCTTATTGCTCCGGTGTGCGAGCCCGCTTACGGAAAGACAATAGGTTTAAAAGACTTTTTCACATATATTTCAAACGTACATTCAAATTTTTCTTTTACAACACTTCAAAAACTCCCACAAAATATTACAAATTTTTAAATTTCTACGTGCCAGGTAGAGCAATGAAATATGATTCTGAGGCAAGGTTGTATGTTTATTTAATAAAGATTTAATCAAGTAATTCGTAGCCACCCTATTGTGAGCACAACTAAACATCCAGTGATTTAAATCATCATACTCTCCATTACAATCACAAAATGCAGTATCACTTAATCTGACTTTAGATAAATAAGAGCGAACTGTTGCATGACCTACAAGGCATCTGGGTTTTACTACTATCACAGGTAAAAGAATGGATTTCTTATAAAGAACAGTAGGTAGATTTTCATACACAATTACCGTCCATAAGACCAAGACTATCACTTTATTTTTTGTTAAAAAACGATTCACCCAACTTGTACCCCATTGAAAGCATATGAGAGCTTATCAAATGGGCCACCACCATAGAAGTAATCACCACTAAGTAACAGCTAATCAAATTGTTCACAGAAAAATAAGATCATAACACTTAACTCTAAAATAGTGTAAATATTTATACAGAGCATACAAGGACGTCTAGACGTAGTGATTTCATAATAATCGAGAAAATGAGAAAAATTATCCCTTACTTTCGATTTTTTGAACGGCAAATTGGATTTTAATGCGGTTTGGTGCGTTGGATTCTTTAGAATCTCTACAAACTTTATGAACCAGTATTATAACGAACAAATCCCAAATTTTTTTTTGTGCATAAGAAAATTTTATTTTAAAAAACCATTTCGAAATACTAAAATAGAAAATTTTACAACTCGATAAAGAATGAAGAAAATGTTACTCGGAGGTTTAAACACGAATATGACATCGACAAAGACCTACGGAGTAATGGGTGTACGAAAAGGGTATTATCAAAGTCTTTATCTAGGAAAATTTATCAAATATTTGACACAAACTCGTTACTTGGAAGGTTTTTGAATATCGTGACCACTGAAGTTACAGAGGTATGTAGAGCCAGTAACGGGTATTTAAAACGTATTCCTCTGGAGTACCATGAAAATTTGTCCCAAACTCGTTACTCGAGGGTTTTTAAGACGCTAAACACGATTATGGCTTGTGATGGGCCAGGTGTCCGAAACGGGTCTTACTTAGGAATTTTATGAAAATTCCTTACATAATTAACATAAATTCGGTTTTTCAAGTAGTTAAATATGAATATGATTTTAAAACATGATTTAGACCAGCAGTTACATTTGCTTGTGAAACTTGGATATTAAGGAAAGTTCCCTAGAAATATGGGAAAGAAAGGTATTAAGTAAAATTTTTGGAGGAAAAAGGAACAATGGGGTATGGGAAAGAAGAACAAACCAAGAGCTTGCGGATATGTACAAAGAACAAAATATCACAGGATATGTTAGAGCACAAAGGTTGAAGTGCTTAGGACATGTCGAAAGGATGGCAGAAACTAGGATCCCAAAAGTTATTATTTGCAGAAGCATAGGAGGAAGAAAGAGAAGAGAGAGACCAAAGGAAAGATGGAAGAGCGAAGTAGAAGCGGATTTGAGAACCTTAGGTGTACAAAAGTGGAAACGCATGTGCCAAAATAAGAAGAAATGGAAAGAAATGACAATTAAAGCCTTGGGCCTTTCAACACGATTATGGCTTGTGATGTGAAGGTGCCCGAAAATGGTCTTACTTAGGAATTTTATGAAAATTTCCAACATAATTAACACAAATTCAGTTTTTCAATTCGTTAAATATGAATATGATTTTAAAACATGATTTGTTTGTAGTGAATCTTTTTTTTTAATTGACGCTTTAAATTCTGTTGACAGCATTAACACAATTTTTACAAATTTCATGCAAGATTCTTAGACTTTCTCTCTCACACATTCCTCTACACTAGTTTCCTAGTTTATGAAACTAGTGTATACGGTTATACGCTGTGATCGCGTGTGTTTTAATTATATAAAGAATTTTCATAAATGGCTATTAACGTCTTCGAAGAAAGACGTCATATTCGTCTTCAACAACCTCAAAAATCCCCGAGCAACGAGTTTGGGCTAAACGGTAAATAAATTTACGTAATACTTTACAGGAACACGTTGATAAAATCCTTTCCGTGCACGAGGTCGTTCCTAGACTCTCGTCGACTTATGTTCGAGTTCAGCGATCTTGAAAACCCCGGATTAAAATCATACTGATATTCATCATAACCGGGTTATAATTTATTTATAATCAAGTTAAAATTTTGTTATAATAAAATGCACTTTGGAAATGCTTTTATCGTGGCACAAATGGGATTTCATAATTTTCAGACTAGTTCATAAAGTTTGTAGAGATTCTCACGAATACAACTCACCAAACTGAATTAATAAGAGGAAAATTTATGAACACATGCCTAGAACTCATGCAGAGGGCATTGTTCATAGTGGAAAGGTGGTGTAACCAGGAGGGTCTGAGGGTCAATCCAATGAAGACTGTAATGGTACCATTTACAAGGAAGAGAAATGTTGATATCGCTAGGGTACCAACTCTCTTCGGTAACCAGATCCAGGTTAAGAGAGAGTTCAAGTACCTAGGAATAAGACTAGACGATAAGCTCACCTGGAACAGCCATTTGGCACATATAACGCAGCGCTCTCAGACCACACTTATGATGACGAGACGGGCCGTTGGGAAGACATGGGGTCTGAGCCCACAAATGACTAACTGGCTATACACTAGGGTTGCAAGACCGATGATGGTGTATGGCTCGATAGTCTGGTGAACCAAGGTGATGCAAACTACCGCTGTAAAGAGACTACAAAAGATCCAGCGAGTAGCGTGTCTTGGCATCACAGGAGCCATGAGAGGTACTCCAACTGCAACCCTGGAAGTAGTGCTAAACCTCCCACCTCTCGACATTATTGTGAAAGGGGAGGCAAGGATGGCAGCCTACAGAATGGGTTGCAGTGGCAACTGAAAGTATAATGCCTCCAGTGGGCATACAAGCATTGTGAACACTGTACAGAGGGACACCTTGGAAATGCTACCAGACAGGATGGTGAAGATCACAGATCTAGAAAAGCCATACAATGTCAATATTATTGACAGGGCTGCCTGGGAGAAAGGTGAACCTGAATATATGAAAAGGGGGATCACTTGGTATACGGATGGCTCGAAGAAGCCAACAGGCACTGGGGCGGGAATATATGGAGTCAGACCCAAGGCGCAGTTTTGCGTAAGCCTGGGTAAGCTGGCTACTGTTTTCCAGGCTGAAGTTGTTGCCCTATCAGAGTGTGCAAGAGTGTGTTTGGAGCGTGGTATGACAGACCACACCATATACATAAACTCGGATAGTAGAGCAGCGCTAATGGCACTTGACAGTTTTGACTTTACCTCTAAAGCAGTATGGGACTGTCATCAGGCCATGAAAACCCTGTGAGAGTACAACAAGGTTATCCTTATTTGGGTTCCGGGGCACAAAGGTATCGCTGGCAATGAGGGAGCAGACAAGTGGGCAAACAAAGGAGCTGAAAGCCCGCTCATTGGCCCAGAGCCGCCGTGTGGTATTGCTTACAACACAGCACGAAGAGCTGTTCGCCAGTGGATGGGCATAGAACATCGAAAGAGCTGGGAAAGAACAGAAGGTAAAATACAGTCAAAGAGAATGCTGCAGACACCTACTGGTGCTATAGCGGCAGATGCCCTTGGGCTGAGGAGGAAGACCCTGCGAAAAGTGGTTGGCTTCATCAGCGGCCACTGGGTATTTCGCGGACACCTACATAAGATGGGAATTCAAGTTGAAAACCTCCTATGTAGAAAATGCGGTGGGAGGAGGAAACAGCCTTCCACGTGATATTCATGTGCCCAGCCCTGCAAGGTCTGCGTGTGAGATCCCTTGGACTACCGACTGGAGATCAAAGGGAAGAACGGGCAACCATACTCAAAAGAATCTCTTGGTTCATTAAGAACCTGGGATTTGACGGAGAATGAGGACCTGTGAATGAGGGTGCACAATAAGCTGTACTAGCTGCGATGCAATCCCATGGACTACCTCTAAGCCTGGCCCTCCTTAAAAAAAAAAAAAAAAAAAAAAAAAAAAACTGAATTAAACTCAGAGTTGCACTTCAAAAAAATCGATACCTAGGTCATTGCTTTATTTTATTTACGGTAAAAAACTTTTCTTTTGTAACTTACTATTTTATCCTTTTGTACATAAAAACCTAAAGAAATTTAGAACCAATAATTTGCTACAGAAAGTAGTATGAAAGATAAAAAATATATAATTAATTTGAAAATATATGTATAAAATTACGTTAATGTAAGTAATACACGATTATAAGGTATTCACAGACTTGCCTCGAAATATCTACATTTCCTAAATTATTTGAATATAAAAAGTCGCTTCGCGAATTTTCTAGAAAATAAATAATAATTAAATTGATTTTATCTTTTTTGGAAGCAGACTCTTAAAAGTCTGTAAACAAAATATAAATTAATACTACCAAGAGAGCGCTTTTATGTCTTCCGAGTTAACACGGTCAAAAGTTCAAGATCTAGTAAGGAAATAAAAGGAAAACAACTGATAAATTAAAAGTATAACGATTTTTACATAAGTATTTAATAAACATATTGTTTTTAACTCAACTAATAAACGTAATAAATATTGAGGAAACTTCCACAATTCAAAAAAGTTATACTGTCAAGGTCTTATAGATTAACCTTTACATTGACACTGTCCGATTTAAAAAGATTAAGTGCCTTTTAATTGAAATTAATTATGCAGCTTTATTATTAATTAAAAAATATAATATAATGATAATACGGATTAATTGAATAAGATCATGTACCCGACAAGAATTTCAGTACAAAATCAAGCTATCCAACCGACACTATAAATAGTGTGTAAAGGACAGATCCCCAGATCCGGTATTTTCAACTTTCGAGGTCACGGTTATCCTTGCAGTTTGCTGCAAGTATCAATTAATTAAAAGTTATAAAAATGATGTTTTGATGTGATAATTGGTACATATATAAAGATTGCATCACAACCATAAACATTGATTATCAGACTAGTTATTGTAGTTAAAAAAAAAACGAGTGTGGCAGTCAATGGGACTGCCGGCAGAAGTTATACTTCTATGAATGCGCCCGGATTCACAAATTTGTATGCGAATGATTTAGTAAAATCATTATATGATATTCGTGTTCAGCGACCTCAATAACCTCCTAGTACCGAGTGCACACTCATTTTGTATCGAATTTGCATAAAATTCCTGGAGACGAGGTCCGTCTTAAGCACCAGGTGTTTCGAACACCATCGCCATTATCATATTCGTATTAAGCGACCCAAAAACCGCCGAGTTCCAAGTGTGCACTGATTTTGTACAGAATGTACATAAAACCCCAGGAGAAGAGGTAAATACCCTAGGCACCAAGTGGCGCGGAGACTTTCGACATCATGTTATTCGTGTTCAGCGACCCCAAAAACCCCGAGAACATAAATTGAACCCATTTGGAGTACTTACCGAACTGTAATTTTTCTATCTATTGTCTGTTCGGAATGCACTTTTCGACTATTCTTAAAAACTCTGTTTATGTAGCCAAAAACCTCAAAAACATAGTGCAGGATATAATGCAACCATGTGACGGTACTATGGACTACAATGCAATACTCATTACTGAATATTATTATTAATATCAATAATATAAAATACTAAACTTTATATGTATACTAACGTGACAGAATTATAAAATAATCTGTCAAACACAATGTTATACTTACGTCACTATGATATTCAAAACATTAGCTCAGACTGTTTTTTGTATATCTATCTGTTTTCAATGTACTGAATATTTAAACGGTATTTAAAGGACTTATAGTTATGACTAATAACATGTGGTAAATATTTCATCTTTGTTTTTACCGACCAATATACCTTATATGTGTTTCTGTCTCTCTCTTACTCACACCATTACATATGTAATGATTTTTCTCATTTAACCCCACACAAATCCAGTACATGAATAGAAGTATAACTTCAAAAAATTGTAATTATTTATAAAAATGATTTGATTTTCAAAGATAAAAGATAATAATTTTAGCTGAAGTACTCAAGATACGAACTCAGTATTGTATTCCAAAACTGTAGAAGTAAATCTTCGTTAGTTACGTTATAGAGCCTATATATGTAGATACCAGGTAACCAGTTGCGATTTTGGGTAGAAAAGAATATTTTTTTTTTTAGAAAGAATAAGACACTATTTATTCGTCGAAGTACCATCAGACTAAATGACCTTTTGCCAACGTGGAACCGTTTTTTGTATGCCGGTGTATTGTAGAATGAATTTGGAGTCAAAAAATGGGCGGGTTCGATTTATTACACCATCTTGAGTTTTGAACTGTCTATGCCTTATACAGTCAAGAGACAAAAAAAGGACTTGGCAAAACGTCGGGAGAATATGGCAGGTGATTATTTTTTCTCGGGTCACACTGGCAATATGAGGTTGACGTTATCCTGCAAGAATATTAGGTACTTTCTTCCGATTGATCAAAGAAGACTGTTCCTAGATGAGTACTGCCTTTAACTCGTTAAAACTGCAACAGTACAAGTTAGCAGTGATGATTTGACCCCTTTCCAGTAACTCATAATGGCCAATTCAGGTTGCTGTCCACCAAACACACAACAAAACCTAGACGAAAACTTAGAATTTGAATATAAGATCTATTTTTCGTCGCAGATATTAACCGTTTAAGAAATGGTTCATTATCGTTGCGTGAAATGTGTGAGACGATTTAATTTTATCATTTGTCAATTCATGTGGCACAAATTTATTTAACTTCCAAAACTTTTCTAAATGAAGATACAAACGAATAGTTTCAGGACTCTCAATGAACATTTCTGCAAGTTCTTGGCACAACCTGTCGAAGATCCTCGTTGTTCATAATTTTTGGTCTTCCTGAACGCGTTTCATTGGTCAAATTGAGATATCCCGAACGGTATCATCTTCATATTTTTCTTCAACGTTGTATAAATTATTGTTAACATGTATATAGCTACGTAAAAAATAATTTTATATGAACATGATATGTTTGTTGGTGTTAAAGGTTATTTTGCACTGATACTATGTAATAGTTTCGCGCTTGAATATATATATTTTTTATTTTAAAGAGAGCGCGTTTGAAGGTACTTTCCAGTTGTTAATCAAAACTTCCAACGAAGGTTCAGAGGTCGTTTTTGGAATTATGCAATATATATTATTTCATCCACAAACATATACTGTTTTTCAAGAAAATAATAACTAATCAACAATGGACAAAAATATAAAATCAAACACACAATAATAAAAAAGAAGTGGCAAAATAATGAGCACCTAATATATTTAAACCACGAAGTATAGATTACTTCGTGATTTAAACGACCAATTTCAGGTATGTCAGGGTGGAGAAAAGGCAGATGTCATCTGGAGAGTTTTTATTTTTTTGAAATGTGTCATTAAGATGAAATGTAAAATAGAATTGAGTTGAATATATTATAGATGAATTTAAAATGTAAATGAAAGCATAATTTAAAACTAAAATAAAAACAGCTACAGTAAAAAGTATATTATATAATTGTAAAAAAAAAATATAGAAGAAAAGTACCGAAGCAGAGTCAGACAAACAAAACAGAATCCAGACCAGAAGACCAAGCAGAGAGTAAAACAACCAAAACAGAAACCAGACTAGAAGCCAAGGAAAAGAAGATAACCATAAAAGAACCCAGATCATAAGGAACAACAAAAGGAGGAGAAGACCATAAAACAATATATACATATATATTAAAATTGATTTTCCTCGGCAGACACATTTTGTCGATGATTTTCCGGGAAAGTAAATTCTCTTCTAAGATTAGGTGTTTTAATCAAAATAGATAATTAAAGCCAAAAAAGCATAAGCAAATAGAAGATGAAGTCAGATCTAGAAAGTAGACGAGCAGAGAGAAGGAGCAGAAAGAAGACTGGACATAGGAAGAAAAAAGGATATTGAAAAATATTATTGTAATAGTGATCGATTTCCTTTAGTGCAGATTCCACAATTCCGGAGATTTTATTGATTGGAAGGGGTCCCAAAGTAGAAGTTATATCAATCTAGCTTAGGTTTCATTATATCCGTGTTTTCACTGCTAAAATAAACTGAAAAATATAATCTTCTTGTCTAGTGGTGAGTAGTAATACAACTTACTTATCTTAAAATAATTGTTTACTACCAAAAAAGCTCCTTCCACAAATTGTGGAATCCCTGAAAAAATCAATAAATAATTTTTTTTAATTTTTTTTTATTTGAATTTTAATTATTTCTAACTCTGTTTTTTATCTGTCAGTGTTTTTATTTTGTTGACTATAATTTATTATTATGCATTAATTTTAAGAGTAATTTAACGCCACGTCTGTCCTGATAGATTGATTCATAATGAGTCAGTGATCTTAACTCTAAAGTAAATTCAAGGTTAAAATATATTAGCCTAAAAAAATAAATAATTGATTTATTGTGTTTTTTTATTTATATATCAGAATGACTTTTAGTTTTTAAACTATTTCAGCGAACTCACAAACGTTTGCACAGATTAAAATAATTGAACGATAAAATTACAAAAAACGTTTTTATATTTTATTTAGACTTTAGACTATAAACATAAACTGTAGGTCACGTTTTAGTACAATAAGTAAAACATTGACAGGAATAAAAAACAGATGTCAAAAACTTCATTCTACCTGGCTACAGTCATATAGAAATGTATATGTTTGTGCGCGCATCACATGAAAACTACTGATCGTATTCGAATGCGGTTTTCAAAGATGTATTTGTCTTCTTTCAACTTAAAATCTGGTGTATAAAACTTTCTCCCCCCACCCCTTTAACGGGGTGAGGAAAGAAATTTTTATACAAAAATCAACACGCCACGCGAACGACGTCGCGGGTACATCGAAATAGAACCCAAAAATGTGGTTAGATTTTTTTGTCTGTCTGTATGTTTGTGCGCGCATCACATGAAAACTACTGATTCGATTCGAATGCGGTTTTCACAGATGTATTTGTCATCTTTCAACTTAACATCTGGTGTATAAAAATTTCTCTCCCATTCCTTAAATGGGGTGGGGTAAGAAATTTTTAGTAGTTGAATAAAGCTTTTTTTAACAGACTTCAAAAAAAGAGGCCCGTATTTTTTTAATGTTTGTTCGCGCACAACTTTTTAACTTTTATAGCAATTAAGATAAACTTTTTTTGTTTGATAAAGGAGTTGCGCGAAATTCTCTATAATTTTTTTTAAATCTGTTTCTTACTTTTTCTATTAAAAAAAATGTATTGTTATTTCGTTAATCTCCGATTTTTTCAACCAATTTCAAAAGGAGGTGGTTATATGTAGTATATTGTTTAATATGTCGAAAATCAATGGACGAAATTTTGCCAAAATTGGACAGTCTTTTAGGAATGTCAGTTGTGTTCAATCTAGATAAATTTGGTACATAAATTTTATAGAATATAAATTGTGTAGTGTTATAGTTACTTATTTGTTCATCGTTTAATACATCATAAATAAATCGAACCCTAATTTTTGTGTTTCGTTCTAATATTTATAAATAGGGTGGAATTGAAATATTAAAGTCGATAAATGTCAAGGTTAATAATAATAAGGGTGATTTGTTGGTAATATAATAACCGAGCATCGATATTTAAGTATTTGTAATTTATACATATATTATAAATGTATTTGCTATTATATTTGTAGTACACGTGTTACAATACTTTACACGTGTACTTTTGTTTAATGTAGCAGTTTTTTTTTTAATAGGTAGTTTACATAGAAATATGGTATCACATAAAAAATGAACGTTTAGAACATTAAAAAAATTAATAAAAAACTATTTCTTAAACATTTACTCGGAAGTCATAAATATTTGGTTTGAATTTATAATTGAAAAATAACCAACGTCATTATTTACCTTTGAGTAGGTATAATTATATTTAAATTTATGGAAATCGTATTTAATGATGATATTCAACTCTTTTTTTATACTATCGACCTGCTTAGCGTAAATTATTAGTTTATATGGTTTTAGTGTTTTACTAGAATTAAACTTGGTGCATCAAAGGTAAAATGTAAATGAAATTTGAGAACATACGAAAAAAAATCTAAACCACTTTTTTTTGCTTATGAGTGATTTCACACTCATTAGTGCCAAAAAAATAATAATATTTATGATATCTACACTCTTCAAGCACAGAATAATGTTTTCTACGATCCATACATGTAGAATATTTATTCTATCATAGATTAAATCTGTATAAAACATCCACGGTATGGGTTTATTTTTTTTGGGTTGAGTCTGCTTCTTGAGATTAACGAAACAGAATAAATTAATGAAAAACTACCCACCGAAAGATATTGTAACGAATTACAAATACATACACGTGTACGTAGAATCTGAGAGAGGATGCTCGATGTTTCGAAAACGAATAAAGCCCGAATATAGAAACCAAACCATCAGAACAGTTTTTACCAAGTTGCGCTACAGTGTCTGATGTAGATAAACTAGCCTTTGTTCACGGCTTGGCACGCTTTAAAAAGTATTATCAATTATAGTTTCTGTCCGCAGCTTAATACACATTAAAAAGTACCTACTGTGTTCTTCTCCGTACTTCTGACGTTATGTATGAAAAATATAGTTATGTAAGAAATCGACAGGGCCGGATCCAGGGGGGGCAGCGGGGGCCTGTGCCCCGGGCGCCAAGTTAGGGAGGGCGCCAAATTAAGGGTTGAGGTTGCTATTTTAATATTTAAAAAAAATCTACTTAAGGAGTTTATATCAAAAGTAATTGTCAATTTAAAGTTTCAATTGCGCGATATAGTACCCGAACGACCAAGTGCTCTCTGCTCTTATAGAATTAACCACCCATGAATTTTCATCTCCAGAAACAAGAGCTGAAGCTAAATCTCTTATTAAAAACATAAAATGCTTCGATTATGTAATGATGACATGCTTCCCGTATTCAGTCCTTAAGAAAATTTATCGAGTGAATAAGTTTTTGCAGAGAGAAGACACAACAATAGACAATGCTACAAGAAACATACAAGGTCTTCTAACGGCATTATCTGACTGTTTCAGAGGCAATTGATGAGGCAAAATTTTTATCTTGCAACATGGGAATAACAGCAGAGTACAAGGAAACAAGAAAAAGAAAGAAAAAAATGGCAGGAGAATTACATAAAGATGATGATCCAAATTGCACAGGAGAAGTTCTTTTCAAATTTGTGATAGAATTATTACTGAGTTAAGAAACAGGTATGTTGCCTTAAAAATGGTTGCCGACAAGTTCAGTTTTTATGTGGGATTCAAATTAAAACACTAAACGTTACGACTTTGGCTAAGGCTAAAGAATTGGCTAAAACCTATGCAAGTAATTTGAACGAAAAGAACTTGTAAATGAAACAGAAAGTTTTAAGTTTTATGCCTTAACTTTAGAAGATGAACTAAAAGACGCAACAGCAGCATCTATACTCAGAATATTGCATAAGAGCAAGTTGGAAGAGGGTTATCCTAACTTTTGTGTTGCTCTAAAAATATTTGTAACGCTTCCAGTTTATGTTGTATCTAGAGAGAGAAGTTTCAGTAAATTAAAACTTATAAAAATCTGCTTAAGAAATGCTATGACACAGCAAAGACTAACAAATTTAAGCATTATAAATATTTAACATGAAAGGGCTTCTTTGCCTTCTTTTGATGAAATAATGAACACTTTTTCAGCAAAGAAAGCCCGAAAAATAAGAATTATGTAATCCAGGGTTTGTGGATCTAATCTTTGAGTTAGGGCTTTAAATTGTTCGCATTGTTTTCAATTATGTATTATTTCAACCTCGTATACGACTCGTGTGTAGTAATAAGCCTTCACTTTTTCGTAAATCGGTCGGGACAGTAGGCCAGGGGGGGCGCCAAATCTAAAGCTTGCCCCCCCAAAAAAAATTGGTAGGTCCAGCCCTGGAAATCGGTAAGTGAAAAAGGTGTGTAGAAAAGTTGGGCCTAAAAAACTTCGGTATACATAATATTCTTAAGTAATTTGTCATTAGGCGCTACTGAGTGAACTTATTCTTAACATAAAACATAACTGCCCATGAGAGAAGCAATTTTCTGTCAAATCTCAAGCCAACAATAGGGACGGCAGTACATTCTTCAACTTCTCTATTAACATCAAGGTCTTTTTTATTCATTTTAAAAAAACCAACCAACAAAACCTATTTAAACCAAACAAGAAAACAAACCAAAGCCAAGTCAATGATAAAGATATTCTAAACCAAACCGCAATAAGTGAACCAAACCATAAAGCAAATCTAATCCAAAATATGCCAAGAACAGCCAAATCCGTTACAGATAATTCACTAAAAATGTTAAGGTACCTAGAACATATTCTTCTTCGACCACATCACATCAAGCTTGGGCTAATGAAACAGTTCATAAAAGCCCTTGATAAAATTGGTGACTGTTTTAAATATGTGTCAAAAATTTCCAGCCTTGAGTGTAGAAAAATTTAAAGCAGACATCTTCGATATGAGCAGTAAGTTTAGAAGAGATGACGAGACAAACAATCGTCACAAAAATGAATAACGGAATTTGTCCTGACCTTTCTATCTAACGTTGCTCCTTCTTTCGAATAGGACAACGCCACGTTTCTCTTAATCGTTGCTTCCACTTTTAAATAAATCCAATATCATTAAATCTTTTTTGTAAAAGAGTAAACAAAGTTAACTCACGCTTAGGTCTCTTCTAATTTAATCTTATGGCGTAGGAATCGATAGATTTCGCTAATCGAGATAAATGTTTATACGCAATTTACTGCTTTTATTTATCATTACATAAAATCTACCAAACTTGTATTTTTACTTTAGCTACATTAATTTTTTATTGTTATATTTTATCAACCATATTTTTCTAAATCTAGGTCATATTTTTAAGTCAATTACCAAAAAAAGATATTTATTCATGATAATGATAACACTTATCAAATGGAAAATAAAATAATTAATTAGGAGTCTACGAGCAAAAAATTGGGAAATCCAAAAAATAATATTTTGGACATTAAGAGAAACAAAAACCCATTTTTATCACAACTTTCAATTATGAATTAACAAATTTAGTTACAACTTTTACTTGTTTTTTGTAATAAAATTTTAACAAATATTTATTACTTGTTTAGGGATAATATTCGTTAAGAGTATATAAAAAGGTCCCAAAATTTGTTGTTAAAATAATAAATACAAAACTAGCTTTGGACTAATTTAATATTGTACAAACCGTTGTTAGTTATTTTATGAAATATATTTTAAAACTGGAAAATTTCAAAAAACAAAAACGTGATGTATTAATAATTATTACCTAATCAACTACATACTATAACAAACAGTTTTATTTTGAAAGTATAGGTTCAGTAGTTGAGACAGAGAGCCTATGACAAACCAATGGATCGAAAATTCGATGTCCCTCCCTAGATACTTCCGTTGAAACTTAATTAGCTCTATTTGTCTCGCCCAGGGGGAAATTTATCCGCCCGGAGATTTAACCCACTTTCGTCCGTTGTAATTTAATTACTGTAGCAACACGGTTTCAAATCAACACACGAGAAGGCATCGCTAGCCCGGTTTGAAATTAACGCATGAAAGGGTATCGCTTAGTGCCTTGATTAACCGTGTACTGGCGTGTACCCTACGAGATCAATTAGCCGGTAACACACACGAAGGATACACGGTTTCAATAATCTACGGCGGTTGAAACACTCCTCTACAGGAACCCGTGATACAACTTCCACGGATACCCAGGAAGTCTGCTAAGTTTATAGTGTCTGTTATACTAACACCAGACCTCTTGCGAAGACTTCAGACCTCATCAATCTTAACCATAACCAAAGCTACGCCCTGGAAGCTCATACCACTAAGTGTACGGCCACAACGGAGAGCCGATAATCGCTCCGACCATAGCATCGCACCATAGCTCCGCTCACAAAAAAAATAAACACATAATATTAGATCTATGTGGTTACATCGGAGCACCGACCATCGCTCCGCGCAGAGGTTGGAGCTAAGGTCTGATACTGAGCTTAGTATTTTTTTGACCCTCGACCAGGGTACTCTTTTAAAATATAATCAAAAGTTTCTTTTTTCATTCTCATTTAGTCAAAAAAGATCCGGATCTTTTCTTAAATCTTGATATAGATGATGAAAT
Source organism: Altica lythri (assembly GCA_964028335.1). Lineage (NCBI taxonomy): Eukaryota > Metazoa > Arthropoda > Insecta > Coleoptera > Chrysomelidae > Altica > Altica lythri. The sequence goes on along the minus strand of OZ034800.1, from coordinate 89,130,572 downwards.
TCTCCATACAACATATGTTTTTTGTTTAAGGGATGCACTTTCGTCTTTTTAGATCCTTTATATAGGTACCACTTTTTAGCACTTGAATTCAAAATAATATCTTCCTCGTCCGAAGAAGAGGATGTCGAAAAATCCATGTTTCTAGAGGATCGTTCACGCTTTAACTGGCGCAAAAGTGAGATGCTCCAAGCCTCAATGTGACCACGGGTGCGCCTGGGTCAGAGAGAGGGTCAGAGGAAAGGTCCAGGGTATTATGCTATGGTCTAGGGTCGATGGTCCCCGTTGTGTCCATACCCTAACAGCCAGCGAACTCTACAAAGACGTGAACCCGATTGGACCACATCCCGAAGATTCACGACTGTTCACCGTTCGCTGACAGCATCGCCTTCATTGCGAATCAACTCAACGTTTGTGATTATTTTTGTACATTTTATAATTTGTAAACTATTTAATTTTAGTTGATTATGTAAACAAATCAGCTGCAATACCAATGTTGATTAAACCGCATAAATTCAAACTATTTACTGAAAATTCCTATCCGGTCGAAAACTCATAGACAATAATTCCGGCATTTACTATGTTTCGTTCCTGCAGGAACATCGAATTTCGGTGGAAGTGTATAGAGGGAAATCGAATTTTCCACCAGGCTAGGAAATGTTAAAAATCGAGAAAAAAACGCAAATATACCTCTACCTTATAAATGTGGATCAAACAACATTCTGACAAAATACCGTCACTATTTTATAAAGGGATTTTTCGTTTTAATTGGTAATTTACCTTAGTGATGAATGTTTAAAATAGTAACTACCTAATATGCTTGCATGTTAAATACTCAAAATGTACCAACTAAAAACGTTGATAAAAACTGTTTTTATCATTAAGTGGTAGTAATGACATTGATACCTCTTTGCAAAAGTTATCATTGTAATTATAAATACAATAACCTTTAACTGATTAGACATATCAAATTAAAATAAATTATACTTTTAAATATTTTATATAATCACGTTACATAACTGTTTCCCTACTTAAGTTAATGAAGTTACTTTTCGGGAAAAAATAATATATGTATACCTAAAGGGCACACGTAAGTGACAAAATCTTATCCTTTGCATAAATTCTGACCATTTCTCCGCTAATCAAAAAATTTAACTGAAGATTCTGTTCTGTGATCTATTCTTAATGAGAGAGCCTGTAAATATACAGGGTGTGTCATTAACAAAGAGAAATCCAAGAAGTGGAGATACTAGGGGTCAAATTAAGATCATTGATCTCAAGATGTTCTATTCAAATGTTAACGGTTGGGAAAATTTTATTAATTTTTGAAGTTATACTTCTATTCGTGCACTCTACGGAGAAAATTTGTGTGCGATTAAATTGGAAAAATAATTACATATGTAATAGTGTGAGTAAGAGAGAGACAGAAACACATGTAAGGTATATTGGTCGGTAAAAACAAAGATGAAATATTTACTACGTGTTATAAGTCATAACTATAAGTCCTTTGAATACCATTTAAATATTCAGAAAATTGAAAAGAGATAGATATACAAAAAACATTCTGAACTAATGTATGAATATTATATTGACGGACCATATGATTATTTGGCAGATTATTTTATAATTCTGTCACGTAAGTATACATATAAAGTTTAGTATTTTATATTAATAATAATATTCAGTAATGAGTATTGTATTGTAGTCTATAGTACCGTCACATGGTTGCAATATATCCTGCACTATGCCTTTGAGGTTGTTGGCTACATAAACAGAGTTTTTATATGAATAGACGAGGAAATAAAGCACTATAATTAGCAAAACCTAAGAATTTTGTAACGTAAGATGGATCGGAATACGTTTTTTTGCATTGGATTTGTTAAAGTATCAGGAAATTTGTCACTATTTTTCATAATGTAAAATGTCTCCGAAACACCTGGTGCTTAAGACCAGTAATTTTATGCAAATTCGATACAAAATGAGTGTTCACTCGGCACAGGAGATTTTGGGGTCGCTGAACACGAATATCATATAATGATTTTGCTAAATCATTCGCATACAAATTTATGAATCCGAGCACGTGCATAGAAGTATAACTTCTGCCGGCAGTCCCACTTACTGCCACACCCGTTTTTTTTTTGCTATTATTACCAAGTTTTTCATGCTACCAATATGATTTTTGTAAAAGAAATAATAATCTGCAAACATTTGTTACTTTTTCAATTACAGGTCGAAATCGGTTACGTTTAAAAATAGGAGTTTAAATTTTAACACCTAGTATTTCCTAAAACGTTGACATGTATATAAGAAATATTGGGGCCAATGAGCATTATTTGACCACTAGTATACACAGTTCTGGAATTTCCCATGGTTTATGTATATGCAGACGTAATAAATCATATTCCAACAACTGTCTATTTTTTTGTAACTTTTTTTTATACATTTTTAAAGAACTGACAGAGATTATAAAGAAATTATGGGATTGTAGTCTGTTGGTGTTAAATATTTAAATATTGATATTCTATATAATCTGACACTTTGGTTCTCAGTAATTATACCCGAAATGCAAATAAATAATAGCAAAAGAAACTCTACAAGTTCTTTATAATCCTTTCAAATTTTCAAAAATTAAAGTAATTAAAAAGTATTCTGGCTACAATAAAAGTATACTGAAAATACACTATTAAATTATAAGAAGAATTTTTTATTGTTAAATTAAAATATTTTCACACCATTTTGTTATCAATTGTAGTATTAATTATTATTAATAGTTCCGGCATTCTCCAGAAATTCCTTTTGTAGCGACGAATTTAAAATGGCCCTATACGTTTCATTACCTACCATAGATACGTTGTTGCCACTAAACTTTTTATCATTTCTGTACTACAACCTACGCAATAACCTTTATAACCCGGGGCTTTCAATCGATTTTTAAGTTGTTTTTCCCAGAGAAAAAGATATATTACATTATATATTAAAAGAGTAAATATATTGTTATTTAGAACTAATGTATTATGGATTACTAGCATACTTCACTTAACATGTACTTTAAGATAAAAACTATAAAGTCAATAATAAGAATCTGTGAAAAATAGTATATAATTTTATTCTTAATTGATGAAAAGAGTGATTCATAGCGTAGGAATCCAGACCAAATTCAATTAGACAGGGTAACCCAGACAGCAGTGAAACTTTAGTAGACGAAATAAAGCATAAAAATTTGCCCAAAAAGATGGATTACGGAGCATTTTTTTGCATTCGATTCGTCAGGAGACTTTGTCACCATATGTGATCATGTAATATTAGAAATATGAATTTGGGTATAACCAAAAATGCAGTTTGCATTTATTGCAAGTAGTAAATCAATAAATTATTAACCGAATTTGTTACTTGGTGTATTTTTGGTCGCTGAGAACGAATAAAATATAGATTGCGATATTCGGAGTAGCCGGTGCACAAGAAACTCACTTTTTCCGTCGTCTCCTGGATTTTTCTGTAAATTCGTAATGAAATAAAACAAAACTCTTAAAAATTCAGAAACCTGAAAAAATTCTCACAGAAAACTGCCCACTGAGGTACCATCCGTTTAAAATGGTCAAAGGGACATGTAGATTCTGTAAGTATGCAGTTGAAACAGCTGTAAATATTATCTGTAGCTGTTAATCAATGACATAAATATTTGGAATAGGTCTTCTTAGATCTTGATCAGGTTGCAAACGTACATTCTAGGTGGATAATAGACTTTCTTAAAAGTCTAGCTAGATATTATGGACTCATATAGTAAGGTCAACTGGGCCAATCGGCTCCATTTATAATCTATGATCTACAATCTAGCTAAAAGTCGATGTTCGGGAATTTTTGGGGTCGGTGAAAACTAATATATCTGCTATGACCAATGGAGTATCTGGTGTAGAGGAATTCTACGTTTTACATCATCTCCTGGACATTTCTGTAAATTTGCGATGATAAATAGTTAAAACTCAATAGTTGGAAAGTTTCTGAGGTTACTGAGACCGAACATGATATTGACTGCGATCTCCTGACTACCTGGTGCACAGGAAAACTACTTTTTACTTGTTCTCCTGGAGTTTTCTGTAAATTTGTGAAGAAATTAGCTAAATTAGTACTTAGGGTCGCTGAAAACAAATATGATATCGACTGCGATCTCCGGAGAACCTGGTACACAGGAAACCTACTTTTTACTTCGTCTCCTGGAGTTTTCTGTAACGTTGCCATAAAATTAATTAAAACTCGATACTCAAGGGTTTTTGGGTCGCAAATATGTTATCGATTGTAATCTTCGGAGTACTTGGTGCATGTAAACCATAACTAATATGTATAAAATAAAAATCGTAAGGAGAAAAATAGTACTGAAAAAAGTAAGAAAAAATTAAAATTTAAAAAAGCGAGCGCGACAATAAATATTATGGAATAAAATTTATATTATGATAAAAATCTATTTTAATTGTTTGAAAAATTTATTTTTTAAATTAAATTGTTTATTTTAAATCCAACATCGTAGTATAATTAGGATTTTAATATATTATCTATTTGCTGTAGCATAATTCATATTACCATTATAATTTTATTACTATTATAAGACAGACTTAATAATATAAATCCTTATCAGCATTATCTAATAATGTTGTTAACTAAATATTGTGAAAGAGTTACTTTTATGTCAATATTTTATTAGGGTGATGGTATATTATTTTTAATCCTGGAGGATACCATTATACTCAAAAGACAACAAAGTATTTTTAGTTATTTTTCTAGAATATAATTATGTAAGATGGAAAAATACGATATAGAAAATATTTTTGTATTTAATATCTTCTCGTAACCTAGAAAGTTTATTTTTAAATGCAGTGAAAAATATTTTAACGTAATTTATAATCTTTTGTACATTATCCTACTTTTAACGACAGTCGTGTAAAAATATGAATTTGTTATGAATACGACATTAGTATCTTTTTTTAATGATAGAAACTATAAATTACAATAAATAATGCTTAAACTACTGTTCTACAGTAAATTGAAAGTACCTATGTGGAAATATATCGTTCTATAAGAAATTTTTATACTCCTGATGAAATGATCGCATTTGTCGGACATTATCTTACGATTTTTTTCTTAATAACGCTTGTTAGGGATCCTATGCGGTTATGCGGAATATGAAAGTTTAGTTTGCCATCGGCTAACCGAACCTCAATTTGTTTAAACACTTTTTTCAAACTAATTTGTAAAAGCCATTTTTTTAACCGAATAAAAATATAAGACAGGGTACTAAAAAAATGCAGGGCGCATGAATTGCGAACCGTGGTCAGATTTTTCTAATCCTCGACCCGAATTGCGAACTACATCTTATCAGCTGACCGATCTCTCACCTGAATTGCGAGCCGTACATTTTTGGATGGTTTAATCCCTTCGCGAAATTATGAACCCGAGTAGGAACAGGTAGGTATAAAAATATTTACATAGATTAGTATTCCAAATTAAATTTGTTCGTTAATTACAATATTTACAGATAATCAAACAATATTGACACTTTGTACAATGTTGAGGTTGTGTCAGACAGGGCTATATTTATGAGAAACAATTTTTATAAAATTATATCTTTGTACAATTTTTTCTTTATACAAATTAATATTTTGTAAAATAAATGCATTTTGGCGCAAATAACTTCTCTTAAAATAATGCGATTCACCAATGCTATTCATTCCAATATAAGAATCTGTCGCAAATTTGCGATAAACAGGGCAATATTAGGGTGTGGAGAAATGAAAAAAAAATTAAACTTTGCATGACATGCTAAATGCTTTTATCCGGTCTCTAATTATATTATATTTTATTATATTTATTACCTGCTGTGAGTTCTATTGATTACAGAGTAATAAAGTTTTTATACCTGAAAGTGGAGCTTATAATTTGTTTATGATATTATTATTTATATATTATTTATTTATTTTAAATACTTTTTTTTCCTTTGAATATTTTAATTTACCAACAGGGTTTTATTTTACGAATTTAGTTTGCCAAAAGTTTTAATTTAAAAAAATATTATACTTAGGTATATGCTTTTACATAATTCCTTTATTCATAAACAACAATTACTGGGTATTTCAATGGTATTTTTCTCTACTGATCAGTAGATGTGTATATTAACAATTAATAAAAAGTAAGAGGCTGCCGAAGTAATACGCGAAAACAAAGAAGAAGAGATTTTTATGTTCGGGTTTATAAAAATACTAAACTACATTTGAACGGTTTTCGGATTTAACACACAGCGCTTCTAGTTCTGCACAGTCAACATTCAATTCAAAAACAATTCTAGAACGCTCCGAAAAAACGAACACGATTAAAGCTATTTACTTGTACCATAGATATTACTAAAGGGTTCGTTTCTGTATTATGTATTTGAATATTACCCTAAATGCCATAAAACGGTCAAATTTCGCTTTAGGCCTGGTTCGCAATTCATCTCATCATTATGTCTTCAAAAAGGGCACGGTTCGCAATTCGGGTAAGGGATTAGCGGCTATCCCGTGGACCCTTCGATACTCGTGACCATAGTTCGCAATTCGTGTTACCCCAAAAAATGACTTAGAGTTTGATATTTCAATTGTCGATTTGACAAAGTCTCTCTCTCATTAACGTCATACTATATGTGCTTAAGGAGCAAGTGAGTAAGAGTCACATGTGGCATGAGTTGAATTTAACGACCGTTCGGCGATTTGATGGCTAAGCACCAATAGCTTAGATGTTAGTGCGACAGCGCGTAGAGCTGAAGGTTGCGAGTTCGAGTCTCGCTGGGTGCGACATTTTTTCAATTTCTCCTTAATGTCCTTTAATATATTCTTGTTTGTATACTTTCTAAAAACTTTCAAAATCTCAAAATTTTCCAAAAATCCAATGAGAAAAATATCAAAAAATCGTTTACTAAATAACGCTTTTGTTATGCTTTTGGTATTTTACGGTGATTAAGAATTGTTACTCATATAAAACGGAAGCATGACCATATCAGTTTTGCGTTTTTCGGTATTTTTTGCAAAATTGAAAGTGAGAGCGAATATTAATTAATAAATTCCATTCTTCCTTATTTCTTTTCAAATTGTTATAATAATGTTTGTTTATTCTTGGTAATAACATTACAATTAAAACTTGGGATATCCAAAAATTACTATTTCTTGAACTCAAAGAAAACAATACTTTATATTTTAGAGATTCTACTTGTTTACTACCTGTGAAAATAACATATTTAAAACTATTAATTTCAATATTAAAACCTCAACAAATAAATAATCAATCATTTTGAAATATTTTTTACTTGTATATGGATAAAAATTAATCACAAAATAATCTTACAATATAGTTTTGATAAAAAAAATACGCCTTTGGGGTCAAAACACCATTATTCCTGTTAATAGTAAATATTTATTGGAAATTTAAATTATGTGTTAATAACTCAACGGATTTTGAGCAACAGTGTGAGTTAATATAACCCAAACTGTTTCCTACTATAATTCAGTATGTAAATAGTGTATAGTATATGCTACTTCCTCACTCTCGGCAAGAGTCTGCGAAACCAAGCGAGATCGAGAATGTGGTATGATTGGTATGTGCACTCGACTCGTCTTGGTCCTTCTCGCATCGTCTCGACATCTCGCAAAATGTCTCGCCGTGACACTCGGCTAGAGATGTCGGCGAGAGTGTAGAGGTAAAAATTTCGTCGGCAACTTTATTAGTAGATATAGAAGAGTATATGTTGCAAAACTTAACGTGAAAGTGACTGTTAATGTGTTGCTTGCCTATTTCTCCTAAACGTTTTTTCCTATTTGTTTTTATATTTACAACCGTTTATATCGGTAATATATTTTTCATAGGTAATATCTATGTAAATTGAAAATATAAACAAATTTATTTATTCATGGTAATTTAGGTGAATATGCAACTTATTTGCTTTTTACGTGTCTATGCAACTTATGACCAGTAACACGAATGTAATCATGATAAGAATATGATTACACTACAGAATTATTAATGCCCACCTAAGTAGAATTAATGTAGAAAAAATAAAGTAACAAAATAAATAATAATAATAATAATAATAGTTAAAAATTTGATGAACTTATAAATGAATTTTCTTTAAGAATAATAGTGCAACTAAATCTTTATTATAACTGATTCTAAATATAGATATTTTCGACCTGCAGTTAGAAAATAAATAGTATAGTCCATTTCACCGTTTTTTGCCGATGACAGAAATCATACTCGAAGTAAATTTAGAGTTACATCTATCTCAGATACAGGCAAGTTAGAAATTTAAATGAGGACGTTTGTTTTTTAATACAACACTTACGTGACTGCATCTTGTTTCACCGGTAGATAAAAAGTATTCAATACGGAAGTCTTGTCTTAATTCACATTCCTAGTAACCGTCATGTACGGCTCGTTGTTGAAGGGTTGAATTTAATAATTATTAATGTCATATTTTTGTAGATGTCAAACCACACTGATAGTTTCAGAAACTTACGACCTAATTTAGAAAAAAAAAACTATCCACCCTTGGTAACTTGGATGACAGTTTAATCTTATTTCAGTGGTTTCTAATATCAAATCGGCCAAAAACGATGAAATGGACTATAATGTTAAATATAGCATAACTAGATATATAAATAAACAAAATTGATTAATGTTTACTAATATTATCTATTTACCATACTGTTAGACAGGTAAAACAAACTTAAATGATAAAAATACTTTTTTCTGATTCAACATTTATATAGATTTTAGTCCAGAGCAGAGGGAAGTTTAGTGGACGATTTGAATGCGATGAGTTTCAAAGTTGATTTGTAGATATTTTGGCCTCCTAAATCCGAATTTCAGTCTGAAACTGACAAATGATACAAAACTTTTCCCCATAATGCAGTACTAAATTAAGAACGGGAAATCTCTGGTACTCGAACCCAATCCCGCACAAACCCAGGTGTTAAGTAAAAAATTAAAAATATTACCTTTAAACCATTTTGTGCAAATCTACAGTAGAAGCTTTCGCTTGCAAAGCGTAATGCGTAATATATGCGCGCATTAAAACTGCTATCTTTACGAAATATTAACATAAATACATTTAGCTTAAAGACTTAAATTTTTCATCTTGAATCGTAGAACAAGTGTATAAAACATGCTAAAGCATATTTATTGAGCGTCTTAGTTAAAAATATCTATAAACAAACAAGTTCTCGTTTTTCAACTTAAAATTTTGACTTTGCATACCTAGTTATAAGATATAACTTTTTTTATTAAAAAAGCAAATGAACCAAATATCATTTTAAAGCTACAATCGTTATCTTTAAAATGGTCCCGTATAAAGTTGTTATGAGTAACAGAAATCATGTTATGGGAGAAAAATCGAGCGTACCTCGCATTTCCTTATTTTACCATTAGGGATTGCAATCCCGGAAAACGGGAACCAGCATTTTCGTGAGATCTCGCGCACCTTATCAATCTGCTGGATCCTGCACCTTCAAACCGCGGATCACCCAAATTTAAAATTAGGACTTGAGGAACTTTTTAGGCGATAGTGAACAGATCACTGCGGACACAACAATCAGATTTATTTTGGATAAATTGCAACAACAAAATACGGTGTTGAGTAACCAATTAACTCTAACATAACCGCTCTGAGCGTATTTTCAAAATTTATCAGTATCATCATAGGTTAGTCGTAGTCATAGCATCTAGATAAGAGGAAGTTTTGATTTGATATTAGTTATTATACAAGGTGCTAAAAAAGTGTCACAAAATGAAATGAGTGGTAGTATGGCCCAAAATATGCAGAAAAGTCTTAATAAACCTATGTCCGCAAATTAACGGTTTTGCGTTTTTATATCAGATTAGGATTATCTGTTTTTTTCATTCTCAAAAACTTGCTTTTCTTATCAAATTCGACCTAGATATTATTTGTAGCTATTATTTAGTTGTTTTTGAACAATTGTACAAATTTTCGCTATCCCTGTTTCCAGTAATATTGAATTAACTGATATAGATTTTATATACGGTCGTGCAAATGGTAATGCGAGGGAAGCGCTACATCTGTATGTAGACGCTTTCCCTAATCGCCACATGCCTTCAGTTCGTGTGTTTGGAAGACTGCACCAAAGGTTACGTGATACAGGTAAATTTTTGAAACAGTTCTACTATTCCGGGAGACCAAGGTCGGTGTCCACCCCTGAGACAGAAGAAACAATTTTGGCACGAGTAGAGGAGAATCCAAAAACTAATTTGTGGAGGTAGGAATTGAGGATGCTCTGGTTTGGAGAATACTCACGATTAGCAGCTTTACCCGTACCATATCCAACGAGTGCAGCTGGTTTCTAAGCAATGATGCTGAGGACCCCAATTTTATTTCAGTCATTCTTTTTACTGGTGAGGCAGAATTTACACGAAATGGAGTTTTTAGTTTCCATAATTCGCATATTTGAGCCGACGAAAATCCCCACAGTATTGTGGAATCCATGCATCAAGTATGGAAGGGGTAGACCGGTACCATGACCTGCAAGATCGCCTGATTTAAACCCCCTTGTCTTTTTCCTTTGGGGATACTTAAACAATTTCGTATACGCCACTCCTGTGAATAGCCTCAAGGAGCTGCAGCAAAGAGTAGAACAGGGATGTCATCGAATCCTAGCCAATGAAGGTATTTTGGGAAGAGTTCGACAATTCCTACGGCGAAGATGTCGTAGCTGCATTGAAATGGAGGGAGGGCACTTTGAATATTTTATTGGACTCTTTTCTGTTGTTTGTTAATAAATATCATTATTTTTGTTCACATTAATAATAATAATAATAAAGGCCTTTATATGCACTTTTGTATACAAACAATACAAACATGTGCCTGATTAGGGCGAGATTTAGCTTAGAGCTATTCTTACAAAAAAATCTGGTGTGGGCACCACACGACCTTCCGAACAGTAGCATGTATAATAACAAGTAGTGAAAGAGCGAATCCACAATTTTTATTACACATATTTCCAGTTTTTGATAAAAGTGTCAATATCTCGAAAACTAATGAAAATATCAAAAAAATGTATTGTTTCAAAAATGTCGGAAATTACATGTTCTTTCCACAAAGTATAAATATTTTGCCAATAACTATATGAAAACCCAATATTTTCAAAAAATTTCATTTTTTGATAAGAGTAAACGTCCACTTCCGGTCGGCCGATTTTACTCAAATTCTATCAGATTCCTCCGATGGTGATTATAAGTAAGGTTTTATAGTTTCATTCCGATCCGATTAGCCGTTTAGACGCAAATGTGTTCACAGACACACAGACAGACAGACAGACATTTTTTATTTTTGGGTTTTTTAGGCTCAAGGAACCCTAAAACGCGTATTTCCGCTAAAAACCCGAGATCGAAATTTTTCGCGATCACAATACCTTCCTCTAACAGCGTTGCTGTTCGGAAGGTAAAAATTGTTTTGAACGCAAAATGGTCCGTATCTCCGAAACCATTTATTTGCGGACATATGTTTATTAACACATTTTTGCTTATTTTTGGACATACTATCATTTTGTGACACTTGATTTTTAATAAAAAAAACCCTATAGTTTCAATTTATTTTATAACAAAAATTTGAAAATTAGGGATCCCGAGTAATCCGCGCGGGTTTAATCAATCCCGCGGGACTAAATAGCCTGCGGGGTTGCAATCCATATTTGCAACACCAATTTTGCGATAACTTGTTCAAATTGATATTTTTGAGTAAACCTTGAACGAAAGAGTTTATTTTAAGTACAGTTAACGATTTGCTTAGCTAAACTGTTTATATGTTTTTTTTTACGTTTTAAACAACTAAATTGTTTATAACAAATTTTTGGTACTTTCTACAGCTAAGCATGTTTGAAATTCGGATTTAAAACGCCAAAATACGCACAAATCAACACTGGACACAAATCGTTCACGAAAGCCCCCTTGGCTCCTAGACTATTTTTACTGTATCATATTACACAGAATTTAACAAGTATTAAAAATACCTACATATAAACAGAAAAATTTCACATATCCTGTAATTTATTATTATATAATATACTATTATATATTTAACAAAACCCAACCAAACCGATGTTGTTAATTAAATTGCAATACATACAGAACTATTTAATTTACTTATCATAGGTATCATTAGATGACAAAGCAGGGATGACGTAGGTATAAATATACTTTTTATGAATTAGATATAACTTATATATAAATAATAAAACATTTTTAAAAATGTGATGCAAGATGTAAACATTACACCTGTAATTTGTTTTGATTAAAAAATCATAATCTTAAAGATAAGTAAAATATTTTCATTCATATAAGGATTAAATAAGTAATAATTAAAAGAAATTAGTTATGCGAATAAAAATAATATCAACATACCCTTAATATTAAGATATATTTACATGAATTAAATTGATTTCACGAAAAATTGGAGCACCAGTGTCAAGTTATGAATGGGTATTATACCAGATTCAATTGTTAATAGATTTAATATTAACATTTACTTTTTTTGGTGCACAGCACATGTAAAATGTGTTATTAAAAACGTTGATATATGACCGAAACTCCTTCACAGACTCAACACAACACAACAACCTAACACATACTAAGATGGGACATATTTGCATTGGAGTTGGAGTTCCCACGCTGTCGGCATAACAGCATTGCCAGATCGCACATTTAACGCTCAATATACTAAATTTTTGGTAATTAACTACCTCATACATAAGTATCGATTTTTCCTATTTAATCCAGACATATTTGGTAAATAAATAATTAGACAAAAAACTAACTAACAGTCAGTATAATTAAGTTTATGATTAACAAAAAATATTTTGCTATTTACTTTGCATTTCAGTGATATCGTAGCTCTTTGATGATAAGAATTTTTTATGTTGAGTTTTCGACACTAATTGGCTTATATCTTGTTAATAACGTAATGTAAATAAAAACTAATGATATTTGGATTATTTGCAAATTATTTTTTTTTTAATAATTCAACTCAAACAGTGACAAAGCAAATCAATTTACCTATCGATAATACGCAGAGTTTGTAACGTTTTTGAAAGTCGAAAAATGTTAAAAGATAGTTGAATAGGTACTTTACATTTTCCTCGTTTTTTAGAATTCTGTACCTAAAAGGTAAAAACCGGACCCTTTTACTAAGCCTCCGTTCTCTGTCTATCTGTCTGTCACCAGGCTGCATCTCATAAACCGTGATAGCTAGAAAGCTGAAATTTTCACAATTATGTATTTTCGGTGTCGCTATAACATCAAATATTAAAAATGAAAATATTAAGGGGAAAATTACTTCGTGCACGAGTACGACTCGCACTTGGTCGGTTTTTTAATATTCACGTTTCAAGTTTTCTCTTTAACAGAACTTCTATCTGAAGATGAAGAATAATCTTGCTCATTTAAGATCGCTCCTTTTTTAACATTCAGATTGGACTGCTTGATGATTTGATCTCTGTTAACAACTAAAAGCGTACTATCCGTAAAATGTCTTTAAAGTTTTATACTTAAGTTTGTCTATGGGATTATTTAACTAAACCAAACTGTCTCGGATCAATTAGAGTGATGTAATGCGATCCACTCTTGAATAGACTGTTTTTACAGGGGAGCTTTTGTTAGATTCAGAAGAATTATTGCAATAGAAAACGGTCTAGAAACCACATTCCTTCCTCTAGTGGTGTTGCGGTTTTATATGAAGACACTCTTGCCCCATTCTTTTTTGTTTTTGGCTTTTGTTCTTGCTTGTTTTCATATTGACCCCTTTTTGATAATATTTTTGATATTTCCATGTCTTTTTCGGTGTTCCTCTTTATTTCTTTTTCTGAATTTTTCCTCTCACATTTATTTTACAAGTCTCTTTTTATCAATTCGTTGTAAGTGCCTCTACCAACTCACAGTTGTCGCTGTTCAATAAGCACTGATATTGGTTGTATATAACTCTTTTCTAATTTGTATGTTTCTTATTCTATATCTCTCCGCGTCACGTCACACCTTTAACTCGTCTAAGATATTTCATCTCCGTAGCTTATAATTTGCTCTGTCTTTGTGTTAAGGTCCACATTTCACATCCATGCGTCAATATTTTTCGCTTTCTAAAATAGTATATTGTGTGGCAAGGGGTGAAACAAGACAATTTCTGACTAGGGCGAGAGTTGACTGCCCGAGCGAAGCGAGGGCTGTCTTCGCTCGGGCAGTCAACTTTCGCCCTAGTCAGAAATCGTCTTGTTTCATCCCGTGCCACACACTATATTTTTCATATCGCATGCATTGACACAGCGAGTTTTGATATCCGTAGCCAGTTGAAGTAAGACTGTTTCAGACAAATAGCGTAGTATAGATCGCCCAACGAAAGTTTGGGACAGCCACGTGGCCTCTCGTTCAATGCGCAGTGGTTTTTTTACGAGCGTTACGATAACAACGACCGTTCTGAAAGCTTGTCAGTGTGGTAGCTGGAATGGTTTTGTAAACTGTATTTAGCTACGAATATGCTGAGAGAGTTTCTGAGTTGTTTTTTAAATGTATGTATTTTTTTTGTTTAAAGTGGGCAGTTACAAATTTATATAAAATAAATTCTTCTTAATTATGTTAGCATCATACATTAAAAATTAATTTAAGAGGTATAATATATTTTTATTTCCGTCCGCCACTGATAGAAAGACTCCGCCTACCTGCGCCGACTAACACGTGGCTGTCACAAACTTTCGTTGGGAGACCTATAATATCTTGACAACGATTTGACGACAGCTGTCAGACGATTATGATTTTATTCGCTTTTGTTATTACAAATGCGATTCTGACAGACTTAAAATAAAGACATAAATAAATGAATGTGCCGGGCAGAAATAACGTTGTTTCTCCCGTAGGGCAGAAAAAACAGTCAGTTTCTGACTGACAGTTGCATTGGTCTGAAATTGTCTTATTTCGACTGACAAAACGGGGATCAAAATAAGCTGTTTCAATGCATGTGATATGAAATAGTATATTGTGTGGCAAGGGGTGAAACAAGACGATTTCTGACTAGGGCGAGAGTTTACTGCCCGTGCGAAGCGAGGGCTGTCATCGCCCGGCCAGAAATCGTCTTTGTTTCTTCCCGTGCCACACACTATATTTTTAATATTATATGCATTGAAACAGCAAATTTTGATCTCTGTAGCCAGTTGAAGTAAGACTATTTCAGACAAATAGCGTAGTAATATCTTGACAACGATTTGACGACAGCAGTCAGATGATTATGATTTTATTCGCTTTTGTTTATTACAAATGCGATTCTGACAGACTTGAAATAAAGACATAAATAATAAATAAATGGATGTACCGGGCAGAAATAACGTTGTTTCTCCCCTAGAACAGAAAAAAAACTGTCAGTTTCTGACTGACAGTTTGCATTGGTCTGAAATTGTCTTGTTTCGACGTACAAAACAGGGATCAAAACAAGCTGTTTCAATGCATGTGATATGAAAAAGCTTTTATTTAGAGTGTAAAATGTTAATTGCGCTTTTTCGATCCTTGCCCGCTTGAAACCAAAACTAAGCAACCACCGGTTCATTATAACGGTTTTGTATTGTTATCTTTTTTTTAATTTTTATTTTAAAACAGGATTTAAATACGCATTATTTTTACCAAGCTAAAGACTGGGTACAGAAAATTCAATTATAAATAAAATATTTTATTTTAAAACGATAAGAATTTAAATACGTAGGAAAATATTTCAAAGTGCGAGAAATCCAGTTTTTAAAATTTCCATTATATAATAAAGATTAAATAGTGATAATTCTCGCATTATCATTTTATTTATCTATCCTAATCATCTTTTTTACTATATAACTACCACCTTTTAGCACTACATAATCTTTCGTAAATATTTGTTTGATTTTCCTCTTTGTTAATATAGTAAATAAACAAGTTTCGTGTTCTGGAAAATTTAAAAATTATGAGTAAAATATGAAAGATGTGAATATGAAGTTCAATTAAAATAACCATTTTATCTATATTATTTAATAATTCAATGAAATTCGCTTTTTATTATATTACCTATGCCCTTGAACATAACGATTTTTGCTTGTATATATCATACTAAAAATCTGGCAATAGTGCGAATCTTAACCACTCGAAACAGTGTCACGGTTGCCAGCATGTGCAAAAATTAAAAAAACGCCGAGATAAAAATTGTGTAATAATTATTCTGATAAAAAAAAATCGAGTTACTACAAGGTAAAAATCAGTCAAATTGATTATATATCTGGAATGTATATTTAACGGTATTTAAACAATTTTTAATCATAAAATATAGTTTTATTCTAGAATGTATTTTATATAAAATACCTACATCACATTTAATAAAAAATTTGTGTATAATCTCTACATGACATCAAAATTTTCAAACAGTAAACATGTTAATTCGGAAAACATTTACATAATGGTATTCGATAATTAATGAAAAACTAATTTCTCACAATTAACGTCTTCTTATATTTTTTTTATTATTTCGTCTGAAGTTATTCTTGCCCATCGTTTTCACTATACCAGTATTGTTACTTTTAACTTTTCTACTAGGTTTAAATAGTTGAACACGTTTCTTTTCTTTCAAATTTTCAGCCACAACATTTTTCACCAAATCAACAGCTGTTTCATGTTTCTGCTTTTCCAACGTAGATGTCAATTCAGTAGAAAATAATGGATACTTTCCACTAAATCCTTTAGAAAATACTGATGTTTCTAAGAGAACATCCAACTGTTTTTTCTTTGTATTTAATAGTTTTTTGTAACTTTGCGCTTCTTTTGTATCGTATTTCCTGGACCTAGTTTAACTGTGTTAAGGAAATTAATTTTTAGAATTGATTAGAAACAGGGTAAGCGAAGTTCTCGACAAGAAATCAGTAATCGCCTAGGGAAATATTTCGACCATCCACCGCTATGGGGAAACTCAAATAGTATCACTAGACATCTCAAAAGCATTTGATCAAGTGTGTCATGCAGCTCTGTTGAAAAAACTGCCTTCATACTGACTCTCGCAAAACCTTTGCAGATGGATATCCAACTTTCTCTCCAACAGGCACATCCAAGTTGCTGTAGATGGACATTCTTCCAATCTCTACAAGATCAACGCTGGAGTTCCTCAAGGATCGGCTCTAGCTCCTACTCTATTCCTATTACACATTAATGATCAACTAGAAGCCACTAATAACCTGATACATGGTTTTGCAGATAATAGCAACCTACACTGTAGCAAAGCGCACAACCTTCCCATACCTCTAGATATTCTGGAAGAGGACAGAAGATCCACAACGGCTTCTCTCAATCAAGATCTGAAAATTGTAGACGAGTGGGGAAGAAATCTTGTTAATTTCAACGCTTCCAAGACAAAGACATGTTGCCTATTCAACAAGAGGCAAACATGCGACTCATCCATTACAATCAACGATCAGACACTGATAGCGGGCGACTACATTAAGCTGGTTGGTATAACGATCTCCCAGGACTTACTATGGAACGAAACATATTGCATTCACAGCAACTGCAGCAGGAAAGAAATTAGAACACGGAAATATTTTTCTCCATCTAACTTAGCTACTCTTTAAAAAGCCAAAATACGACCTAATCTTGAATACTGCTCGCATGTACGGGGTTCGGCGGCTCCGTCAAGGCTCGGAGTTCTTGATGCAATACAGAGAAGAGCAGTTCGACTAATAGGCGACACCAGTATCACCAAAAACCTAGCCCCATTGTCTCACCGAAGAGCAGTGTCTGATCTTTCCTTGTTTTACCGATACAAAAACATATTTTGCTCAGAAGAACTCCGCTCTATAATGACTCCACTTGTCAGACCAGCCAGAGCAACGCGACGTGCCAACTCTATGCATCCTTATACTGTTCAATGCCCGACATCGAAAACGGATCGATTCGATCGTTCCTTCATCCCCAGGGTCTCCAGATTGTGGAACTCCTTACCTTCCCACGTCTTCCCCACTCGTCCTAACTTGCAGGCCTTTAAATCCCAAATTAATAAATTGTCTCTTCCGCCCCAATAGATGTTCTCGGTACATTTGTATTTAGGTCTACACCTACGAGGACATCCTTATTAAAAAAAAAATGACGTATTTCAATAAATAAATCCAAATGAAAGATCCACTATGTAGATACCAATCAAAGACTGCAATATATTAAAGCGAAACTTTTAATGTTAGCTTGGGAAGGTGTGGTGACAAAAAAATTGTCACAAAAATGAGTAATGCAACTTTCTCATTCCCTTCCTCCTACTTTCGAGCACATCAGGTATCAATAAAAGTTTCAGAGTTTCATACGTTTTTTGAAAATTATGTTAGACATTAAGTTTGGATGAAAAAAAGAACAGACATGTTGTTACACAAGGATTCCAACATTTTCACAACATCACCTTCGATACTGCGAAAAAAAGACGAAATGTAAAGCTTAAACAAGTAAATTTCATTAATGTACTTGAAACACAAAGAAAAGGATACATGTCATCTACAATAATATCCATTTCATCTGCAGCTTTTTGAAACCATCCATTTTCTGAATTAGTTTTTTTCACCTGTAACTGAAGTTTATCTATCTCTCTAGCAAGGTTTATTCGTTTTTTAATAGAATTTAAATAATTCTCTTCAACGGGGAAAGTCGGCAAATCTTCAGCTAGAAACGATTATATTATAAATTGAAATAATATAAAATTAGTTTTTGGATACCTTTTCCTAAAGTTCTACACAACTTTATATACCTTTGAAGTTCAGTAGGCTCAATGAGAACAACAGTTATTCCTTGACGAGAGGCTCTTGCAGTTCTACCAGATCGATGTACGTAACTTTCACTAGTTCTAGGTGTTTGATAATGTATAACGTGGTCAATCTCTGGTATATCTAAGCCTCTAGCAGCGACATCTGTTGCTAGTAAAATACTATTTTCAATATCTCGAAATCTAAAAATTTAACCATAAACAACTCTTTACATTAACATTAATTGTATTTTAACCTTTCCAAATTTTTTAATCTTTGACGCTGTGGCATAGATGCATGAAGAGGAAATGGATTACACTTCAAAAGAGATAATAGTGCCGCCAATCTCTTAACACAACCTATAGAGTTGCAAAATATCAAAGTTTTACCAGGATGACGTTTTAAAAAGTAGAAAAGGTAATAATCTTTTTCATCTATAGTACAAGTTATTTTAGATTCGGTTAATGTTTCCGAAGTACCTGAAACATTAATTAATTTATTATATTAGCGATTAACAAGTACACTTCTATTTCTACGATTATTATGGAGAAGTAAAGCCACAAATTGATACAAATATCTGGTTAATAAAAATTTACCTTTTCCTTCTGATAAATCTACAACTTTTGGATTAGATATACCCAAAATATCTATAACCTGTTTTAATTTTTGTTCAGGGGTCATATTATGAATCTTTTTAGATCGCTTAAGTTTACTTTTATTAACTAGATAATTAGGTAGTTCATGTACGAGAGTAAGGGTAGCAGAAAACACAAAATTTTGTCTTTCTTTTAATTTCTGTTCATTAAGATTAATCCTATCTAGAAGATCATTTAGTTCTTGAAAGTGACCCTTTTCTAACATTCTGTCAGTTTCATCTATAGCTAGAAATCTATATAAAAAATATTTAATTAAATAAATAGTATTTAAAATTGTTATTTAAGTTAAACCTTATATTGTCAACTTGTGAAAGATGTAAATTTCCTTGTTGAATTAATTCCCATAAACGTCCAGGAGTAGCAACAACAATTTCTGGCCCTTTAGCCAATATCCTTTCTTGTTTCACAGCTGCCATCCCGCCGACTACTACAGCCACCTGAATTCCTAATAGAAGCAATTTTATTACAATCATAGTTTGTGATAAAATTATTAACTGTTACCTGTGTATTTAGCAACAGCAGTCAAATGGTTTTTAACCTGAATTGCTAATTCTCTAGTAGGAGTCAAAATAAGAGCATAAAGAGGTTTTACAATTGATTTTCCGTTTAGATCAACATCATTTACTAATTTTACACAGCCCACTGCAAAATAACATATATAATTATTAAAAATGTTCATAATAAACACTACAACATACCATCTTGTACTTCATCTTCAAAATCAGATTCATCAGAACTGTAATTAATATTTTCTTCTTCAACATTCTTTTCTTTTAGTTTTAATATACCTGTTAATATCGGTAAACCAAACGCCAAGGTTTTACCACTTCCAGTTTCAGCAGCACCAAGAATATCTCTTCTCCCTAAAAAAAGCTAAAGCTATTAGCGATGTAATTTAACAAAGTTTATTTTTTGCATCCAAACCTAAAATAGTAGATGGTAAAGTTAGATTTTGTATTGGAGTAGGTTCTTTAAATCCCAATTCTTCAATTGCTTTCAAAATTGTATCAGGAAGACCAAAACTATTCCAGGCAGTCAAATCATAGTTTTTAATATTAGTTTCAATAGATGATTCTTGAACTTTAGTAGTAGTTCCTGATTTAGACGGGCTAAAAAATCCATCTACTAGTTTGTGAGAATGTTCTTTAGTATTCGTGTTCTTCTTCCTTTTTTTCTTTGGTATGTTAGAAGATATTGTATCATCTTCTAAAACATGTTTTGAAGCCTGTAAAATAAAAATATCGAAAGTTGTACAACTGTACAAATATATGACTAGAAAAGAGCTTGAGAGTTTGTTACTTTTAAACAGGCTATAGCTTTGTTCGTCTCAAATAGTTAACAATAGAAAATCGGGCATATAAGATATCAAAATTTGAATTTTCGCATGCAGGTTGAATTTCAATTTAAATAATCTAACTGTAAGTACACGTATTTAACGATAAGTTCTTAAAAATATAGAGATTTCACACTATTTGGAAAATATATGTAGATACTACTTATAGTATAATTATAATTAATTAATTATAATAACTGAACTGACAGTTTTTTTAATTTTTGTTACTGAGAATATGACCATAGGAAAGAGAGTAATTATTCATTAACACTTTTTTTATTACATTTTATTGATGTTTTCATAATATTCTACCGTATGTTACTTACCCTTTTTTTAGTTAACTCATTGAAATCATAATCCGTACATTCCTCTATACCAATTAATCCATCAAGTCCTTCAGGAAATAGTTTTCCTTCGATAGGAACAGGTCGCCAATTAATATTATTCATATCCGAAACATTAATAGTAACCTAGAAACAAGTAAACACACCACACATTTGAAAAAAAATTAAAATCAATATCTTCTTATTTTTTTTTATTGTATCAGGTTGGCCTCTATCTTAGTACACTGTGCTAGTTTTTTTACACATTACAAAACTTCATTTTTTATCATATTGTCTGTAATAATATTGTGATATGGATATATTTTCTTTTAAATTATAATTTGTTTTCCTTAATTTTTTTGTTAGAGGGTAAACTTTCGGCTGTTTATAGATAATATTTTTGAGCTGCTGTACTTGATATGTGAAATGTGAAATTACATTCAAGAAGTAGCGTAGGAGGCAAGGGAGTAGGAGTACGAAGTGCTGGAGCCGCTGGTGGGAGTAAAGACAAATTAAAATGGCGTACATGCTGGATAACGAAGTTTGTGTTACCAATATTTGTCAACAATAATTGTGTTGATATTTAATTCACAGCTGATTAATTTGATGAAAACAACAAACATATAGTAAGTTTGTTTTGATCTTAATTTATGAAAATTTTTATTTTGTACAATTTTAAGTTAAATGATGTCAAGTCAAATAGTAAGTAAAGTAGAGCTGAGAAAGTTGTTTTTAAAGAAAAACGTAAATTTCTTAACCATATTTACAAGTGACTACTTCAAGTATCTATTAATTATTTTTTTGTCTTTATTGTATTCGTATATGAATCGTCGTTTCACAATACACTTGTCTATTAGAACTAATTGATAATTGACTTCGCTAAAGTTGAAGACATTAATTATGTGCTGATTATCTTTTATTTTAGGTATGCAGGGTCAAGAAGGCCTCTCTGGGTCTTCAGACCACAGACTTGCGTTGATCCATGAAATGAGTGCCCATAATTTTGATTTAATCCGATTTGCTTCGTATAGAACTGCTACAAAATTACGATTCATTCAGAAAAAAGTCAGCTGTAAGTACAATATTATTTTATTATCTAGTTTACATGTATACTTAGTTAAGCTTCAGGACTATCAATAGATACTATGTTAAAAATAGAAAAGTCTAAAGTCTGTTTTGTATATTACTATAGTGATTATAACATCTTATTTTAAATTTGTGAATTATACATTATAATGCTTTACATTTTTTGCTATAGTTTTAAAATACTATAAATATTTTTTCGTGACAAACAATTCAATTTCAAGTTATGACTTTAAAGCAATACGTGTGAAATTATCAAGTATTTACTATTTTATATCAGTACAACTTTGTGGTCTTTATAGTGCATGCTGTTGATATTTGGAATATCATAGAAGCATTTAGAGAGCAAGGTTTACATGCCTTAGAACCTTCTCAAGAATTAAGTGTAGCTCGCCTGGAAACTTTATTATGTTCACTTTATCATAGTTTAAATAAAAGAGCTCCACCTACCCAACAAGCCCATGTTGATGTTTGTGTAAGTTTGTTGCTGAATTGGATTCTAGCAGCATATGCTACTGTGTAAGTTTTATTTACTTTTTTCGATTATGTTGATTCGTAAAATATTCTATTTGTTCTCAGTGATAATGTTGGAAAAATTCGTGTCTTCTCTATTAAAGTAGCGCTTGCAACTTTATGTGCCGGGAAACTCATGGATAAATTACGCTGTACGTATTTTTATTGTTCTAAACCTACAGAATAACATTTATCTATACTTTCTAGATATATTTTCTCAAATATCGGATAATAATGGGCTGTTGTTGCAATGGAGATTTAATGAATATCTTCAAGAAGTATTAGCTCTCCCAGCAGCAGTCTATGAATCGCCAACTTTCAATTATACAGACTCATTAGCTAACTCCATCTTTAGCCCAGTAAGTGTTAATTGTTTTATTAAATTGATAGCCAGTTTCATTTAAATACTTGTTTTTGTGATTTTAGAATGTTAAAGTTACTGTTAATGACTTTTTGGATGTTATGATGTCTGATCCAGGACCACCAGCTTTAGTTTGGTTACCGTTATTACATCGAATAGCTAATGTAGAAAACGGTGAGAATAATTTTTTATTGGATCGTATAAATTATGTAATGAATTATTTTGTAGTTATTCATCCAGTGCAGTGTGACGCGTGTCAAAGGGAAAACTTCACGGGATTTCGGTACAGATGTCAGAAATGCCCACATTATACGTTATGTCAAGACTGTTTCTGGAGAGGTAGAGTCTCTGCTCCTCATATTTTAGAACATCAAGTAAAGGAATATGCTTCTTTTGTGAGTGTTCATCGTTTAAGGCAAAACCTATTTTTAACGTTGTAATTATTTCAGTCTCCAAGTAAAACGATTGGACAGTCTTTAAGAAAATCATTCCGATGTGTTCCTGATAAACAGAAAAACAACTTGCCAAGGTTTCCAGATCAGCCTGAAAAAACATTAAACCTTTCTCATATTGTGTAAGCATTTTTTAAACTTCATAAATTCTATTGAACTGTCACTGTATTTGTATTTTAGGCCGCCATCTCCGATTCCTTCTCATAATGGTTTCCCAGATGGCAATTTTTCTACTTTTGATGGAATGGGGAGTTTGGACAGTAGATCAACAGCTAGGAGGTAATTTTCTCAATAATATTTGAGATTATTTTTAATAAATGATGTTTTTTATAGCTTAGACAGTGCACGTGATGATGAACACCGTCTGATTGCCAGATATGCAGCGAAACTTGCCCAGGAAGCTAGATCAGGAATGGTAAGATGGAGTTTTTCTTATACCTAAACATAGTTAACAACTTAAAATAAACACAGGCATGTACTATACTCAGTTGTCTGATACTTCTCTGTTTTTATGTTGGATGATCTACCTAAATGTGCTTTTGCTGTTGCTTCTTTTAGCCTCGAGGCGGTTATAGAACTCATTCTCTCTCACCAGACACGGTAAGTAGCCTAACATATTGCTTTGAGCGTGAACATAAACGTCTCGAAATATAACACAGGCCGACATGATGTTTAATTGTTTTTACAATTTTTACTTACTACAACTCTACTACTCGTTTTATCACATCAAATTTTATAAAAAATCGATAAAGTGATAATTTCTTACTTTAAATTAAATTATTCAGTTTAAGAAGCTGTTTTCTCCGACAACAAATAAAAAATATGTATTTAGTAATTTTTACTACATTTCTAATCACACTATACATTTTTTAAAGAAGAGTACATCATAATTCATACTGTTTTTTTCTTTGTTAATTAAGGAACTACACAATCTTTACTGGTTGATGAACTTATATTCTTAATGATTAATTTTCTGTTGTTTTATAAAAAATTCACTAATTTTATGGAATGTCGCAAAGGTATCTATTGCATAGATTAAAATTAATGTAACATTTGTAATTAATATTTTTTTGTAAATGTTTTAATAACAATAGTTTTACCTTAATAATTAATTTCATCTTGAAAAATGTGTAATGTAATTTTTTTAATTTTGTAGAATAACCCGATGTGATAAAAAGAAAATGTGGACCTTGCTGAATTCAGGACTGTTTAAGTACAAAAAATAGGTATTCAAATGAAAACAATGCTCAACAATATGTCGGCCTGTGAAATTGTATTATAGATGAAATTGAAATTTGGTCTAAGTGGGTTTATTTTTTATTTGTCATGTTTTTCTATTACTTGTTTCGTGTTTTTTTTTTATATATTTTAACAAACCGTTATTCATTTTTTAATACGTTTTATTTTCACCTAAGTACGACCTGACAATAATTTTTATTTTATTGGTATTTATGGTTTGCAGTATTAAGAGTTATAATACACAAAAACAAAAAGTTTTTCTATCATTTTGTATATTTTAGAAAGAGAAAAATCAGTAATTTTTACACACAATAGTTTATCATTAGTGGGATCTTATGTTAGTTTTTAAAAAGTAGTTTATATACTAAGCAAAATGAATTAAGGATCACTATTAATGATTTAATCCAAGTGTAGAATTTAAACGGTACTTTATTTTTTTAATAACGGTTATAACATCCTCTTGCGCTTAGACACCGACGTGGCATGCTATTGATTATATGACGAATTGTTTGTTAAAGTATCTGTTCCCCTTCTTCAGGCAAAACATTTTTATACTCTTTCCATGACAAATAGAAACAGAGGTGAGATTCGGCCTATACTAGTTCAAAGAATATTTTTCCATGGGCGTGCCACAAATTATTCATATATATATTCAAATATATTCTTCATATTCTCTTATTTTATTTATGATTTTTTAATCACTTAGTCAGTGACATATATACAAGTTCACTCTCCAGCAAAGACCAACGGGGAGGTTGTTATCTATACGAAGGGAATAAGATGTGTTAGTAGTGTTCGGCAGTTAAATTTTTTTGATGATCGTCTAGTATTCTAGATCTTAATCCCATTCTTTTAAGCGATTTCTCATTGTTTGAGTTCAAATAGGTCTGTTTACATGCAATGCTGTGTCAGTAGATTTGCATGATGTCAAGTCGTGATAGTTGGATTTTGAATTGCATTTCTTACTAACATACGATCCTGGCGAGGAGCTGTAATGTGTGTTCGGGGTCCATATGACATTACCAAAACAACAGTTTCCAAAAACCTATTCAAGTCTTTAAAATCACAGATTGGCTTACCCTAAGTTCGGCGGTAGGATGGATAACAATGTATACTTGAAATGCATTCAAATGACTTCTAGTCATAATTCTGCAGCAATTACTAATACTATTTAAATAACTTAAAAATAAAAATCTTTATCGTATTTTTAAGCAACTTTACAAACTATATTTCATCACAATTCAAAATTTATTTGGGTCTAACAAAAAGTATTGAGATAAAATGATCATTTTATTATCAACAAAACATATATTTTTATACAAGGTAATTTTGACTTTGTCCATCTAAATGTAAAGCTACATGAATAACATTTTTAGCTGATTCCTAATTCATTTTGCTAATGATATACATTATATATTTTCTTCTTGCTTGGCCTGTTCGTTAATTAGTATTTCAAGTCTTTGTTATTCTTAAATTTAGGATTATATTATGTAATAGAATATTAAACATCGTTTTATAACTTTATGAACGTATTGACGTAATGAAATGTAATACTTTTCTCGGTATTTCTTTCTATTACACTAGAAACTTCTATTAATAATCAAACTAACATTGCTTTTTCGATACTAAAATTGGCATGGAAGTTTTAACACTTCATCTATCTACATTAATTACTATATTCATTTTGCATTGCAGTTTAAGTATTTTTTTACTTATAGGGAAGGGTTCCATCTGAAGCTTGTCTTGGAATGGATTCCACAAGAGCTCAAAGAGAACTTATCAACCAATTAGAAGCCAAAAATAGAGAAATTATGAGAGAAATTGCAAGACTGAGGTACGTAAATATCTATTACATATTCTTTCACTATTAGCTGAAAGCGATATCATTATTTGCATTATTTTTAAATTTACTAGATTTTTAATAGCCCATTTTTTTTTAGACGTCAACAGGAATTAGAAAATAGCAGTCATGGTCCTGATAATCCAGTATTAATGAACGAATTAAGAGCATTGAGAATGCGAAAAGATGAATTAGAAACTCATTTAACATCTTTGCAAGATTCCAGAAGACAACTTATGATGCAGTTGGAAGGACTAATGAAAATGTTAAAAGTACGTTTTTATGAATATTTACGGTTTGTTGTATTTAAAAAAATAATGATTTTGCAGAACCATCAATCTTCTCCTAGAAGTACTCCAAACTCGTCACCTCGTAGCACAAAATCGCCACCTCTTCCTCCTGGTGTTCAACCAACAAGTCAACCTAATCCTCGTAGTGCTCCTCAAACCCCAATGGGTATGCCTTCATCGGCTAATTCTTCTATGTCAAATGCCATGCCTTCAGTAAGTCAGAATGAAAGAGAACGGGATAGAGGACAGCATATACCCCATTCGCAAGGTTATTCTCATTTTTTTTTTCTATGAATACTAATTCATGAGTAGTTTTTAAGTAAAATTTCAATCGTCAAATTTAAGTAGTATGAATATTTACTACAAAGCGCATGTGTATATTAATGTTTGATCCATAAACAACTATCTACAGTATGCGTCGTATAGCCAAGCTGCTTTGAAGGCTCTACCACGGTCAAGTCCAAAACAGCCTGGAACTAAAAATAGTCTCTTAAGCAACTAACTAGCTAAACACAATAGGTACCAGTACATAGAGAGTACATAAGGGCTCGTACACAAAAGCTCTAGTAAGGTTCCGGGCTAATCTACAATCTATCAAATGTTTCGGGACAAAGAACGGTTTTAATCATTATTTCAACCAAACATAAAACAGAACATAATTAGTAAACTACCTTTGGCAACTCTAGGCTAATAGCCGTTTATGGATATACTTTTGAATATTAATCTAAATGACATCCGCGTTCTAGTATTAATTTTCTATGGGATTGATTATCTTAAACATTTGAAATGACTTTTGTAATCATTTGTTCTTAAAATACAGCTGAATTTTTTAGTTCTTACAATAACAAATTAAATTTATGTATTAGTGGGACATATTCCACATTCCCAAAGTGGTCAACACATACCTCATTCTCAAAGTGGACAACATATACCACATTCGCAAGGAATGATTCCCCAAATGATGATGGGTAGCAGGGAACAACTGAATAGTATGAACCAAGATAGGGGTTACAGTAGCGATTCATTGGTGGGGGTGGGTGGTGATGTAAGAAGCGCGTTTGGTGGATCCTCAAATATCAATTTAGGTAAATTATTTCACACTATCTTCGCTTTCTGTTCTCAGTGTAATATTATGTTTATATATCTTAGGTAACGGTAATGGAACTCCTGGATCTGTAGGTCGTTCCCTAAGAAACGATTTGTTGGTAGCTGCAGATTCTGTTACCAATGCAATGTCAACCTTAGTAAGAGAATTAAATTCAGGTACTGATTAATAGGAATATCATCTCATAAAACGCTTGTTGACCATACATTGCTATTTTAGTTTTGTGTTGTTTACTCTGATTTGTTATTTTTTTTTATATATTTATTTTTGTATAAATTAATTTTAGTTTGCGTATACAAGGTTTTTTTGTTAATTTAATATCATGCGAGAAAAAACAAAATGCCCTTTAACACTGTATTTAACGCGAAACTTTAATTCATATACTTCAAAATTTAAGTACTTATTATTTGTATTTAATCTAGTCATTAACAATTTTTTATTAAAATGTTACAGTGTGAGTAGGAAATTAATTTTTTTAAATAATATAAATAAAATAAATTTGGATTCGTTTCTTTTAAGTATACAGGGTGTCCCGCAATTAATTGGACATAGGTTAATGTAGGATATCTATATATATAAAAATAAATGTTTGTCTGTATGTACTCAATGAACTCAAAAACTACTGGACCGATTATTATGAAAATTAGTATACATATGTATTTTTCCACGGGGAAGGTTTGTGTGATATGCTCATTGATGCCACTCGCCACCAGGTGGCGCTGCAGAGTAGCAACTTTTGTCCCGTTCAACCGATTGTCATGAAAATTGGTATGTATATGTATTTTTCCACGGAGAAGGTTTGTATGATATGCTCATTGATGCCACTCGCCACCAGGTGGCGCTGCAGAGTAGCAACTTCTGCCCCGTTCAACCGATTGTCATGAAAATCGGTATGATGATGTATTTTTAATGGGTAAGGTGAATATGATATTCGTATTAATCGAAGTTACCACTAGATGGCGCTTCCATGTATCAAATTCAATACTGATTAATAGATATCTATACGAATTCGTATAAATATAAGTTCGAAAAATATATTTTTGGTGCCATAGGTAAAACAAAACTATAAACTTTCTTTCCTTCTCTATCTCTATATATATATAAAAATGAATGTTTGTCTTTATGTCTGTATGTACTCAATGAACTCAAAAACTACTGGACCGATTATTATGAAAATTAGTATACATATGTATTTTTCCACGGAGAAGGTTTGTGTGATATGCTCATTGATGCTACTCGCCACCAGGTGGCGCTGCAGAGTAGCAACTTTTGTCCCGTTCAACCGATTGTCATGAAAATTGGTATGTATATGTATTTTTCCACGGAGAAGGTTTGTATGATATGCTCATCGATGCCACTCGCCACCAGGTGGCGCTGCAGAGTAGCAACTTCTGCCGCGTTCAACCGATTGTCATGAAAATCGGTATGATGATGTATTTTTAATGGGTAAGGTGAATATGATATTCGAATTAATGGAAGTTACCACCAGATGGCGCTTCCATGTATCAAATTCAATACTGATTAATAGATATCTATACGAATTCGTATAAATATAAGTTCGAAAAATATATTTTTGGTGCGATAAGTAAAGCAAAACTATAAACTTTCTTTCCTTCTCTATCTCTTCTCCTCTTTTATTTTTCTTAAATTTATTTTAGTTAAGTATTGGCGGAGCAACGCGCGCCTGGTACAGCTAGTCTGACATAAAAATTAACCGTTTGAGCTCTATATCGCTTAGCAAAATGTTATTGGTTTTCGTTCTACAGGGTGTTAAAACTAATTTCTTACTAAACATTTATTAAAATATCTCGGAATCCACTGATTTCACGAGAAATTTGGTGTACTCTTATTATTTGGGATGAGAAACACGAATATGATATCTATTTTGCCATTGCCACTAGATGGCGCCACTTACAACAACATTGAGTGATTAAAATGGTCATAACTTTTTTGACTTTTCTGTACGCACATTTGCGAGGGAAAATAATAAAACAGCATTTACTTTGATCTCCAAAAAGTAGACCGTTTTTGAAATAAACGCAATTTTTTATTAGGTTGCGTATGAACAAATTATTATCGGAATTTTACAAAGCAGCCTTTGCCTAGGATGGAAACATCATAACGACCTGTCAAGGTGAAGTATTAATAAGTAAGTCTTTAATTTCGCTATAGTTCGTGTTCTTGTTGTGTTATTTTCGTTTAAAAATGCCGCGTCACAAAGATTTTTCTAATGTTCAGATGCGGGTATGGTATGTGTGTATGCTCTAGAAAATGTTCGTAGTCGAAGAGCAGCAGAGCGTTATTTAGATCTGTATCCGAAAAGAAGGCAGCCAAATCATCAAACATTTAAAGCATTGTACAATAGATTAGGCGAAACGGGCTCATTTCGTTCAAAAAACGTAAATGCGGGAAGACCAAGGGTAATTGGAGCGGATATGGAAGATGAAATTTTGGTTCGTGTTATCGAAAGTCCTGAAGCCAGCACAATACGTATTGAGGCAGCCACCGGTGTAAGGTAATCTTCGGTGTCCAGAATTATACGCCAAGAAAAACTGTATCCGTATCACTTCACTCCAGTTCAAAATCTTCTTCCTCAAGACTTTCCTGCAAGACTCCAATTCAGTCAATTTTTCAGAGAGCGCCAATTGAATGATTCATTTTTTTGTAATAAAATTTTATTTAGGGATGAAGCCACGTTCACAAGGAGAGGTGTTTTTAATTGGCGTAATAATCATATCTATTCGATGGAAAATCCTCATGCTTTCCAAGAACACTATTTTCAACATGAGTTTTTAATAAATATTTGGTGTGGTATCTTTGGGGATTGTACTGTAGGACCGTTTGAATTGCCAGCTAAGCTTAATCGAGAACGTTATCTAAATTTCTTGAGGAATGATCTATCCATTTTTCTAGAAGATGTGCCCCTAAATTTAAGACGTGGCAGTTGGTATATGCACGATGGTGCACCGGCACATTATTCACTGCAAGTCAGAAATTACTTGGACAAAATTTATCTTCATAAATGGATTGGTAGAGGTAGTGAATATCGGTGGCCTGAGCGTAGTCCCCTAGATTTTTATTTCTGAGGCTACTTGAAATCACTTTTGTATAAAAATAAAATAAATAACCGTCAGGAATTGCGGAAGGAGTCAACACCATCAGGGCCCAAGAAGAATCATTGTTTGGAGTCAGGCAAAATTTAAATAAAAGAATTAGATAATGTGTCCTAGTGGATGGTGAACATTTTGAACAATTATTATAATCAATAGCCTTTTCTAACTTTTTCGTTGTTAATTAACTTTTAGATTAACTGTTCATACGCAACCTAATACAAAAATGCGTTTATTTCGAAAACGGTCTACTTTTTGGAGATCAAAGTAGTATACTTTTTTTGACTAGAATTAAATGCTGTTTTATTATTTTCACTCGCAAATGTGCGTACAGGGAGGTCAAAAAAGTTATGACCCTTTTAATCACTCAATGTTGTTGTAAGTGGTGCCATCTAGTGGCAATGACAAAATGGATATCATATTCGTGTTCCTCATCCCAAATAATAAAAGTACACCAAATTTCACGTTAATCTGTCCAGTGGATCCCGAGATAATTCAATAAATGTTTGGTAAAAAATTAGTTTTAACACCCTGTAGAACGAAAACCAATAACATTTTGCTAAGCGATATTGAGCTCAAACGGTTTATTTTCATGTCAGATATCCTACATTAACTTATGTCCAATTAATTACGGGACACCCTGTATAAAACGTAAATTAATATAAATGTTTATACAACTATAAAACGAATATTCATTATTCTATTTTATAGTCGCGTCTCAGTAGTATGAGATTTATTTATCAATATTATTTGTATATAATAGGGAAAAAAATTTAGTACATATATAATTAAAAAACCTTGTATTGTTTTTTATATATAATTTGTACTTATTGATAAGTGATTGATATTTTTGTACAAAAACAATTAGAATGGTATGCAGCATGATATTTTATACATCACACAAAACAAATACTCTTACATTATTTTGTTATATGATTTATTTTGTAACTTCTTATATTGTTGTTGAATATTTTAAATTATATTTACATTTTTTTATATTGAAATAATATAACTTTTGAAATGTTAATAAAATATGATCAAAAAATACAGTCTCTAAAGATGTTACTTTGTTTATTTGTTATTATCATTGTAGCAGTTTTTAAATTCCCAATAATATATTCCTTTGTTATAGGTTGTTTTTATACAGAAGATATTTGTACAGATCAAATTATCTTGCAATGCTAAATACAAAGTGGATGTTTATTTGTTTGTCTCAAGTATTGCTACATTCAATCATTTTTTTCTCAGGCTGATCTATCCAGATTTAAAAATGAATGCATACGATGGTACTATTAGGTATTAATTAAGCACAAATTACTTATATTTTGCTCCTATTTTGCATATGTTAATTATTTGTTTTTTAATTTATTTCATTTAAGTTATTTTCACCACAGTACATTTGGCATATTGTTTATATCTATATATGAAAATAAATGTTAGACTGTATGTGGAATGCTGCCTGTTGAGTGATTGTTACATTACAGAACCTTCCGTCCGTCCAGAGGCTAGTGCAATAAGAAAACCCCTTGGTGAGTAGTTTAGGTAGTTTGTTTAGAATTTATTTCGATTTTTTTATCTGATTATCGCATAATTAAAACAGTATTTGCTTGTAAATAGATTATTACACTTTGAAACTTAATTTTTAGTTGTATTTATTTATTATGTATTATGGCATATCATATACAAAAATTGTAGCATTATATACTACATACAAGGAATATTCGTTATAGTGGATTGTCATCATAAAGAAAATTTCATTCCACATGGAATGTATATCACACTCTCGTGACTCTTTTAACGCAGGGGTTTCACTTCACAATTGCTTATTGTACTAGTTTTCTGTATGCTTTTTCCATTGCCTTTTTTTCTATTCTAGAATTCATTTAGCTTAGTCATCGATTATATTGCGGCCTGATTAGGCTTATTGTATTTATTCTATTTATTTTATGAAACTTATTCAAAAATATTTTATTCATGTCTAAAGGGTAAGCACCGAATGGAATCGGCATTTTGCGAACCAACATATATGCCTTTAACTGAATTGGTTTCCTACAGTATATCTGCAGCTCTAGTTAATAGTGATCATTTAGTTGGGCCATTTTTTTGTCTTGTGGTGTGTAGGATAATAGCAACGTGAACAATCTGTATATACAGCAGGACCTCTATATAAAGTTTCCAATGTGGTTCCTGTCTCTTTGACGGGATCGCATGTAGTATTATTCAGTTTTGTGAACTATTGAATCGATAATTTCGTCGTCAGATAATGTCATAACTTCATCATCACATGTAACAAAGTCCTAATTCAGACTCCACTGCTCTATTCTACAGGAATTGAAATGGAAATATCTTCGTTTTTAGCTTATTCTGTTGACGACGATGAAAAACATAACAGTTTTTTTTTATTGGATTTGAACTGCTTTTATTTGGGGAATATTATTGTGGGCTATTCAATTTATCAAGGAATAATAGATAGATTTTTCTTTTTCTTTTGGCCAATTTCTTACTAATGTTTATGAACCAGTTTTTGGAAAATTGTAAAAGTCATCCATGCTTTTCTATTTGCATTATATTGCAAAGGTAGTGATTTACTATGCTTCCCACTATGACATTTATTAGTTATTAGAAAGTCCCAATGACAGAGTATAATATTTCGGACTTTTCTTGTAACATTGGTCCATTAACACTGATATTGTGACACTTTTTAAACCATTTAAGTAAGCACTCTTCCGAACTCGTAAATTCGACCGTTTTTTATTTTTTTTCATGACTTCTGATTCATTTTTCCTTGTTGATAGAGTAATTATTGGCATTCCAAACTGTTTTCAGTAACATCTTTCTTTTTTGACAGCTCTTCACAGCTTCAAGCATTCCTAACTTTTCAGCGAGACTCAAAGTTTTCAGTTTGTCTTACAACACTCATGTTTTAACAATTTAATTTGTAAACTGTTATACAAATTTATGTGTATTGCAGTAAAACCAAACTACTTCCGACAATATTTCAGTTTACAACAAATGACTTGCCTGGCTAAAGTTCAAATGAAATCCAAAATAATAAAATTAGACACCTGACACCCAGTAAGCAAACACGTGTTAACGTGAGTCTGCAAATTCAAGTAATGAATTGTAAGGGTTGTAAAATAAAAACATTGTGTTCGAGATACAGAAGTCCAATTTAATTTTTCAAGTTGTAAAGTAAAAATATGTACCAAAATGGCTAGCAGGAACTCACTGATTACTTTGACTAATAGAAGGTTGAGATTTCGAGTAATGGAGGTTTGGGTGTTTGAAGGGTAGGGAACAAACATTTTTTCGAGATTTGAGAACCTCGGTAAAATTTATTTTTATTTGCTAAGATCCGTAATTTCCAATTGATTTCTGTTGTGCATATATGTGTCACAGAAATTATGTAACCACCATTCGTCTCATGGATTGACTTGATAATATTTTGGGAATTTATTTGACTATGTCTATTTTCTCCACTTTTCTTTGTATACATTTCGTTTTTTGGTCACTTCACTTTTAGTACTTCATGTAACTTCGTTTAGAACTTAAATATTTTTTTCAATGTTATCTCTTTACTTCTTTGAATTATTTCTAGTTTCGTGTTACATTTGTTACATCTGAATGATATGCTTCTAACTGTCCCTTCGATGGATAGTAGATCGTAGAATCTAAAAATGGAAATTTTATATAATGAAAATCAAAATTATTGTTTAACATAAATTATTAAAATTATTATCTTTTCTACCTTCATATTTGTGTATATTATTTTCATTTCCATATGGAACAATATTTGTCAGGTAAGTGATGATCACTATGCTGAAACAAAAGGAAAGTTCCACAACACAGTTGTATTATTAATTTTGTGCAAAGTACATGATTGTATATATAATTTGTGTACATTTAATGTACATGTGTTAAAGTTATATGCATTTTCTGTAGATTTTGAAGATGATGGTGATGAAGAATCAGATGGTGGTTGGCAACAGGAACTTCAACGTCGTTACGCACAAGAAGCAAACTTTATGGCAGAGTTACGTGCTCGTCATCCAACATCGCCTCCTGAAAATCAGGGTACTGGTCAAAATTATCCAGCAAATTCATATGGACAGTACAATCACGGACAATCATTCCCTATACAAGGTGTCCATTATCAAAATTCTAATATGAACTCTACTTCCAATTACGTTTATCATCAGAATTATTCGAATTATAGTCAATCTTCTAGTAGTACATGTCCATTTGGAACTCAAGTAAGATATACTAAATTTTAATAACTTCTTTGAAGCTTGCGCATACCGTACTCTATCTAACTTAAACTTACTGTCTAAGGTATGAGAATTATAAGGTTATATTTTGATATAGGGTAACAGTCGCCCTGAAAAATTAATGAACCAAGAGACTACTAAAAACAATGATGGTCGTCAAGAACCTGCCGAAGAGAGAGGGGAAATGAAAAACAAAGAAACACTTCAATTTGAAGAAGCATTAAAACAATGGGTAAATCGGTAAAAAAATTAACACTTATACCTGTCCGATGGTTAATTTTAAAAATGAAGACTTAACATCGACTTTACGTACTAAATTAGATAAATTAAAAAGTTATTTTGATTTTAAAACTATAAACTTCTAGGTATAGCTTTGCAGTAAAATAAATCTTTTCAGTTTACTAGATAAGACTGCAGTAACATAACCCATATGCTTAATTTTGAGCAAAATATTTAAAGTAATAATTTATAGTTTAATAGAAAGTAGTTGGATTTATTATATTACAATAAAGTCACTATGGTTGGAAACATCTGTCAAGTGTTAAAAAAAAAATACAGTTTGAAATTAAGGAATTAATAATTGAACAAGACTATGAATTAAAGATCAAAATAGGCTATTTGCCGAAAAAAATCTATAGGTGCTTCAAAAAAACTATATCCAGTGAAACAAATATATTTACAACGGTTTATAAATCAACCACGAAGTATAGATACAGGAGTCTAAACGTAATGTTAAACAAATGGTCTCAATTTAGGGGACAGAACTATTGCCGGTAGAGTGCGCCCGTGTTCAAGAGATACTCGTTTAAATCCTTACGCGGGAATTTTTGTTACTATTGACAGCTTTTATGACAACTAATTTTAAATAAATAAATTAATATTATATATTTAATTTAATTTCGCGACATTTAAATGTCATAATAATAAAAATATCGGTATTTCTTGATTACTCGCGCCGCCAGTGGCAAAAATTAGAACTATGATGTGGGTTGATTATTGGGTACCAGAAATATTATGAAAAAGCCTATACCGTGTAGACTCCTGGTATCTATACTTCGTGAAATGAACATAAAAATATAGGTGTTTATTTATTCTTCTAGAGTAAAATGTTGCAAAATAATTTTTGAACATGTATTCAAATAACGCACAAGTAATGCAGCTGGATTTATCTTCTTTTAATTAAAAACGTAAACTTTTTAAAAAGAAAATTCTGTTTAAATATAAAGCTTTCATGTAATTATTTTTTTAATAGAATTTAAAATTCTCATATTAATTTAAAACCGTCATTAGGTCGTTAATTTGTTAAGGGGGTACTTCACTGCAATTGTTTTTTAATTTTTGGAGCAATTCTTTATCACCTGTCGAAATGTGGGATAGACATGTGGAACTTTTTAACGAGATAATCGAGTTCAAAGTATTTTTACACTGTGTCTTTTGAGACATTTAAATTTCGTCACATTTTCACAGACTGTTCATATAACGTTTATTTTTAATATTTCTGAAAAACTATTATACAAAAATTCTTTCTGAACATTTTGACACAAAGAAAATGAAGACAAGCGGTGCTGATAAGTGTGTGTGAGCTAGCTTTGAAGTACTCTCTTAATTTATTTTTTAACACAGTGTTCTTTTTTGATTATTTTATTCAATTTAGCCACCACAGGCGTAAACATATAATCGTTGTTCTAGTAAACAAACCCAGAACATTAAGACAGAATTGGTCCAAGTAAAAATAAGTAATAATAAAAATATGTAATAAATAATAACAGCAGTATGTAATCTTAGATAAAATTACACCAAAATAGAACATGTGTTAATTTAATATCTTGAAAATGCAACACAAGAAAAAAATAGTCAAATCTGAACAAACATTGGTGGAAATAGAAATTTAACAATAAAGAACATCGAGTTGTAGCAGTAAATGCAAAACGTTTGATTGTGATATATGCGACGTATAAAAGTGAATGATCAAATATTTTTATGTATGGTATGGTATCAGATCTGACTATTCTTTCTGAGTGGTACATATTCAGAATAACTATTACTTTCGTACCATATTTTTAGACGCGGTTACATTAATTTTACATTTACTTTAAATAGACTAGTGCATACATAAAAATCGGTGTTAATTCTTCATAAGAGTTCCTAAAAATCAGTGCAATTGCTCATCCGATTCGGAATGGCGCCTAGAAAAATGTGTGTAGATTGCTAAGCAATGCAAAAAGATAACAAAAATTAAAATAACAGTTTTTCAATCATAACTCAAAAATCATTTTTTAAAAACGTGTGCATCTCAGGACGCGCGACAGAAGTGATAACTTCAACTAATCCAAGTTAAACTATTTAATATTGAAATTGTTTAACTTGAGAAAAACTTTTTACTTAAATTTTATGTAGGTACATTAATATGACTTGTTTCATTATATTATATTTTTTATAATCACTTTCAAGACAGTTTCGGTGACAGTTTAAAATTATATTCTCACTGTCAACATTATGTCTATCGCATACTGATGGTGTAGAAGTGTAGAGGTTAGCGCTGTGGGTTAAAGTGAGAGAGAAGTAACCTGCCTACTAGATATAGTGGCACCGTAACGCGTTACGTTACAAATCAGTTTACCCTCCTATAAGAAGTTATCACTTCAAAAAGATTCTGAATTCTACCTCCATTATTTATAATTTTAATCAAACCTTGAAAAAAAGTCTTACAGCGCCTCCGCACACGGGTGACGCTCGTTGTTAACTCGATTCCAGTCGTGCATGTCTCTTATCTCCACTCAGGTTCCTTAGATATCATTTTCTAGATCGAATGAGCTATTGCACATATTTTTAGGGGCAATATCAATAATTATCACCGATTTGAACTTATTCACAAGTCTAAATGAATCTAAAACATATACATATTAGCAAAATAAAATGGAAAATATCTGTATATTAGTCTAGTTGTCTGTATAATTATAACGTGTGTGTATACAGAACAAAGCTTCTTGAGGTAGTTACATTTCAGTTACAAAGATACAATTTGGCTGTAAGAATTTTTTTCTACACCGGCTAGGAAAACAAGAGCACTAAATATGTGTTATGCTTTGGTATCAGGTAGTCTACTTTGTCGACTACATAAAAAACTTAAGTATGAATTATGAATACTCATGGATTGCTGGTGTTTTCAAGGAATAAAATATTGATTTTGAAACAAAGGAAACCACCATCGA
Organism: Altica lythri; assembly: GCA_964028335.1. NCBI lineage: Eukaryota > Metazoa > Arthropoda > Insecta > Coleoptera > Chrysomelidae > Altica > Altica lythri. Next base: position 89,091,996 of record OZ034800.1, on the reverse strand, counting down.
TGGGATAATATATCTCACATAGTTAAATTTATTTGCTTGAGCAAAGCAAGTACATTTATAGAATAATCATTGGTCTCTGTTTACACTCTAGAGTTAGTAGTATTTATTATGTTTTAACGCCAAACAAATATTCAAATATTTTAAAAAGTAACATTTTATTGACCAAATTGGATATTTTTTGTTGCTGAACTACCCAGGAGATAATATTATTACAATTATTTTGTGTAAATAATTTTTATTTCAATTATACGAGGTAGTGTTAAATTATATGACGGATTTTATGCGAATATGCAGTTGTTACCTAATTTATTTAAATATTTTTTATTATTAATTTATATTATTGTTGTGAAAATTCACAACAGAATTAAAATATTTTCAAGTGGAATATCATTCTGCAATCTTACACCTTAGAGTTCCTTTCTGTATAAAGTAAAATTGTAAGGCGACTATGTTAAATTTTTAAAGTAATAAAATTTTATGGTTGTAATTATTTCAATGTACTTAAACGTTAATACTTCTTCGGCTCACTCGTTTGGTGACTTTATGAATGTCATAAATGTATATATGTGCTGTATTCACTTAGCATATCTATTTATGCAAGTTGAACAAACAAGTTTTCGGGTATTAATACGGTTAAGATCGACTTGAATTAGTTTAAAGCTAGCTAAGCGAGGGATTTTTCAGTAATCATCTAATTTATCCTATTCACCAACGACTTTTAAGAGCAATTGTTATAAGACTTACCCTATTCTTAAACGATTCTTAACGTATGGGGAATGAAATGTGAATAATCATATTCTAATCTGCAGATTTTTTATTTTCTAAGATATAAAGCTTAAATGTTCTCATCATAAAGAAATAACAATGTACTTAAGCTACAAAAAAGACATATCCATATCTATTGGCTTTTCTTATAATTAGAGGTACTTAACGCATTGCGTCTTGAACACCCTTTGTATTGATTTGCCAGAGCTCTCTTTTGATCTTAGCTATCAAGGAATTAACATTTTTTGCTCTATAGCCTCTTCCATAAACTTTCCTTTTTAAAAGTTTCAATCGGTCTTAGCTGTGGCACATTTGGTGGATTCTTTTCTTTAGGGACATAGTCAATGTTCAAATCTCTTAAAGCGAGTTGTGTAGCCTTGGCTTAGTGTGAAGACACCAAGTCTGGCCAAAAAATTATTTCATCGTTTTCGTGAAATTCGGTAATGGATTTTTTTAAAACAGGAAGACATTTTGTAATGTAAGCGTTCGCATTCACAGCTAAACCGCCTTTAATGAATACAGGATCGCTTATGCCTCGTTCGCTTATTGCCATCCACAACAAAACTTTCCCTGGGTATTTTGGTTTTGCTTTGAATTTGACTTCGTTAGGTGTTTCAATATTCGGATGCTTGAAATAACATTTCGGAGTCCATTCATTCCCTTCGATGGTAAAATAACTTTCGTCGTCCATGATGCAAACTTTTTTTGAATTTGAAGCGAACAAATCTTGGGAAAGAAGACGTCGTTTAACGCTGGCAGTTTCTTGATTTTCTGTAACAACTGGAACGTTTTTTTTTCGTCAATTTGTCCATGTTCATTTCTTTTAAACACTTCTTCACGGTTTTTTTGTCAACTTTATACTTTCTTCCGAGCTCCCTATACGATTTTGCTGTGTGACCTGCAGTTTCAGCCCTTAATTTGGAGCGCACTTTAGAATCCTGCAAAGCACATGTTTTTTTACTATCAGATTGCCTTTCACATAATTTTCCACTTCTATAAGCTGCAAATGTTTTGGTAAAACCTAATGGGTCAAAGTTATGAAAAATTTCACTTTTGTTTTTAGTTGGAAAATCTTCGCAAAATTTATATATTAACTTTTTACGCTGCAACTCGTTTAAAAACATTTTTACAATAAAATAGTTTTATTAATCAGCTGATATCCAGTATTGCTTGGTAACCAATAGAACAAATAAAATCCCCGCCTACTTCATTTTTCATTTCGCTTTCATTATATCAGAAAATTGCAATTTAAACTTGTTCACATTTCATTCCCCATACGTTAATTGTTGGGCAATTGTTAAGAATAATAAGGGTATAGGTTAACCAAGTTGCTACCTTTTAAGAATCCTTAGTGAAAAAGGACATTAGCATTACATCTGCAAAATATTTTATAACGACTTCTCTCTACTATTGGACTCTATCTGAATATATAAATATATTTTTTCATTATGTGGTATGTTGGTATTTATGTACTTTAAGAAAGCACCCAAAGCTCTTTTGTTGGACTTCCGCTAACTAGTTTTCGCTGGAAATTTACTTAGATGTTGAATTGTTTTGATGTAATGTGTTATTTGTTATGTGTATGTGGGTATATAGTATTGTAGTCATCTTTTAGTATTTCAAAATCAACTGAATGCAACGGTTAAAACGATCAATTTAAAAAGCATGGAACCATGGAGAACTGAAGTTGTTAAAAATATATGTATGTACTTCGTATGTAAACTGCTTTTTATGCTTGTAATTTCTCTCCAATCTTTGATTACGACTTTTTACGCGTACTAGAAAAATTACGTTTACACCTGGATGTAGGTACCTGGTATTTATAAATGCATAGAAACCTGTAATTAATGCACGATGATGTGACGACTGCGAATTTGCCCTGTAATACTTGTTGACTTACAAATAACCCCAAACCTTACACAACATATTCAAGACCAATAATTTGCTTCTAGTCGGACCAACTATTTATTCTACCTTTTGCACCTTACTTTTAAAGCTTTTCATATTTTTCATAATCCTATCGTGTATGGTAATGATAATCAGACAAGTTGGGTTTTACAAATGTTGAATATTATTGGTATTATTATATTTGTAATTAAATTCTACAATTGTAAAGCCTTATTATATAAGTATTTATATATATATGCAACACATAAGTAAGAATTGGGTAGTCATTGTGAAGTCTTAAAAATAAAATTTCACAGATAAGGTACTTAGTTCTGATTGTATAATTCACGAGAAAACAATTTTTGATAGTTTTCTTATAATGAGCAATATACAGTGTCTTTTTATTGAATGAAATAAAATCCTGATACAAAAAAACTGAAGGGTGGAAAATGTGGTGCAGAAGTACGCTTTTTCCTTATATTTACTTATACTGACTACAATGACTGTTTACAAGAATTTCACAATTACTACTTTTCAAATATTAAAGGTGCAGTAAATAACCTGAAATAGTTATCAATTATTTGTTGTGATATTATTTAGTACATTCACAGCATAGTATTGAAAAGTAAAGTTACTTAACTACTCTTTTTGCCTTTTCTCAGCGTTATATTTAAATGGACCATTATACATAATAAAATACATCTCTTTCTCTCCGTTTTCTAGATCGTTAAAATCATAATTATATTTTTCCATTCCTGGGAACCACTCCGAAACAGCAAAATAACTTACTTTTTTATGGTTTTTGAAATTTGTGTTAGCGAGGAGATTCCGTTTCTTCTACACAATAAATGTATGGATTAGAAGTAGTTTCACTAAACGCGGTTTGCATAAAGACAAACCGAGCGAAACATTTTCACCTGGTGGTGGTTTTAATCTAATTCAAACAAAAACTGACCTTTGATTATGTTTTACTAACTAGAGGCAGCCATTATAATGATCTGAGAGCGAGGAAAGTAACGACAGAGATAAAATAAATTGATTTGATAAATTTTTGAACAATTTGCCATTTGCCTCAACATAGCACTGAAAATTCTAATTATCATCTGTCATTTTGTATCCAATTTTTTTAATTTGTTTTTTATTACAAAATTAAACAAAAATGTTATTTTCAACCTAAGCTTACAACTTACTATCAGAAATGACAAGATCTTGCAAATTAAAGTGTCCAAAATCTCAGCATAGTTCCAACCAAAGAACAGCTGGAAGCCTGGCTCCCTTATGCTATTTACAATACCTCTATGGATTTTAGTGTCTTAAATTTTCTGCGAAAAAAGACAAGAAATGGACAATTGACAAATAATGTCAGTGGATACAACATGGCGCATATACATTTGTATCAATATTTATGGTGGAACATTTTATCTCTCTTTTGAAAATTTTGAAAGTTTTTAGAAAGTATACAAACAAGAAAATATTAAAGGACATTAAGAAGAAATTGAAAAAATGTCGCACCCAGCGAGACTAGAACTCGCAACCTTCAGCTCTACGCGCTTACGCTCTAACAACTAAGCTGAAGGTTGCGAGTTCGAGTCTCGCTGGGTGCGACATTTTTTCAATTTCTTCTTAATGTCCTTTAATATATTCTTGTTTGTATACTTTCTAAAAAAACTTTCAAAATTTTCAAAAAATCCATGAGAGAAATCTCAAATAATCGTTTACTAATTTTATCTCTCTGTCGTTACTCATTTCGCGCTCAGAACATTGAAGACTGCTTCTAATTAGTATATGCTCGAAAAGACTGATAGCGGTATTACAATTAATAAAAAAATCCTCGTTATGTTTGACAGAAAATATTACAGAAGATCTATCAATTTTTTTTTGGTTGACTAATTCAGGTTATTTAGTAGTACCAAAACTCTGTACTGTATATTTTGTAGTTTATAATAATTAAAAGTAAGGTATACTTTCCTTGTTAATTTGTTATGTATGTTTTATAGTAATTATAAACATTTGGTATTCAGTTGTTTAATCCAGGCGATGTTTCAATGTTTAATGTATTACCAGTAGATGTAAAATTATTTCAAAATAATGCCTAATGGTAACCGAAGATATTTTTAATTGTTATTAAATATGTACAAAAACTTCTTTGACTGAAAGTTTTGGGTAGAAATAGTGACAGAATTGTTAAAGTTTTACATGTTATACGGTAGTTCTTTATTGAACAATAAATTATTTCGATTTTGTTCCCTAAAAACTGGCTCTATTTTTATTACTAATATTAAAAAAATAATCGGAAACTGGCACGATTTCGAGTTAATAAATAATATATCAAAGGTACGTATTAATCGATTATTCATCTATTTAATATTACATCTCCTTACATAAGATATACAAATAAAATGAATACACAATACCGTTACAAAAATAAAAATATATAAATAAATTCAATCAGTAACACTACTTAATATAAAATACTATTAATAATAATGATTATCCTTTATTATTTCCCACACTTGCAATATAGGCTTGATAATTAAGTGCAGGATAATTGCTACAAAATTCACAAAAACCTGGAGGGCCTTGAGCACCTGGGGCTCCTGTAAGCCCTGGATTACCTACAATGAAATAAATACGATTAAATTAATTATATATAAAATAATAGAAAAATACATCAAAATTTAAAAAATATATTGAGAATACTAAAAATGTGTCGACAAAAAGTTCAGAAATCATAAGAAACAAAGACGTGGAACATCTATAAAATCAGTATTATCATCATAAATAAATAAATCGTCAGTATTTGGATAACTACCACTTCAAATATTGTATTCGTGAAATCATCTGGAAAACAATGAATCGATAACAATGAAAACCTAAAGTCCATTTCATCGTTTTTGGCCGATTTGATATTAGAAACCACTGAAATAAGATTAAACTATCATCCAAGTTACCAATGGCGGAGAGTTTTTTTTTTCTAAATTAGGTCGTAAGTTTTTGAAACTATCAGTGTGGTTTGACATCTACAAAAACCTGACATTAATAACTATTAAATTCAACCCTTCAATAACGAGCCGTACATGACGGTTACTGGGAATGTGAATTAAGTCAAGACTTCCCTATTGAATACTTTTTATCTACCGGTGAAACAAGATGCAGTTACGTAAGTGGTGTATTAAAAAACAAACGTCCTCATTTAAATTTCTAACTTGCCTGTATCTGAGAGATGTAATTTTAAATTTACTTCGAGTATGATTTCTGTCATCGGCCAAAATCGGTGAAATGGACTATACAAAAAAATTATTAATCTAAAAAACTTCGAGTCAGATAAATTATAAAATAATTGGAAAAACTAAAAAGCTGTTATGGAGAATTATGAAGAAAATTTGCAAAAAAAATGTAAAATCCAACATAATAACAAATTTTATAAAATGATCATAAAATTACAAAAGAGTAGAATTGTAGAGGGATCGTAAAAAAAATTGTAAGAACCTATGAAAATATTTCTACATTAAAAAATTGGATTGAAAATAGAACCAGATAAATTAAAAACGTTTGAAAAATTATTGTAAAGCTAGATATTTTAAATTTTGTTCCAAAACTAACGAGTGCATCTAAATTTGGTAAGAATTAAGACAATATACTTTGACAGTGCTGTTATTACTTTCTCATGCTTGTGTTGAAATATACTTTTATAAGTGTTGATAAAGTGTTATTTTACTATATGCTCCCACTGTCCCTATTTTATTCCTCAATTGCTCTTGTAATATAATGCATTATTAATCACAATTGATAAAAAGAACTTTTTATAGTAGAAAGCTCTACAATCTACCGCGTTCAAGTCCAAAACAAACAGAAACTGGAGACAGTCTCTTAAGCAACTAGCTAAACAAAACAAACTAACTTTGCTGTGGGTATATGGACATTAAGAGATTGTCGGAAACGAGATTCCTGATAGTGTCGAAAACAAAGAGCTAGTAGCCATTCCCTCTGTGAAATCTCGAAATGCCCCACTATGGATGAAGTTTGTAATTGGGCAAAGTAACTCAGTGCAGCCTACAGGAAAAACGCTCCAAGCAAAAACGTTAATACAGCCTTCACTGCACTATTTTAAATTTCTCTCCTCCACAGAAAGGTTTAGGTCCGGTAAAAGAAGTACTAGCTCCTCCGTTTGCGACACCATCAGCAAAATCTCATTTTCGGTAATCTCTTTATGCCCTGGTTCGTTGTGTTTACCCATTTACTTAAGAAAGTGTTTGCATTTCCTGCCTACGGCAGGTCCACAACCCCCTTGAAACTTTAGAGATTATTTTTGCGACGTGTCGATTCCAAGTAAGTTTCCTGTTGACGATAACTCCGAGGTATTTTCTTCTGTTGGTGAATAAAATGAGTGTTGAGATGTTAGTGAATGGAGACTCATTTGAAAAAACTTTTTTTTAGTAATGTTTCAATTTTTATTGTTCAAATAAAGTTTCATACGACTGTAGTTGTTTTTGATTGTTTTTATTCCAAACAAAATTGTTAATACGCATTTCCTATTAAATTTACATAAAGATAGTAAACTAAGGAAAATATAAAAAAAACGAGTAGGATTATAGAAACTTTTAACTAATTGTATAATGTTATTTAGTTTTCGAATAATATAGTCATCATAAAGTAAGTACCTAAGTAATTTTTTCGATATGTGAACAGAGGTTAAAACTGGAATTCTCAATACCCTAGTAGCCTTTGGAATATGGAATTATTACCATATGTCAAAAGTTTCGAGAATTTTCCTTTTCCAGTAAAACTGTTGTCTGAATTATAAAAAAATAGTTTATTCGTATAAAAAATAGTGTCAAAGTGTTTAATATCATCTTAGAGTTACCTAGAAATGGTAAGTGCGATTTTATTTATATTTGAGATAATTTTATACACATACAAATTGTTTCAGTACCTTAAATGCATTAGATTTGTATATTTTACCTTGTCTACCAGGTTCTCCTCTTTCTCCAACAGGCCCAGGAAGTCCTATACCAACAGGGCCTTGAGGTCCTTAAAAATAAAATCACTTTATTAAATATTTAATTGATATTTTAAATTTATTTCACCATCTCGATCGGCTATGCGGCGAATTTTGACATTCTTTGTCAAAGGGATTTTATCATAGTTTTATAAAATAACAAATACCCATTAATTAAATATCGCATAATAGGAGTTCATTAAAGTTTTTAAGAGAAACGAGCAAACTTTGAAAGTATCATCAAAACTTTAAAATATGCAAACTACGTTATCTTTTATCAACGCTTAGTTTACGAGGAAAGTGTTAAGACAGCTTTAAAAAAAATGAATTTTATGCAACTTTTAATTACCTAAAATTTTTCCAAGAGTAATTTTTTATAGACCAGGGCAACTTTTTGCATTGGGTTAGAAATGACATCAGTAAAAAATCTACAATAGAAATGGAAATGTATATCGAAAACTTGTCAAAATCAGTATATTAATGGCCAGACTTTGTGACTCGAGGGTTTGGCGGTAGCTGAACACGACTACGAAATTTGAAACGACTCCCGGAGCACCTGGTGCACAGGGTTACTGCTAAGACACGTCATCTTCTGGAGTTTTGAGGGATTTCGGCACTAAATTGATTCAGAATACTCGGGGGGTTTTTCGTGTTGCTAAACACATATATAACATCGGAAACGACCCTCGGAGCACCTAGTGCCCAGGGTGGTTGATATACACATTATCTTCTGGATTATCGAGGGAAGTCGGCACTAAATTGAATGATGATATAAATATTTTTATAAGACTTGGTGGGTTTCACATCTTCTGTCAGCAACCCCGAACAACTAAAAGCTTCCAAATTCCAGAAGATGACGTTCATAGAAGTCACTTTGAGCACTAGGTGCTCCTGGGTCGCTTTTGATATCATATTCGTGTTCAGTAACCCCAAAAACCTTCGCCAAAAAACCCCTGAAACTCCTTATAAATATTAAATTTACTAATAAGAGGTCTATTTTTGTATAAATAAATAATCGTAATAATTTATATCTATAATTCCCTATCTTAATTTTGTTTTTTTCTTTATCTATAATTCAGAAATTAAACGGTTAGCCTTTTTGGATTTCAAAGGAATAACGTTTTATATTTTTAACTTCAGTCTTTGCAAATTTGAGTAGGTATTTAGTATAAAAATTGACTATATACGCTTCAACTTCATTAAGATGTTTTTTATTAGATAGGTATATTGAAAATAATGTAATTCAATAAAAAAATTCTTGAGTTATGCAAAACATTTTTGTGTCTACTTTAAAACTATAACAACTCGATTTATTATGTTTTATAATTAAATCCAGTGTGCCAAACATGCAGTGCCGTTAATTATAAATCAATTTTACCGGGTATTCCTCTAGGTCCAACAGGACCCTCTATTCCCTGTCCTTCCGCTCCTTTATCTCCTTTTTCACCGCGTTCTCCTGGGTATCCCATAGGACCTGGAGATCCTACTGGACCTGGTAATCCCATAAAACCCATATCTCCTGGATGTCCAGGCAGTCCAGGTTCCCCTAAAATAAAATGTAATTAACTAAATTTGTCGATAAGTTTATAGAGGTATAATTTTTAATTATATTTTAATTGAAAATTGACGTTTTAGAATATTTTTTATTACTCTAGAAATTTACATAATTTAGAATTATGATGTGTAGTAATATTTTTTAAAATTATAGTATACTAGCTATCCCGGCAGACTTCGTACCGCATAGCACTGTCGTGACTTTTTTTCATTTTTCGTTTTTTCGAATTTTTATTATTTTGTTTTCAATGATTTTTTTTATTACATCATATTTTCTCGTTATCAGGTTTATACTATTTTTTCATTGTATTTTATAATTTTTCGTTTAAATATGTGAGATAATAACGGCGCCACCTTACGGTGGCGTTATATTATTTAATTTAGAAAGGTATTTTTTGGCTTAATTTTGTCTGCATTTTTTCTGTTTTTTAGTATTTTCAATTTTCTTTTTGAGATTTTTTTGACAAACAATTTTTTATTTTTCGTAAAAATAAAAAAAAAATATTAATAAAAAGTATCCTATGTTACTTCTAATACCTCCAAGAATATGTGTACAAAGTTTCATGATGATCGGTTGAGTAGTTTTCGCATGAAAGCGTAACAAACAAACTTACATTCACATTTATAATATTATAGGGATTATACTCCAAACTGGCATACTTAGAGGTCCTGTTTTTTCATAATTCCTCGTTTCAAAAAACTTAGTCCAGTGCCCCCCTTAATCTTAATATTAGTACTTTGTATCTCTCTTATTAAAAAAAAATGAATGAAAAGTTTCTCAAAATATCAACAATTATATAAAAATATAAATTATGTTGACGTTTAAATAATTTTATTTATAATTGGTACCTGGAGGTCCTTGTACACCTGGCGGACCTGGTCTACCAGTTCTGGATTCACCTGGAGGACCTGGTGGACCAATTAAAGTGGCTGTTAGCTCGGCAAGTTGATCTATTAAAATAAAAGTTAAGTTCAAATAAAAGTATTGATTTAAGTTCAAGATATGTTTTTTTTTTATTTTTTAAAGTAATATAGAGAAAATTAAATAATTTAAGTAATTTACCTCTCAAGACAGTAGCACATATATCTTTTACTTCAATTTCTGTAAAACTTCGTCCCTAAAAGATAAAAATGATAGATTTCTAAAGTTATTTTCTTTTTAAATACCTACCGGAGAACCTGGGATGCCAGGGAGACCTGGTTGTCCAGTTTGTCCTGGAGGTCCCGGGTAACCTGTGGGACCTTCTTTTCCTACTAGACCTGGCATTCCACTCGGACCCATGGGACCTCTTTCACCTGCTGCACCTCTCTCACCAGGCTGTAATTATAAGTAATAATGTAAACTATTTTCCAATTTTTGTTAATACCTAAACTTACAATGCCTGGTGGTCCTGGATATCCTCTAGGGCCAGCGATACTTGATGGTCTCACTTTATCTTCAATATTTTGAACAATAATCTCTCCTGGTTCTCCAGGTGGTCCTGGAGGACCAGGTAATCCATTCAAACCACTTGGACCCATTGGTCCCATATTTCCTGGTAATCCTGGTAACCCCTTAAATGAATAAATAAGTAAATAAAAAAATGTTATCTATTATTAGAAGAAACATTATATTCTTACATCTGTTCCGTTAAATCCTGGTGGTCCTCTTGGACAAATGACATCACATGTTGGCATTGGTTCAGGTCCTGGTGGTTTAATAGGTTCTGTAGGAATTTTCTAAAAATAATATAAAAGAGAAGATAGAAGAGCAAGCAGGTTTCACAGCAGGAAGGTCTTGCTTAGATCACATTCATAACATCCAAAAAGGCTTTGGGAAGCTATGAGAAGACTCCAAATACCAAAAAAAAAACATAAGAGCAGTCAAAAAAGAAATCAATACAGTACACATAAAGTCAGATTTAAAACCTTAAATGGACTGCTCTAAGGATGCCCCACTTCGCCATAATTTTTTTAGAATAATATTAAAAACATTTTAATATACATACTGTCAGTTCTGAACAATGTTCCCTTGCTGGTCTTGTAGGATCGCAACTCATTACCATCCATTGAAGATCAACCTAAAATTGATAATAATTATTTTAATCGAAAGATTAATAATATTTAATTAATTTAATAGCATAAATGTAAAGTGAAAATATTAAACTAATATACATGCAAACATTTCCATAACACGTTTCCAGTATTCCCACTTAATTAAGTCAAACATTTTAAATATCATGTATTTAAGCACATTCATGTTATACATTACTTACTCTGTAATGTTAGCTTTTTGAGTTATACATACCTACTTAGTACCGAATAAATTGCAAAAACGATAAAGTTGGTTGAAAATATTAGCTGAATTAACAATAATTGTTAGTTATTATATATGCATCTCATATCTAATAATTAGGTAACCTCTACATCTAAACCATTTGCGTTCCTATCAAAAATTATACTTACCGGAACAGTTTTCTGTTAAAAAAAATTAATATTAATAATAATTACAATAAATATATCATGTTCAATTGTTGAGAAGAAATTTAATTTTATAATTTAGTTAGTTGTATGTTGTAGGTATTATAATTTTGCCTGAAATAACATGCCAATTGATTTTGTTAAGAATTTATTTATTTATTTATATATAAAAGTAATTTATTTACACTAATAATAAAATTATAAAGGAGGAAACGAAAATATTAGAAAAATCACGATTTTGTCAATGTTTTTTATATAGGTACTTTAAAATAGTCTTAACAAAATAAGAAACACATCCACTTATAATATAGTCTTTATAAAGACAATACCAGTGATGCGTTTTCTTTTCAATCAATACTTACGGGAAAAGTTTCTTTTGAATGTTCTAATTTAGAAACCGATATTTCACCATTTATATCAATAGATCCTCGAGGTTGCAATAACTCTTCGGAAACTCTTTGACAATCAACATATAATATTACACTTTCTCTTGAAACACCAAAATGAATTTTATGCCAATTTTTATCAAACACCTAAATAAACGTAGTTATAATTATGTTAGGGCTAATTTTAATCTTAACTCACTTTAGCGTCCTCAAAATACAAAGTTTGTAACCTTCCCTCGTAGTCTGTTATTGAAAATTCAATAGTTTCGTTTTTAGGATTTAATGAAATACAAAACTGTGGTTTTAATTCGAGATCTGTTATTCGTATAATATTCCACAGAGTTTTTGGCATTTTCCTGGTTCTAAATGTTGAAATAAATGAAAACTGTTCTGGTAATCCCAAGGGAAAAATATTCCTAAAATACAGTAATAGTTTCTATATTGTATCTAAAATGCCTAAGCTTATAGCCCGGCTAGCTCAGTCGGTAGAGCATGAGACTCTTAATCTCAGGGTCGTGGGTTCGAGCCCCACGTTGGGCGAATATTTTTGTTTTTTTTTTAGTAAAAAGTCGGTTTAATTTCCCTTTCATTTTAGTAGAATATATTTATTTCCCTACGATTTAAATACACGAAAATTAGCAATCATGTTTTGCCTATACTATACCTGACCCTTCGAACTTCGTACCCCCTAACAATCAAATGATTTCTTTTTCTCATAGAAAACGGAGTAATTTTTAAATAGTACCTATCCATATTAAGTTTCAACCCCGTAGTTGCGCACTTAGGGCTTAATTCTAATAAGCCAGGAAACACGTGTTCAATGAAATAGTTTGAAGGGTCTGAATTTTATTTTTATAAAAATCGCTGCCGATTTAAAAAAAAAACTCACAAACTATCAACCCCTAATTCAGCCCTTCAGGGTCAACCACTATTTCACCCCTTCAGGGTTAAATTTTTCTAAATTCCTATGAAAATAAATATTTGTCCAAATTTCACTTTTCTCCCATCAGTGGTTACGCCTGAGCATCCGTCTTTACCTCAGTCAATGGGAACATTTCTTATGAGTGAGTATTCCATCCTATACATGTATAAGTTTCTATTTTGAAAATATCTCACAAATTGAGCAATGAAATAGAAAGTTTACGACCTATTTAAAAAGTACTTTTATCTCTTCTACATATGATTTTTTCTAACCTTGTTGGTAACGTGAGATCTGCCTCCTTATCTAATCTGTAAGCCGTTTGCATCTTGTTGGTACCTCGAACTTTAGTTACCCCAAATTTGGTTTCTAATAAATCCAATCGGAACCTTCTTATAAAATCGTAAGCCTGGAGATCATCGTCCCCTACTTTAAAATCAGCACAGGGTAATCGAAGATCTTCTTCGTCACTTAAATCTAGTTCTAAAAAAATTAAATTACGTATTTACTGGAGATAAATTAATTTATTCAATATAGAATCACTTACGTGCATATCCTATACTTATATGTGAAAGAATTAGTAACACATAGAATATATGTTCCCACCTGTAAAATTCATATTTTATAAGCAAGTTGTTAACTTATATATAATAAAATAATCTTGCACTCTCAACACCTCCTGGCTTAGTATGTTTTTATCAGTTGGTATTAAAAGATGCACATAATAAATTAATATGTAAACCTCACTTTATTACGTTTAAGAAAAATTGTTATTAATTGTATTAATTACCAATATTTACTTTACTCCATGCGGACAATAGTATATTGTAATACAAGTGTTACAATGACAGAGGTTTCGTAGTACGAGTTCAGTTTGTGAAACGAACCGCGAAGCGGTGAGTTTCGCAAAGAACGAGTACTACAAACCGTCATTGTAACTCGAGTGTTACATACTATTTTTTATAATGAACTTTTAAAAGTATAAAAAAAAGTAAAATGAGTGTTTTTCGAAATATTTATTTATGTTGGCAATCTTGACAGTTTTGACACTTGTCAGTTTTAATGATTTTAAATTAGAATGTTTGTCAAATTTGTATAAAATATTCCGAATTTAGCAATAACGCTGATAATGTAGTTAATAATTTACTACAACATACTTCTTGATTTACTACCTGAACTCTTTCGTTGAAAATCAGTGCAGTGCAACCAATTGTGTAAAACAAAAAGTTACCAAAAACAGTGTTACAATGAATCTATTTCGATACTGTTTTTGATGTCGAAATAGAAACTTTGTGAACGTGAATTATAAAAATATTCTTAAATCATGTTTTGTACATCTTTGTTTACATAACATAACAATAAAATAAGGTGACCCACAAATTTTATTTAGTTTATAGGACAGACTTAATAAAATTGTACTATCAGGGTTAATGATTGTTCGATAAATTATTAGTAAAATAGGTCACATATCAATAAAAACATCATACTCATCAAATATACAGACATTTTGCGGATGTCTCCTACTTTAAATTAATTAAATGGCTGTGATTTAGATTCCTTATGCGTGTCCGACGCAAAATAAATCAAATGCGTTATTACGAAATAGATGTTAATGAGTTTCTCATTGGTAAATACAAATTACAAAAAATTATCGACACACAAAAATAATTTCTATTAAATTAATAAAATAACTAATTTATTTACTTTTACTGTACCTAACTTATTAATATGTACAGACGTATTTTTTTTTATACTTAGAAATTAGATAAACAAGAAATGACATTAAGGGAAAATCGAAAAAAGGTCACATCCGGCAATCTACCAATAGTCTGTAACCATTTGTCCACAGATGCCATAGTGATTAATCGGCGTTTTTGATCATATATAAAGAGATATACAAAAACAAGACAAATTGATAAATCGTTGCAAAGCAACTAAAATTTATAGTACAGGAAAAACCTACTAAATTAACAATTAATAAAACCTTCACAAATTTGTAGAACAAGGTGATAGAAACATTAGGTATATGAAAAAGTCAATCTGATAGGATAGTTGATCATGATTAAAATCGCTAATTAATGAACAAAATTGGGTACTTTTTTCCAGTTTTTCAAATTTTACTCAAAAACAACAGTATTTGGTACCATTTTTGTAGTAAACGATATTGTAGATCACAAAATTTCCTATAAAAAGGGAAATCGCGTCACCTGCCTAAATCTATTGAGTATCCCGTCCAGGCGGCATGCCCTACACGATTATAAAGTAGAAACGATATTTTAATCGAATCGTGACACTCATTCATACGAATATTTAGTCGAAACAAAAGGTTAATCTATATCCATAGCGCTATTTGGTTTCTAGAAACGGAGAAAATGGATGGTCTCTCTTCTACTAATCTTTTCAAAAGTTCCACGTAAACTTTATTCATTTCACACCTACTACTTTTCGGCAGTTTAAACAACTGATTATTCTCTATATTATTTGCTTCTTTAGTTAGTTTTCTCTCATATTACTTCTGATGTCATAGTTACAAGAATATTTATTTACTAGGTGTACCTGCGACGTCGTTCGCGTGGCGTGTTGTTTGTTGTTTAAAAATTTCTTTACTCACCCCGTTAAAATGTTATATTGAAAGAAGACAAATACATCTGTGAAAACCGCATTCGAATCGGATCAGTAGTTTTCAAGTGATACGTGCACAAACATAAAGATAGACAGACAGACGTACAAAAAAAATCTAACCACATTTTTGGGTTCTATATCGATGTACCCGTGACGTCATTCGCGTGATGTATAGATTGTTGTATTAAAATTTCTTCTCCCCACACCGTAAAAGAGTTGGGGAAGAAATTTTTATACACCAGATGTTAAGTTAAAAGAAGACAAATACATATGTGAAAACCGCATTCAAATCGGATCAGTAATTTTTATGTTATGCGCGCACAAACATAAAGATAGACAGACAGACAGATGTACAACAAAAAATCTAACCACATTTTTGGATTCTATATCAATGTACCCGCGACGTCGTTCGCGTGACGTATAGATTGTTCTATAAAAATTTCTCCCCCACTCCGTAAAAGTGGTTTTCCCAACATTTCTCTTCACTGCTCTTCTCCTATTAATTGTGAAGTAAAGTATCCTATAACCTGCTCAGGAGTATGAAAAATAATTGTACCAAGTTTCGTTAAAATCCGTCGAGTAGTTTTTGTTTCTATAACGGTTATACAAACAGACAGACAGACAGACAGACAGACAAAAATTTTACTGATTTCATTTTTGGCATTAGTATCGATCCCTAATCACCCCCTGATAGTTATTTTGGAAATATATTTCATGTACAGAATTGACCTCTCTACAGATTTATTATAAGTATAGATAGATTAATGTCAAATATCTTGAGAAGACAAATTTTGAATATTATCATTTTTAATTTTCTATTTTAAAATTTACTCGTTAACGATCCTAATTTATCTAAACATAATAACGTTATAATTTCACAGAGATATAAGTATAAATTTATAATAGATTATTTCTACTTACATTCTGTCACTAATTAAATATTGTAGCTCCTTGAAATAGGTAAATATATTTCGAAAGCTTGGAAAGAAACTTTAAAGAGTTTTATTAACGTTAAGTATTAATGTTAACCCAATATTCATTTTTATTAGAAATCAAATCATATCTCTTTACCATATGCGTCATAAAAATGTTTCTTATAGAAAATTAAACGCTCTACAAAAAAGGTCTCCTATATTTTTTTCATAAAACTCAATTCTTTAAAGATATTAAAGGTTAATATAAAGTTTATAATTATTTTAAGTTAAATTTCTTTTTTGGTTATAAACTTTATAACTCATTATGAAAAGGACAACTCTTGGTCTTAAAAGAAATTAATTGCCCTAATGATATTTTGACAAAATTGAGTGTTTAGAGATATTCTTCGTCAAACTTAGATTCATAACATTCTTTTTGTAGAGCATATGATTTCCTATAAGTATACACAAAGAGAAATCGTTACATGCAATTAGTAAAGAGAAGTGATTTTTTGCGGTTTAATTGATTTTTTCTTCCTTATGAAAAACAAAATTTGCATATATAAATTTTGATTACTTGCCAATTAATAAAGCGTTTTTTTGAGTGTTGATGAGAGGAAATTGGTATATTTCTTTTAAATAATATTTTTGTTGAAAAAATCATCAACACAATCAAATATGTATTTTCTGGAACAATTTCAAGTTTGAATGGTCCTTTGCACCTTACGTATTTTATTTATATGTTAATAATCCTTTTAATTTAAACATATAATAAATTTAGTTTTGCCTATATACTATATTTTTTTTATAAAATATACTTACTTTTGAAAATAGTTTAGATACATAATTTTCTTATATCACTTTGCTCTTGAAAACGAACTGCAATCAAACCATACTCTGATTTCAATAAATTACAAATTTAGCAATAATGAAAATGCACTTGGTTCTTGGAACATCACATAATTGCGAGAACAAATTTATTAATCTATTATATGTGATTACGACTAATGAGACAAACAGTTAGATATCAACTGAAATCAGAGACAGGGAATCGGCTTTAAAAAAATGTTCTCGTGCTCTAATTTCTAATTCTCTTAACAGATTTAGGCGACAAATTATTTTTTATTATACGTAGATGTTAGCAGATGTAATGATTACTTAATAGGCATATTTAATACTGCAAATATCTGCTTGACTTAATTTTAATGTGATAGAAATAATATAATATTTTTTTAAATAGTCAAGCAAAGTTTTACTTTATATGACAAATTATTATTCAGTTTTATGTCTATAGAAAAATATAACATTAAACTGTTTATTTTGTTTCTTGTAACTGGTTGCAGATAAACGATTTATTTATTGTAGAGACAGTTTAGTTTTTGGATACTGAAATTTCAGTAGGTATCTTTTAAATTAAGGAAATATGCTGCAAATATCTTAGCTACATCAAGAGGTTCCGAGAGAATGGAATCATTTTTATTAAAGTTATTATTAGTAAATTTTATCTTCTGAATTTTTTTATTAACTAAGATATGCTCTAATGAGTTATAGCTGCTGGTTTTGCGCAGTGTTTCATTTTTGTTTTGGCACACGTCTGTTTTATATATATTCTGCTATATTCTTGACTGGAGACGGATCCAAGATTTCAATCGGCTCCGGACCGTACTTTTTGGTACCCCTAAAGTTGGGTTCAGACCGTAGAATATTGTGGTTGATCCTTTTCTTGCAATTCAAACTAGTTTGATACTGTTGTGTTCCGTCAGGTTATCGAGTCATTCGTGTACTAGTCTGGAGATCACTTTAAAGCCCCAATAGTCACCTGACTGTCTATACATATGTTGATCCGCTTAGATTTTTAAGCCCTTAAATTATTTTCTTTTGTACAATGCATGATTGCATACACTTCTGCTTGATATACAGATGGGACAGAAAATTCTACACAGCTGTAAATTCCTGCATCTGAACCCTCTTCAGTCTTAGACCCATCTGTGGACAATGTGTAACTCTGTTTACATTTCTCCATTTCTTACGTTAATGTATTTCTTTCTGGAATGTTTTTTTAGGCAAGTATTTGAGATCCATATTGTCTGATTTAATCTCTCAGATATCTTCTCTAATTTCCTGCTTTATTTTGTTAGTTCTGATTGTTGCTCAAATTTTCTCGCAGTCTGTATAAGCCTATTTTACCTCCCCCTTCAAGATAATATGAATAGCAGCAAGGTCTAACAAGCATCACATGCTGCTCTTGGAGTACCACTCAGAGCTACAGTTATGCCAACGCAAGCAAGATTTTGAATCTTGCTTAGCTTAATGATGGCATTTTTATGTCGTATCTTTGACCACCATACTAAAGACACTAAAGACGCATATGTGACTATTGGTTTAACCACTATGTTAGAAATCCAGTATAACATGTTTAGTTTTAAACCCCTGTTTTGCTGTAAGTGCCTTTGGCAACCAATAAAGTGTGGTTATCATCCCCTTGGTTCTTGGTAATGTATTCCAGGTTAAGTTTTGAGTCTAATATCATCCCAAGGTACTTAACCTCTCCTACCACTTGTATATTTGTACCATTAAGGCTTAGAGGACCTGCGCTTTTCAAGTTCGTTCTCTTGGTATAACTTTACAGGGCTTATGTCAAATCCTGCAGATAAGATCTACTTCGCGACTGTATTCAGAGCCTGTTGCATTTTATCTCTTGTTTAGCGGCAGTTAAGAGTTCGTTTAAATTATGTAATATTGTTATTTAGTCGTTTTTAGATGAGTATTTTTGGCTAATTTATACATCGCGTGTGCCTCTGGTGTACTTATTTAATAGTTTATTAAAGAAAAACAATTTTTTTGACCATTTATTACATACAAATTTATATATACATAAATATACAGTTTAGAATTTTATTACTGAATATCTAGTTTTTAAGTGGCTGAAATAAAGCAATATACTAAATCATTTGTATTGCTGATCTATCATTTTTATCTCCCGTTGCTAATAAAAAGATCTGATAGAAACAAGTATCCTGAAATGCAGTAACTATACGACCAAAGTAATGCTACTGATTTCTACTTGTAAATATTCAAATTTATCGAGTTTCTTGACATCATCCACCATCTAAGTTGTTTTCTATAAACTGCAAAATATTTTCTAAATTCTGTAAAATTTATTATTTAAATTTTTTTAGTATCTTAATATTTTACACTTACTTCAATAGCATAATGATAGCTTTCCTGGTGAGTAAAGATACATAAATCTAATATATCGTAAAAGTATTTTATATGAGTAAGTGACATATCTTTAGATGTTACATGCGCTGCACGGTCCCATAAGTTACAAATTTTATATGTATAATCCGCTAAAAATATAGATAAGTAATACATAAATACCGTATTTAAAAATATATAATACCATTAGTTGATTGTGATGTTGAGGGCTCAAATATTGGAACAGTGCTGTTTCTAATTGATTCAAGTTTGTGTCTTTTTAAAATTTCAAGTATTGTGTTCTTTAGTTCGGTTTTGGTAAGCTGCCTATCGTGTTGTGGACTATCTTCATCGGATGATTCAAACTCTTCATCATCATCATCATCATCATCATCATCATTATCTTCATCATCATCAACATCAGTATCGGCATTATCATCCGCTTCGTCATCATTATCGTTATCATCATAATCTTCTTGATCATCCTGTTCATCCCCTGAAGTACCTATATCAGTTTGTGTTTGATTATAGTAAGAAGTATTCGCAATAAGTTACTTACTTTCTTCATCGATACATCTTTGTAAAAGTGCTAATTTCTTACAATCAAGTTTTAATCGTTTCTGTGGTATGGAATCACTTATTGATTCTCTTTTTCTCTTGCATGTTGGACATGCTACTGTACGATTAACTAAAAATAATATCAAGTAGAAACCTAAACATAGATTTGTAATTATAAAAAATACTTCTAACTAGTTGATCCACTATTTTGTCGGCCGACGAGTTAACTGAAAAAAAAATAGTTTAAGTATTACTTCAATTTAATATACCTATCGAAATATTTATACATTTTGATTTTAAATGTTTAATTTTTTCATGATTCCATAAAGACAATAAGCTGATTCTATTTACATCGAAGAACAAAGGTGATAAAAAATCTTCTTTTTCTTTTCCATTAGATTTCTCAATTTCCAACACCACGGAGCTGCTACCACAAAGACAATTTTGAAGCTGAAGTAAAGTACTTAGGTTAACATTAAATTGTAGGTTCAATTTGAACTTACTAATTTAGGGATTTCTGATTTGCAAGTAACAATTATTAACATAGGCTGGTAATCCTGTATGCTATCTACTACAGAGATAAATTCAGTTTGTCCATAAGGATGTAAAAAATTCCACCACTCATCAATTCGTTGAAAAATGACTACAATAGGGACGTGATTATAGATATCAGTTAAACTAGGAGTACCTGTCTAAAAATAATATTGATATAATTTAATTGTATAATTGTATTAAGTTTAAACTATTATTAAAGCTGTGGTTCTTGGGGGCCGTTTTGACGGATGAAGTGAACTATAGAAAGTGCAACAAAAAAAGCGTTGCATAGGATATACCTTCTGGGGTAAGAGAAAAAGACGACTATTCATCGCATGGTGGTCTATATGCCGCATGTATAGAATTACAGTTATTGTTTTTTTAATCATTTTTGAAGCTATGCTTTTTATAAGACATTTTGGCGATCGTGCTGAACGTTAAAAAAACGATACCAAAAAACGTGGTACCATAACACTTTGCAAAAGGAGAAAAAGTATAAAAATCAGAAAATCATGAAAAATATAAAAAAATAGTGTAAAACTGGAAAAGGTCCTGAAAAATTGAAAAATTTTTAAAAAATATTTGATGTTACCGACAAATGTGAGTAATGAAAAAGAGCTCTGGACAATCTCCACAAGTGTAAGTTTTGTTATTTTTACATTAAAATGATTCCATCGCGTCTTCCATATAAGATTTGCGTTTTACAAGTGAGTTTTTAGAAATGCCTATGTAGGTACTTACCTCCCAAGCTTTCATATCAAAGGTTATTGTAGGAATGTGGTTCAATTCTTTTAAAATAGAAGGTAAGATGTATGAATGAAGGCATTGAGCATTATTCCCCAAAAGTACAAGTTTTCCTAAGGATCTTAAATGAGAAAATTGATATCTACAAAAAAATAATCATATACCAATTGAGAAAAACATTACAAATGTATTACATATATCTCTTATTCAGAAAATGAGGCCAACTCAGTTTAATGGAGTCCAGTATTTTTGTAACTGATCTTCTTAATAACGGTTGTAAATTTTGAGGAATATTGTGGTTGATAACTTGTGGCATGTGGATGGTGGGAAATATTTGCAACAAAGCTTCGTCAAAATCTATTTCTTTTATCTAAAATAATAGCTTTTGAGAATTAGAGAATGTATATATACAATTTTGATAAGCATGTACATTACTTTAATATGTTTTGTAGTAAACTTTCTTGTAATTTTTAACCTATATGATCTTCGCAAAGCATACAACATTGCTGCACAGCACAATGCTTGTACTTCAGCACCCGAGAAACCGTTTGTTAGATTCATAAGCTTATCTAATAGTTCTTCATTCGGTTGATATTTCCAATATCTAGTATGTACCTTAAAAATTAACAAAACTATCGACGAAGCAGACGAGATTTATTTAAGTTTTTACTAACTTTTAAAATTTGTCTTCTTTCTTCCATATCAGGTAAAGGAAAATAGATTTCTTGTTGAAATCCCTCTCTGTCGATGAATTCTTTGTTAATAGACTCTTTATGTGTAGCAGCACCAATTACCACTACTCCACAAGTTTCGGTTATATTTTGTATTAGATTCACTAATGTTGTAGCTGTACTGGAATAAATATGTGCATTTCTTTCATTTCTTACTGGAATTAACTCCTCTAGTCCGTCAAAAAAAATTACAGACGGTTTATTTTGCTTGGCCTAAGTTAAAAATTAGATGAAAAATAAACATTTAAAGCTTGTAAGAATTTACCTTTTCAAATAAATTATTTAAATATATCTGAGATTGTTCACATCCTTGGTTTAAAATCTCTGCTGCATTTTTCATATACAACGTTACATGAACAGTTTTTAATTGGTTTATTTCCTTTACTGTTGTAGTGACTGTTAAAGTTTTACCATTACCTGTTAATAAAAACTTCTGGTCTAAGAAAACTTTGTTCGCATTAAATTGTTTTTTTTGCTAACCAGATAAAACAGCACCTCTTTTTGATTAAAAGTTATATTTCTAAAGGTGCTGATACTGACAGTAGTGATAATGTCAGATTGAAAAATTATTTAAATGGAACATAGTCCCACAGGATTACTGAGTATTATCTTACCTGGTGGACCGTGAAGTAAAATACTCTGTGCTGAATCTCTATGACTGCTGTTAAGTACATCCATTTTCATTAGTGCTATAATAATTAGATTTTTTAATTTCTTCAGTTGGTCATCTAGACCACCAATTTGGAATGATTCAATGTCATGTGTAACATTTTTGGTTTCCCCTCCTCCACATGGTCGGGGGTCATTTTCAGACATTTTTATTATACATACCGTAATTTCTCAAAACACAGCAACATATTACGCGAATTTTTAATAAATATTATCAATGTATATTAAAAAAAAACATTAACAAAAAATTATTACTGTTTGTATCGTTACTAAGTAACGAATAATATACAGAAGGTTAAGCCTCTTGATTGAAAACAAATTGACTTGATTCATATGGTTCCGGTTTAGCGAAAATACAACAGTGAACTAAACTGATAGTTATTTTAAAACTTGTCAAAATAAATATTGGCCACTCTAGCTCAGGGTTATGGCGTAAACATAATCGAGTGTTTGTTTTTCAGTTTTCTCTAAAAACAAGGGATAGGACGCCAAGTACAAACTGCCCAATAATACCCAAACTAAAATTAGCCCTTAAAAACAATAATAATTGCCAGACCAGCCAGAGCAACTTCATGCACCCTTATACTGTTTAGTGCCAGACATCGAGAACGGATCGATTCGATCGTTCCTTCATCCTATGGATCTCCAGATTGTGGAACTCCTTACCTTCCCACGTCTTTCCCATTTGTCCTAACTTGCAGTCTTTTAAATACCAAATTCCTCTTCTGCCCCAATATATGTTCTTGGTACATTTGTATTTAGGTCTATACCTACGAGGACATCCTTAAATAAATAAATAAAAAATACTAGATTGTATAGAGATCACTGGCGCAATGATATCGTGTGCTAGTGCGATCTTGGAAGTAATTCTAGACCTTCCCCCCTTGAATTTACATGTTGATAGGATTTCAGTAAAAAAGGACCTGGAACTTGGCGATCTTACAGGATATGTTAGGAATTTATGGGTCAAAGTAAACCAACTGATATAGATACTTGCAGATATGAAGTCTACAAAGCGCGTTTTCGAACTCCCACTAAATGTTAGTATTATCGAGTATGAGTGAAATCGGAACAAAATCGCTCAAAGGGACCCTGATGGGTCCAATACTCCAGAATAGCCCTGGAAAATATTCCTTCAAACGGAGCTATTAGCAATAGACTTCTGAGCTTAAGGGTTCATTAAAAACACCTTAACTCAGTAAGATTTTGTGTTGCATTCGATAGAACAACTTCTTTAAAGGTTCTATAATCGACCACGTTCAAGTCCAAAATAGCCAGGAACTGTAAACAGTCTCTTAAGCAACTGGCTAAACACAATAAAGTAATTTTGGTGATAGTCTCGCAAAATAAGGAGCTAGTACTTCTTGTATTCGACCTGAACCTTTCTGTGGCATCTCAAAATGCTGCACTATGGATGAAGTTCGTAATTGAAAAGGAACTCAGTGTAGCCGACTGGTTAAACTTGTCAGACCAAACACAAAGTTAATACAACATTCACTGCGCTACTCTAAACTACTCTAAATAGATGTAGGATATACATAAAAGATCTTTTAGGTCGCAGTGCAGTAAAGTCACCAAGACCAATCAACCTCACCTATAATCTAGAAACTACCATCTTTGTGCCTGTCTTAATTCTTTGCAGTTTACTTACCATGATTTGAATCCATACTTCCGACTCTTCGCAGTTTACCTTTATCAAAAGGATTAACACCGGAATTTACTTTCTTGGAATTTAAAAATCTCCACTGTTGGATAAATAAATATTAAAAAATAAATAATCATTTTAGTTGCTGGTAGACATTTATTAAATATTAATTTATAATATAGAATAACATCGATATAGTTAATATGATATGTATAGTATGATATGTATCAATCTCGTATCATCGTTAAATATACTTGCGCTGTATTCTAGGTTACCAAAGATTATTTCGAATTATATATGTATTGACATCAAATCTACGAATTTCAACATGACCTGGTAAGCACTTTAAAGAATAATAATTTTCAAAAGAATCTTTGGTGGCCCTTCACATCAAATCATCACAGATAGAAGTCAAAAGATTTAGAAATCTGTAAAATATAACCTGTGCGTTCTTTATAAAGAAGTAGTAGACATTTATAAACGCAACTAAATGCGTCGTTTAAAATATTTCTATAAAACTACTTTTACATCTGTTTCGTCTCTAATGCCTAGGCCAAAAACTTTGATTGAACTCTTATTCTAGATATTAAATACCTCAGCCAATTAACAGGTATACATTAAATTAACTTCTTAACTCTATATTTTATAATTTAGAGCTAGGCAGTAGCTATAAAGTAGCTTCTAACTTAGTGTCTCCATTGTCCAAAAGGTACTTTGTGTTGTAATAATTAGTTCATTTCTTGAAAATTTATTTAGAATGTACATATTGGAGTAGAATATATTTTCTCAATGCAGAAGTTAGTTACTTAGTAGGTACGTTTTTCTTAACAATTTAAGTTTAGTTTAGAGCATTAGGTGTGACGTAAATAACTTAAAATAAACTAAATATTGGTTACATAGAAGTCGTAACGTTTAGATATTTACTTATGTTTACTTAGTAGGTTTACCATTACCAACTGGGCTTTTTAGAATAAAACACATTATCTATTCACTTTTGGAGAAAGAACAACTACTAAGAACCTACTTTTTAATTTTCAACTAGCTTGCCCTGCTCTGTGTTCATTTATAGTTTACGTGATACGAACTACCTTGGAGGGCTCAAAATGTAAATTGATGGTAGTAAAATAAAAGTAAATTTTTTTAATTATGGTAGTAATTCGTACCAAGTTTATAATCATTAAAACATAAACATTTAGTTTATAACTAGAGACATACACGTCTTGTTATTTTGTATGGTTTTAGAAATACTGGAAATGTAATTACTGAAATTAATTAGTAGGCATAGTATTGACTCTTTCACCAAATACTTAGAATATATATATAATATATGGTACTATAGTAAACTTAAACAATAATGTTAATACAACAGTTATTAATAGCTAGATTTATTATTATGTTTCAAAATTGTTTATCTTAATTAATTGTTATTCGGCAAACCTGTTGACTTAATGTAAATTTTTAATTGACTTGTCATATTTGTTAATCTAAAAACTCGAAAAACTTTAAACCTTACTAACTAGTAAAGTAACAGTAAACCTGATTGTTACAAGACATATATGACTCAAATATAATAGTAAGTATATATTTCCTGCCTTGAAACATAACCAATAGGAATGTTTCTCGAGAGGAGCTAGTATTGTTTTTACTTGCTTGTTAAATGTAAGTACGCCACTTCTAGTGGATATACATAATAATTTAAATAAATAAATTTTAAAGTATCTTCATTTATTTAGTGCATGGGTCTCTTAAAAGTGCCCAGACCTGTAAGTCTCTTCTCACCAGCGGTATGCTGTATCGAACTCTTAATTTGGTCTGAAGCAACTGGTCCTATACATACAAGTGGGTCTTTGAAATATGAACAAACCTGAAATTAAACATGCCCATTATTAATCAAAAATCCATACTGGAATATATATGTCAATGTGTATTATGTAGTTATACTGATTTAAACGTTGACCTAAATCAAAAGTAAAAAAAATGTTTCATAGATTTATGCACTTCTTTCAGTTTTCAGTTTATTAACTCATGCCATCACTCAATACAATACAACCTGGGAAAGTTTTCTTCAAAGCAAAACCAATTTCACGTACTTATATATCGAATTTGTTCCCCTACCTTCGCTTCAAGATGTTCACTGCTACAACGTTGTTATAGTTATGGCTAAAATTCATAAACCAATGTTTTAAGTTTTTCACAGATACTCTATCCTCCCAACTTTATGTTGGGAGGATAGGGTATAGGTTGTTATGGAAATATACTAACTGACTAAGTTGTAAGGACCTAACCCACTTTTTCAGTTTCTAAAATTTCCAAAAACTAATATAGTTTTTTGTTTCAGATTGTAACTGCTATAGTTTATGCAGACTTCTTTACCGGTAAGTTTTGTCTATTGTTTTTATAACATGTTTTCCCACTTTTCAAAAAAAGCTTGTTCAGTTTAGAGCGAAATCAAAACGAAATTAATATTCGGTGTGTCTTCCTCTGTCCTGTTGTTAACTCGCTTGGGCATGCAAACAATATCTATTGGGGTATTGTTCGATTGTTGTTGCGCTGCGAGTTTAAGTTCCTGGAGGGTGCTAGAAGGATGATTTCTGTTTGACATTGCTGGCAACGGTCAATATTTAGTGCATTTTTGAGTCTTCTCTGACGATGGTGTCTAGCATTGTCATCAGTGAAAATGAAATTTTCTCCTATTTCGTTTTGGAGAGCATATTTCGACCATCTCTCCCTTGTCATAGTGCCTTGGATTGGAATAAGCTGCATATGACAACCATATATTATATTTCTTCAAAACAATACTGATCCTCCTTAGTATGGAGCTACTTTTTTTAGCAAAAGATATTCATTCTTGTAGCCCTGGCATTCTTCAAACTCTTTGTCGTCAATTATCACTAACTAAACCAAATCTGGTTTCATACAAACAAAGAACAAGTTGCCATTAAGCCTCTGTGTTCTTGTGTCGGCTGTAAACGAGCGCGAGCGGCTATTTGTCTGGAAAGTAACCTGGGTACTCTTAATGTTCTCCTGGAGAGCAAGTTCTGTCTATGAAGTCTCCGAACCCGTATTGTGGTACTGGGAATTAATCGACCGACGTACATAATCTGCTAGATCTCTTGCATTCATTACTCTATGACGCCCAGTAACGCTTTTAGTTTCCTGGTACAAACGTACTTTTCGGATAACTGAAGCGTGGAAAGTCCCTAATCTATCAGCGATTTAATGATTCGACAGACCTCATAATGCAAAGCCACTATTCTTGCTCTAATAAACATGAAATTCTATTATCAGGCATAATTAAAAAAAGAACTCAATCACTTAAACACACTAAATCGATTTGAACCACTTTTTAAACATTGGTACCTATCTAAAATTATAGAAAATTGTTTTTTAAACTTTTTAGATGTCTAGCACTGGTGGAATAAATAAAGATAAATGTATAAAAACACAGCAAAGATTAATGTTTCGTTTTAAAATTTACGAAGGGGGTCCAAGAATTTTGACGATATGAAAATTGTACAACTTTAAGAGATTTATTTTTAATTATTGTCTTTAATAATTACCGGTATAAATCAAAAACATGTTAATTACATGTTCTCTGTAGGGAGCTTTTGATGTGATTATTATACCCAACTTTATTATATACCGCAAATCCTCTATTGTTCAGTTTACATAAGGGTTAACAAATCGAGCAAAGTAAATACACAGAGAATTTAATTTCCTTTAGAGTACACAACAACTATTTTCTTGAAATATTAATTTAGATGAGCACAAATCCTTGACAGACATGTAACCTCGGAAGTTTAATAGAAGGATAAAATTTGCTTTTGTATTATATTTTAAAGTTAATGGAAAATATATCATCTACCATATCTGCATCTGAAATTATCCTGGATTTATTTGTCTGCGGAAATATACATACACTATAATGCCTATCGCAACCATCACGTAAATAAACTGAGTATAATATTTTGCTTTATAATAGTAATATTAATCATTTTCAAAATATAAATGTATTTTTAATAGGAACGTTTTAAAAATAGATCCAAATCAGGCCTTCGATAATTTCTGATTTAAATCAAGATAAACTGTTTTAAAAAAAACTAGACACCGTTATTAACTATATAGGCGAGGAGCCACCAATCCTAATATTAAAATGTAATTCATAAAACTGTTTTATAAGTAGCAACAGAAAATTTAGACACAAAGCAAATAAAATTAAAAATGTCTTAAAATACAATAGAAAAAAATACGAAATAGACGTAGAATTAGCAAACTGTTATTTTGAGATATCTCTCTTGGCATTTTTAAAATTTTAGAAAGTATACAAACAAGAATATATTAAATATTGAAAAACTGTTGCATCCATATATATTCTTGTTTGTATACTTTCTAAAATTTCAAAAATAGACAGTAATCAGATATAATTAAGTTATTTTAAATTATGAAACATGCGGAACACACCATGTGATTTATTAATATTTATTAACTAAGACCACGTCCTTAATATAAACGCGGAAAATTGGTAATAAATAGCAAAGGAACTAACGAGAAAAGCGGGATCCGATGGGTCTGACGCTAACGAAACTGAAGTCTTGAGAAACTTCTGCTCCGTACGTTATTGTTTGCAAGACATCGAAACAAAAGTGTGATATGTCTCAGAGCTGTGGTGATTAGGTAAACCTGCTTTATATTGAATGTTATTATTGTGTAGAATAAGCACCATTTATTTATTATTGTTATCGCTTTCCTTCCATCATGCCCAGATCTTTGTCAGAAGAAGAACTTCCATTTGTAACCCCTAACTTGTTTAGTTATACTAATTATAGTGTTTGGGAGGAGTTGAGTGTTACTTTCAGAGTTCTCTCTAAACAGACCCTTGAATCTAGGCCTTTGTGACCTTTACGTATTTTCATGAATCAGTGTGACAGACTCCCATATAGGTGACTGTGTAAAATTAGGATATATTATTGTATTTATTTCTTTAATTTATATATTCATTGTTACTGACCGTTGTTAATTGTTAATATGATTGTTGTTCATTTTCTGTTGTTTATCTCATCTTAAGTTATTGCCGTTTTAGGATACTTACCAGGTGGTTAGAAAACCACGATATTGTAAAGAAGTGTCTCTATAAACTTGACTCATCCCAGGCGTGACCTTATCATATAAGTAAAAATATTTGGCTGATGTTTTTTTATTGCACAAAATTTGATATCAGCCAGTTGCGAATCGAATTAAAATTTAATAAACTGTCTTAACTCGAGTGTGTTGTATACAATGAACAATAAAAAAAAAAAATTCTGTCTATTAAGAAGAGGTATTTCATATTAATTACCTACTCAATAAAAATAATTTAACTTACTTTCCGTGGTGCTTGGCGATGACGTCTCTGAAGTTGACAACACAATCCTCTTGATATGTCGCATTCACTAGACATGTTGCATGGTTCCGAATATTGTTTGTCTTGATGTACTGGTGGCCTGCAAACTCTGGTAGAAACTCCAGCTTCAGCTTCTGCACATACTAATCCAGACTCACAATCACTATCTCTGCGACATAGCTCACCGACTCTTCGGCCGTATGCAAATAGACATGAACCTACAACTGATTGTATTACATTAAACCAATATATGTTTGTTTTATTCAAACATAAAACTTTTTAAACATTTTCTATTAAGTATCTGAGAGGCAAAGTATGCAAATTATAATCCGAGTGACATTATTTTAGTAAGGATTAAATAATGAGAAATTTTTGTAATTAAAAAGAGTTACCTCCATCGACATCTACACAAACGGATCCAGGACAACAATGCTCATTAGCTGTGCAGCGTTTTCCATAACACGGTTCATCATCGTTATTTTCGCTGACGTATTCCTCAAGAATACCCTCGTCGCCTTCATTTCTCTGTAATAAAAAGAAAACTTTTGCTAAAAAGAATAACATTTTACCGTTATTACCGGTTTACGAATTAGAATCCCTTCAAAGACAAAATTTAATGCGAGAATAATAAGTGGGTAAGATATACAATGAAATACCGGAAGCAACAATAAAAATACGTGTACTTTTATAAAAGTTATGTTTCTGAAAAATTGAAATAAAGGAAAAATGTATGTACTTAGAGGGTCCTAAAAACAGAGATCAAAGGAAGATGGCAGTTAGAAGATGTTAATATCTGTTCAAATTATCACTAAGGTTTAATGGTTGTTAATGTATTTTAGTTATCAAAATTTTTGCTATTATTTTTCAACTAAAAAATATTACCTTTAAAATAAAAGAAAAAATATACGTTTATATATAACTTAATCGATCTACGCTTGTCCATTTTTAATTAATAACTCTCAGCAGGTTTACTGATATATTTAACAACATTTTATCCCCTTTATCAAACTTATATTTACACCAGTAAAAGATTAAAAATAAATCACACTTTTCTTCTCTTGGTTGACATTTAAGCAGACGATTCTGTTAGAAAGTTTATAATTAAACTTCATACACGTTTTCAAAGACTTTTCTCGCCATAAATCTTTTTAAAAGACTTACTTTAAATTCTACTACGTGAAAACAATAGACCACAGACCGGAAAATTCGCTTGGAATTTAAATAAGTTTTAAAAATTTAGTTTAACTTCTTCGTGGCTCTGCATACCAAATTCAAGCGTTGAAAGCTTTTTATTATGCACTTTTACTTCGACGCGACGTATAGGAAATTGCTCCGAAAAAAAATTTCTTTAGAAATAAATAATAATTTTATTATCAGTGGAAATAGCAATTAACAAAATTTTTACTTACAAGAAATCCTCCTCCACCTCCATGAGCTCCATAACCCATGTTAGCAAGCATTTCGGGTGAGAATCGATTAAAAAGACCTCCCCAAGCATGGACCTTCTGGCCAATAATGCAGAGAACAAAGAGTACTAAAATGGTTTTCATGATATTCTGAAACAAAAACAAGAATTATTATAATTACTAGCTGTCGCGGCGGACTTCGTACCGCATAACACTATCGTGACTTTTTTTTCATTTTTCGTTTTTTCGAATTTTTATTATTTTGTTTTCAATGATTTTTTTATTGTATTGTATTGTATTGTATTGTATTGCATCATATTTTCTCGTTATTAGGTTTATACTATTTTTTTGTTGTATTTTATAATTTATCGATTAAATATATTAGATATATACTGCGCCATCTTACGGTGGCTTTATAGTACTTAATTTAGTAAGAATTTCTCGTTTAAATATGTGAGAATATAACTGCGCCACCTTACGGTGGCGTCATAGTAGTTAATTTAGTAGTAATTGCTCGTTTAAAAATATGAGATATTATATTATTTAATTTAGAAAGGTATTTTTTGGCTTATTTTTTCTGCATTTTTTCTGTTTTTTTAGTAATTTCCATTTTCTTTTTGAGATTTTTTGATAAATATATTTTTTTATTTTTCGTAAAAAATAAAAATATTTTTTTTAATAAAAAGTATCCTATGTTACTTCTAATACCTCTAAGAATATGTGTACAAAGTTTCATGATGATCGGTTGAATAGCTTTCGCGTGAAAGCGTAACAAACAAACTTACATTCACATTTATAATATTAGTACCTAGGGATTGATATGCTTTTTGAAAGCATTGCTTTTTTTCCTCCAAACCATCACGTCATACGTATGTTCGGTCAAATAATACTTTAGAGCGTGATATTGAAAAGCAATAAAGTACTTTATGTCTATATATTTTTTGTCTTTATAGCTAATATACAAAACCAACAAGACAACCCTCGTATCTATATCTAAGTGTGGGATCATAAAATGGACTGACTCGAGAGACTCTCCTGGAATTTTGAGTTTATGACGTGTAACCAGCCGTTTTTCTTTAGTTCGCTACCGGCTAAAAGCGTTCTTATTACTTAGTACTCTAAATTTCATTTTGTTGTTTACTTGCGTTTATATAGACGTTTAGCTTGTTCGTGAATATGTTTGTCCACAATTAATATACATAACAATTTTTCTATTTAACTGCATCTATAAACATCCATGCAGCAAGGAAAACAGCTATAATTACCAACCTTCTATATTAGTTATGCGTGAGGAATGTATTTTATTAAAATAGCGTGACAATTTTTCAAGTTCAAGGAAAAGAGTAGTAGTTTTTGCCTTCTTTTGTCCAAACACCCTATTTTCTAAAAATAATTCAAAATAATTACTGGTCCATATTTTTTGTATAA
The DNA here is from genome assembly GCA_964028335.1 of Altica lythri. Classification (NCBI taxonomy): domain Eukaryota; kingdom Metazoa; phylum Arthropoda; class Insecta; order Coleoptera; family Chrysomelidae; genus Altica; species Altica lythri. The sequence continues at coordinate 89,059,197 of OZ034800.1, read as the reverse complement.
AATGCGCAGTCAAGTATTCCCTTAAAAGCTGTAATGATTTATTCCTGAATATAAACGAAAATTGTATTCCGCACTGTATTAATAACACCGACACGCAAAAAAAAGTTGTTTGTACTTTGTACATCCGACCTCACTCAAAATTGAAGGGTGTACGGCTCAAACTGACTTCAAATTCGGATTTAGCGGGTCGAAATACATGTGGGGTCGGATGTACAAACATTTTTTTTTGTGTGCCGGTGTAATTAAACACTACTAAATAAAAATAGCTTAGATAATTAAATTTTATCCTTTTGTCTTTGCTTCTTTATGTCCTATGAGTCCTTTTCCCTTACTTTCAAAAAGGTTCGCATCCTTTTGACACAACTTAAAATTTCTTTTTGTCAAGACAGCTTCAGTTATAGTGTTTTTTTTATAAAATTTTATACTAGAATCGATTAGTTTGTTATGACGTAATAAATCGTTAAATTTTATTCAGGAAAGCCGTCTAATTTTATGGCAGGTACGTGCAAAATGACCTAATGTAAATCAAGATATACATGCAACTTGCGTTCATACCATTTTAAAGCAATCGATTGCAACTCTTAACCAATATACACGTTTCTCAATTAAACTGCACTAAAATTATAACAGACACTCACTGAATCAATAAAATGCCATTAAGTAATGAGGGAGGTTTAACGAACCTATGAATGGGGAAATATATCGTTACCACAAAAAAATATTTTCAAATAATTGTTTACATTCGCAATACGTATGTTTGTAATTAATTACTAAAGATATTGATCAATCAACTAAATTCCCATTTAACACTTAAGAGTTTTGTTATATATGTACTAAAAATAAGATAAAGCCCTGTTTAGTTTGTAACAATCATTCAGTTAGGATAGCTATTGGTTTTAGACCCAATAAAATTGTATTGATTACCTTCGGACCTTCTTTGTCTTTTACTCATACTTTCTTTTCGTGATTTCCTCCCTTTGTTTAGACAGAAGTCAATATACGTTGACCGATAAAATTATCAAGGAAAGACACAGTTTATGTAAAACGAAACATTTATTTCAATTTATATAGTACTTCAACATTCCCGGCTCTATCCTCCATAAATGTTATCATTTAACAGGAAACCAAAGGAGTTTTTACAAATGTTTACAAAGAAATAACTAATTGCTACTTTTAAGGTTGATACTGAAAGTAGTTACAGACGAAGGAAATATTAATATGAAGTAACAGTGGCGAATTAAAGGGTTTGTAATACCTGTGCAGAGGATAGTTCAAGTATAGCATGATGACCGAGCAGACTAACAAAAATCCAAAATAATCAAAATAAACCACCATCTACTGGGTGTTTTCTCAACCGAGTTGTCCTACTAATTTTTTTTTTAATTTATTATTCGCTTCGTATTTTTTCATGTTATCTTTTGAAGTTATACTTATCTTACGGTGGCGTCATAATGCTAAATTAAGTAAGAATTACTCGTTTAAAGATATTAGATATTAACTGCGCCACCTTACGCTGGTGTCATAGTGTTTAAGTAGTAAGTATTTTCTTAGTTTTCTTTTATTCCACAATTTTTTCTGTTTTTTTGCCGATTTTGTGTCCACCCAACCTATAGTTCATTCGCTAGACTTACAAGTGTTTCGGATGAACAAAATTATGCATATTAGTCATTGACAACCAGTTCCAATAAGCCTCTATCTAAGAAATTAGGCAAAATTGCACTGATGGTCAGATTTTAAATTAAAATAACGTTGGGGTAGGTATAAATGTGTTACAAGACAGAGGAGTTTTTAATTAATTAATGTTCTAAGATTATAATTTTAATTAAGTAATAATAATTAAAAGAATTTTTTTTTATATAAAAATATTATTTTTTCAACTAAATAATAAAATATGATTATTCTTAGGTTTATAATAGCCACATAAGACTCCATTAATGAAGAAGTTTAAATCTGCTTAATATACTTTTAATTAGACAAAAGATTCTCTATTATTATTTAATTAAAAAGTTGTGCATTATTTTTTATTTCATTTAACCAGTTGATATTTCCCCAAAGAACAGGTCAAACTTTACAGTACTTACCTGGAAATACCTATAAAATGTTTTCTTCATACCTCGGTCGAAAGTACGTGCTTTCGTCCCTAATTGCAGGGAAGAAAGTTTAACATTTACTCCCTGTTTACGGCGGGACGAAAGTTGAATTTTCGGCCCTGCGCGTCATGATGTTTTGTCGTCTTTAACATTTACTCCCTGTTTACGGCGGGAGGAAAAATTTCTCATGCGTAGTTACATTTGTAACTAGGGACTGTTTATGCTCGTGTCATTTCTATTTCTATCTATAACCTTAAAAATAATCATCAATGTTGTTTATTTGTCATCTGTTAATTGAATATTAAAGTATGCCAGTCCCACGACCAGCTGCACTCGCTTCGCTCGTTCCGCAAGTACTTTCGACCAAGGTATGAAGAAAAATAGTATACACTACACGGGCCAAAAGTTGAAATCTCGGTCCTGCGCGTCATGATGCCCGAGGCGAAGCAGCCGAAAATTCAACTTTCGTCCCTTGTAGCGTAATATACTATTAATCCGAAACCCTTGTAAGTGTAGCGAACGAACTATAGATGCCAAACGTTGATAGAGAGTTGTAACTATTAACTTGCACCGCCCTCTATTAGAAATTCGCAGAACTAAAAAATAAATGTCATATTTAGGAGGTATTGTCACTTTACTGTCGAAATGCACAAACAAGCAAGAAATTTGTTTAAAAGAAAACAGTTTAAAGTGAAATAAATGTAAAGATAGTTATTAAAGATAGATATACGATTTGCGACGGAAATAACGTCAGTGTTTTAAAATTTATATAAGAATTTAATATCCGATATTTTCCCTTTATCTACTTGTGAAAGAAAATGTAGATATTAGACTGAGAGTTTAATGTGATAAAAGCAAACTCTAAAAACCTATCCACGTAAGCCAGGTACAGGTACAGCAGATAAAATAAATTAATGGTTCTAAAATCGTGACATGTTCTGGTCAAGAATCTGGAATGTTTGTTAAATTTCTTAGCAGTGTAAGGTCTTTTTCTTAATGTTTGTAGGTACTGTTCATAATTATGGTGAATAATTTTATTACGAGAAGAATAAAAGTCAATTATTTTAATTAATAAAATCCACTAGCTTTTACAAATTATTCTGAATCACTTAAGATCATCTACAAAGTTAAAAAATATTCATGAAAAAGGACCCAAGAGAGGTGTATCCCGGAACTTATATTAACGAAGGATGAACAGAATTTACCACTTTAGCAAATCGCCATGAATTCTGACAGCAGGAAGTTTATATTTTAATAAAGAATGATGAATTTTATCAAACCCTTTGTTCTTTAATAATAAGTGTTAAAACATCAAAATAAAGGTATTCGCAGATCAATTTATTCGAATAATTATGCATAACTTATAAATCTGGTTCCCATTTCTTCTTGTTTCAAAATTTGTTTTTTTCTTAATATGTTTTATCAAGTTTTATATACTTTAAGAAATATCTACATTTCTTTTGATATTACAAAGATATATCACGCTTCGTTTATTCACAAGTTACCCGGAATATGTAAATTATATCCTCCAGAAGTTTCTCAATGTTCTATATATGTTTTGCCTACATGGTTCGTTGAAACGAAATATAAACAAAAAAATGAGAAAATAAGAGTCGCTGTCGAGCTAGACAATAGGCATTAACCATTTGGTAAATCCAACCGTGCACAAACAATACCGTAGAAACTCATTTTGTATATTAAGATGAAAGGACGAATTAGTTTCGGGAAAACAATAAAAATAAATGAAAAGTTTTTGTTTCATTTCCAGCTTTTCTTATACGGTTAAAGTTTCGTAAATTCGGATTAAATTTTTTATGAATCTAAACGATAAACTATGGCATAATATCATTAATATATCGAAGGCAATAATCCCACCGATTTTTCTTAACGGATCAGACCAACTCCTGATAAAGAGTTTATTTTGGTGATGAACAAACAACAAGCTTTTAAATATACGTCTCTGAATTAATATTTCTATCTTTGCCTCAACAAATCACGCATAAAATGCAGCCAATACGCGTAGGTATACAGGGTGTCCCAGAATTAACTACGGAAACTTCGTATACGTATTCCTTGATGACAAATAAGTAGGGTCTTTCCTATAAAAAAATTTTTTTTAGAGACTTCTGTCAGAGTTATAACCCTTTAAAGAGGGGTTCGTTTCTTTTAACAAAAGTGTCCATTTATACAATACCAGAGCTTTAGAGAACACATCTTTTTACAATTACTTTTTATAATTTAAAACAGGAATTAACAATTCAATACAAAATTTTAAAATTAAAATATTTGACAGTAACTGACAGTTAAGGTAATTTGACGTAGGTACCTAAATAGTCAAGTTACGAACTATTTTTAAAATGTTTATGAATTTATTAATTTATAAAAACAGGATGAAATAAAATATAATACTATTATAGGTAATTATGTTTTTTTCTACAGTATTTTCTTTTTAATGTACATTTTCTTTTAATTTAAAATAGTGTCTTTTTAATTGTAATATATCTATCTATGAGAGAGAGGGAGGGAGAGTTATTTATTTTTTGGTCTGTGAGAGAGAGAAACATGCGTGTGTCGGTGCATTGTGTCGGTGCATAGTGTCGTGACAACTTTTGGTATGAATTTTTTTGGGCTAGCTCCTAGCGTCAGTCGTAACTGTTCGTAACGCGCGAAAGGGAACTTCGTTCCAAAAATCCATTATACTTATATCAAATATCAAATCAACAACCATAAATCTGATAGAACTGCGACGCAAGGAACAGCTTTATCAGCATCTTCGGTCGCGATTACGATTTATATTTGTAAATAGCAGCTTCAAAGATGGAATAAGTCGGAAAAATGTGTTTTTTTAATAAGAATTAAGAATAAAATCAGTAGATTAGTAAACCAAATCCGTATATCAGTAGACGATGTATGAAATCAGTAGATCTACAGAAAAATCAGTAGGACTTGACATTTTTTTTATATTGTTATTATTGGGTATTTTTATTTTTATTTTCATTATTTTTTTATTGGGCGCCTCTCAATTTTGCGCCCCCTTGCACCGGCGCCCGGGGCGGCCGCACCTTTCGCCCCCCCCTTAACACGGCTCTGAAGATATAGGTATGTATTGTTTCTGAAAACCTATGTTGACCGAATTATTTCTCAATAGGAAGTGGCGCGTTTGTGCAAGTAACCAAGTTGGACAATGAGTAGAGAATGGTTCCATCTAGAATGGTACTATCTAGTTAATTGACAAGAAAAAGGCGAAGAGGAAAGACCGAGATCAAGATGGAGGAACGAAGTTAAAGAAGATATGAGAACACTTAACGTAACAAACTAGGAAAGAAAAGCAATTGACAAAAGAAAGTGGAAAAGAATAGTACACCAAGCCATGAGGCTCGTAGTGCTTACTTATTATTATTATTATTATACTTACCTGAAATAAACTATTGATATTTCCAATAGCTGTCAAGGTAGAATTAGTAGATACGGAATAAGTTTGTCTATTTAAGGATATAAAATATGAATCTTTAGTGAATCCATCAACGATAAATCTTTTTTTGTATACTGTTTCAAGTTTCAAGAACAAAATCCGAACAGTTTGAGGTTCCATAATCGATCAATCAATCTAAATTACCACTTTTGGAAAGTTCGTGCATTATCCAGGGACGTCAAACCTCAACACTTTCTAAATATACTCTAGAGGAGTACTTAATAATATTGGAGTAAGCATTATCAAAGCAAACTATAACACTTTACGCTTCTACAAGCAAATACTAAATACCACATAAAGTGTCACACATAAGAGAATCAGGTAATTTAGTTCTAATTTATAGATATACAATATAGCAGTTCAATTATAAATTCAAATATACCTATTCAGATATTATTTGATGTTATATTGGGGTTTATGAATACACATATAAATTTTGTAATTTCGAAATTCATTTCAGAAAGTACGTCAACTGTATAAATTTCGTTAATTAAACATCAGGTAATAAGTACGAAATGAATAAATTGATCTTTTCTTAGGTAGGTCTACGTTCTCTTTCGCAATTGATGTAAATGGAGTATATTTTAATAACATTGTTCATTTCTTTATAGCAATATATTTGTACAATGTTTACTGGAATTAGTCGAAAATGTTTTTAGTTTTGCCGGAGGAGCGTGGTTGTCTTAATCGAAGTAAAACTGTTCATATTCATGAAAATTGTGAAAAAAAAACACCATCTTCGTTTTTAATTTAAATTTTTACATAATCGAATAAGTGGCGTATAAAATTTAAATTAGACAGCTACCCCATAACTTCAGAAAGATACCTAATTAAGTTTATCGTAAATAACTTTTTTACCAATTTAATAATCTAGATGACATTTCTTGTTAGGCAATAATCAATAACACGAATTTATACTTTTAAATCCAATTTTATTCTCCTTTTGTAATATTTGAGAAACAAACTTTTTCTTGATGTTTACTTTTCTGTGAAAAGGTAATTTATCAAATGATTAATGTTGCAGAAGTGCATTGATACTTTAATCAGCAAAAAGTATAAGTTTTTAATTTTCTTGTATCTCAAAATTTATAGCGTAACCCTCATAACTCAATAATAAGATCAACCCAGTTGAAAGAAAAAAACGAAATAACGCCGCTATATTTTTTAATTTCCTGAGACGAAATTTAAAGCGCAACCGACGGAAAGTAATGAATCGAGTTTTCATTTTAACATTTTACCACCCGATAGCTACAACAATGCGTTAAACGTTTAAAAGTCATTTAAACAAAAATTACATCGATCGTAATAATAAAGCAATAACATTGAATAATATTTGGTATAATACATGATTTAAAAGTGATAACAAAAAAATTTACTTAAAAACTGAAATATACAGAGACAGAAAATTTCTCAAGACTGGGATAGAAATCCAATAGTAATAATTGGGAATATTGTAGGTAAAACGATAACGTTTAAAAAAAACGGCCTACAGGATGGCAAGGAAATGAGGAAAATGGATCAAAATCATAGCTCTAAAACAGTTAAAACCCAAACTGGCGACAAGCGAAGAGGTATCATAATAATTTAAATAGTGACAACAACTGAAAAAATCAGTAAAGGACTAGCATAAGACCTGAGCAAGGACGTGTAGAAAGAGAATTAGGAATTTGTGTAGTGCGAAGAGAAAAAAAAAACTAGTGTGCCAGTCAGTGGGACTGCCGGCAGAAGTTATACTTCTATGCACGCGCATGGATTCATAAATTTGTATGCGAATGATTTAGCAAACTCATTATATGATATTCGTGGTAAGCGACCCCAAAAACCTCCTAGTACCGTGTGCACACTCTTTTTGTATCTAGTTTGCATAAAATTCCTGGAGACAAGGTCCGTCTTATGCACCATGTGTTTCGAAGACCATCGCCATTATTATAATCGTATTTAGCGACTCAAAAAACCACCGAGTACCAAGTGTGCACTGATTTCGTACAGAATTTACATAAAACCCCAGGAGATGAGGTAAATACCCTAGACACCAAGTGCCGCGGACACTTTCGGAATCGTGATATTCCTGTTCAGCGACTCCAAAAACCCCGAGTATATAAATTGAACACATTTTCAGCAATACTTACCGAGTTGTAAGTTTTCTCTCTATTGTCTGTTCGGAATCTACTTTTCGAATGCAGAAATGCAATTTCCATTTTTACATTATAAAATATAGCGACAAATTTCCTGATACTTTAACGAATCCAATGCAAAAAAACGCATTCCGATCCATCTTACGTTACAAAATTCGGAGGTTTTGGTGCTTTATTTCCTCGACTATTCGTAAAAACTCTGTTTATGTAGCCAACAACTTCAAAAGCATAGTGCAGGATATACTGCAACCATGTGACGGTATTTTAGACTACAATACAATACTCATTACTGAATATTATTATTAATATAAAATACTATAAACTTAATATGTTAACTTACGTGACAGAATTATAAAATAATCTGTCAAATAATCATGTGGTCCGTCACTATGATATTCATACATTAGTTCAGACTGTTTTTTGTATATCTATCCCTTTTCAATGTACTGAATCCTGAAACCGTATTCAAAGGACTTATAGTTATGACTAATAACATGTGATAAATATTTCATCTTTGTTTTTACCAACCAATATACTTTATAAGTGTGTCTGTCTCTCTCTTACTCACACCATTACATATGTAATGATTTTTCCCATTTAACTGTACACAAATCTTTTCCACCGAGTGCATGAATAGAAGTATAACTTCAAAAAGTTTAGAATCCAAACTCTTACCAGCTAAATACAGAACTGGTAGCAAGCGAAGAAGTATCATGAGAATTAAAATGTAGATAGTAACAACAACAGAAAAAAAACAGTAAAAAACTAGCAAAATACCTGAGCTAGGACGTGCAGAAAGATAATTAGGAAATTGTGAGGTGCGAATGGGAAAATTTTCAAAATCTCTAAAACAGCTCAAAGCAGAGATGGCCGAAAGTGAAGAGGTATTATAAAAATTAAAATGTAGTTAGAAAAAACAACAGAATAAAACCAATAAAATACTAGCAAAAGACCTGAGCAAGGACGTGTAAAAAGATAATTAGGAAACTATGTGGTGCTAACAGGAACATGCTCAAAATAACAGCGTTGTATCTATTTTCAGTGATTTTTACTAAATTATTATATGGAAATTGTCAATTTTACATTTCGACCTGGAAAAAATAGAACCCCAAGTTTTTTTCTATTTTTGTATAAAATCTTATGGCGGTTCACAAATAGGTACATCTACTTACCAAGTTTCAACAGTACTTATAGTTCTTAAAGTTTAGGAAAAAAGTGGCTGTGACATACGGACGGACAAACAAACAGATATGACGCATCTATAAGGGTTCCGCTTTTTGCCATTTGCCTACGGAACCCTAAAAATGCCAAGATGAAAATTTAGAATTATAAGTAAATTTTATTGCTCTATAAAAATATTTATTTTTATAAAATATTCGGTATAATCTTAAAAATAATAAAAAAGCACCCAGAAATTATCTACTTGTAAAAGAGTTTTTATTATCCATAATTGATATGCATAATACTACGAAGTTTTAAAGTGCTTTACTGTTAACTTCTTAAAGATATAAACTGAAAATTTTAAAAATTCTTTTATCTTCATCGCGAATCCCAAGATAACATTTTTTATGCAAAATTTATTTGGCTATATTCTTGGAGTAAAGTTTTAGGTAGTTAAGTATATACTCTGGGGATGTTTATATTAACACACTACTTAAAAAAATAAAATAAAAACACATTTAATTGATTAAAAATGTTATTTGTATTAATATTTTTCACACCAATTAAATTAATAACACAAATGTTTGTTCATAAACAAACTCGTATTTCCAATAATTCAAAATTACATAAATGCAGTCAACGTGTTGCGACGGTAGACACAATTTACTAAATTAAATTTTAAGATTTTATACCTCAGAAATTTTTGATGTAATCTGTTTCATTTTTACAACAATAACTAGAATTAAGTGATTATTATAAAATTTGTAGATTACCATCCATTCTGCGTGTTGTTAGAATTTTATTAAATTTTGTTTTATGACTACGAAAGCATAAAATTAAAAGTAAACCTTTAATTATCTATTATTTATTAATTAATTTTAAATTAATATTAAAAGTCACTTATATAAAAAATATAATACCTTAAATAATAAATAAAACAAAAATTTAATGAACAAAAATGTATATTTTAGACAAGCATTAAAAATAGCTCTTACTCTAAATAAAGTTTCATTTTCCTTAGTTTTGTTCTTTTTTATCTTTATATCGGTACTTGAGTAACGTTATAATAAGAAATAAAGTTGCACTTACCCTTTGAAAAATCCTCAAAAAAATAAATCACGAAATTAACTCAAAAACTTGCTAAAAACCACTTGCACTATCCTGATTATACCCTAATTTCGTACAGCGCTGCAGTTTCTCTGCGATCCATACCCCGACGGTTTATTTTATGCTCTAAAGTCGTATAGGATCGAGAGGAATCGTCCAGGATCGGTAAAGGATAATGTTGTGTGTGGGCGTCCTTCGGGCACATAATCTATTTCTTCATTTTTCTTGTCATGGTAGCGCGCAGGTTAAATGATTTTATCGTAAAAAATCGACTTCTTTTAAAAAGAGCTTGCATCAACAGGGTAATTGTTTCTTTTAAATAAATCACGCGCCTGTAATAAATAACGTCTTTGCGATGCATTGAGACTTTTAACCTATTACTTCTTTTGTAAATCCTCTGCAGTTCTCCGATAACAATGCAGTTAGGTTTTTTTTATTTCATATTAGTTACCTGGATTAGGACTTTCGTGTCTTGTATTGTATTTACACGTTTATACAACGGCGGTTTCTAACAGAATTTTTTAGGAGTCTCTAAAGACTGTTATGCGATCCAGAGATTATTTCGCCTATTACCATCTTAGTCTATTGTACAAATTTTTAATGCCAACATGATGGATGTGTTCGCTAAACTATAATTAAAATAGACTTATAAATAAAATAGACTGAGCAAGTCGACAATTTCAAATGTCAACAAAATATCTTAACTTATTTTATTTCTTCCAATTCTCCCATTTTCGTACAAAATGACCGAGATAAAAGATGTCACTTAACTTCACCTGATGAAAACCTCAGTTCTATTTTATATTCGTATATAAGTACAATATGGTCATAAAACTGATTTCTCCAAAATTATAAAACATTAGTATATTCTCTGTTATTCGGGGATTCCCATATCTGGTAAATTCGTTCCCGCTTGTATTCTACCCTCAATTTATACCTATTGTAATAGTATTATTATCATAAAATCACAACTAAATCAGTCTTCCAGCAAGTGATTATACTAATTTTTGGTAATATTTACGGTTTAAGAAGTTTACTAAAAGAATTTAGTTTATATCCAGCATTTATTCTGTAATAAGGGCTCGAGGTAATCCCATTCCAGTGCCTGACAAATTTATCCTAAATAGGTAAACTCTTTCCCGTTTTTTTTTTATTCGGTATGTGTGGAGCAGGTAGATGTATTTTTAGTTATTCAACTATTTAGCGTAACCAAGGAAATATCATCCAAAAACGTGATTTTCAAAAAAATTTTGTTATGTTTGCAGTTTGTTACTAAGTTTTCATTATTTTTTGTGTTTTTTTATGTATTTAAACAGTAATGGTCATTTAACGACTGTTGAAGAACGCGGGAGCCCCTTTTGGGGCTGTGATTTTAATCCTCTTATAAGAGACAAATGGATTGGGATTACCGCACCCGGTAAATGGGTTTTGAAAAATTTTTGAAAAACTGAAAAATGGTGGTAATTCTTGTTGGTTTAGGATAAAAAAATTGAAGTGATCAAAGAGAGCTCTTAAGTTTATATTTATGTGAAGAGTAGAAGTATAACTTCTGTCGATCACTCCTAGGACTACCAAGTTTTTTATTTATCTTATTTTTTTAACTCCTACACCTAAACTGCTTTTTTGTATATCATGTTGTTGGTGATTTACTATTATTTATTTATATTTTCCATGATTTTATTAGGGGTCCACTTCGATTTTTGATTTTAAAACTTTTGAATTTGTAAAAATACATCAGTAAACATCCTGTATACGTTAAAATTATAACTTCAATATTTTCTAGAAATATAACTAACTGCTTCATAAATTAGAGTAGCGGAAGTAAAGAATGACTTTACACACTGAGTGATATACGTTGTGTTGGCAGATAATAAATATTACTAAATTCTTGACTAGTCTTGTGAAAATATAATATAATGTGTGCTAATTTACAATAAGAATTATGAGCAAATTTCAAAATGTTTGTAAAATATAACCAATAGTTTCTTGGAAATTATTATATTACTGCGAAAATTTCTCGGAGACAATTTTTAAATAATTTAAATATGTAAATTTTGTGGCGTTACCTCACAAACGTAAACTCAATTTAAGTCCTCCTTTGCGAGTTAAAAGACAAAACATTTTCAATAAAGAAAATGTTTGTCAAAGACCCTTTTTCTTCATCGCTTTACATTTTTTAAAAAAATATTAGTTTTTTTGGAGAAAACTGATGGCATCTCCATGTAATTATCGTAATAAACAGGAAAATATGAAAAAATAAAGATAATTAACTTTTTACGAGGTATGGGTATTTTATTTTAATGCCTTCCGTACATTTTATTTTAATTAATTATATATCATCAAAATAAAAAAAAAATATCCTAATTTCATCGTAAAATGGAGCAATTAAAAATTCAATCTACAAGAGCAAACATCCAGAATTTATTGGCCGGAAATAATTACCCGGCAATCCTAAATCAAATAAAGCAAGTGCTATAAATTGAAGGACTATATTTTAATGTCTGTATTAACTATCGTTTGTTTGTATATAATTATCTCATATTTGTATTTATAATCAATTTGTACATTTTTCGATTCAAAAATGTAAGGATAAAAAAATATAATTATAAATTGTGTAAACGTATTTATTTGGGAAATGTAAAAAGAGCGACAGAAAAAAGCGTTATGGCAGCACTGTCGCAAAGTAAACAACACAAAGAAAAAAAAAGTAGTCTACTGAATAGAAAAAAGTCGGTGCCATATGCGGAAAATATGGGGTATGATTAATGGTTAAAATGTCATTTTTTGTCCAAAAATCGGACACAAGTGTCGATCAAAATCATGTTAATGCAGTTTTTCAATGCGTAAAGGAAATAATTTAAGGGCTTTTTAATCTAAGCAGATCAACACATTTACAGATAGTTATGTGGCTATTTGAGCTTTAAAGGGTCCTAAAGTGGTCTTCAGACTAGTATAAGAATAGGATAATTCGATATCCTGACTGAACAGAATAGTGTAAAACTAATTTGGGTTCAGGATAGAAATTGAAGGCAAAGAGCAGGTTAATAATAAAGTAGTTTAGGTTACAGGAGAGGAATACAAGCATAGATGAATACAAGGCAACGAGCAGGTTAATAATATACTGGCAAGAAAAGGATCAGCGACAATATTCTACCAAAAGTACGGCCTGGTGCCGAATGAAAGCCTGGCAGGGAATCTTAAATCCATTGCAATGGAGTGGGTTGCAGAAGACAATCAAGACTGCCTCCACAAAGATATGGCACCCATCCTTTGAAGCTGTACAAATTAGAAGACGGTATAAAGATCGTAGAGTGGGTATCATGAACCAATAAACTTAACTAGGCTGCAGTACGACCAGTGACTTTATGTCAGGCGACATTCATTTAAAAAAACAATAATAATCAGTTGATATGCAACTATTTTCTGAAAATACAGGGAATGTTTATTTTATATTCAGGTAACATTTTCTATAATGTAGAAAAAATGTTTTTAAGCACATTTTCCACACCCGTTGATCTGATTTTCCTAAAATCAATTTCCTTTATTTATGAATGTGTTTCGCCGTTTTTCCTGTTAGAACATCGGTTTTGATTGTACCCTTAGATTTCAGTTATGCTTATCTTTCACTCGTATATTATTTTCCCCCATTTCGATAAAATATATATCTGTTTAGAATACTAGAAAGGCATGTATTTCATTTAAAAGAGACATTTTTTTTAAAGGTGACTCTCCAAACAAGAATTATTTATAATGAAGTTTTATATAAACAACTCATTGCCATTGCACGTCTTTACAAAAATACCCTTTCGGATCCTTTCAACCTTTTAGATCTCTCATCATTCTATTTTCGTAGGTAAAATAAACATTTCAGGTGGAACTAATTTAATTGATCACAAGAGAAATCACAGACAAGTAACTAAAAAGGTCGAAAGCCATGTTTGGCATATTATTTAGGGAATTTTCAATATACTACTCCGGTCTTGTTTCTTAAATATTAGTACACGGAGTTAATTCGGAGCATGTGACGGGGTAAGCCCGCAGTTGTTTTCCCTCTGTATAAATCTCTAGGATTCTTTTACTTTTTCTGGTATGTTGCCGAAAAATTAGAAAGTCTACCTGTTTCAAACAGCACCTCTTAAGATGATAATTTCTGTGCGGAATGTGTAAGAAAGATGCGTTGATGGTGAATAAATTCGAAAAACGTAAAAACTTTGATTTTAAGAATATTTTCTTATTTTTTTGTTTGTTTAATTCAAATTTGTAGACGTTAAATTATTAAGCTAATCTAAGGATTTTTGGTTTAAGTATTTTTTTTACGTTCTTGAGAAAACCATTTTGTACAATTCTATAATTTTGGAACTAATCAACCAATTTTAATCTAGTAAAAAGCATTTTATAAATGGTGCATAAAAAAGGGTGTGGCAGTCAGTGGGACTGCCGGCAGAAATTATACTTCTATGCACTGTTAACTAATAAAACTTAATAACTACAAACACAGGCAAGTAGAAATATTTTTTTTTTAAATTAACTGTATTCAATTAAATAAATACTTAGAAAAATAAGACCAGTTGATGTGTGTCCTTACTTCAAACACGAAAACTAAACAGTAAAACGATCAATGTACAAAAAAAGTGTTTACAAAACCCCATAGTGCAAAATATAATGCAACCATTTGACGGTAGTATGGACTACAATACAATACTCATTACTGAATATTATTATTAATATTATTAATATAAAATACTAAACTCTATATGTTTACTTACGTAACATAATTATAAAATAATCTGTCAAACACAATGTAATACGTCACTATGATATTCCAAAACATTAGCTCAGACTGTTTTTTGTATATCTATCTCTTTTCAATGTACTGATACCTTATATGTGTTTCTGTCTCTCTCTTACTCACACCATTACATATGTAATGGTTTTTCCCATTTAACCCCACACAAATCAAGTCCATGATAAGAAGTATAACTTCAAAAAATTCCGATTTTGTCTCAGGATATATGAGCATAGATTTTAATGAATTTTAAACAGCTGTTTACGGACTTGCCCCATACATAGTGGCTGCTGGATTGTTTTGATTTTGTAAAAAAATTGTATGTTTCTCTCAATGCAAACTATACAGTATTAGTTGTACTTTTCGATGATACCAACATAATGGTAAATATTAAAAGTATAATTTTAAAAATAAATGGCAAAGTCGAATTTATCAAAAACCTATTCGCACTTACCCCACTCCACCTTATATATAGTATTGACTAATAATATAATTATTTAAATGTTAGTTTTTGAAGTTATACTTCTATTCGTGCACTCGGCGGAAAAGATTTGTGTAGAGTTAAATGGGAAAAATCATTACATATGTAATGGTGTGAGTAAGAGAGAGACAGAAACACATATATGGTATATTGTTCGGTACAAACAAAGATGAAATATTTACTACATGTTATTAGTCATAACTATAAGTCCTTTGAATACCGTTTAAACATTCAGTACATTGAAAAGAGATAGATATACAAAAAGCAGTCTGAGCTAATGTTTTGAATACCATAGTGACGTATAAATAACATTGTGTTTGACAACTTATTTTATAATTCTGTCACGTAAGTACCTACCATCACATGATTCCAGCACTATGCTTTTGAGATTTTTGGCTACATAAACAGAGTTTTTACGAATAGGAAATAAAGCACTAAATCAGTAAAACCTTCGAAATTTGTAACATGGATCGGAATGCGGTTTTTTGCATTGGATTTGTTAGAGTATCAGGAAATTTGTCGCTATTTTTCATAATGTAAAAATGGGAAATTGCATTTTGCATTCGAAAAGCAAACAGACCATAGATAGAAAAATTACAACTCGGTAAGTATTGCTGAAAATGGGTTCAATTTATGTACTCGGGGTTTTTGGGGTCGCTGAACACAAGTATCATGATGCCGAAACTCTATGCGGCACTTGGTGCCCAGGGTGCATGGTATTTACCTCTTCTTCTGGGGTTTTATGCAAATTCTATACAAAATCAGTGCACACTTGGTACCCGGGGTATTTTTGGGTCGCTGAATACGAATATAATGATGGCGATGGTCTCCGAGACACCTGGTGCAAATGCAAATTCGATACAAAATTAATGTGCACTCGGTACTAGGAGGTTTTTGAGGTCGCTGAACACGAATATGATATTCCTGTTTAGCGACGTCATAATGATTTTGCAAAATCCTTCGCATACAAATTCATGAATCCGGGAGCGTACATAAAAGTATAACTTCTACTGGCAGCCCCACTGAGTGCCTTATCCGTTTTTTTTAATAAAAAAACAATTTTCTAAACAATAAAATGTATTTTATTTCTACAAATCATTTCAATAAATAATACATACATACATAATTACAAACATACACAATAACAAGTTAAAAATTAGAGTTTTTAATAAAGTTAGTTAACTTAGGAACGTTGTACTGATATTTTTTTGGATTAAAAAAAAACATTAATTATCTGCAACAAGTATAAGAAACTCTACGAAAGTAGAAAGTTTTTACAACTATTTAGATAAAAGAGAAAATTCTACGTTTACTGTAGGAAAAAACCTTGTGCTAAACATGTGCTAACTTTCAACCAATTATTATTTATAAATAATTGATATTTCTATCAGTGCTTATTTAATTTGAATTTGTATTGAGCATAACCTGATATTTGTGTGATTTTGGGGAGATATACTAAACAATTCGTATGGAACTTGTTGACCTCAAACGAAAGAGAAGCTTTTAATATCTTTTGAATATTTTTGGTGAAGAGAAAAAAAAGAACAAAATAAAATACATACATAATATATGCATAGAGGAGAGAGAAGAGTTAGTGTAGTAGAAAGTAAATGCAGCGAATGGGCAGCGTTGACTTTCTCAAAATAAGAGATAGAGAGGTCAGGAGAGGTTCCGTTATTCATTATTTTAACGATTTTTTTGTCGCAACACCTCTTCCGAACCTAACATTACAGAACATAACAGAAGCTTCCTTAATAAAAAAACTGATTCTACATACTCAAATCATCTAATTTCTGAAAACCATAACTTTAATAATAATTTTGATATTTTACACCAAGAAAATAAAGGTTTTAAATTAAATTTATTAGAAAGTCTAGAAATTAATAAATGTAAACACTCTGATACATTACTGAATGATCAAACAGAATTAAATAATTCACCGTTATTAAATTTATTTACATAAAAGTCTATGTACTAATCCTGTATATATTACTACTATCGTAAAAATTTATTATTATTAACTTTGTCCTTATTGCAATTTGTAGTACATTTGTTTTATTTCAGTTTATTTATACCACATGATTTTCGACCATCATTGTGTCATTATGTCACATTTCATTTTATTTATATCATAACTTTGTAAGTTCGATTTTAATTATGTATCTGATGAAGCTATAACATAGTGAAACGCGTTATACATTAAATAAATATTGTGAAAATCTCAATACTTTTAGTATTTTAATATTCTTCTAACATGAAAAGCTTCGCTTTAAAAGTATCTTTTGATAGAGTTCTATTCAGTGCTTTTTCTAATCTCATCTTTCAATTTGTGATCACTGGATATGCAGAGAAGATATTAACGAGGCGTATTATATCCATAACCCAAGATGTCTTGAACGTTTACTTTAAAAGTGTTTTTTCTTTGAGATAAACTATTAAACTCCTTGTCTATATGAACCCCTAATGGCCCTACCTTCTTTTTTTACTTTAATCAAATAACAAAGTAACAGAAGAGAACACAAATGAGCAAAACATTATTCAGTACAATATTATTACAAAAGCAATTTTTATGGGTATAACAAATTCAGATTACGCATTGTTATATTAAAACATGATTTTTGGCGTAATGTAAAATCGATAAAACTAATATTTTTGTTACAGAAAACGTAATAAACGGAGATTAAAGTATATGTAAAGAATTTAATTTGTATATAATTATATATAAATAATTATGTTTATGAGAACTAGAATCCCCAATGCTTTATAGAAACAATACATACTTGAATGGATTGTGAGCAATTTAGAGGGGTTATTATTACATGTAATTTATTAATTATAGAATGAAAAAGCGTAAAATAATATATGCATAAGGTATCATCAATCTCATGAGAAAATATTAAAATAACGTTAATGATATAATACATTAATTGTTTATACTAGGTTAACTAACTTTTTGTAATTCATCACAATATTCGAAATTTTTGTTAAAGATGGCAAAAACATTTTATTTGATGATAAGTTTATTTATAATATTCATGAAACGATTTCAAATCACATAATTCTGCCAGTGAGGTCTTCTATTTATATTTGCGATAAAAATATTTTAAAAATAATAAATACTTATACACAGCAGAAACTTATATTGTAAATTTATGTTTTAGAAATTATCTATTAGGTACTTTAGTTTCATCAACATTATATTTTTTATATAAATTTCCTAGAACGATTTTTTTCTTCTAAGGTGAGGTAACTCCTGTTATAGAAGTTATCCACGGTTTAAAATATTGTGTCCTCATGTAAACGCCAGGTAAATAAGGTGCTGCACATTTTATTCCATGCGATACTGTTCCTGCTAATTGATATCTTCCATCAGGACGTTGTAAAACTAACGGACCACCAGAGTCTCCCTAAAATACAAAACAATACATCAACTTAATTAACAAAAAAATACATAATCCAAAAAAACTGCAGTATCCTCAACCATGTTTACTGGTACAGTTTGTTCTGTTAACTATCTATATTATTTTATGGTCTTTGTTTCTGGACAACTCTTTCGTTTATTCAGTTTTTTTGTTTTTTTATTCAGTTTCGCTGGCTATTGTTAAAATTTGATTAAATACACTGAAGGACAAAAAAAGTGGCGCACCCAAAATTTTCAGAAAATATAAACCTTCAAAACTTTTTAGTTGGTGGTCCGATTGCAATGATCCTTTTTTTATTTTAGAGAATGGTTCTTTGGTATTACGACGCGGTTATAAGAGGTTTTAATAATGTTAGGTTTGTAGCCAGTAATGCTTAAATAACAAGTACACGTTTATTACGCTATTTTTGAAACACCCTGTGCACGTTGCTGTTACTCTAGTCGTACTAAGTCTTTTATAGGCATGTTGAGTAGAGCCTCCCTTACATTTTTGGTCTTTAAATCATGTCTCTATCTTAGATGGTTCAAAAGATAGAGGCTTTCAAGCAAAGTCTTACTCCCAACACAAAAATCCATTTTTTTTTCAATAGGAAAAGTAGGCCGAGAAACGGCTTATTTGTGACAGTGTCATTTTGGCTAAACTTCTGACTGTCAGTAGTTTGTGTAGTAGTTTTTCGCGAAAATTTATAATGGTTCAACAAATTACACTCGAGCAGGTTGCACGAATGATGGCTCTTTAGAGGATGGTAAAAGTAAAAGATATGCAGCACGAGCGGTTGGTTTTGCCGAAACAACTGGACGGCGAGCAATTCAGAGGTATCAAGAAACTGGCCATGGTCATAGAAGAGCTGGTTCAGGGCGCACTAGGAGTACCTTCAATATTGATGATCGATTTATTAGATTGCAAACTTTGCGCAATCGTTTCCAAACTGCTGTTAAAACAAACCATCAATTAAGAGAGGTACGCGAAACGCATGTAAGTGATAAAACGATTTGTCAAAGATTAAAGGAAGTTAATCTAAGAGCTAGGAGATCAGCAACAGGACCAAGATTACTTCAAAGACATAGGAAAGCTTGTCGTCGCTTCGTCGGAGAATATGGAGATTGGCGTGATCCCGAATGGGATAGAGTGTTATTTACCGATGAATCGAGATTCTCTTTATATTCAGGTAATGGTCGTCAAAGAGTATGAAGAAGACCTAGAAAACGATATGAACAGGATATGATTGAAGAGCGAAAGAGTTTTGGAGGTGGTTCCGTAATGGTCTGGGGAGGAATTTCAATGTAAGTCCGTACAGAACTTTACGCGCTTCCAAGAAATGCTCTAACGGCCAATATGTACATAGAGAACATTTTAGAGCAGCACGTAGTACTATTTGCACCATTAGTTGGAGATGCATTTTTATTAATGCAAGGCTACACGCTGCCCAAATTGTTTGTGAATATTTGAACCAAATTGGTATAGCAACCATAGTATGGCCTCCCAAGAGCCCCGATATGAACCCTATCGAGCACTTGTGGGATGATTTAGGGCGTCGAATTAGGTCTCGTCAGATTGTTCCACAAAATCTTGTTGCTTTGGGTGATGCACTTGTTGAAGAGTGGAACAATATTCCTCAGGAAAGGATTGCAAACCTAATTCATAGCATGCCGAAAAGAATTGAGTCGTTAAAAAGAGCAAGCGAAGCCAATACCCGATATTAATTATTGTTGTTTGTGTTATGTTGTCGTTATTATTGTTGTTGTTCTGTAAACTTAATAAAATTCCTAATAAAAGCAAAATTTTGCTTGAAAGCCTTTATCTTTTGAACCATCTAAGATAGAGACATGATTTAAAGACCAAAAATGTAAAAGAGGCTCTACTCAACATGCCCATAAAAGACTTAGTGCGACTAGAGTAACAGCAACGTCCACAGGGTGTTTCAAAAATAGGGTAAAAAACCTGTACTTGTTATTTAAGCAAAACTGGCTACAAACCTAAAATTATTAACAACCCTTGTAACCGCGTCGTAATACCAAAGAACCATTCTCTAGAATAAAAAAAGAATCATTGCAATCGGACCACCAACACAAAAGTTTTAAAGGTGTATATTTTCTGAAAATTTTGGGTGCGCCACTTTTTTTGTCCTTCAGTGTATATTGATTTACCTTACACAATTTATTGAAAAACATATTGTATTTATTATAACATGCATATAAATTGAAATATAAACATAAAATTATACTATCATTTAAATTAGTTATTAATTTTAAAATACATTCGTTTCCATATAGGAATAAATTAAACAGAGTTGTGCTCTACTAAATATGTAACCTCATATTTTGAACTGACTCAAAAACTATTAGAGAAAATTCAATTTACATAAGAGTAATATATAGGTACAAATAAATAAAATTGAAGTGTCTGTTTGTAATATCATTTTTTTTGGTTTTTTCTCTTTGGATTGGTATTTATTTTCCGGGTCATAGGAGAAAAGATTCCTCGCCACTAACAATACTTTAAAAGGTGTTTTGAGCTTCCTTTGTTGAACCGTTCCAATGTTTTTCAACACCAATTGACGCGAACCGCTTTTTGCTCTTCTGTGAGCAAATGAGGGATCCAGTTCTTCATGTAGGATCTTTTAGATCGCGGCGTTTAAAATGCCTAAAGATGCCTCTATCTTCCGGTTTGTTACATGGCGGTCATCCTTAATTAGATGACGAACCGCATCAATGTTTTGCTGTGTGACTGCTATTTTGGGTGGACCTAGCCTGGATTCGTTGCTGAGACTAAACAGACCAATTTAAAATTCGCAATACTAGTGGGAAATTGTTGACTGGTGTGGTGCTTCATTTCCCAATACAGAAACTATTTCAGCGAGACATTATTTTTGGGATAAAATTGCAAAAATTATTGCTCGAAAATGTTCTCGGTTAAAAACCATTTTTCGACCGACTAACCTACTAATTTCAAAAATTCACTGTACCTACACTATCGCAATGAAACTATGGATTTATTTAAAAAATTGAGGTTAAATTTGTGTCTGAAGTTTCTATTGGTAGCACCTTCTAAGCAGCAATATGCAAAACTAAAAAGACAACCCTCATATACAAGGTACATATACCAAAACAACATGTTTTACACTTTTTATGTGTCTGGTCTGTTTGTTCCTGCTAATTTCTGGAACGGCTTTACCGATTTTGACGGAACTTTCACTGGCAGATAACTGATGTAGGAGGAGGAGGAATGTAGGCTACTTTTATTGGGCTACTGTTGACCGTTTTGTCTTAATGACTTTGTTTAAAAATTGATTTCCAGTACTTACATCATATTTTTCAAACGCACGTCGCACACGAAGTCGCGGATTTATTAATACTTACTTCACAAGAATCTTTTTGTCCATTGGCATACCCTGCACATAAAAATGATTCAAGTATGACCTTGGAATGTCCAGCAGTTCTAAACATTTCTTGACAAACGTGGTTTTCCATTATAGGAACTTGAACTTCCTGGAGCACTGATGGAACTCCACCACCATATTTCAAACGACCCCAACCGGTAACTGTTGCCATTCGTCCAGTAAAATCTTCATTATCTCGTGGTAAACATATTGGAACTGAAAAATATTCCAAGCGTAAATCAAGCCAAATATTTATCGTATTTATAGGAATACTAAAAACTTTCTGATACACTTGGAGATGGTAAATTATATTTAAATTAGATTTTTTTGTAAAGAAAATTCATTTTTTTGTCATCGATAACAGATTGGTATCTCATATGTTATATATAGATTGAGTTATTTTTTCTCTTGTATTAAATTACAATATTCGTATTGCTGTAGGCAAGCATGATTAATGGACTATATCCAACACATAATTTTTTATTTCCCTTTAGGTTAACTAGCAACTTTCAGTAAATTGATATTTTATTGTTGGTGTAACATAATACTAACAGTCAATAAAATAAAATTGAATGTCTAATATTTTCAAACCAAATAATTTACATCAAAGTTAAATCTTAATTACCACCTTTTTTATGTTGAACTGATTTCGCCAATACCTTTTTTTATTTTAGTATATTTTGTTCGTGATAAATCTTTCGTCTTGTATTTGTCAATTTAAGTTAACTTATTATTCTTACTTCAAGGTTTTTTTCTATATATTTGTTTTTTATCAATTTACTATAATAGACACTATGCTTTTTGCGCTATCCAAGAGGCCAAGTTTGGATAAAAATATGTGGACTTGTAAGTAGTAATTATTAATAAGTACAACGAGTACTTAATACACGTGCACGCCATATAGTCCTCACAGCTCCATACTTGTATTCTCGTATCTTTCCATAAAATCCTATTACACAGCTTGTTAGCGGACATTTTTGTGTTAATAGTTCGCTAAAATATTTTTGAAGTGCTTTGTGAGTTGAAAGCTGCTTTTATCATGCTACTCTCGACGTAATTTAGTGTGGTGTAAATTACTTTTTAGAAATGAAATTAAGTTTAATAAAATTAGCGTATGATTTTTATCACATGAATCATATGATTCAATATTCATTTTTAATTTTTTTAATTAATAATTCGTTGCATTTTGTACATCTAACCCTTAATTAAGGGAATTTCATATTGATAAAGATTATTAGACCACTTTACACTATCATAAGTATTAAAATCTCTGTCACCAAAATTTTTACGTAACTAGTTTAGTTTAAATGCTTTCTTGGTCTACATCGATCGAGCTAGTCATAATAATTAATTGCTTTTATTCAATTTGCTAATCATTTTGTTATAGTAAGTTATTTCCTGTTTATTCTATTTAAAAACGTGCAATAAAACAAAACAAGCAATCGATATGCATAGAAAGTTGTACCCAATAAACCTCATCGTAACTATTTATCTGATTCATCTGTAAATTGGCAATTTAAAGACATCCAATTCTGGCCTACATTTACTACTTTCACTTACCAAATTCAAGTTCAAACCAGATTCGTATCAGCGCGCAATGATCAGAGTTATTCATAATTTCCACGCGGAAATTAATCTTTAGAATGATTTGCCAGTAATACCAATTGAACTGTCAGTAATTCTTAATTGAACTAGTGTAATAGTATAAATCTTAATATATAGACCAAAAGGTCAAATATTTCTTTTCTGATCCCTTTTATTATTTACTAGGCGATCCCGTGGTACTAAGCAACTTTTACTTGTTTTTTTGTCTTATACCTTCTTTTTTTTGGAATTACATATTACTTGTGTATACTATATTAGTAGATTCCTTAAAGAAATATAACGACCGTTGGTCATGAGTAGATTTGTTTTGAGTATAGTATTTAATGAAATTATATTAATTAATCCAAGATATACATTTTTTTAATATATCAGGTCTGTCGCAAAGTAAACAGGACTTTTAAGAAATCTCCCATACTAGTAGCGCCATCTGTTATTGCGCGTTCGATAGGTACATATTTCAGTGATGTTCTGTCAAAATTTCAAGACAATCGAACCACTTTACGCCATGTTGTCGCGTTCAAAGTCACAGTACCTTTTTAACAACGGTCGAAAAATGAGCATCGAACAAAGAGCCAATATTAAGTTGTGTTTTAAACTTGGTTAATCATTTACCAATACGCATCAATTGGTGAAACAAGTTTATTATATTGTTTATCTCGTAGCCGAGTACATGAGTGGTTTACACGGTTCAAAGAGGGTCGTAAGTCGCTATAAGACGACGAACTTGTTGGCCAGACGAAATTTGTGATTACGCAAGAAACTATCGAAAAAATGACCAAGAATTTTGGTATGAGAAAGGTGTGTTCGAGGTTTGTTCCTCTCGGATGACCAAAAAATGTTTCGAATTCAACATTCGAGAGACATCATTAAAAAGGCCAAGAAAGATAAAAACCTTCTGGTACAATATTGTGACTGGTGACGAAAGGTGCCAGATGTTTAATTTGTTGCACTTTGTGATAATATTCGGCGTTATATTTACAAATATGTCCACATAGTCCCAAATGTGAAATTTTGAAAAGAATGTGGACGGATGTAGGTAAATATTTAGTATGACCTATTATTGTTCATATTTTAAACCGTTTTCTAATTGTAATGCTGTTCGTTAAATGATGAGCAACTTGTGTAGAATGCAATTGCTGATTTTTCGTAGTTTTATTCAATTCAACATTTGTCTTTTTTCAAGAAGCTGACAAACCACAATGATATATATGGCTTTTAAACCATAAAATACAAGATTCTTATGTACCGAATAATTATAAAGTCCGATACTGGAGTGTCACTAGTACACGGTAAATTAATAGCCTCAAAGTGCATTTTTAATTCTTTTAGAAAAGAAAAGTGACACACAAAAAGTGCTATTTAGACCATGAAAAATGTAAACATCAACAATTTTAAACTTGGTTAAACCACAAATTATACGGTCTCTTTTTTTGTTAAGTGTTTTGTTCTTTTATATCTATAGATACTGTAGAGTAAAAGTATAGTAATGTGGCAGTGGGAAATCATAATTTACGCCTGCTTAAATTTTAGTGCCTTCTGTGTGACTGTTGAGGCATTTTCATTTAATTACTATGCATGAAATTGTCATTAGGTATATGGTCGTTTAATTATGGCTAACGCTAATAATTATCTACACGGTTTACTTAACTATCGGATAATAAGCGTGGTCTTAATATGCAAATAAACTACTTTACTGTGTTGAAAGTTTCTGTATACTTGTACATGTATGATATAGTTGAGATAATTGTAAGATATTAACCTTCTTAAACGCTTTTAGTGTAAATTTATACAGTCATTCAAGGGAAGCCTTATGGTAAGAATAAGAATATATCCTGTATTGTTTCCTATTTACATTAACCCTTTGGGTCATTGTTATTGCTAATATGTGCATAATTTACCCTTATGGAATTACTATATAATATATACTTATTACTTACTAATATGTTGATCAAACTGAACTGGCTGTTCTAATTCCAATAAAGCTAAATCGTTTTCAAAAGTTTGTGCGTCATATTGTCGATGTACAATAACTCTTTTTACATTTCTGCTAATTGGACGTCGTTTTTCTAAATCTCCAGAAATGTCAAACTCTCCGAAAACAGCCACAAGGGATGCTAAGAAACCAGGTTGACAATGGGCAGCTGTCATGACATATTTGTGACTAATGAGAACTCCACCACATTTATTTTTTGTGAATAATCCCAACCATGTAGATTCCCTAACCAACACTTGCCAAGGAAATTCTCCGAAAGTAGCTCCTTTTCCTCCCACAATTTTTGCTAAACGTACTAATGGCCGAACACCACATTCTGTAAAGTAAACAATTTTTTTAACTACCCATTATAGACACAAACAAGACAAAATAATAATAATAAGTAAGTATTTATTTTACCTGTTCTATAATCTTCACTATCAATAGCTGTATTGTCAGTTGAATGTTCTATAAATGATTGCGTGGTAGTTATCAAAGGTTTCTTACTGGGCTTACTTGTTTTCTTAGTTGTAGTGTTTGGCCTTTTAGTTGTAGTTACAATAGTAGTTCTTCTATTACTGCCTGGTCTTCTGGTGGTTGTATTTGGCCGTTGAGTGGTAGGAATTCGAGTATTTGTAGTTCCTGGTCTTACAGTAGTTACAGCTGGTTTTTTAGTAACAATGCCTTGCTTTAAAGGCTTTTTTGTAGTTGTTCCAATAGGCAGGAAACTAGCATTTCTTTTATTATATACCACATCTCTTAATCCTTGAAAAGGTTCCTGTAAACCTTCAATTATCTGATTAACAAAAGATTCGACATTTGCATTTAATTGATCGTCTTCAATAAAAACAGGAGTAGTGATATCATTTTCGTTAATGGAAGGTAAATTTGACATATTTAAATTGGGATTTCGTACTGGAGGGAAGTTAATTAAGTCATCTGGGGAAGATGGAATTGTTCCAACCTCTATAGTATCAGAATAATCAGGTGGTCTAAATGATGATATGCTAGGTTTAGGGGTGATCAATATCGTCGGTGAAGGTCTTTCACTAGATCCGATGGAATTTAAAGGTCTTTCTGTAGTACTGTAAATATTTTGAACTAAATGCTGATTAATTGTAACGTGATTAACAGGTTTCGATGGTTTTCTTTGTGGTAAAGCTGTAGGTCTTTGAAGTGTGACTGGATAATGTTCGTAAGTGCTAGGTTCATATGTACTAGGTTTTGGCCTTTCCGTTTCTATTTCTGTTGATACAGGGCCTAACACAATAATTGTTGGTGCTGGAGTGGAAAAGGTACTTGATATTGGATTTGAGCTAACACTGAATGTAGGACCTGCTATATGAGAATTAATTGTTGACGGTGGAGGTCGTCTTGGGGGCAAAGAACTATATACATATGATGTGGATGGTGGTTTAACAGATGTAATAAAAGCACTAGGAGAGTAAGCGTAAGTTGTTTTTGTAGTGGAACTCATAAAGGTTGTAGAAGGCTTTACTGTTGCTTTAGTCGTTGGTCTTCTCTTTGTAGTTTGGGTGCGTCTAGGAGGAAGTGTTGTACTAAAAACATATGAGGTGGAAGGAGGTTTTCGAGAAGTAATCACCACTTCTGTTTGCGGTTCTCTTGTGGCTAATGTTGGCCTACCAGTTGCATTACTCAAAACTTGTAATATGTTTACTATGGAGTCATAATCTTGAGTTTTATTGTTCTTGGGAGCATTGTGAGTGATCGTTGGTACTCTAATGTAATTATTGTCATTAGGTTTAATAGGTTTAGGTCTAAATATAGGTTTACCGTAGCCAGATACAGTGGTGTATTCAATAGGGGCATTTGAAATGGAAATAGCAAGAATAGGTGTACTTGGATATTCGTCTGTTCGTAGAGTTGTTCTTTTTTCGTGAGCGGGTTGAGTAGTTGGTCTAAAATAATCTGGATCTATTTCATTATCATGCTGATTCAAAAGTATTGTTTCTGCAGATACTGGATGTGTTACACCAGCATTGGTAAAATGCTGGTTATTGCTTACTTGAACAACCTCATTATCTACTGCAGTAGGGAGAATACTTGGGTTTAGTAAAGATTCGGCTATTTGCGACACACCCAAAGAAGTTATATCTACTGATGTTGTGTGTGGCCTTTTAGTTGAAAGATTATTCTCTAAAATATATTGAGGCATCACATCTTCATCTAAATATTCTCCTACACTCACTCCTTTAGGAAGTTGGCAGCACGCACCAAAAAGGAAGCCATCCATACAAGCTCCTACTACCTGTCCTTCTTTTTGCCGACATTCATGATTAAACATGCATATATTTGGACCTCCTAGAGCTACAGATAGTTGTCGCGTTGGTTTACAATACCTAGGAGTGATTCGGTAACCTCCAAACAGTTTTCTAGAACCTGAAATTGAAATATTTCTAATTACTAAATTATTTTTACAATTTATATTCATTCTGTGCTTTCCAAGAAAACAATAACTATGTGCAAGAACCCGTAAAATTGTATTTTCAAACAATCTAGTTAGTTCGTTAAAATAAATCAACGAACAAACTTTGCTGATAGATATCAAAATATTATCTTTATGAAAGATCATATTTTGAAAAAATATGATTAAAACGATTTTTCTAGTATTGTAGTTGTTTGTTCAGGGAATTGAGTCGGAATACATCTATAGATATATCATTATTTTCCGTTATAATTAATCGCGCAAAGACTAAAACAACTTTTAAATATAAAGTGTGTTTACAACCTTTGTATTTTTAAACCAATAAATATTAACTTTTATCAAAGACCTGTGAAACAGAAAAATAGATGTAAATACGTGTTATATTTAATAATTTCATATGTATAAGTATTAATACAGTAAACTGTAATATTGTCGTATTTAATAAAGCGACTTTCCAATAGATATCAAAGAATAATATAATATAGAATTCTATCGCTTTACAAGTTTTGAAAAACATTTTCAAAGAAAATGACCGTTCAACCAAGAAGAAACAACTACTTCCCGGGTTATATACCCCGACGGATATTGGATTACACTTCAAAGTCGAACTGGGTTGGTACATCTAATAGATCTTCGTGATTTTAGTCAAATCTTCAGTCAGCGATTATGCCTTATGCTCGCTGACGGATAACATATACCTTGTACTGACGAGACCCAATAGGTCGAAACCGGTCTACAAGTTATGTTGTCCCTTCTAACTGCAAACCCGAATTGTTGGTTTAAATTATCTATTAGATATACCAACCCCGTTCGACTTTTAAGTGTAATCCAATATCCGTCGGGGTATATAACCCGGGAAGTAGTTGTTTCTTCTTGGTTGAACGGTCATTTTCTTTGAAAATGTTTTTCAAAACTTGTAAAGCGATAGAATTCTATATTATATTATTCTTTAATTTCATATGTCTAAACAACATTTAATAATGAATTAAACAAAAAAAAAAAAGTCTTTATGTGTATTATATCCATTCTATATTTTCCGGAATACATTTCAAACAAATTTATAATAAGAGAGAACCGAGCAAGGATTAAAACTGTTTTGATTTGCCGTTTGTTTGAATAAAGCTAAAGCATTGTATTTCCAATTTAAAATTGATGAGAGTTAAATAGAGTATTTGAGGATTTAAATGTAGGGATTTAATATATATAGTATCAGTATTTCGTTAATAGGTAGGTTTATATTAAATGTCATCCATTATTCGATGGGAAAATTCTGTATATTGAAGTTTAAGTTATTTTCTTGCTTCTTTATATTTACTTTATTTGTTATTGTAAAAATAATGTTACAACATTTAGTGGTTCTTAAATTAATATTTCTTTACTCAAAAAATATTTTTTGGCGAACTTTGTATAGCTTAACAATTAATGTTTTTTATTCATTTTCCGTTTTTTCCAATTTTTACGATTTTTTCTTGTTTTTTCGATTGATTTTCATTATTTAATTACTATTTTTGCCGATTTTATCTTATTTTTTGTCTATTTACAGGCTTGTATTTTTTTGTGATATTTTGTAATTTTTACGCTTTTGTCCCTTTTTTACTTGTTTTTTAAATATTTTTATCATTTTTCAGGATATTTAATATTTTACGTTTTTAAACGTTTTTTTAGGATTTCCAACTATTTTTTACAATTGTAAACAATTTTTTTCGATTTTCAATTTTTTTTTTGTTGATTTTTGACTGTATTTTTAACAATTTTTTAAGATGCCAACAATTTTCATAGACTTTTTACGATTTTCAACGTTTTTTTAAGATTTTCAATATTTTTTTCACTATTTTTAACATTATAATATAAGGATTTTCAAATATTTGTCATAATTTTCAGCAATTTTTTAATATTATTAACGACTCTCACAACTTTCAATGTTTTTTTCACGATTTCCAACATTCTTTCTGGATTTTTAACATTTTTTACAGGATTTTCGACAATCTTTCATGATTGTCAAAAATTTTTTACGATTCTCAACATTTTTTTTTATGATTTTGGACAGTTTTTTAACCATTTTTATAAAGTTTTCAAGCTTGTCAATTATTCACGTTTTTTGACATAGTTTCAGGATTTTCGAAAAAAAATTACGATTTTTAACAATTTTTTACGATTTTTAACAACTTTTCACTATTTTCGACGTTTTTTTTTTGGATTTTTTAAAATTTCATCAGTAGGAGTCCGCATAGAAACGGGAGTAATTTTTAAATCTTATCCACACAACCGTTATTTACACCCCCTTAGGGGGTGAATTCTATTAAACCATAAAACACGTGTTCCATGAAATATTGTTAAGAGTCTGAATTTCAATTTTTATAAAAATCGGTTTCGCTTAAAGATTTTTTATACAAACTTTCAACCCCTATTTTACTCCTTCAGTGTTAAAATTTTTTAAAATCCCTTCTTAGTGGCTGTTCACATTATGAAAATAATCATCTCTCCAAATTTCACGTTTCTACAAGCAGCGGTTACGGCTGTGTGTATACCTCAGTGGGAACATTTTTTTTTATGTATATAGAATTAGAATTAGATTGATGAATCTAAACACATTAGAAATCCTACGATTGCATTATTTTCTTTCACGAAATCCTATAAACAAATTATGTCATTATGATGTTATTTACTGCTGTTTTTCATCTAGTAAATTAGACAATAAATACTTAATTGATGATTCAAATAACAGAAAAATTAGTTATTAAATAACAACACGCCACTGTAAGAAAATAACAAACGGGATATCTGATCGCCATTTTCACCTCAATCAAGTTAATTTGAAACAGTTATCCTCATGTATGTGTTAAGCGGAAGATCTAATCCAAATAAATACAAAAGAGAGTGTTAAACAGTAATGATAATAATATCTGTACCAAATAATCGACAACATATATCTCTCTTTCGCATGTAACATTTGTTTCACTTTAATAACGAGATTTCTGATGTGCAATTAATAAATCAATATCACTCGTATTTACCTGATGCGAATTTTATTTATTTACTTTATTTATTTAATTACGTGTTAATTACATATTTACATTTAAATAAAACGGTGCAATGAAGTGATTTTAAATGTGTAAATGATTGAAAATAAAAATTCTATGATTGAAATGGAATAATTACTTTCCAACCCTTCAGAAATAAAATACAATTAGGAACTGGTGCGATATAATTTTACTAAAATATTAATTAAATGGGAAAAGTATTGATTATATGCAAAGATTATAAATAGCACCACCAACGTAAAAAAGTGGCTATTCCCGTCTTCAAAATCATTAAATGAACTAGTTTAATTAGTAAGATAATGAAATCTTTGAATAAAAATCAGTAACTTTCTTAACCATAAAGAAACAAGATTCGATAAGATAGAAACAAAGTAAATTATAACATTAAGGTGAGAAATGACTAGATTAACAAATATGTTATATAGAAAAGAATAAAGTTTTATATAGTTTAAAATTTAAGCTACGTTAATGACCAAGCAACCGTAAATTCTAAAGAAATACATTGGAACTATCGTCATACTATATACACCTAGTTGTATAACATAAAACGTTAATCGTCAGAGTTAAATTGAAAAGGAAAGTAATTGCGTTAAACGGTGCATTACCAGCCACTATATCTTGATCGTCCATTATCTCTGTGAAAACGCATTTAAGTCGAACGGAAATACATACTGCACGTAGATATCTACTGAGTAGAAATAAATAGAATTTTTTTGATGAAAATGTTTTTGTATAAAAGAATGCTTTACACATTTCCGATGGTATTTTTCTAACGGGATTTTCTTTTAGACGGAAATACTTCCAGGAGTAGTTACAACACATTATTCCTGAGCTTATATGGG
Organism: Altica lythri; assembly: GCA_964028335.1. Taxonomy (NCBI): domain Eukaryota; kingdom Metazoa; phylum Arthropoda; class Insecta; order Coleoptera; family Chrysomelidae; genus Altica; species Altica lythri. The sequence goes on along the minus strand of OZ034800.1, from coordinate 89,027,258 downwards.
TATTTCATAAAAATGTTTATCTTTGACTGGGTACATAAAAAGGTATATTTCTTAGTAGTACGTATGTAGGTATCTTCTTAAATGCGATTTTAATAGTGTTAGTATTTTTCTTTAGATTGCTTATAAACATCTTTCTATTACTCGCTTGATATATATGTTTCATTTTTTTATGCTACATTAGTATTCGCTTTCCAGACCATTAGTCAATAAATATATTGATTTTACCAACAGCTAACGTTCACGGATTTAAGAACTTTAAAATAAATATATTTTCTTATTGAATATTAAGTTTTTAGTTAAAATATACGATGTTTGCTATAAATATTTCGAGCCCAATAATGAAAACACTGTAATTTATTGTCAAAAATAGCTTTATTGTTTTTCGAAGTAGGTATTCTCTACATTTTTTCATGCGCTTAAACCAATTTTAAAAGCACTTTTTTCACTCCGACTGATGTACCTCCAAAACATGATTTTTAAATGCATCGGCTTTTTCTGGCACCAAAAAATGTTGGCCATGAAATTTAATCTTTATATGCATGAATAAAAAAAAGTCATTTGGTGCCAAGTCAGGGCTGTATGGGGAATGACCCATGAATTTGACGTTTTGGTCCGTCAAATAGGTGATTGTTGCAGCTGAAGTGTGAGAACTTGCATTGTCATGATGAAGAATAATCTTTCGTAGCCGCTTCTTTTTTCGTATTTCACCAAGCACTTCTGCATGGCAAACAAGTGGTTGCGTACCATTCGGAATTTACCGTTTTACGTTGCTCTAGTAGTCTAAAGAAACAGCCGATTATTTGCTTCGAAGTGCTTCGGGCACGAATAACTTTTGTCGGCCTTGGCTCCTCTTGGAGGACCCATACAGTGGACTGCTGTTTTATTTCGGGCTCATACGCATAGATCCAACTTTCGTTACCTTTGTTAATCTTATATACAGCTTTCGATTCCATGATTGTATTTATTGAATATTTCTTTGCACCAATTGACACGAGCTTCTTATTACGCATTTGTCAAATTATGTCGGATCCAACACGAATAAATCTTTTTACAGCTAAATGCTCATGCAATATTTTTTTGATGCTCGTCATACTAATTTCGAAGCTTGCCTGAATCTCACGATAAGTTACATGACGATCTTGCATTATTAGGTTTTGCACAGCTTTAATGATAACAACTGATTTTGGGCCACCTTCGCAACTTTCATCGCTCAGCGAATGGCGGCTACGATATAACTCGTTATAACCAGTGCTTCACAGTGGCAAAGGATGGAGTTTTATTGTCAAAAGTGGAACTAAGTTGATCCATGCACTCCTGTCTCGATAATCCACGTCGAAAGTCGAAAAAAAGCATTGCACGAAAATTTTCATTTTATTTATATACAATTTTGAAGCAAATAAAACAAATCGTGATCAAATTACAAAATGTCCTAATAAAGGTTATGTTTAAAAATGTCAAACTTTCGAATGGCCACGTTAGATGGTATTTGAAACTTTTAGTGTTGCCAAAGTTCAAAATATAAGTAGCAACCGTCGTATATTTTTATTAATAAAATATATTCTTATGACAAGTCAATAATTGTTTTCACAGCTATTTTGTCATTTATAAGTCTTATATTGAAAATATGGACAACAAAGTATAAAAAATGTTTTTATTTACTATTTTATTTGCCAACAATGGAATTATGTGTTTATATTACAAAAAAAAAAATAGTAATGCTTTAAATAGAAGGCTTCTGTCACAATTCTGTTTCCATGTAGCCATGAATTAAAATTCCCACAGAGATTATATTAATAGGCAACCGTACGTTCTAGAACTGTGAGAGAATATTAGGAATACGAAGCTGTTAAAACATTTACTAAATGTACCTTCCTTTGAAATGAAAAACATGTTTTTCCAGAAAATCAGTTTCTGTTATTCGATATAGTCCCTTTTTAGCTCAAACAATAATTTCATCGATTTTCTAACAACTTCTTTTGTCAATTACTTCTTTGTTCGAGCAGATTTTTTTACTTTCGAGTGAGATTTGGAAACACATAATAATCGGAGGAGGCCAAATCAGGAGAAAAAGCCGGAGGAGTAAGTAGTTTGAAGGTCAACTCATGAATTTTTACCAATAGCATAACGTTTTTGTGAGTCGTGGAAAAACATTTTTCTTTCATATACTGGGTTTCTAACCGAGTTTCTGTTTTAATTTGTCCAATGTTTTCTTTACCTTTTTCAAGCTAGTCAATTAGAATTATGTATTTGCAATACCAAAATACCTTTCCGACCCCTTGAGCCGCTCTTGGTAGCTCTGTTCTCTTGCATCTAATCAACAGTTACTAAAAGTCCAACGGATTGCGCTTCATAAGGTACAAACAATGTTTTTTGTCAACAGTCAGAAAACGCTGAACCCATCTGCAGAATATTTTTTTCATATTCAAAACCAAAATAGTGCGGTTTTTATTATTTTTGAGACCTCTGGCCTCTGTTAATTAAGATCAGTTAAAATCATTTCATGGACTACTTTCTTTACATTTTTTGGTGTAACTGCGTCGAAATGTACATAGATATACGGCAACTACCTAAATTTAATTGTATAGTTTGAAGGAGCATTAGTACTCTAATATTTATTAAGCTTTTTTCGTTTCTTTAGCCGTTTTATTTTTCAATTAGAAATGTTTAATAAGAGATCGAAAATAGTTTTTCTCCATATGGGTCATCTTTCAAAACATGCGAAATATATGCAGCTCTCAAAAATATATTGGCGCTAAAATTTGACATGTATTTCTAAAAAAAAAAGGTAAGACTCTTAAAAACTAATGTGTTTTCAGATCGTAGCCAATGATTGATAAGGACAAACTACTAAATTATTTTAATCTTAATGGTTTCATTGTGTAAATGAAAGGTGTATATGATCTTAATGATCGATGAGTCAAATAGTAAAGAAAACCATTATATCGTAACTTGACAATTCCTAAAAAAATATTTATTGATTAAAATATAAAAAATCAAAGACTCGATTAGTGTAGATCCTAGAGGTTAAAAATAACCAATGCAAACTATTGCTATTTGAAATATAAATTAATTATTTAATTGCTGCAGTAAACTGAAACTTTTTATCATTACCTAAAATTTTCCTTCATGTATGATTGATTTATCTAAAAAATTTAACTAGTAGTTGCAAGCCTTTATAATCAAATTACCGATCCTAATTGAAATGTATGCAAAGTACGAAACATCACATTATGCTTTTATGAGGTTTCTCTTCTCTTTGAAATACCTGAGAGAAACAAGACTATAATGAAAATGAAATATGCATAGTTAACGGAGTATTTATCTAAGTTATGTACTGAGAAACCAACAAAGACTAACCCACATTTCATGTTTACAATTAACTATATGAAATTATTCTCAAACTAACACATTCTATAAATTTTAAATAATGTAGTATAAATATATAGTATAATTAATTAATTATATAAAACTAGCAGCCCGCCCGTGCGTTGCACGGGGATTAAAGAAAAATAACAAAAGCCACTAAATATATTGGGTCAACGCTTCCCTGTAAACAATATTACATGTTGTTTTATTTTCTGGCAACAAAATAAATTGATTTTCAGGTGCTCGACCCGCCTTAGGCGGTTGGCCATGAGAAAAACCGATCCCTACTAATTGGAAGGTTTGACCTTGAGGCTAGTATTCTCAGCGCACGCGATGTAAGGGTTTTAAGGTCATTTTTGATTACATTAATGACATTTTAGTAAGGATCCCTATTTTTTTTTTAAATAAAACATAGCCTATGTCACTCGGGAATAGTGTAGCTTGCCAACGGTAAAAGAATTTTTGAAATCGGTCCAGTAGTTTCGGAGCCTATTCATTTCAAACAAACAAACAAACAAACCTTTCCTCTTTATAATATTAGTATAGATTATGTTTTCCCTATAGAAAATCTACGTCTGTATGTATATACTGCAGTCTGTATTAGGCGCGCCAAAAGCTTTAATTCATGGATTTTTAGTTTGATTCAAAGATTATTGTGTATGGAATCTCGAACCTACAGCGTTTCCTAATTTTTAAGTGTTTTGAACAAATCTTACAATTTTTTAGCCAATAACGTGTAAAGAATGTCGAAAATATTTATTTCAGTAATTTTTGTACTGAATCAGCATTGTCACCGTTTTTAAGAGTCTGTATATACAACAGTGGTAATACCCAGTTTTTTCTTCAATTTTTTTTTATGAAAATAAAAAATATTTTGACCTATAGGAGCGCCACTTGAGTAAAGGTTTTGAGATAACTCACACTTATCTCAGTCAGTAATAGAAAGCTTTAAGAGAGTATATTAAACCCGGTGTAAATTAAATTTAATAGCTCTAATCTTAATAGGACATTTGTGTACTTTATCGTTGAAAATAACGATGTCTAAAGCACTTAATTTAACAAATCGTTTCGTTGTTAAACAAAAAAAAACTAGAGGATGCGTTTAATTAGCTGATCAAAATTCAGGACATATGTGCATGAGTACGTGTTTCGTTTCAATTAATTTCTTGTAAAAAATATTTTGTGGAACTGACACAAATGTTGCTACTTGAAGTTAATGCGTCTATCATGACATTGTCTTACTTTCGTTGAAATGGTTACTTGTGAACAATGAATAATAACCATGTTGTGCTCTACATAATTAATTCAAGTGAATAGGAAAGTATAGCAACCTGATTTGTCTGTCAAGTTCATGACGAATTACTAAAGAACTGCTCGGAAAAATTGTATTGTAAAAGTGTGAAATGCTATGAAGGCTGTTTCAGAAACTAATAATTCTGCATCTTTCCCATATATAATTATCTAATTATTTTATATTCTATGATACTTTTATTAAGTTTAACTTAAATGGTGAGAGTTTGTTAGCTATTCAAAATTATTTGGTTAATCAACACACTAATTTAGACAGAAATAGGCTAATAAAATAACAATTGTTTTGAATTTCAAATATACCTACATACTTAATAAAACGCACCTAATTTACAAAAAGGAGGTAAAAGTCACGATTGTTTTGAGGTTTCTAAAAATATAAACAGTTCCAGATATATATGTATGTTGAATATATCAAATCAAAAATAGCTAAAGTTTATAATCTTAACGTGTTATAATCCTAAAATTTTTAACGGCTGATATTTACTACTTTAATAAATGAGTTTAAATGATTTATGCGTTGGCAAACACTTTAATAAAACATGTGTTTGAAAAAGTTAAGGAACGAAATCTTGCGTAACTAAAAGAGTAACACTAAAAGGCAACAAAATAAATTCCGGTTAAATGCTATAAAATCAGTGTGAAGTAGTTTCCAGATGACCTGGAAACATAGATAGTTTGGTTATCTATAATAACGGTGGCTGTTATTCTCTTTTACATACTCACTTACCAGCTTATTCACATAACTTTTCTTGTACTCATAATTTTGAATACTATACATCGCGCAAATTATTTGCCTTGAACATAAATTTACTCATTTTTGATTTAGCTCCCATTATTGCTGCTTTTAAAAGGAATATTTCTTTTCGCGGGCCTGACTGTGTATGTTTTGCACGGAGAAAAAATTGTGGTCATCCATCACGCTCTTACACATCGATAATATGTTATATATACGAGATAATGAATAAATGTAAATTACTGTGAAAATTAAAAAAAAAAACAAATAAAAAGTGTATTTTGATTAATGTAATGATGTGAAAAAAAAAGTGTGAGGTGTCAAGGGACACCCGGATGGAACGAAGTTCCTTTCGATTAATTAGTGAAGGAATTAGTAATTTGTAAACACAACAGAGTGTTTACACATACATAAGCATTTATTATTGTCTGTATAAAATCTCTACTTACCTAACAGTTCGTTTCTTTTAACAAAAGTGTCCATTTATACAATACCAGAGCTTTAGATAACACATCTTTTTAGAATTACTTTTTATAATTTAAAACAGGAATTAACAATTCAATACAAAATTTTAAAATTAAAATATTTGACAGTAACTGACAGTTAAGGTAATTTGACATAGGTACATAACTAGTCAAGTTACGAACTATTTTTAAAATGTTTATGAATTTATTAATTTATAAAAACAGGATGAAATAAAATATATAATACTATTAAAGGTAATTATTTTTTTTCTACAGTATTTTCTTTTTAATGTACATTTTCTTTTAATTTAAAATAGTGTTTTTTTAATTGTAATATATCTATCTATGAGAGAAAGGGAGAGAGAGTTATTTATTTTTTGGTCTGTGAGAGAGAGAAACATGAGTGTGTCGTGTCATAGTGTCGTGACAACTTTTGGTATGAATTTTTTTTGGCTAGCTCCTAGCGTCAGTCGTAACTGTTCGTAACGCGCGAAAGTTAACTTTGTTCCAAAAGATAATCAAATAGTTAGTGAAAAAATGTTAATATCTTATATTATTTTTTTTAATTCATAACTTTTTATTATATTGGCCATTTTCGGAAAAAATAGGTAAACTATAAGAACAAGTCGTGTAGGTATAATGAATTTTTGAAATTAGCAAATCGGTCAAAAAATAGATCTTAGCCGAGAACACTTTCAAACAAAAATTTTTTACAGTTTTTGGAGAGGATTATCCCAACAGCAATGTCTTTCTAAAATGTTTTCTATGTTTGGAAATGAAGCACCACACCACTCAACTATTTCCCGCTGGTATTGCGAATTTTAACGTCGTCTCAGCGACAAATTCAAGTTAGGTCCATCCAAATCAGCAGTCACACAGCAAAACATTGATACGGTGCGTTAGCTAATTGAGCATGACCGCCGTCTAACTTACCGGGAGATAGAGGCATCTTTGGGCATTTCAAAGACCTCAAACCAAAAGGTTGTACATGAAGAACTAAGTGTACCGAAGTTGATTTCCCGTTGAATCCCTCATGTGCTCACAGAAGAGCAAAACGCTGTTCGCGTCAATTGGTGTCGAAAAACATTGGAACAGTTCAACAAACGAAGTTTAAAAAACGTTTATAGTATTGTTAGTGACGATGAATCTTATGTTTACTCCTACGAACCGAATAATAAACGCCACTTCTCTGTATGGGTGTTTCAACAAATTTGATCCGTTCTCGAAGTGTGTCAAAGAAAATCAAAATTTGGTCATGCTTTAGAAGATCAAAAAACGGTAACTTGCGATCGGTATATAAACGTTACCGGAAGTTATCGCGGAACTCCGATAAAGCAACATACAACGGAGAATCATCTTACATCAGGAAAATGCAAGTGCTTACACTGCCAAAAAGGCAATCGAGTTTTTGGACTTCAAAACATCAAATTTTTAGACCATCCACAGTATAGTCCTGACCTTAGTCCGAACGATTCCTTCACGTTCCCAAAGATCAAGAATTCAATGCGTGGGCATTGATTCCAATCGCCAGAAGAGGCCTTTAAAACAGCGATTTTGTAGGTGTCAATTGAAGACTAGAATAACTGCTTTACCAATTGGTTTGCTAAAGGGACACATTTTAAAAAGCAATAAAGTACTTTAAGTCTATATATTTTTTGTCTTTATGGCTATATACAAAAATAAAAAGACAACCCTCGTACATAGACATTAATAAGAGAGAGAGCAAGAGAGAAGATAGGTAACAAGGTACACTGCCTCTTTTTTTCTATTCACTCCTGTCGCCAAAGCTAACATAGAAAGCTACACTTGAAAAATACAAAAAAGTGATTGATAATGATAGTGAAGAAGCTTAATTAAAATAGTGAACAAAGATTAGAAAATTATAACGAAGAAATAAAAGCAGCGATATCCAAATTAATTAATTATTAAGTTTTTAATATTATACCACATGTGAAAAATCACACTTTAGTGGATGCAACCTAATTCACTAGTATACAAATTTATAACAAAAGATTAACAGCAATGTAAAAAAATAATTGAATACAGGTTTAGATCAAAACAATAATAAGTCGTTTTCGAAAGTTAACAGAGCCCTTGTTCTACATATAAATTATATTAAAAAAAAATATTACTACCAATGATATCTGTGAAAATATATAAAATATGTGGTATGCTTTCTACGTCATTTATTTAGTGTTATTATTAATACAGTTACTTTGCTAAAATTGGAAGTGACCCGATGTACTAAAAGAAAATACACAGCAAGACTGTAAATTAGTATAAATATTGAGAACTCGTTGTGAAATGTTTTTTTTTTAATAATTTTACAGTTTAAAAGATCACGTTATGCATTTTTCTTTAACCTTCTAAGATATAGTAAACATAAATTTTACACCGTTTCTTAAACAGGTGATCCTTCTTGATATATATTTTTATTTTTATTATAAATTTATTCCTTCTGTGATACCTATATTAAAATCAGCTCAAAAGATTTTAAGATTAAAAAGTTGGAATTTAATGAGTTTTTTTTTATTTTGTCATCCCCAGTTTTTCACTGTTTCAATGTTCGTTTCTGTTCATTTTCATGCGGAACAATATCCCGCAATAAAATCTGTTTTTGAACATGTCATTCAATTTGAATTTAAATTTATCTGGTAAAAAACTGGTTTGAAAATGTGTTTCTAATAACTTTTTTCATGTAAAGCGCATTTAAAAACATTTTTGCGTTTTATAGTATTGACCAAATATTCAAGCAAATAACAAAAAAAAAATTGTTGGTTTCAACAAATGTAGTAATATTATATTTATATGCCATTTATCACAATGCATTATTTCTTGCAGCATTTATGCATCTATCGTGCTATTTTCCATGTCAAAAATGATACATAACGTATCTATACCCAAGCCGCTCAAAAGATGGAATGATCACGTGAACGGCACGCACTGTTTGAATATTACACTCCCCAACCAACGTGACAAGTCCAAATTACACCACTCAACAAAAAAGTACTCACCCTCGATGCCTACAGTTTATATTATTTCTGGTATGAGTACAGTGTAAACTGTCCTTCGTTATTTCAGTTTAGAAGGCGTGGCATCGTACGATTACGTAGCCCAGTCACCGATCACGCGTCCTTCAATTCCATCTTTTGAGCGGCTCGGGTATAGTGCCATACTGTCAAAAATAAAAAAAGTGTGAGGTGTCAAGGGACACCCGGATGGAACGAAGTTCCTTTCGATTAATTAGTGAAGGAATTAGTAATTTGTAAACATAACAGAGTGTTTATACATACATAAGCATTTATTATTGTCTGTATAAAATCTCTACTTACCTAACAGTTCGTTTCTTTTAACAAAAGTGTCCATTTATACAATACCAGAGCTTTAAATAACACATCTTTTTAAAATTACTTTTTATAATTTAAAACAGGAATTAACAATTCAATACAAAAAATTTAAAATTAAAATATTTGACAGTGACTGACAGTTAAGGTAATTTGACGTAGTCAAGTTACGAACTATTTTTAAAATGTTTATGAATTTATTAATTTATAAAAACAGGATGAAATAAAATACAGTATTTTCTTTTTAATGTACATTTTCTTTTAATTTAAAATAGTGTCTTTTTAATTGTAATATATCTATCTATGAGAGAGAGGGAGAGAGAGTTATTTATTTTTTGGTCTGTGAGAGAGAGAAACATGCGTGTGTCGGTGCATTGTGTCGGTGCATAGTGTCGTGACAACTTTTGGTATGAATTTTTTTGTGCTAGCTCCTAGCGTCAGTCGTAACTGTTCGTAACGCGCGAAAGGGAACTTCGTTCCAATAATTCCAGTTTTGAACTGGAATGGTGTCGGTTAGAATTTCAAAAATTTCAAAACTGGAATTATTATTTTTGACAGTATGGCACGAGATACGTTATGTATCATCTTTGACATTTTGTTATATCAGACTGTCACAAAACGCTCTGCTCGTTATATATATTGCATTATAATTAAATTAATTGTTTGTTTTCTGAAAACATGCTGAATTAAATTAAAATCTAGGTGCGAACTAGCTTTCCATTGGGTTGGATGTAATAAAATTGTTGCAATGTTTTACATGAAGTTTAATGAGTTATAATGAATTAATAGTAGCGTCCATATGTTGAGAATGTCAATAGGTGTAATTATAATCACATGGTGTTACAATAAATAGATTAGAATGAATAACAATGTTCATAATTACAAAAATAAATCCAGTTTATGTGAAAATATGAATAAGCAAGAAAAGTTGAAACCGAAACAACTTTATTAGGTTGTCTTTTTAGTTTTTCATATAGCCGCTTAGAAAGCGCCAACAATAGAACCTTCAAACACAAATCTAACCTCAATCTTTTGTTGATATAAATTCAGAGTTTCATTGCGGTACAACAATTCGTCTGGGTACTGTGAATTTTTGAAATTAGCAAGTCTGTCGAAAAATGGATCTTAGCCGAGAACTTTTTCAAGCAATAATTTTTTACTATTTTCGGAGAGGATTATCCCAACATCAGTGTCTCGCTGAAATGGTTCTGTGTTTGGAAATGAAGCACCACACTAGTCAACTATTTCCCGCTGATACTGCGAATTTTAATATGTCTCAATGACAAAACCATGCTAGGTCCACCCAAAACAGCAGTCACACTGTTAAACATTGATGCGGTTCGTCAGCTAATTAAGGATAACCAACATGTAACATACCGGAAGATAGAGGCATCTTTGGGCATTTCAAAAACCTCGATCCAAAAGATGCTACATGAAAAACTGTGTCTTACTAAGTTGGTTTCCCGTTGGATCACGGATTTGCTCACAGAAGAGCAAAAAGCGGTTCGAGTCAATTGGTGCCGAAAAACATTGGAACAGTTCAACAAAGGAAGCTCAAAAAATGTTTATAGTATTATTAGTGGAGATGAATCTTGGATTAACTCCTTCGAACCGGAAAATAAACGCCAATCCGCTGTGTGGATTTTATACAATTAGGAAAAAACCAACAAAAGTGATCCGTTTTCTGTTTACCAGAAGTTATTGCAAAACTCCGACAATACAACAAACACGGCGAATCATCTTACATCAGGACAACGCAAGTGCTCACACTGCCCAAAAGACGAGCATGTTTTGGATTTTTAAAACATCCAATTGTTAGACCATCCACCGTATAATCCCGACCTTAGTCCCAACGACTTCTTCATGTTCCCAAAATCAATAATTCAATGCGTGGGCAGCGATTCTAGTCACCAGAAGAAGCCATCGCTGCCTTTAAAACAGCGGTTTTGTAGGTATCAACTGAAGACAAGACTAACTGTTTTCCAATTGGTTTAAAGGTATGCAAAAGCAATCGATCTTGTTGGGACATATTTTGAAAAGCAATAAAGTAACTGAAGTTTATAGATTTTTTGTCTTTATGGCTGTATACAAAAATTAAAAAGACAAGCCTCGTATAAATTAATTTTATGGTTAGACGTCAGTTCAAAATGTGTTAAAAACAGTAAGGACAGATCGAAATTGTTTTAGAAAAACCATTTTTCGCAAACAAAATGAGACAAAATCGAGTTAAATGACGTTTTTGAGGTTATTCAAATATTTTCAACGAGTTGAATACTATACTTTTTCTGAGATTAAAAGATATTTTACTCATTCTTAAACTGCAAAATATTACATAAAATCAGATTAAGTCATGTTTTTTTTTACCAAAATATAGTGAATATTTCAGAAATGACTAAAATGACGATTTTGGGGAGCAAAATTTTCTATCGTAACATTCGATTGGCTTTACCTGTTACCCTCTTTAAATAATAGTATTAATAAGTCAGGTATTAAATGTAAATATGGCTCTCAATCAATTATAACTTGTTTTAGCACATTATATGTTATTTATGTGTTTGAAAATAACACTAAATGTGTAGATGTGTAGTAGTACTGCTATCTTCAAAATATCATCGTTAGGAAGTCTCACATAATAAACCTGACAAGTTAGTTGATGTTATTTATATAAAAAAACGTACTATGGTAATAAGTTATTCTATTTTACTAGTCGATTTACTTGCAAGAAACCACTTTACGACCTTCAGTGCTTTGGTAATCTTTTGTTAATAATGAAAGATATACGTTTATACACACTCTTTCCTATTTATTAAACTTAATTTAGGAAAAACAAATAGAGTTGTAAGTACTTAAAATAGTAAGCAGTTGTCGAGATTGAGTGACAACACCGTATTTGTTTCCTCTTTTGTACCTATCGTCGTCTTAAATATAGTTTTTTGTCTCTTTTTCTATAATAGTTTTAGAGTGATATTAGTAAAAAAGTAGGTTGAACAGAAAGAAATAGAACCATTAACGCGATTCATCTTGTCGTCACTAAAAGTTACTTTACCACTCAGTCTTATTCAGGATAAGTCTCTGGAAAGGGCACTAACACGAAAAAATTATACCTACTTCAACAAAAACTTGACATCTCAATATCATTTATTATCTATATGCTGTCTGTGGTGTTCCAAATAAACCTTTACACATCGCAAACGTGATGCATCAAGTGCCAAATCAAATTATTAAAACTTAGATGCATCTTCAGCTATAGATAACAACTAATCTATGATAATTAAATTGTAATAAATATAGAAAACTTGTAAAGTAAAAGAATTGTTTATGATACAATTGCATGTAAGTAGTTACTTTTCAATACATCAAGAAAAACATTAGCATTGCACTTTTACTACTTAAAAATTTAGTCATTCACCAACGTAACAAAATAACGGTTAGTTATAGAGTTTTCACATTCGTTCTATACATTTCACTTTTACTGTTTGAAATAATGCATTGTAGAGATTGGTTTGTATAACCATCATTATAATAGGGTTACTTCTGTTATATTGAGTTAATATTTGGATAAAAAATTGAAGTTATTTAATTTTGATTTGATACTCAAATGAGTTTGTAGGTTTGGATCTCATACTATTTTAGTATACAGTGTAAACAAAAGTAATATTATTTAATAGAAAATGTAGAAACTGACGTTTAAACACTTTCGATTTTCTTAACAGACCGAATGCGGCAAACATTTGCAGTTTCGCATGATTTATTTAGATTCTAAATTAGCTTAACCTTCACGTAAGAATCTAGTAATAAAACTAAATGAAATCCTTCGATGAGAAAGCAGAGTACATCAAAATATCTATGTCAACTTTTCCGTATTTACCAAACACGGCAAGTCTTCGGTCGAGTGGCTGGTTTATCCTAAGAGCAGAAGATCGCAGAAAATTTGCATGGTCTAAAACGTTGAGGCCATCCGTCGTGCTCGGAGGGTCACCTGCTGTAAAACTTTCCCGCTTTCATCCTAACAGATGAAGTCACGTACTAGGTCAAGGAATTGTCACGTCCGACATTAGCGTAGCCGAGCCGGAAAGGGAAGTTCGATTTCGGTTTGGTGCGACCGCTCACGCTGTTGATTTATCTATTGTAAATACCTATACGGCGTGGCGTCGCTACTTCCAGCTAGTGAATGCAGTTGCACTGTCCTTTATAACTAGTAACAAATTATGGTGAAATTATTTACTTGCATTAATTTCCACTTCCCACACAAATATATCTGCATAGAGATATTTATCCAACCAGCTAAGTAGCTTAACATGAATAACAAAAAAAAAAAACGTATGTATGCGAAGCAATAAACTTCGTTGAAATAAACAGTAAATTAACTTTCTACACGAAGAAGATTAAAAGATAACAAAATTAGTTCCTAATGATTTTTCAGGCCACAAAATGAAAGATACTTATTCATTCCTATTCCAATTTTCTTTTGGAAGCGACTGTTCTCTTAAAGGATATTTATTTTTGTTTCCCTTTGTTTTTGCTCCTTTTCATTCGCATATTAGAAATGTTTTTTTTTCTGATGATTTGGTTAACAATTTGTTCCATTAATTTTGATCATAAAGATAATTCTGAAGATGTACTTTTATAATAATTGTTTTTTTTATATCTACCGGACTGCTTCTTCTTTGATTAAAATTTCGTTTCTTTTTCTAGTCTGTATGTATATTTTTACTTCTTGATTTTTATTGATTCTTTAGAATGTCAGTTCCTCTTTCACATTCTATACGTCTTTTGATATAGCGCCTTTAAAATGTTTTCTTAATAATTTTCACTAGCATTTTTATTAGTTGTGTATTTTATTTTCTTAGCTGTGTTTGTAGGGGTATTTCCGATCTAGACAAGAAGTCAAAATTGGAATATTCAAATTCGGCAATCAGATCATATTAAAATTTATTTTCGATTTTTTGCATGGGTTCTTATATAGGTGTCTTCCTTCAACACCTTATTGGATCTTACTGTATACTTTCCTACTTGATAGCGTAATAAAAAATTATGTTTTTTTTGCAAGGGTTGTTCATGACTAGTAGTTCCACTTTTACTCATCATTTCTGTAACCAAGTTTTCTCCGTTTTCTAAATTGAAGAGTATGGTGGTGATATTTCTTTCAACAACCACCAACATCAAAACTACACCATCTGGAATCTGGATCTGGAGGAGAGGAGCGAGCAAGTGCTCTGTCGGCACTGAGACCACATATGCATCGTCTCGTGTGTATCCACACCTCAGGCTGTCATCAGGCGTAAAAATTTAAAATAGGTGATGAGACTCTCGAAAGGGGTCTCCCTGACATCGGCTGGTATAAGCCAGTACTCGCCCAACACGGATCTTCTGATTTCAAAAAAAAAACAGAGCAGTCATACAATATATGCTTCAGTGTTTTCTCTTTTTGTTCCTAACCTCTACATTGGAGCGATTCTGCTAATTTCCTCCTAAAGAGATGTTGTCGCAATTGGCAGTAACCTGTTAAGTCTCCTACCGCTGTTCGGATATTTTGTCTGGTCAGTGTCTTAAATTTTTTTGCTGTTTCATAGCCATGATAAGGTAATAACTCTCTGGCCAATCTACAGTTCGTTGTTTTGATGAGAGCTCTGTTTGATAAGGTCCACGGCAGCGAACAGTGTTAGTTTGGTAGATGGGCAAAAGTTAACATATTTGTAGTCCGCAGCCCTCTTTGCTAAATTGTCCGCAATGCGGTTGCTTTTAGGATTCCTATCTCCTTTATATTATATTTATATTAAATTTAAGGAGTTTGGACTGAAAGGATTGTATTGCAAATTAAGAGTACCTATACTGTTACTGATGATGGAATTAAAGAAGGGAGTAAACCTCGACTATCTACAAAATCAAGCAAAAGTATTCTTTAAACATGTTACTTTTATTAGTCTGATAGCGCTTAGGGATTTTAAGCAGCTAATCACGAGTTTTATCCACTAATTATATTGACTACAAAAAGTTTTGTGTAAATTGAAATTCCCCGACCTCTAATATCAATTAGTTACTGTCAAGTTCGTGACTTATAAGACTGCCTCCCACTGCTTTTGTTCTTCAGTCTAGATAATGTAATTTGTTTTAAAGTCCATGAATGAATTTACGTAATATGTTATTTTTTGTAATAGCATGGTGCTTGACCTAGGATGATGCATTCTTTAAAGAAAGCGGTTTGTTTAGTAACCAACGTTAAGAAGAGAGAGTAAACTCTATTCGTACCTATAATATTCACCAGATATAACTGCAGTATACAGTGGAATTTTGATATTATTAACCATTTTATATTTAACATATATTTATTCGCTAATAAATTCATATTTTTCGATCCAATTTTCAATATACCATGACTAATACTTTACATCGTAAATGTCTAATCTCGATATTATATATCTATGTTATTTATGAAGCAGACAGAATCTGGTTTAGAGTGTTAATGATCTAATAAAGTAAACATAAATTCAGTCGTTGATCCTTTCATTAAATTGTTATAAGTAAATATGATACAAATAATATAAATTAATACTAATTTGTATAACAGATAAAATATTCCCATTTTATAAATAGCTAGCTATATCCTGTATATGTAGGTATACTTTAAGAATTTTAGAATTTTAATGATGTGAAAAGTATACTTATTTGGAAAGAAATCAGCAACACCTTTTATTATACCATTGTCTTAAAATTGAATAAATGATGAAAGTTTCTTTTAATACTTAACCACGTTAATTTCTAATTCATATAATTTTAGATAATTTCTCAAGTTGTGGCCACGGCCAATATAAAATATAAAGAAAGAAAATGAGCACCTGTAAACAAGGTTAAAAAAATATTTATTTAAGATTAAATTTAATACAAAATATGTTCCTTTCTCTTTAAATAAAGTTCTTCAAAATATAATAAGGTGAAATTTTATTAAAAATAATTTTTAATATCATCGATAATTTGAAAGTTTCATACAAAATTTTTATTATTAGTAATTTTAGCGTAACAGGAATCAATCATTCAAATGATTGGTTTATTGTTAAAGCGAATATAATAGTTATTTTTGGTCCTCCGTCCAGAAACAATACTATTAATTACTTCAAAATCGTCCGGAAAATGACATTTTCCGGCCTAGGCCGGCAAAGTAGCTTTTAGATTATCTAAAGAGATGGCGCTATGAGTTTAAATTTTAAGTCATCAAAAATACATAATGAATAATACAAATTTTAATTAAAGTTATTTAAAAACAGCGTATAATATACTAAACTTACCTATAACTTTTTCTAAAGGTAAGCAGGATTCTAATTTACATTTAATTTCTCTCACAACTTGTATTATAAAATTTGACAATTATGTCAATTTACAACTACTTATCATTCGATTATGAAAATAGTTCATTGTCTCTGCTATTTTTATATAAAATTATTATATATTAATGTTAATATTTTCAATATAACAATTTTTACTGTGCTGCTTATTAGCACAGTATTTGTATGTATAAAAATTAAGGATCTTGAAATCGATTATCAGAAAATCATTCCTTATTACTAATTCTTTTAATCGTGCAATAGATGTCAATAAACTTGTATGTCACAAAGTAAAAAGTTTTTGAACTTGTTGTGTTTGCAACATATGGTAATTAAAACACTAATAACTTCTGAACACGTATATTAAGTATCAAACAAGTTATTATACAACTATAATATTAACATCCAATGTGGCGCTAATATCTACCCGAAGATCACGTCATACCAGCTGACAGTCTGTCGGCTGTCTTCTAGTCACTGGTCTTACTTTAGGTAGCACAAGCGGTCAACTCTTGAACATAACAGAACATTTGAAAATATTAAAAATTAGTCGGACCAAAAAATGGTGAAACAATACGAGCACTTGCAAAACATTTTGCGGACGTGTAACACACACCATTTTTTGGTCCAACCAATTTATACCTAATATTTTTAAAAGTTCAAAAACTGTTTACTTTGTGACATAGAAGATTAGGTGTATATTGACATTATTGACAACTATTGCACGATTAAAAGAATTAGTAATAAGGAATGATTTTCTGATAATCGATTACACGATCCTTATTTTTTATACATACGAATACTGTGCTAATAAGCAGCACAGTAAAAATTGTTATATTGATAATATGATAATATTAATATTAATATCTAATAATTTTATATAAAAATAGCAGAGACAATGAACTATTATAGTTCAATGAGCACTAATAAAATCGAGATATGTATTTTCATAATCGAATGATAAGTAGTTGTAAATTGACATAAATGTCAAATTTAAAATAAAAGTTGTGAGAGAAATTAAATGTAAGTTTGAATCCTGCTTACCTTTAGAAAAAGTTATTAGTTTAGTGTATTATACGCTGTTTTTAAATAAATTGAATTAAAATTTGTAGTATTCATTATGTATTTTTATAACTCATAGCGCCATCTCTTTAGATAATCTAAAAGCTACTTTGCCGGCCTAGGCCGGAAAATGTCATTTTCCGGACGATTTTGAAGTAATTAATAGTATTGTTTCTGGACGGAGGACCAAAAATTAAATTTAATATTGATTTCGAATTTCCAATTATTTTTTATTATATCCAAACCATTTAACTGAAATTTGACTTTGGTAATTACAATTTTTGTGTTTAAATTTTATTATGGCTATTATATGTCATTATTTTCTTTAAACAATGAATGAATGCCAATTTCATTATTATCACATTTTTTCTTTATTAACCTAGTTAAAGATAAAAGTAACAAGGAATAAACATTAGTAATTTCTAAATAAAATGAATGAAAGTTCCTTTAAACAAAATACGTTATACATGTTACTGACAAAAAATCGAAGTAAATTATTTCTAACAACGTTTCTTGTATTTCTAGTTTTACTGCTGAGAACTAGGCTATCGCTATCACTGTTAAAAAAAATGTTTTATTTTTTCTGAGAGCAATTATAAGTAGACACTATCATAGGACGGATGTAAATGGGGCGCGAAAATAATCCCTTTACCTGAAAATGTAAAATTATTGTTGATCCTAACTTGTAAACTGGGCTCATGACCTTTCTTAAGCGGCTTCCAGGTAATTTTTTAAAATCTTAAATAATCTTTATCATTAGAAAGCGTGTTTAATAATATAATTTATTTTTAATTTGTTTACTTGCTTAGGTCAAAAGCCCTTATATATTAGTTTATTCCTTCTTGTGAAAGCAGATAGATCTAAGTAAAAAATGTCGGTGTCAGTGATTAAAGGTGAACGTGGAAAAGATTTGATTTTATATGAAAATTTTAAGTTTTAAAAAGTGGTGAGACATCGTGGAGATGTAGCCAAAAAAGGCTGCATTGTAAAGCTAAACTTTACACTCTTGGTCCCGAGAACCTTATTTCTAGAAAGGATAATGTTCACAATCATGAATCAGATGAGCAAAAGGTTAGCAGAAAATGTATTACAAATATTTGTAAAAGGAAGGCCGAAGAAGATGTTACTGAAAGACCTTCAAAAATTATTTGTAAGGCATTAACATCTCATTTGCCATCATCTCTCACAACTACTGATGTTAGTTACATAAGAAGAAATATTTATAACTGTCGTCGCAAGATACTACCAGGTCCGCTACCTAAAAATATAGAAGAAGTGCACGGAGCTCTCAGTGCATATAGGGAAATATTAACAAATAAAGGTGAACGTTTTTTGTTTATTAACAACCTAGAAAATAATATTATTGTGTTTACATGTGAAACAAACATAAGTATTTTAACGAAGATAAATACACTGTATGTGGATGGAACATTTTCTTTTTGTACAAAGTTTTTTTGTCAATTCTTTACAATTCATGGACTCCAGAATGGACACTATGTTCCTTTAGTTTTTTGTTTATTACCGAGTAAGACTACTAAATGTTACAAAGAGTGCTTTTTTTTACTAAAATCTAAAATTTATGAAAAGTATTGTCTTTAGTTTAATCCAAGACAAGTTTTTTTTGATTTTGAAAAGGCCATACATGTAGCATTACTTTATATTTGGCCTGATGTTGAAATTAGTGGTTGTCGATTTCACTTACACCAAGCATGGTATAGAAAAATAAAGGAAATCGGATTGAGTTCTGATTATGAATCAAAAACTGAAATCGGCATCTGGCTTAAAAACACTATGGGGCTGACTTATTTGAATCCAAATGAAGTACAAGACTGTTTTGTATTCGATTTGATGTCTTATAAACCACACAATAAAGTTTTGGACAAATATTGTGATTATTTGTTAGAAACATATATAGGGGAAAACGCAACATTTCCACCGTCTGTGTGGGCGGAAGAAATTGCTTCGGTTACGAGAACAACTAATTGTTGTGAGTCGTTTCATGCAAAGTTTAATTCCTCTTTTTATTCATCACATCCTTCTATATATATATTTCTTGAAAAGTTAAAAGAAATTCAAATTGAAACATATGTCAAAATACAAAGTTTAAATGAAACTGCTATATTGAAAGACAAAAATGTAAAAGCTAAGTTGGCTTCACTTCATAATCTTGTTAATAAATATAAGTTACGAGAAATAAATAGACTGCATTACCTAAAATGTACTTCTTATTTATAATGTATTAATAAACTACATACTGTAAAATGAAAAATTTGTGTTTTTTTAATAGATACTCGAATAACGCACACAAACTACAAAGAACCTCAAATGTACTTTCGAAGTAATAAAAGAAATAAGAATTTTAAAACAATCTCATGCAAAATATAGTAACTTGTTTAAATATTATACTATTCAATTATGAAAAACCCGTACAAGAACAATTTAAGCTTGCGCCCCATTTACCTATAGGATTAAACTGACTCTAAAATCCTCGCGCCCAGTTTACATGTCCGTATTATGAAGCAGGTAAACTTCGCGCCCAGTTTACCAGCGCCGCTATCATAATGTCCGTGTTTATTTATTTGTTTCGACATTATAGTTTTAATTCCGTTTTTTTTAATTTAAGAAAAGTTGGGCACATCCAGATTAAGTTACTTCTATATTTATCGTAAAATAGACCATAAGCCAGCGCACATGGATTTTTCGTCATAGATTCATGTCTGGCGATTTGAGACCTGAAAAAGGTAGTTAGTTGATGAAAAAAGGGTGCTTTTAATTGCTAATCCTTGTTCGAAAATCAATTTTCTTTTACATAAGAAAAAATTGTTTTTAACTCATCTTAAAAAACCTATCTGCAGTTAATATAAAATAGTTATTTAACCAACAGGTGTATTAATAAGGGCGATTTACAATCGAGATGTTCGAGATTGTTAATCGCCATTTGAATTCACGAGTTCGGTACACAAACTTTTCCTTCGATTGTACCTACTTTTCAGAAATATTCATTTTTTGATTGTTTAAATAGACAGAATTTTAAAAACTAAAGTAAATAATGATTTTAAATGTTTTAGTGGGAATATAAATAAGTATATGCATGTTGTGTTACTTATAATAAAATCGTTGATAAATACAAAAATATTCATTAATATTCAATAATCAACGATTTTGAATGTGTTAAAATTCTTCATAAATGGTCGAAGGAAAATAAATATTATTAAATACTTTACGAAGTTTAAATACCAGTCTGTGTCAACCAATCATAAGGGTGGTTCATAGGGGTGAACATACAAGATACACAAGGATACAAGGAATAATTGGTTCAGAGGAGTTTGGTCTTGGTGGCATATGAATGTTGGGTTTAAAGACCCTACTATAGGACTTAGTGTCCTTGTCAGGAAGTGGATGCTACGGTTTGGATGGAGTTACCATTAGTCGTCGGGACCATTCGGTGTTCTCTTCCTAATTTCTGGTAGTTCCAGTGTTTCCTGGTTCCTGGTGTTCCCGGAACATGCCTAAACCGTCAAAAAGGATATTTTTTTGGTGTGAGTGTGAATGTGTGTAGGAGTGTTACCCATGTGGTGCAATGTAGGCTTAGGAGATTGACGCTGTGGCGTGTCTCCTCCTGCGTGAAGCCTATTCACCGTTTATAAGTAAGGACACACATCAACTGGTCTTATTTTTCTAAGTATTTATTTAATTGAATACAGTTAATTTAAAAAATATATATATTTCTACTTGCCTGTGTTTGTAGTTATTAAGTTTTATTAGTTAACAGCGCATAGAAGTATAACTTCTGCCGGCAGTCCCACTGACTGCCACATCCTTTTTTAACTTCCCGCTAAAAAAAATTAAATTTTTTTTTAAAATCGGGAAGTTATTGGTTTCACCCCGTTTTTCGAAAATCGAGTTTTCATCGGATCTCAACGTTTTGAGGTCTTAGGAACCTCCCCTGACTATTTTTACGAGGGTGTCTGTATGTCTGTATGTACGTGTGGATGTGTGTGTGTGTGGATGTATGTAAACCTCTTATAACTTTTGAACGGCTTGACCGATCGGAATGAAATAAAAAGTATTCCAAAGAGTTCCATCTAACTTAGATTCCCTGTAAGTTTGAACCGATTCGAGCCAGTAGATTTCGAGAAATTTCAAAATAACCGAAAAAAACAATTGGTAAAAATGATGTTTTTTGGGCTTATCTTTTTGGCTATTGCATCGATCAATTTCATAACCTAATCAGCTCTCAAGCTTAAAAAGCCACGTCAAATGCCGTTTTGCAAATTAAAATCGGTGGATTCGTTCGTGAGATATCGTTGTCGAAAAATTTCAAAAAAAGTGTTTTTTTTTCAATAACTTGGAGATTTTTTGACTAACCGATTTTGCACTCCCAGTAACGTTTTTAGGTCTCAAAAACTGCGTCGAATGCCATCTTAAACATCAAAATCGAATAAGGCGTTAAAAAGTTATGGCTTTTTAAACATTTCAAAAAAAGTCAAAAACGTCAAAATACGTCACGTTACTATAGCTTTGCGGTTAAAACTAGCGGGAAGTTGCAAGGATGGCCTTTTAGGTCAACCTCTTTCAAATTTTTTTATAGGGAAACTTGACTCCAAACCATGTAATTGTTTTTCTATCCTTCTTACAACAAAAACATTTTGATTGTCATACTAAAAATAAATTATGAACAGATCCCTACTTATTTGAACCACGCTTTCGACTGGTTAAAACCGTCAGGCATTTAAAAATTGTAAAGTATTTATTAATGTATGCTTTCGTATTAACTGCCTTACTTAATGTTGAGTAAAACATGTTTTCTTTCATCCAAAAGAAAATTGATTTTTCCAATTTTCGAACAAGGGGCAGCCATCAAAACCATGCTTATTTTTATCAACTTACCTTTTTCAGACCTCAAATTCCCAGGCATGAATCGATGACACCAAATCCACTTGCACTGGTCAACGTCTAAAAGTCTAAACTCGTGAATATAAAACTAAAGAATATGCATTTTTATGACAACTGATTTTAAGGAAAAATTAGGCTTTAATCTATCAATTCTATGCTCAGATGCTCTACCAACTAAAAAAACAGGGTATTTAGTAAGAATCTTACATGAATCTTCTATATTAGATACAATATTTTAGCCTACGTAGTAAATAATATTTACGTATATAAACAGAAAACTAATCAATTTGGAAATCCCTATTTTTACTCCTCCTGATATTGTAGTGAGCTTAAAAATTGGAAAAATGCTTAGGTATTAAAGTTTGTTATTAAGTATTTGATCTACAAAAACTAATAAATTATGATGATTATCTGATAAAAGATTTCAACCAACAGCACACCAGTGATCGGTTTTGCTCCCCCAATTGCACCCATAATTCTTTTATGGATAAACCTTTCTATAATCTTTTGTTAATTACTTTTTTTCTGAGGTGCTTTAAAATACTAAGTATCTTAAAACTTGCATTCTCTAAAATTTTTAAATGATTGCTAATATTTGACAAATAGTTCCTAAAGTTACTAACAACCTTGTTTAATACTATTTTTTTACCTACAAAAAAATCCTTATTTTTACCTGTAAACTACTTGAGATTGATGTATTTGCAATACTGAACAAATATTTCATCTTATAAAGGTCACCAACCTGTTTTAATAAAGAATTTTTATACGTGTAAAAGTTCATTGCCGTATATATTTTTATTTTTTTCGCAACAAGCACCTGCCAGTTTTATTGGCGGTAATATGGCAAAACGGAATATCAAAATGCTCTTGCAAACACTTAAAAGCGGTATTTTAAACGTTTCATTATTTTTTTTTAATACTTGTGGTCCAAAATATCATGTTATAAACTTGCCTCTTTATTTAAATTGATATAAAGTGGTTTTCAGGAACAGAAAGGTGTATTTTGTAAGCTATACTTATTAATTTTTCTTCAGATTAGGAGTGTATATTATTTTGATTTAAGCTAATGTAGAAATAAAAACATAAACCGCAATTTAAATACACACAATAAATTCGCATTTGTTACTGTGTGTATTTAACAAGACACGATTGTAGAAACTCAAGTTTTAAATAAACAGTTGTATTAATATTTTCAAGTATCGAAAAATAGCAAAAATCCAACATTCAATAATGATCTTGAATCAAAATTATTTGCTGGTAAATATACCTTTAATACTAATAAATTGACAGAATACAAAATTGTTTACATAAATAATGTCGACATATTTTGAAACATAATTTATACATACTGAAAAATTTAAATATTCAACGCCAAAACTGTCAAGAAAAGCTGTAGATAATAAATTTGAATATAAAAGATATATGTGTATACATATATGTATATTGCAGAAATAAGTAAGTTTACATTCCACAATTGTTTATTACTATTTGAAGGTTTCAGAATATCACAGAAAATAATTTGGTGCATATGTATAAAACAACATTTTATCACTAGAATTTTGTCAAATAAATGCATTTAGATGAAAATAAAATAAACAGGCTAATGTAATATTTTTTTTTATTAAGGATGTCCTCGTAGGTATAGACCTAAATACAAATGTACCGAGAACATCTATTGTTTACTTTTAAGATAAATGTACATCTATAGGTTAAAATAGAAATAATAAGTTCTTCAATTTTTTTAGAATTATTTCCTTACCTCTTCTATTCTGTGAAATACGTTCACTTTCTACATCCTTAAAAAAGTATCCTAATAGACACAAACTCACTATAACGTTAATCTTCATACTTCAAGTCTAAAATAAAATATTTTTTTTAAAACGATATACACATACACGTAAATAATAAAATTTAGCTGCCGCGTAAAGACATTTTAAAAATAAAAAAACAATGTTTTGATGCCGGTCCTAACTCCTACAGGGAGTACTTCTCTTTCAGCGATCTTATTAGCAGATCAAGGTGGCACCAGTAGTACCGCGAGTCCGGCGAAGCAAAAGAAGAGCCACTGTAGACTGAAGACATGCTTTAGCCGTCTGTAGACCATCGGGACCATGGAAGTGGGTCACTGGGACACCGTAGCGGGCCTAAGAATGATGGTACCCCACTGTCAGAGCTGGACGGTGAGGCTCTGAGAAGTAACACGTTATTTTATTTTTTTGTAGATTGGAAAGACAGATAAGATCTAAACAAAACATTTAGTTTTATAACTTGTGTTTAGTCATATTAATTGTTATGGGAGAAAATTTCAACTATGATGAAATTAGTGAAAACTATACCATGAATAAAGGTACCTTCATCAATTAACGCTGCAAATATGTTAATTCTTTAAAAACAGGAAATAGCTTTGTTTACTATAATGGCACAAACATTAATTTATCTTAGTTTACGTAAATCTATAATTGTTACTAGTATAACTATTACAAGTCATGGGTCAGACTCAAACTAGGGTATATTTTAAGCGAATAAAACGCAATATTAAGGAAGCTTAATAAAAACAGACTTTTAAAATAATTGATTTGGTTTTTAATAAATCATCACATTCAAAATGTGAGGGATTTCCTTTATTGAAAACGAGGTAATATAATATAATCCATGAAATATTTTCCAAACTCTACAATAATTTAACATCTGATTTAAATATCAATAAATTATGAATAATACAACAAATATTTTGTAGAAATCGGTCACAAACGAAACATGATGAGGTCATAATGTTTAGAAGAAATTCCTTTAAGTTTCACAAATCAGATTTTAATTTTGAAAACACGTTTTAATAAAATTTAAGGATGGACGACTGAGCTGCAGATAATTTTACCTTTAAAGCACCAGTTAATCATACCTATAAATTTTTTTACATAGAAGGATCACATTTCTTTGAAATTTGTAGCAATGTTTCAGGGTATTTCTCCATGATCTTCATTACAAGAATCTAAAAAGAAATATAAATCCATTTTTTTTGTAAAATGTATTTAAAAATTAAAAAAAAATACAACAAATTACTAGAATCACGCAATGGTTAAAAAATAATGTTTTAAATAAGTTAAATGATTCTTTGATGTTATTGTCACGCTTACTTCAAACATTCAATCTGTTTTTAATGAAACACTTCCGCTGGTTGTAACTGGTATATCGCATCTCTATAACACTGATAAATGTGGAGAGTAGATGTACCTGTTACAATATACTCAAAAAAATCTAACACGGTTTGATTGTATGAAAATATACTGTTTTTTTTTTGTTTAACTAAGTAACGATGTTCCTATTTGATTTTAATAAGATTTTTAATTGCTTCAGTAAGAGAAATTGTTTGTTGAGTACACAATTTATTAGTTTTTTTGTAGCGCATTAAAATTCGACAACCAGAACTAGTGTCACTTTTAATTTATTATCTACATGAGTATACGTAAACAATAAGTTTTCTTTCTAAAGAAGAATTTATTAGAGTATGGGAAGTATGTGGTGTGGTTTCGAATTGCACTGTTTGAGATGGTAATTATTTCATATTATTTCTCGTTCAAATGTATGTTACAGAGCTTTCCGTTTTTATTTTTTATATCTGTTTGTATTTGTCAAGCATAAAAAGTTGTTTTATAAATTGCAACTTATTGACTTGAGATACAAGATACTCTTCAATAAATTTTATTCAACGAGTTTTAAATTTAAATATTTGCTAATATGTAAATCACAGGAGAATTCTGTTTTAGTTGAAGAACTACAATAACAAATTTTACGTAATTAATATTCGAGAATATGTAAATTATATAGGAGTCTAAAAACAATATTGGTTTACAGTGTAAATACATAAACAATCATTTTACGAGGTTTGTGCGAAAAGTTCTTATATCTTCGCCCCAGAGTATTCCAGCAGTCTCTGCGAGGTATGAACATCAAGTGTGATGCCTCACGATTTTATTGATTTCTTACCAACACCTAGTCACCCATAGTTCATATGCAGCGTGCATTTTGCATTCGTCTGATTTTACTGTTTTTAAAAATCCCTAAAAGATCAAACAATTTCCATCGGAAAAACTACCCAAATGATGCCAAAAGCCTTTGGGAGATGCATAGGTTCGAAATACAAATAAAAGAGTGGCTCGACCTTCGACGATAACAACAGTTTATTTTTGATCTTGAATGTATACGTCATAAAGGTATACAAGGAATATGTACCGACAGGTTACTCGACTAATATGGTGAAATTATGGAACGATTGCATGATGCGGTGCAAAGAAAAGAGCTGTATTTCTGGTCAAGCAGTGATTGGCTTATCAAATTTTATATAACAGTTTTTAACGAAACACAAAATCATTGTGCTACAAAAATCTCTTTCCAGTCTCTCTGTGACTTTTGGTTCTTTCCAAATTTGAAACACTAGCTCCAAGACAAAAGAGCAATTGAAGATAACACGACGGACGCAAGGTTATTTCATAAACTACCTCTAAGACTACTTTGGAAACACCGCTAAAAGCTTTTATTCAATTAAATGTAGATTACTTTGACGGATAACGAAAAATAACGCATACTTTTCGGACAGACCTGGTATAATTTAATACTTTAGAGTAAGATAGAACTAAAAGTTTAATAAAAAGGTATCAAAACTGTGACCAAAACTGGCTTTAAATCCATGGTTCATATTTATTACTTAAGTTTCTGTTACTAATTTCTGTATTCTGGCCTTTTAGTATTTCTTTCAGTAAATTTATTTCAAAATTATTTCCATCGTTGGAATTCTGTATTTTAGCTTGTGTCGAGTTTAATTATTTACAATTTCATCAAACTGTCAGGAAGAAAAATACAAAAGTGTTATTCAAGTAGATACGAAAACAGTTCCATCGATGTTTTCATGTTTTTATACTTTTTTTAAATACAACATTAACATCGATAATTTAATATTAAATGAACAAAACAGAAGTTAGTATCCAAAAACTTTCTTTAGGCATGAATAAAATTGTTTATCTACTCTACCTCATATTATGTTTCAATTTTTAGTTCGTGAAAACTGTCATTATAGACAGCAGTGCGTGAAGGATTAAAAGTGTGCGTGAAGTAACAATGTATTTTAAATGGGATTTACTTTTTCGCACTGTTTTTGACACACCTTCATATAATCAAATATCCTTAGCATTCGCGTTGTCATGGTGTTGCTATGAGAGCATTAAATTTCAACAAAAGTTATTCTGACAGTTTTGTAGTTTAAATTTTCAAATTTGAATTTGTAATTATTTTTTATTTGTTTATCGTAGATAAAATATTGTATGAAACTGTGCGTGAAGTGCTTTTTGCGCACTTACGCGATATATAGCACTCGCTTCGCTCGTGCTCTAAACATCGCGTGCGTGCGCAAAAAGCATACTTCACGAACTGTTTCATAAATAACTATTTTAATACCTACTGAATGACATTTAATCACATATTTTTTTATATTTTATGCATCCTTCAGTTTATCCTAATTTTCTTTCTTCATTAAGTGTAAATTTCGATATCCCTCTAAAGATGTACATATTTAATTTTCTATAAAAAAAATTAAAATTAAGAAACAGAAAATGATATTATATTTGATTATAGCACACAATTAAATTTATTCTTATAAGTATTTTTTACCGTATTAATATCCGGACAAAATCTTTCTTTCTATTCGATCGTTAACCACCAGTTAACTGGACAAGTAACTAATTACAATTATTATTTTTTTAATAAATCTATGAAATTAAAAGAATTAGAGATTTCTTGAAAATAGGTTTCTGTAACGGCAATAAAACATTTTGTAAACATATTTAATATTCACTCGTTGCTTCTTCGATGAAAGCCATTTGTGATGAGTGCTGAAAAATAAAATACGTGAAACAAATTACTTGCCTCATTATGTGTGTCATTTTTCGAAGCTGCTGCTGTTATTCTGCAAACTGAAATTAATAGTATACGCGAAAATTTTGTGACAAACGATTACTATGAATAATACCTAAGTAAACCCTGGGAAAATACCTAAATAGCTTTTTATCGTTAATATTAATAATTACACTAACATTGCATCCGTTCGTTTTTAATTAAATAAGCATCCATTTTCACACCACGCATGAGGTAGAATTCGCGCATCGTCGTTGAAGTATTTTTTAATCGCGAAATTCGATAATGTAAAACTAAATAATTTTCTTTCGTTTATTCTTTTACTTGCTCGGTTACTGCTTTCAGCAGAATACCAATCAGGTTGTAAGATTACCACGACCTGGGCGAAAAGTGCCACTAGTACAGCTACCCCCCATCCCAAACCACTAGGGCACATTTCAAGTCCCAGTCGTGACAAAATGTTAAATTTTTTGTTGTTGAACGTTTTTTTCTAAAAAAGCTATTCATTTTTAAAGTGGCTAGGGAATAGAACTGATAAGAGGATAGAAATGCAAAAGATGCCAAAAATGTGTGGCAATAAGAACATTTTAGAATCCATTTACTTTAGCTCGATATGGCTACCTTTTGCTTTAACTTTGGCTCCCAAACGTCTAACAAACAAGTTGCATGCTGCATGAATGTCATCTTGTAGTATTTTGGCACATTCACGTACAATCGTTTTTTTGCAGCGCATTCATACTGGCATATTGCTTTCTAAAGCCATTTTGTTGACGAAATGAAGCGTTTTAACCATTCGTGGTTTATTATCGCTTTACGTGAGGGTGCCGAGTCTTGTTAATTTAATACGTCTATGATCTTGTACAAGGCAAGGAGAATAAAAACGTTTGGAGAGCGCCCATCTGCCCTTTCCCTTACTTGAGATGGGAACGTACTTCAGGTGGCCATTCGATGACGTAGGTGCGTCCAGTCAAGTAAAAACGATCATCTTGAGAGGTTTTGAACTGCTCAATAGAAACATTTTTCTCATTAGAAAAATGTAACAACTCTTACTCTGTCCAGCTGAACTTTTTTTGCTGTCCTATAAGATTTTGCGCTTTTTGGTACTTGTATGGCTTAACATAGAGTTGATTTTACAGTCTTCGTCTTGTGCTTCGCTGTGTTATTTTTAGCTCTTTGCCCATTTGATTACCCACTATGACGTGGATTTAGCGCAAGGAGATTCTCCACTCTCGAAACAAGATAACCTTCCTGTTTTTTTTTGTCCACAGCTTTTGGCAATGTTATCAGTAATATTGTTACGATACACGAATATTTTACTCACTCTAAATTTTTTGTTGTTGAACGTTTTTTTCTAAAAAAGCTATTCATTTTTGAATACTCTAAGATATTTTATCTCTTTATGTTTTTCCAGCCAAATGTAATGCAATCGCACATTAGGTACTTTCCATTTTAAATACCTTTTTTTTGTATGTGTTTGAAACCCAAATACTTTTGGTAGCTTTTAAATTTTGAATGTTCTTAGTGGATTTGAGGACAGGCAAAGGAATAATGAAAGCTTTTACTAAATTGCCAACATTTCGACTTTTATTTTTGTCTTTTTCAAGGCTAAAATATGGTACATAGATGCTTATATATCAATAATAATAATAATAAAAAAATTGTTTAAATAAATACATATCAAAAAAATTACATTATAAATTACATAATACCTTTTTAATTAGATATGCTTCTTTTGCCATTGATGTTAAAATATAAATATAAATAAATACGTATATATAATAAATTTTTAATTAATTGTATTCAAATTGAATGATGTTATTTGAAATTTTTAATATTTGACATTTTATATTTGATAGTCCGGTTTATGGTTATAAATTATCTAGTACGGTTATAATTTTCACTGTATTTTTTTAAAATGTATGTATATATGTTACTTAAATTTTCAGTATCTGTTCTTAGATTTATTGTGTTATTTCGCTTATGGATCTTTTATAATAATTTGATTCTTTGTCCAATATTGTAGGATGATCAAAATTAAAATTATGACCAATATCAAAATGATGTTTTGCTAGAGCCGTTTTATCAGTTTTTTCTTTATTTCTTTCTCTACAGTCATATTGGTGTTGATATAAACGATTTTTTAGTAATTGTTTTGTCATACCTATGTAACATTTGTCACAGTCTTTACAATCTATTTTATAAATTAACTCTGAAAGGTTTTCAATTGGTGTGATGTCCTTTAATTTACTGAATATTTTTTCTATTGTATTAATAGGATAAAAAGCAAGTTGTATATTTTCAGTTCCGTTATTATTTTTAATACAATTATTGATTTTTTCAGCTAATCCTTTAATATATGGAAATTTAAAAAATATTTTGTTTTTATTTGTAGTAAGTTTTGTATTATTAATAATTCTATTTTTATGTTCATTTATATATTTATTTATAAGTTTTATTGGATAATTATTTTTTTTGAGAATATTTTTAATTTTATTTTCATTTTCCTGGTGGAATTCTTGACTACTTAAATGATAAGCCCTATGACAAATATTTTTAATTGTACTAATTTTTTGGTGCATTGGATGATTTGAAAAATAATTTAAAAGTCTGCCAGAGTCTGTTGGTTTATTGTACCAGTTAGTTTTTAATTGTCCATTTGGTTCTCTTATAATTAGAACATCTAAAAATGAAATTGTGTTGTTTTTGTCTTGTTCAATTGTGAATTTGAGTTTATGATGGTAATTATTAAAAATTTCTAAAACATTTTCTATTCTATTTTCTGGTACTGCTAATATTGTATCGTCAACATATACTTTTAGAAATTCGACTTTAAAATTTATTGATGTTAAGCATGTTGTGATTAAATCATTCATCACTAAATTAGCTAGCACAGGACTGGCCGGATTTCCCATCGCAGATCCATCTATTTGTTGGTAAAAAGAATTATTAAAAGAAAAATAGCTAGATTCAAACAAAAAAGTTATAATTCTTGAAAACGTATTAAAATCTAAGTTAGTATAAGCTGAAATAAATCTCCATTTGGTTTCTATTATTTTAAGTACCAATAATTTAGGAATGTTTGTAAATAAAGAAACCACATCAAGGGAAATTAGAACATAATTTTGTGGTAATATTATTTTTTTAGAAAATTCTACAAACTCATATGTATATTAAATTGAAAAGTAGTTGTCAATGGTGAAAGAATATTGTTTACAAAAGTTGCTAAATTGTATGATGGAGAATTAATGCAGCTTACTACTGGTCTGAAACAAGTATTGTTTTTGTGTGTTTTACGTAAACCATATAATTTTGGTGTAACTGAATTATATGTTTTTAGTCGTATTGTTTCTGTGTTATTAATAATGTTGTCAATTTTTAATTTATTAATTATATCATTAGAATTTGTTTGAAATTTATTAGTAGGATCTTTATTTAGTTTTTTATATGTGTGTTCATCATTTACCATTTCTGTCATATTGGTCATATAATCTGTTCTTTCCATTATGACTGTACAGTTTCCTTTATCAGAGCCGGAAACAATTAAATTGTTATTGGTTTTTAAAAAATATTTAGTTTGGCGGTAGTCTTTAACAATGTTCTGATGTTGATTGACATTATTATTATTATAGAAATTAGTGATAATATTAGTAGTTCTGGCTCTAAGATTATTTTTATTTTCATCATTAAGACTGAGATTGGAAATACAATATTCAAGATCTTTAATAATTGTAGGTATAGGAGCATCTTGATTATTAACAGGTACCTATGCTGAATTTAGGACCCATACTAAGGGTTCGTTTAACTTCAAAATTAATAAAATAAGGACACTAAACTTTTAACAGTAGCTTTTAAACAAAATAATAACCTGTCGTCAGAACAAGTTTGAGCTATCTCTCACAATCGGTTTGTCAGATACAATTCTTTGAATTTGGTAACAGTTCAATTGCCTAACTCGGTATTTCTATACCTATTAGACTTCGTAATGGTCTTATACTAATAAAAAAGAAAACCAGAATTTCATTAAGGTTGATTATCATTTCATATTTATTGTAATAAAGGTGAAAAGTTTTTATAATCTACATATTTTGTTTTCTAACCATATAATTTTTCTTATTAGTGTTAATGACTTATTATTTGCAATTGAATGTATGAGCAATATTAATTCTTAATTGACTTTTCCTGTTTTGGTATTTATCTACTTTAGTCATTTTAATAATCTTTTGAGTTTTTGAACCATCTGTTTCGATCACAAATCTATTATTTAGTTTAAATAGAAGTAAGAGAAAGTACAGAGAAATTTGATTTACCTGTATAATTATAATTTACCATTTGCTGGTTCTCAAATATAAAAGATAAGTATTACTTTATTGATGTAAATATCTAAGTGAAGGTGAGAGCAGTTCAATTTTCCATCGCAATAATTTACTATGTGGTCTGTCTTTAAAGAAATCTAGCTAGCATTTTTACAAAATTAAAATTGGGTTTATATAAGCCACTTTTCCTTTATGGAGAAACTTTCATAGATTCGATTTGTGTACAAATCATCATAAAACGGTATCTTCTGATTTCAATAAATCAAAAAATATATTGTTTAAGGCATATTGAGATTTATTTATGCTGATTTTACTAAAAGTATGCCTAATACCTACACGTAATGTTCAAATTAATAATTTAAGTGAAGAACTAGATTTGGAAAGGCTTGAGTTAGAATATAATTCACTAGAGGGGTCTAACTCAGTTGTAGATTGTAATTTTTTAGGTGCAATTCATCTTAATCACATAGATTGTAAGGAGTGGGTAGTTACTGTATTTGTTAACGGAATCAATGAGAAAATAGAATTTCTGGTTGATTCTGGTGCTGATATTACGTGTTTGCCAAAAAACGTGCTTAATGATAAGATCTTGAAAACCTTGCAAGTTTCTAATAAAATAGTCACAGGTCCAGCAGATACAAAACTGAATGTATTGGGAGTTTTATCTTCAAAATTGAGTTTTCAAAATAGGAACTTCGATACAGATATTTATATTATAGAAAATTTAACAAAACCCATATTAGGTAGGGAAGCTATAATGAAATTTAATATTCTTTCCCATGTTGTTAATATTCTTCCGGTTCAAATGTCAGCAGAGAGCATTAACGATAAAGTTATAAAAAAATTTCCAAAATTATTTGAAAATACCGGCACCTTTAAAACAGAGATGAGTATCAAACTCGTGGAAGGAGCTTTACCTTACGTCCAATCTGTCCCACGTACAGTACCAATCCCTTTATTAAAACCCCTCAAAGAGGAGCTTGATAGGCTACTACGGCTAAATATAATTGAGCCGATAAATATACCAACTGATTGGGTAAGCCCAATTGTGGTAGTACAGAAAAATTCCAAAGTAAGAGTAGGCGTCGATTATACTAAATTAAATAATGCTGTAAAACGTTCCCATTATCCAATAGGAAAGGTTGAGACAATCTTAGCACAAATAAAAGGATCTAATTATTTCACTTAATTAGATACAAATTCTGGATTTTACCAAATCAGACTCAATAAAGAGTCTCAACTTCTTACCACTTTTATAACTCCCTTCGGTAGGTACTTCTTTAAAAGAGTCCCTTTCGGAATCAACTGTGCACCTGAATATTTTTCTAGTCTATTAAACAAAATTCTTTCTAATATCAAAGGGGTAATTAGTCACATAGATGACATACTTATCCACGCTCCAACTCTAGAGGAGCACAATTATATTCTAGAAGAAGTGTTAAAACGTATCCAAGCTGAAGGATTAACATTGAATAAAGATAAATGTATTTTCGCCACTCAATCCCTAACGTACTTAGGGCACAAAATTTCCAATGAAGGGGTCGCAATCGACCCTGAACGAATAAAGGCTCTAAACAATTTCCCAAAACCTACGAATAAAAGAGAGGTTCTACAATTTTTGGGGATGGTGAACTTTTCTAGCAGATTTGTTCCTAACCGTTCTCAAATTCTTGAGCCTTTAACATCCTTGCTAAAGAAACATGTGACTTTTATTTGGGATCACCCTCAACAAGAATCATTTGACAAAATTAAAGCTCTATTACAAAAAAGCCCTATTTTAGCGTATTTTGACCCAACCAAAACCATTTCTATTTCGGCAGATGCTTCTTCTTATGGTCTAGGTGCTTGCCTAATTCAAACCTCTGATGGAAAGAACGAGGTAGTTGCTTATGCGTCAAGGCTGCTATCAGATACGGAACAACGGTATGCTCAAATCGAAAGAGAGGCACTAGCCCTTGCCTGGGCAGCTGACAAATTTTCTGAATATATAACAGGAATACCAATACTGTTCCAAACGGATCACAAGCCTTTAATTCAGATACTTCAAACCAAACCAATAGATGAACTAACACCTCGGTTACAAAGATTCAGAATTCGCCTAATGCGATACAACTATAAAATTTACTATTCCCCGGGTAAAGAATTAGTAATAGCGGACGCATTATCAAGAAATTTTTCGGGTGAAAACAACAAACCTGAAGAAAGTAAATTGTCAAGCGAAGCAGAAGCACACGTAAAGCTTATAGTGCAATCAGTACAAATAAAACCATACTTTTTAGAAATAATAAAGTCAGAACAAGCTAAAGACCCAACTTTAGAGAAGATTAAAGGTTATATCAAAAGTGGATGGCCCAACAGAAAAGCACTGAGCGAAGAAGTCATGCCATATTATCCCTATCGTCATGAGATCTCCTTTTCAGAAGGATTTCTACTGCGCAACACCAGAATCATTATTCCCCCTATATTACAGCTAAAATGTTTAGAATTTATTCACCAAGGCCATTTAGGAGTAACTAAATGCCGAGAAAGGGCCAAGTCTTCCTTATGGTGGATCGGATTATCTACCCAAATAGAAAACCTAGTTAGAAATTGTCCCCAATGCGTAGAGCATCGAACAAATAATAAGGAACCCTTTGTTAAAGACGAATTTCCTGAACGACCCTGGCAGAAAATTGCCTTAGACCTATTTAAACAGGACTCGTGGTATTTAATCGTTACGGACTATTACTCCAGATTTTTCGAAATATTTCAATTAACAAAAATGATGAAAGGAGTAGTCATAGAGAAACTAAAAGAGTTATTCTCTAGATACGGTATTAGCGAAATAGTTCGTTCGGATAACGGTCCTCAGTTCCAGAGTGAGTTCAAAAAATTTGCTCTTGAATATGACTTCCGTCACATAACCAGTAGCCCACATTTTCCCCAATCAAATGGATGTATCGAAGCTGCCGTAAAAATAGCAAAAAACCTTATAAAGAAAAACAAACAAGACATTCAGTTAGCCTTATTGTCATATCGTACTACTCCTCTGGAGTGTGGGCTTTCACCATGCGAATTGTTGTACGGCAGGAAAGTACGCTCTCAATTACCGTTGTTACCGAGCCAATTAAATAAAACAGTAAAAATTGGTAAATCATATCAGGAAAAAGAGGAGATTGCTAAAGATAAATCTGCTACACGGTACAACAAAAGCCATGGTGCTAGAAACTTGTCAGGTTTAAAGGAGGGAGACTTTGTTTGGGTGATAGATTTAAGGGTATATGGGAAAATTATTAAAGTATTAGATGAATATCGATCCTATCTGGTGGAGTCCACCAATTTAGGCGTTTATCGTAGAAATAGGTGGCATCTAATTCCAGCCTCTTATTGTAATGCATCCAAATTCACCCCAACAAGGACAATTCCTATTATGTATGATAGTCCTGAAAATGAGGTTAATTTATCTAACAAAAAAAATATAGAGTTTAAGGGCGTGGAAGAGGTAGCTGGGTCGGAGCCTTCTTTAACAGAGGCCACGAATCCTGCTACCACTATCCCTGATGTTTTCCCAAATAACTTATTGTCTCGACCTAAGAGAAACTTTACTAAACCTGTCTATTTAAAGGACTATGTACTATAAGCTTAAGAAAGGGGGATGTTCCATTGGTAGCTATTTGTTAGTTAAAGAAAAGTCGTTCACTACCAGCTGCCAAGGGAACAGGGAAATAAGAGATTAAAAAGAAGAAGATTTTGGGTTAAATACAAAGCTTAAGATTTATTTCGTACTAATAGAACAATAATATTCACTAATGAGTATTGTATTGTAGTCTAAAATACCGTCACATGGTTGCAGTATATCCTGCACTATGCTTTTGATGTTGTTGGCTACATAAACAGAGTTTTTACGAATAGTCGAGAAAATAAAGCACCAAAACCTCCGAATTTTGTAACGTAAGATGGATCGGAATACGTTTTTTTACATTGGATTCGTTAAATTATTAGGAAATATGTCGCTATATTTTATAATGTAAAAATGGAAATTGCATTTCTGAATTCGAAAAGTATATTCCGAACAGACAATAGAGAGAAAACTTACAGCTCGGTAAGTATTGCTGAAAATGGGTTCAATTTATATTTTTTTGGAGTCGCTGAACACGAATATCACGATTCCGAAAGTCTCCGCGGCACTTGATGTCTAGGGTATTTACCTCTTCTCCTGGGGTTTTATGTAAATTCTGTACGAAATCAGTGCACACTTGGTACTCGGTGTTTTTTTTGAGTCGCTAAATACGAATATAATAATGGCGATGGTGTTCGAAACACCTGGAGTTTAAGACGGACCTCGTCTCCAGGAATTTTATGCAAATTCGATACAAAAAGTGTGTGCACACGGTACTAGGAGGTTTTTGGGGTCGCTTACACGAATATCATATAATGAGTTTGCTAAATCATTCGCATACTTTATGAATCCATGCGCGTGCATAGAAGTATAACTTCTGCCGGCAGTCCCACTGACTGCCACACTAGTTTTTTTTTTATTACAATGATATTAGGGCCGGATTTGGAGATGGAGGCTCTTAATTATTTTCCGAATAAAAAACACTTTTTTTTATAGGTCTATCAAAAATTTATTGCTAACAGAAAACAAAGGATGTAGTAACGTGAAATACAATTTAGTAAAAACTAAATTCCCGCGTTAACGATTTGAACTTTACGACAAAAGTTTTTATCATCGATTTTTTCCTGAAATTTAACTCCCGGAATAAATCACCAAGTACGGTTCACCTTTTTTTTGTAACATCGTCGTTTCCAGAACCTCAAAACCAATTTCAATGTTCGGAAAGGTAAAATTTTAATTTTCAACAATGCGATAATCAAACAATTGGCCTTTTTCATAGTATTTTTTAGTATAAGTTTATCAAGATACAATTTGAATAAACTCATAACCAAGGGTAGATTTTACATCATCTTTTTACACATTTACCAATTCCTCGGCATCAACATACAAATTTGTATAGCATTCAGATTCTTATAGGTAAATGCAATCTTTAGTAAGAAGAATACAAAATTAATTAATCACTAAGAGAAAACCGAACCCTCTCTTGGTGACAGATTTGCGTTTTATGTTATCATGAAGTTATGTCGATTTAACTTCCTACTTTTTTTCTGGTACGTGGTTATACTTATTCGTCAGTATTTCATATTTGTTTAGATGCTTCTTCGTATTTATCAAAATCGTTTTTTTAATCGACGAATGATTTCAACGACTTTAGTTCTTTAAAATATTGTTGGTTACGTTGATTCACCGTTCCAAAAACTGGCAAATAGAGTAACTTTTAGACGAGTTATCCTATTTAGAAGATTTGCAAAAAAAATGCAATTTCAGATAAAAAGGCCTTCGTGGCTGATCTATATACATCACCAGCGAATATAGCTTAATTTTTTTTTAACACATATGGCTGTGCGCTTTTTCTCTGATAATTTTTCAGACAGAATTCGTTATCGTTATGTATATACCTACTTGTATGTATGTATGGTGTTAGGGGTGACAGATACACCTGCGACCTATAAGATCTATTGTGTCCCCCTTTTCTTGCTATATTTCTGATGATTCCTCAGACTTATAGCTGCTCTTCTAGTCCTATCTTCCTTAGAAAGTTTAGGATATTATTGGGTTTTAAATTAGGTAGTTCTTCCCTTTCTATTTTGTGTGACCCTAGGTATTTGACCCTAGAATTACTTAATGCCATGCATTCTGAAAGTATGTGTATTGAGGTTTCATCCTCTACCTCACAGAATCTGCAGTTTGCTTCATCTACTAATCCTAGTTTCTTCATGTGTCCTCTTAATCGACAGTGACCGGTTAGTATTCCTGTTATAATTCGGAGGTTTTTCTTACTCAGGTTAAGACAGCTGTGAGATCTCTTCTGGTTATAGTTTCCCAGGAGCGTCTTCGATTGTCTTAATCCTTCTAGATCATTCCAGTACTTGGATTTTTCGCTATCCATTTTTTCCTTTAGTTTTTCTAAGATTGTACTACTGCTGATCCCACAGGATGGTTCTGGTCCCAGATATGTGGTTTCAGCTTCTTTTTTTGCCAGCTTGTCTGCTGTCTCATTTCCTTCTATTCCTACGTGTCCTGAAACCCATAGGAGGGTAACAGTGTTATTCTGTCCTAGTTCATTTAATTTTCCTAGGCATTCTCAGACCATATTTGAATTGATTGTATCTGAGTTCAGAGCTTTGATGGCTGCTTGACTATCTGACATGATTACAATCTTCTGTCTACGATAGTTCCTTTTAATGTTAAATTCGATACATCTTTCGATGGCACGAATTTCCGCTTGAAAGATGCTTGGGTACGTACCCAAGCTTTCTGAGTATTTGGTTCTAGGTCCAAACACCCCTGCCCCTGTTCCTTTATCTGTCTTGGAGCCGCCCGTGTACCATTTTATGGCGTTTTGGCTTAGCCCCAATATGGTGTTTTCGTCCCATTCAGATTTGCTTCCCAGTTTAGTGGTAAATTTTCTTACAAAGTTAAATTTCTTTGGCAAGTCATCTTGGGGCATTTCCCAATTTTGATCAAGTTGGAGATACCTACTTGTAAAAAACGTATGTAATTTTGAAAGAAATGAAAGAATTAGACTTTTTTGCAAAATAAGAGTTTGCATCTCTTTGTATTTTCTATTCATATTTGCACCGAGTTGCTTAGCAACCAATCAATTCTACAGGCTTTGGTGCAGTAGCCTCGCTTGTTCTTTTACTGTTTCCTTAAGTAAGACCTAAAATAAGAAGTATAAGCATAAATTTGTAAATATGAAACAAAATTATGTTTAATAAACTGTAAAGTTACCGCAGAAGTTTAATAACGTGAATTTAAAATTTATGGTTGTTAAGAATTGACAAAATAAAAATTGAGGAACATTTTTATTATGTACTTTTATCGAAAAAATATACTGTCTTTTACCCTACATTTAATAATGGTTTATAGGCTATTGTTTTATTGATATATTTTATAAAATATAAATAACCTTCATTTTCTACAAAACGACAGCAATTTAACAATCAGATTAGAAAATAGATAGTAAATGTATCATTGTATTTGTAGTACTTACATTATAATAATTTTCAATTGAAATTCGCCTAAAGAGGTAATACTAAATAATAGAGAAATAGCAATCACTAACCACATTACCATCTCTTTTTATAACAACTGTAAATAAGAATGTTATTGTTGGCTTAAGTGAGAGCAAGAGAAAGTAGAGAAATTCCTAGTTTTTCTAAAAATATTTTTAATGTTCCTTTTAAAGTTTATTATATATAACTAAGATGTACCTACAATCTCACTCTACTTACCCTAATGATGTCAGTGACTACTGGCGAAATATAGGAATTTTAATTATTCTAAAATTTTCGAAGTCAAATATAATTTAATCTATTTATTATTCTAATTTTTTGTGATTTCCCGTATTTTCTAGCATCTGTCAAACTTATTATTATTATCTGCTGTTACGTAAAACAGATCAGAAGGTAAATAGGTATGATCCTATTTATAAAACCATATATTAAACGTAGGTAATAATAATAATAATTTGTGTTAACCACCGTTATTTAAGTGAGTAAGTAACAATAAATATAATTAAAAATCCTGCATTAAAGGAATTAACTGATTTGACAAGCTTTGTTGACTTAATTTAATTATTTATAATCATTAAGTATAACAGCTGCAAACTCATATTTTATTTGTATAATAGGTACCTACTTCCTCTACCAGAAACAAATTGAATTTAGCCATTGCTGGAGAAGAGTACTGTATGTGCAATTGTGTACAGAAATCTAACAATGTTGTTATTTATTACGTTTATATGAATCCCTCTTGGTATTTAAAAAGGTATGGTTGCATATGTCCCAAGTAGACATCTACCGGATTTTTATGAAAGGATTGTGAAATATTTAAATTGTGTTTAGCGTTAACTGGCGTATCTTATTTTTTTGGTTCGTGGATATAAAAGCTCTGACCGACACATACTAAAATAAGAAATAATTATTATAAGTCAAGAAGTTCATTTAATTTAGTCATGTGTCTAATACCCTAATACTGATAGGCTTAAATTTTAACTCAACAAAGAAATCTGCGAAAAATAGTGCATAATAAAATTTTTACCTGCATTAGAGATCTAGAAGAACGTCACTTTAGAGCGATATTAAAAAGCATTAATATTGTGTCCTTCCCAGTTCTGTAGTAAGGTGTTAAGCCTGAGCATGGAAACAATAAGGGTGTTAACAGTATTTATTGGTACTTTGTTCCACTCTTCTTGGACCGCGAGTACTAGTTCCTGGTGAATGCTAGGAAGATTAATTCTATTTAAAAAATTGTTTGTCCAACGAAATCCAACATGTGTCCAGTGGCATTCATGTCTGGTGAGTTTGCTGACCACATTAATTAAATATCCTCAATCTCCACCGCATTCCTACGCTTCTTGTGCAATGGGGCCTAACATTTTCATCCATGAAATTTTTATCGTAATTTTTTGAGTTATATACAAGTTAAGCAAAAAATAACTAATTTTTAGATTTTTTTTCTAAAAGTTAAAATTTGTGTTTTATCAAACTTAGGAAAAGCCTATAATGAATTTTGTATTTACCAATTTCAAAAATTCTGTCTAATATTAAATTACAGCAAAAATCTATACTAAAGAAATCGATTCTAAAAAGTATTATTTTAAATTAAAAACAACCCATCTAAAGTTTTATAACTCTTTGAGAAGTGTTGCAAGATAAAACTGATCTAGAAAATCGATATAAACCGTTTATTAAAGTTTATGTGCTTTTTTTCCGGTAAGATTTAATGGAATAAAAACTGGTAAAATTGTTAAATAGTATTGAAAATATAGATACTTAAATATTTTTTATTTTTAGAATACATTTTTTAACATAGTTTCAATATTTCTTAAATTACTAAGCCATATTTTAAAATTTAGGGTTTGTAGGTTACTTCTGAATCTATTAACGAATGTTCTCTTTTTTAAGTTCGCTAAAATTTGCAACTTCTAGGTGGTTTTGACCATGCAAACATCGGTGTGCGCCGTATCAATCTGTGAAATGCCAGTAATTAGTTTAAATATTATTAATGTGTACTATAAACTAACAATTCCTATATAAAACTTATTTTTGTTAAGATCAGAAAAAACAAATTATAGCAGAAAATTCGAGGAGACATGGGAGATAAAATCAGACCGCATGGTTCCCAAATAGCTGCCTAAAAAACACTCAAGGTAGTTATACATCAATGTGAGGAATGACAAAATGCACTCAACCCAAGCTTTAAGGTTACATCTGATACTAAAAATTAATCATGACATAAGCGCAAAAAAAATTTGATGCTTAACTTGGTCGCGTTTTTCTGAAAAGGGAATTTTCCTTGGTTAAAATAACTCGTCTGGTTCGATTATTTTCTCTTCAAGCCCGTTCATAAAAAGATAAATGAGTAGCGAATCTATTAAAAAACAACATATAAGAGAAAAAATCATAAGACCTATAATTTTAATAAATTTATATCATAAGTAATAGCCTTAGGGTACCAGGAACCTTTTATAATAGAACCTATACTCCTATCCCAACCTCCGAATTGGTCAAAAATTCTATTCTATACAACGCAAAAAAATTGCATAATCATCTGCCATCTGCGATTAAGTCCATATCAGCCCCTATTCTATTTCTAAAGACACTAAAATCATATTTGCTGGAAAGACCATTTTATACAGTAAGCTATTTTTTTAATAATACGAGCATTTCGCACACTGGTTAATGTTATTCATCTGTTTAATGTGTGATTTTTTGATTTTTTGTTTACAGTTTGTAATTTTGTTTAGGAAACAATATTTAAGTTTATAAATTGGTTGGTGAAACAATTTTTGTTTGTTATGGATTGTTTTGTCAACTAATGATGTTTTTTCTAAATATTTATATTTTTATGTTTATGTGTACCTATATGTATTATGTATATATGGTAGAACTAGTTCCTAGTTCTATCTTATATTTATCTGTTGTTGGCTTTGTCTACACAAATTTTTGTAAATTTTTTGACAATAAAGCTTATTTGATTGATTGATTGATTGATCTATTGTTTTATAACAGGGCATAAGGTAAGAAATCACAGGAGAAAATTCAATTTTCGAAAAAATATAACTAGGGTACAAAAAAAACATATGGAAGACAATCTAGAAGACTGAAGAGCAGCAATTTACAGCTGTGACGGATGTAAAACGGATCAACATATACACAGCCAGTTAGGCAGTTATTAGAGCTTTAAAGGCTCCTAAAGCGGTTTCTAGACCAGTACACGAATATCGAGTAGATCTCGATGACATGGCGGAACATAACTGTGATAATCATGGAGAAATACAAGGCAACGAGCAGGTTGATAAACATACAGAAAAGGATCAGCGACCCTCTGGGTACCAAAAAATATCAGAGCCGAATGAAAGCCTGTTTCCCATGGGGCTGGGCTGCTTAAAGGGAATTTTAAATACAGATTATGCAGCAGTGTGATTCTGGGATTATATGGGAAGATTTTAAGAATTATTTCATTTAAATACAGATATACTTCATTTAAGGATTGAATTACATTTTTATTACAGATGGGAAATAAATAAAAACCATTTAAAAATATACAAAACTTTATTTATACAATAGATACATTACACTCACCTTTTATGTACAATATAAAATATTTAATAACAATATTTTCCTTCAAATAACCAAAAATCGACAGACGAAGTGAAATAATTATTACTTATTTAACTTTGCCTGCCAATAATTCAAACAATAAATATGTTTTTTTCTAATTAAGACTACATAGATGATATTTTCATTGGATCTAGCATTACCTATGTATTCTATAAATAAATTATTAATAAATCTAATCAATAAATATTTTTTTACACTGGGCTAATAGATTGTCTATTTTTATCACTTTTGTTCACATACCTTTAATCTTCATAGTAAAATACCTTCTTAATTTTTTTTTTTTTGATACTAAATGATCGATATATTTATAGATTTCTTAAACCGGAATAATGCAATGGTATGAGACTTAATAAAAACACTTATTTTCAATAAATTAAACTAACAAATAAACATTTTAAAAATGAAATTCTTGTTTGTATAAAATCAACCATAAATACTTTTTTGTTTCCTTTATTATTATAGTACGAAAATATTGAATGACAAAAGCAGTGTTGAGTGGATTGGCTACACGGAGCAATTTTTTTGAATAAAATACTAACGACTTGACATTTCAGTCTAGATACTACGAGGAATCTGCAACCGGAAAAAGAAGTATGTATCGATATCTAAGCAGAAACAGTAGATAAGTAGGTATCTACGGATTCCTTACTCTTTGAATCAAGATCAAAATCGAACATAATTGAAATTCTTCTGTAAATTTACATGAATAATGGTTATATTTTTCACCAGCAGCTGAAATCGATTTAGGTCTTTATGCAGACTTTTCTTTAGCTTGCAGACATCACAATTTGATATGTTCTTATACAAGTGAAAAATGAGAAAGGTTGTAAATAGAATTAAACCACTAGAGACGAAAGTCGATCATCCCTTCCCCGAAGGGATAACCGACTATCATCCCGAGTAATCAGTACTATTATTCTTCCTATCCGATTAAATGCACGGCGCAAACAGAGGAAAACCCAATATTTATTTTTTTCTGTCCATGTATGCATATGTAGTAAAAACATTAATTTATGGTGGAAGTATATAGAAAATGAAGTCAAATTTTCCATCCGGACAGAAAGAAAAATTATTCATTACACATGAACATCTGATATTATAAATCTAGTTCAAGTTAAAACAGCTTTCTTGT
Source organism: Altica lythri (assembly GCA_964028335.1). Classification (NCBI taxonomy): domain Eukaryota; kingdom Metazoa; phylum Arthropoda; class Insecta; order Coleoptera; family Chrysomelidae; genus Altica; species Altica lythri. The sequence goes on along the minus strand of OZ034800.1, from coordinate 88,982,686 downwards.
ATTTATATGCGAGATTGAAATCACTATAAGCTATAATTAGAAACTTAAAGTTTAAGTATTGAATAGTAAACTGAATCCCTGAAAGTTGAAATTAAATTAAGAGGATTAAGCTTCTCCAAGGGTTCATTGGACTAACACAACAATATAAACAGCAGTTACAACAGACAAATACAATAACCATTATCTATTTGAGTATCCCAGCCCTTTCAAAGCTTATTACCCAAAAGCTAAGAAAAACATTAAATGCGTCGATTTCGTGTGCGAGGGGGCACAAAGTCGAAGTAATATGACATCTGTGTATTCACACTCTACAGGGGTGAACTTTTCCTCGTAATTTGAAATAGGAAAGTGGAAACTGGAATAATTTGAAAATATAATGTCAATATAATAATTCTAATAAACTTTACTTTCTTTGAGTGAACCTGAAAAGTGTCTTTATCGCAAACATAATTGTCATGGATTTTCTCTAACATTTATACATAATTAACGGGACAGATATTTAAAATAAATAGCCCATCTTTAAAATAAAATAGTTTTATGTAAACAAGCATCAGATTGTTCATAACTTGACCCACTATTTCTATTTAATATAGGTTATCAATACCTTCATTGCTTCTAGAAATTGAATATTATAGATGTCATTATATTTTACAAACTCTTAAAGCAGAGCTATTAATGTTAGATTTAGAATGAAGTGTAGCGACAGAAAAATCGCTACAAAAATTATTAACAGAAGTAAGCCAGAGCACCCATTGAATTTCTCATTTGCTGTTCCCATTTTCTAGTCGACTTGAGATCATTAAAATGTTTTCATTAGAATTCACCGAGTTCCATATGCTTTTAAAAAGTATAGGTACTCCTCAAGCAAAAAAAAAGAACTTTTTTGAATGGACACATACATACATAGGTACCCCTCAAAAAAAAAAGGATGAACACATACTGATTCTGGTTCCCTAATATGAAGAAGATGTCGTTACACTGTTCTTGATGTAATTGTGAATCTAAGAACCACTTCTAACGCTTTTATCAATCCTTATATTATTTTTACTTTGGAAACATTAATAAGTTGAACAATGTTTTGTTATTTAGAATAACTGTAACATGTTACATAAGTACTTGTATTAACTTGAATATTAAATATTATTAAAACACAATTTAATTGTCATCGTGTAATAAAGAACACTGTTTAAATATTTTGTTCTTGGGTTACAATACACCTAAGACAAAATGGGAAAGCTTGATTGTTTATTCTACCAAACTGAGCAAAATTGTCAGCTTTCCACATAAAATAAAACTCCAAAAGGACTAGGTTATTAACCGGCTACGGTTCTTTAAAAGCAATGAAATATAATATTTAACAGCCTTTTTTTTGAAAAATAAATATGATTTAAAACTTAGATAAATATTGATCGCACATTCGTTCATAACACGAGATAATAAATAGATTTAAAACTGTAATATTTGATTAATCCAATCCTTAAATTCACTTATCCTGGTATAAACTCCTGGCTGGTTGGGTTCTGCACAACCAATTCCCCAAGAAATAACACCTGCCAGTAGGAAGCGCTTATCCTGTCGCTGGATAACCATTGGACCCCCTGAGTCTCCCTCGCAGGAATCAAACCCACCACGACGCCATCCTGCGCAGATGAAAATGTGAGGAATATGCTCGATGTAACCAGCTGCACGGTACATTGATTCGCACACGGTGTTGTTGATTACTGGCACAGAAACTTCTTGCAGGATGCTCGGTAATGGACCATCTGTATAAGAGACACAAATAAATAATGTTTACCTTAGCCAGTAAAACAAAAATAATAAACATAGATTAATATTCTGTTTGAGATTAGTTGGTAGTTAAAATTAAACTTTCATGTGGCATTAAAATATTAACATAAGACCGTAGATATGGAATCATTTTATTATCACCCTAGTCTACTTGGCAAGCCTATTAGAAATATAGTTTAGAAGGGAACAAAAGAAAGATACCAGTGGTTCCTGAAACTTGACTCTGGTGAAATATACCTCTAATAAAATCACCACAGATCACGTTTTTTTGGTTAATTAAATTTTCTTTAATAAAAAGATTTTCCTAGACAGGGATTTGAAATCTTTTGAGATGTGCTTTTAATAATTCAAAAAGCTTTCCTTTTATTTTAAAACTTGTTTCCTTTCATTGATTTTTCTTTTAATAACTTTTTAGTTTTAAGTGCAGACTAATAAATTCTATCCCTTTTTCTTCTATTTTGACAGTAGTTCAGATGCTGAGTGTTTTATATTTTATCAGAACGGCTTTAATGTTTTAAAAATGAAGTTTGCGTTGAAGTGTTTTTCATGTAACTTTTTGTTTCACTAAACGTGATTTAGTTGTAAACTAACTTTTAATTTAATATTGCTTATGTCAGTTCAGACTTTTATTCGCTTCTTCATTTTAATTTCATTTCATTGTAATTGAAGCATACAAAGGAGAACTTTATTAAAAAAATTAATGACACAAAAATTATAACTGACAAACAAGTTTTAAAATCCAGAGTGAATAAAAATGCAAGAGAAAAATATTTAATAATTTTCTTGGGGTGAACGACCTAGAATTGGCAGCGTTGCAGAAAATTAAATAAGAGTTGATAGAAAACTAATTATTTTGAAATATCTCTCATGGGGTTTTTTAAATTTAAAAATAACTCAAACAAGAATTAAGGAGAAATTGAAATCCGACAGGATTCGATTGTGGTTGAAATGGTTAGAGGCATTATTGACTATAGGTTGCAGGTTTGATTACTGTCGGATGCGACTTTTTTCAATTTCTCCATTTTCTTTTCTGTGTTATTTCTAAATATCAAATAGATGATAATGTTAGAAATGAGTGATGCATATGAGATAAAATACAGCGAAATAAATTACATTACATGAAAGTTGAGAAGCTAAAGAATTAAGCAAAAATTAACAGTGAATACAATAAGCAATAAAACTAAAATAATTATCTCCCAAAAACATATTGACAGAATATAGAATAATCTAGCAGAAACATAGCAACAAAGGATTACAACCAGCATCTTGAAAATATCAATTCAAAAGAAGAAAAAAAAACAGAAGTTGAAGGTTAAAAAGATAGAGTTTCCCATAATTATCAACATACCTTCATAAAGTCTTCCCCAACCGGTTACATACGCAGTTCTGCCAACAAAATTTTCGTCGGTTTGTGGAACACAAACAGGTAGTATGTTAGGCTGAAAATTAACTGGTTCATAGAACCTAAGAAGTGCTAAATCGTATTCAAATGTACGTGGATCAAATTGCGGATGTGAAGCTACAATTTGAACTCTTCTTTCTTGGTGTAAATACGGTTCAGATTCGGTTGAAAGATCATGTTCTCCTAGACGCAGAAGTAGATCACTTGGTGGAACACTAAAATAAATTAATGAAAAATATTAAATCTAAAATCTATGATAACAGATATTCATTATTTTTTTAAATAACTGAGAATATTTATATATACTATTAATTAACAGATATTAATTTCTTGGTTGTAATAGTAATGTATTTCAAATAATCGTATTATCGATCACTCGATTTGTTCTGTTTGTTGCAATTTCGGTTGATATGCAATACTTTGCACATTTTGCTAGTTGGGTCACGAAAATTAGGTCACTAGGTGGGCTGTCTGAATCAATATACCTAGATGTTCTAAGGTTACTCATGATATATCAGGATGGTATGTGTTATCTACGATAACAATAGGTTTTAAAGCAGCTTATATTGTTAAATATACCTTACTGTGTTGTGTTCACGCGGTTTATGTACTTAATCTATAGAATGTGAAATTCAACACGGAGAGGAAATAATCCCTTTTATACGTTAACAGGTTTGGGTTATTCGTATTACCAAATCCATTTTCAACAAATATATTGATTTAGTAGAGATGTTTATAGCGAATTTACACACTAGAATAATTAATACCAAAGGCGACTGTGTTTAATTATCCATCTATAACTTTGGATATGTGTATTCCTAAATACTCATTAAAATTGTGTTGTTGATACCTCTGATATAAAATATACTTCAGCAGCCGTAACCTGATTAATAATTTATCCGAATATTCGTTGATCCGATTAAAAGTTGAGGCAATGACGCACTAAACAACCCTTATTGCAAAAAATGGCCTTTTATCCTACAGAAATCATATAAAAATAAGAATTGCATTTTTACATATAGCAATGAAGTAATAAAATATGAAACATTTATAAGTCGAAAAAAAAAATGACGGAAATGGGAGTTCTTGGAGTCGATGGTAACGATGTAATCCGAGGTATCTAGTGCCAAGAGTGGACATCGTGCCTTGAAGTTTTATGGAGAATTGGAACAGAATCAGTCAGAAATCGTCACACGAAGGTTTTGGTGTCGCTGAACACCCATCCAAGGATTGTCTTTTTAGTTTTGAATATAGCCACAAAGACAAAACCAGTATAATCTTTGTATTGCTTTTTCACATATGTCCCATCAAGATCGATACATTTTTGCATACGTTCAAACAGTTATTCCAGTTAACACCTGCAAAATCGCAAAATCCAGTTCTTTATGTAGGATTTTTTCTATCCAGGTCTTTAAAATGCCCAAAAGATACCTCTACCTCCCGGTTTGTTACACGGCGGTCATTCTTAATTAGCTGACGAACCGCATTTATGTTTTGGTGTGTGACTGCTGTTTTGGTTGAACTTAGTTGACTGATGTGGTGCTTCATTCCCAAACACAGAAACCATAATAATAATCCTATCCGAAAGTTGTAAAACATTATTGCTCGAAAATGTTCTCGGCTAAGATCCATTTTTTGACCGACCTGCTAATTTCAAAAATTCACTGTACGTACACGATTGTATCAAAATGAAACTCTGGATTTATGTTAATAAAAAAATGAGATTAGATTTGTGTCTGAACGTTCTATTGGTGGCGCCATCTAAGCGACTATATGCAAAACTAAAAAGACAACCCTCGTATCATATCGACTATGGTTCCTGAAGTATCTGGTACCCAGAGGAGACCTTCTCTCCTGGAGTTTTACGAAAAATCGATACAAAAACAGTCGAAACTTGATACTAAAATAAAATCTAGGAATAATAAATTTTTTTAAAAAATAAAATTTCTTAATTTTGTGTTTGTTTAGCAATTTTTGGGGATATATAAATTGAGCAAAAATAATTAATTTGACGCGAAGTAGTAGAAAATTTTGTTTGGATAAGTTTGTAATAAATATATTAACTTACTTATCGACACAATGAGCTGCAGTAATAGCCCAGTTTTCGTTAAGTAAAGCTGCTCCGCACTTGTGAAGATACGTAGAAGTTCTCCATTGTCGTAAAGAGATTTGCCAAGGCCATTTTCCAAAAGAAGACTTTTCTCCCCCAACAATTCTAGCTTCAGGATACATTCTTCTTCCACATACTGTAACAAGAAACGTTAGATTAAAAACGAAATAAAAACGTCTTTAGTTATTTTGCTTGTGTAATATTCAGATCATGGAATAAGACCTTTTTAATACAGAACTCGCAAATTCAAAAGTTGTGGGACGCAAATAACAGAACTTTAATCTTAATTGAAATCGTAATTCGATATTTAGTCTTATGTACCTACATATATAAATCTATATTTCGTGCTAAGCATTGCTCAAATAGAGACCTTACGCATAGATGATAAGGATAGATTATCAAGTTATTATTGGAATAACATTAATTCAGTTTGGGAATAGGGTTAAAAATCTTGTTTATAACAAGCTACTGTTGAATATTTCATAGAATTTTCCATTGACTTTTGCATTGGATACAGGAAAATTACTTTTGAGAAAACTATAAAAAGCATCAAAGAAATATAGAGACTCAGAAAAGATAGAAAATATGACGTCTCTGAGGTAATAAAAGAACAGAATTGTGTTTATATTAATATACTAGCAGCCCGCCCCGGCTTTGCACGGGGATTAAAGAAAAATAACAAAAGCCATTAATTTTATTGGGTCAACACTTCCCTGTAAACAATATTACATGTTATTTTATTTTCTGGCAGCAAAATAAATTGATTTTCAGGTGCTCCGACCCGCCTTAGGCGGTTGGCCCTGAGGAAAACCGATCCCTACTAATTGGAAGGTTTGACCTTGAGACTTATTATTAGTAAAAGCGAAAAATGTTTTGATAGGAAATTAAAGCAGTTTAAAAGGATTTGGTAGATCAGTTGGGATCATCGGTATCCTCAGTGTATGAGCTAGTTGATCAGCTGGTGGTTCAGTTATAATGGTTGCTACAACTTAATTGTCCTTTAATTCCTTTATAAGTAACCTCGTCCCATTGCACAGGCTAAATTTGTGATATCTGTCGTGATTATAAAATTAGTTATTTTGATAAGGATTAATACCAAGATAAAAACTTTTAAAAAAATTAAAAAAATAGTTATTGTGACGTAATTATAACAGTTAGACATATGCTGTCGCGGCATTTTTTGTAGATATAGTCCATTTCACCGTTTTTGGCCGATGACAGAAATCATACTCGAAGTAAATTTAGATTTACATCTCTCTCAGATACAGGCAAGATAGAAATTTAAATGAGGACGTTTGTTTTTTAATACAACCCTTACGTAACTGCATCTTGTTTCACCGGTAGATAAAAAGTATTCAATACGGAAGTCTTGACTTAATTCACATTCCTAGTAACCGTCATATACGGCTCGTTGTTGAAGGATTGAATTTAATAATTATTAATGTCATATTTTTGTAGATGTCAAACCACACTGATAGTTTCAGAAACTTACGACCTAATTTAGAAAAAAAAAACTCTCCGCCATTGGTAACTTGGATGACAGTTTAATCTTATTTTAGTGGTTTCTAATATCAAATCGGCCAAAAACGATGAAATGGACTATATTTATATATTCCTCAAAATCGTAGTACATTATTTTATTCTATAATCAATAGTATTCTCAGCGCACGCCATGTAATGATTTTAAGGTCATTTTTGGTTACATTAATGGCATTTTAGAAAGGATCCCAATTTTTTTTAAATGAAACATAGCCTACGTCACTCGGGAATAGTGTAGTTTTCCTACGGTTAAAGAATTTTTGAAATCGGTCCAGTAGTTTCGGAGCCTATTCATTTCAAACAAACAAACAAAAAATCAAACCTTTCCTTTTTATAATATTAGTATAGATGAATATATACATTAAAATATAGATTTCATTTATTTTTTAATATACGAACAATTCAATAACCTGTATGTATAGTTTTAGTACTTACCATCAGTAAAATCACTCATATTAACTGGTCTATCTATAGTTTCCATTGTCTGCATTGAACTAAGTGTTACACTTTCTTCTGATGTATTTCCACTACTAGAAGGAACCTCATTTTTGTCAGATGTAGAACTTATGGAACTAGAAGATGATATTACATTCATTGTTGAAGTGTCTATTGTTGGCTTATTCGCCAAAGGAGTTTCGGTTGCTGATGATAAAACGGATGAGTTAGTAGTTGTGCTTGTATCTACAGAACTAACAGTCACTGAAGAAGACTCCTGAGCTGAAGAATTATTAGATACGTTGTTCAGATTTGTTCCCACACTAGTTAGGAGGACCCAACCATCAGGTGATGTTATTGGCACCCAATCTAAATAAAGAAAATTATTGATATTAATTGATATATATCTATACATTTAACAAAACTGTAACTGATTGCTGTCTGTACATTTTTTGTATTTTTTGAATATTTACCAGTTTACAGTTTAAAAATATTTTACGACTCTTAATATTTTTCATGATTTTTATTTTTTATTTTTTAAACGTTTTTGCCAAATTTCACACAATTAAGTAGGCATTACAATAAGGCGTTTTGAACTCGTTTTTTAATGTCTAGTACGATTATTAGAACGTCTAATAAGTAACATAGATCCAACAATTAGTAACTATCTAGATATGAACATTTTTGTTTTAAACGTAGGTATCGTTATGATTGTAAAGAAAACATTTTCAATTTACTTGGGACAACCATTTCAAACATTATAAATACATCATTAATACGTTTTCCGTTAGTTCCATCCGCCTGGCGCTACATAACCAGTCTGCAAATTAATCAGATTAATTATAATTTGTGGACGCTTATATGCAGTTGATAACTTATAAATTTTAATTAATAAAGTAGAAATACATGGTTATGAAATAAAGAAGAAGCCGAAGTTATAACAGTTGTCTGCTAAGCAACTCAAATATCATGGACCGTTATGTCAATAAAGATTATAACGATGAAAATTTGTATGCCAAATTGCCAAGCATACGGAATTATAAATTTAAAGTGAAAAAAAAAACAGTATGAATTTATAGGACCAAAAGAGTAGATAAAAAATATATACTTATTAAAAATAACCAAAAAAAAATGTCTCAAACATGAAAACTAGCAATGAAAAGATCTGCTACTCACCTTCAGTTGTTACATTGTAAATCCCAGGAGTTGGAGAAGATGTAGTTACATTTTTATTATCAACAACTGCCCAAGTTATTAAACCAGGTTTAATTGTTGTTGCTGTATTACTGTCTTCGATTTCATTTGTTGCTACGTTTCCATTGGCAGTTTCTATAGTTTGAGTGCTGACATTATAAGGAGTTGGTGTGGTTATTGGTGGTTTATTACTGGTACGTTTCGTTGTAGTAGGAGTTGGATTAGTAACTCTTTCACTACTAGAAGAAACTACAGGTTTACTGGTAGATTCATTCAAAGTTGTTGTTGTTACTTTTTCAGTTGTACTAATTTTTACGGTGGGTGTACTAATCTTTACTTTTGCTGTCGTTGTTACTCTTTTCGTTGGTTTTGATGAGGAACTTGTTTTTTTAGTCGGTTTTGTCGTTGATGGCGATTTAGTTGGACTTGAATCTAAGGGTCTTGATGTTGTAGAAATTTTTGTTGGCCCTTTACTTGGTTTGGAAGTAATTTTTGTTGGTGGTACTTTTGTTGGTTTTGGTGTTTTTTCTGGAACAACTAAAAAGAAGTATTTATTAATAGTTGAAGTTTACTATAACTTGCAAATAAATGATATACCTGCAGGTTTAGTAGGTTTGGTTGTACTAGCTGTTGTAAATTTTTCTGTAGTAACTTTAACTAAACTAATTGACTCTGTAGGTTTTGAATTAGTAGTGTTTGATAAAAGTGTTGAATTGGATAGTACGGGTTCTTTGGTTATAGGTCTTTTTGATGACAATGTTAAATGAGGCTGTTTTGTAACAGGCTCCTTAGTAATTTCTACAGTTTCATTTGTTACCAAATCTGTGGATGCTTTGGTACTCATTTCTTCTAAGGTATGACTTGCTACCATTTGGAATGTTTGTAACTTTTGTGGAAATGTGGAACTAGGTGTTGTGTACACTGTTGTGATTTTATCACTGACAGTACTACTAGCATTCAACTTAATTATTGGAGTAATTGTAGAAGTACTAGTGATATTTTTGACAGTAGTTATTTTCGCTGTAGTACTACTGCTGCTGTTACTTGAAATACTTTTTAAAGTTGTTTCATTTTTAGGCGCTGAGGTAGTAATCCTAGTTGTCTTCATAGTCGTACTTGATATTCTAAAAGGAGGTTCTCTATGGGGTATAATGTCTGTATCTATATTGTTATCTATTATATCACGTACTGGCTCTATATGACAACAAGAGCCAAAGTAAAAACCATCTATGCAGGTACCCAAGTGAGTACCATTAGCTTTTAAACAATCTATGGCAAACATACAAAAACCACTTTGGTTACTGTTTCTCCTAGATATACACGGCAAGTTTCTTATGTTCCTGCCCGTTGTGGCACCTGAAACAAACAATGGATTACTAAAATTTATATTCAATTAGTATTTTAAAATACTAAAAGTATTGAGATTTTCACAATATTTATTTAATGTATAACGCGTTTCACTATGTTATAGCTTCATCAGATACATAATTAAAATCGAACTTACAAAGTTATGATATAAATAAAATGAAATGTGACATAATGACACAATGATGGTCGAAAATCATGTGGTATAAATAAACTGAAATAAAACAAATGTACTACAAATTGCAATAAGGACAAAGTTAATAATAATAAATTTTTACGATAGTAGTAATATATACAGGATTAGTACATAGACTTTTATGTAAATAAATTTAATAACGGTGAATTATTTAATTCTGTTTGATCATTCAATAATGTATCAGAGTGTTTACATTTATTAATTTCTAGACTTTCTAATAAATTTAATTTAAAACCTTTATTTTCTTGGTGTAAAATATCAAAATTATTATTAAAGTTATGGTTTTCAGAAATTACACCAAGAAAATAAAGGTTTTAAATTAAATTTATTAGAAAGTCTAGAAATTAATAAATGTAAACACTCTGATACATTATTGAATGATCAAACAGAATTAAATAATTCACCGTTATTAAATTTATTTACATAAAAGTCTATGTACTAATCCTGTATATATTACTACTATCGTAAAAATTTATTATTATTAACTTTGTCCTTATTGCAATTTGTAGTACATTTGTTTTATTTCAGTTTATTTATACCACATGATTTTCGACCATCATTGTGTCATTATGTCACATTTCATTTTATTTATATCATAACTTTGTAAGTTCGATTTTAATTATGTATCTGATGAAGCTATAACATAGTGAAACGCGTTATACATTATATAAATATTGTGAAAATCTCAATACTTTTAGTATTTTAATATTCTTGGAATATGGATTTTCATCAAGTAACGACTAAGAATATTCAATATCAATTAGTATTCTTGACATTAAATCAATTCAATTATTCGAAATAACAATACTTTTTTAGCAAGTTGTCGTTTCATTTAACCTAAATGATAAAAGTTATAATTGCGATAAAAACTTTCTGTTAGTTACAATGACTTAATTTAAAAAAAAAACTCTGATACGCTTTTAGAAATTTTAATGTACGACTGCAGACTTAGAGTAGGTACGCTTTTTATTTCAAGATGAATTAAATAATTTTAGTAGTTATTTAAAAATTCTAAATTAATTTTATGTAAATTTTATAATTATTTAAATTTGTAAAACAGATTATATACTGTACGAATAGATATTTTAATTCCTATATTTTAATTTTATTCTACAAATCCATCAATATTGTAATTTTGTGCGATAGTACGGTATTTGTTCAAGTTTATTTGTGAATTCCTAAGAAAATCTTCTTTCTTATATTTGCTTTTTGTTGCAATTGGAAGAATTTCCAACGAATTTACTTAGGATATTTGAGTATAAAAAATAGAACATGTTTCTTAATCCTTTTTGAAAACGAAAAAAGGTATGACAAATAAAGCTTCTTTAATCAAACTGAATAAAACTTATCAAAACCATATACATTCGCAGAAAAGTTGCCTTCTGAAAATATTATATTTGAAAACGTTTGTAGTAACAAAAAAATTTGCATTCTCTCTGAATGTATAATTTATAAGTAAAAGATTTTTACCTTTGAAGAAAAATTCAATTTTTTAGAATATTCGGAATAAAATATTTACAAGGATTTCTTAATTTACAGTTTGAATGTTTTATTAAAAAGACTTTTTAATTATAACAAAGATCAAAGTTAAATAAAATAGAAAACTATCATTATCTAACTACGAATATATGACATAGAATAAGCAAATGCGAATTTCTGAAATAGAAAACTTTGTAAAGAAAGACGGTTATATCCAATCAATTTTATTACAAAGTATTATCTCATTTTAAAACTGAAATCGTAGCTTCACAATAACACGTAGGTAGGTAGGTACTCTTTAAATGACCGTCATTTGAATGTAAAATGAGGTTAAAGTGTCTGTCGCGACACCCCTTGCCTGAGCCCAGTAGGGTGCTAATAAAAGAGCAATAAAAGAGACCTTTTCGCCTACCCTCACCGCATGTGGTTGTATGAATTCACGATTTTACAATCTATTGTTTATATTTAACAAATATATGTGTTTAATTTTTTATAAATAAAAATAAATAAATATCAGAAACGTAAAGATATTTTTTTTCTGATTTCAACCATATATAATACTTACGGAAAATTTTGTAGTTTACAGTTATGTCAGCAAAATATTCTAAATTACACTGAGAAACAAACAAGAGATAATCTCATAATGTGGTACAAAAATACCCAATGATTATTAAATTTAAATCCAAAACAGCAAGGGATAATCTCATAATAATGTTTTGAAAATAATATATAAGTAATAGAATACCTTAATACTACAAAAATGCTTAATTATCAAATTTAAATCCAAAACAGCAAGGGATAATCCCATAATGAGGTGTTGAAAATAGATAAACTTTAACAATTCCAATAACAATCAGATTGAAAGAGATTTACACTAATTAAAATGCTATTGCATTACAAAACATCCTAATGTTTTTTTAATATCAATTTGTATTGTTGGGTAATAACAGAAAATATATAAAATGTTAGCCATTATTCTCAAACAATTATTTGTGTCTTGTTTTACGTACGGTATACATCATCCTATTGATTGTTCGGTAGTGATAAAAAATATATGTGTTTGTGTATGATGGAATTCCTCCGCAGTTCTACAGCTTTTAAGAATCACATAAAGGAAGTGGGTTTGGTAAATTTTTTGATAGTACATGGATTTGTTTCACGTTCCAGGACATTTGTGTGTGGGAATAGAATCCAACTTGGCCAACAGAAAAGGCAAGGAAGAGCACCAAGTTATCGGTGTCGCAGACGGGACTGTTGTACTGAAACGTCCTGTAGGACAAATTCATTTCTAGACTTTTCGACACTTCCTATAGTTCAGTTGCTGATTATTTTAGTACTGTGGATTAAGGAGTATCCAGTCACAGTAATAGTAGCGGAAACTGGAGTTTCCAGGAAATTTGTGGGTCGTTGCCTTCAACATTTCAGAAACCTTCTTTTTCACGGGATGCTGGAAACCGATGAGCAAATAGGCGGTCCTGGACACATAGTGGAAATTGATGAAAGTGTTTACGGAAAACGAAAGTATCATCGCGGACGTCTGCAAAGGACACGGTGGGTGGTTGGAGGAATAGACCGACAAACAAAGAGAATTTTTCTTACGTTTGTGCCTAACAGAAACGCTATTACATTACAGCGTTTTATTCAGGAAAATGTTTTGCCTGGATCCATTGTAATAACTGACTCGTATTTAAGGTTCTTTTCTATTTTGATTTCTTTTTGCATGTTGGTGATGGGTATATTTATGACTATTAATAGTATTAATATTAATTGACAAGTCCTGTTAGATACAGGCACTAAAGGTATTTTATGTTATATTGGGTGTTGTTTGTTTCTCAGTGTAATTTAGAATATTTTGGTGTCATATCTGTAAACTATAAAATTTTCCGTAAGTATTATATATGGTTGAAATCAGAAAAAAAATATCTTTACGTTTCTGATATTTATTTATTTTAATTTATAAAAAATTAAACACATATATTTGTTAAATATAAACAATAGATTGTAAAATCGTGAATTCATACAACCACATGCGGTGAGGGTAGGCGAAAAGGTCTCTTTTATTGCTCTTTTATTAGCACCCTACTGGGCTCAGGTAAGGGGTGTTGCGAGAGTGTCTTTAACCTAAAATGAAAATCAAATAAACAGTTTGCCAGAATTTTATGATTTTTGATTGTTTTTTAATTATATATTATGAGTCCGTTTAGTGGGAATATAAGAATAAGTAACAACTGCAATCTTATTTTCCAAAAACTATGTATAAGAACAAATTAATATGAAAAAACTTCCTGTGAGATATAAATTTATGTTATGTGGTTCTAGTGCACGATTATAGACATCCGGTAGGTTTTATTTTTATAAATATCACCTTGTATAATTTCAAACGAGGTAAAAATGACATGAGGCTAGTCGCGACCACTTTTCAAGCAGCAAGCAACATTCTCTAATTAACCGTATAGGTACCCGAAGGAAATCTTCATCTTGGCCTTGGCGAATAATAAAACTCGCTTGTTCACAAAAAGAAAGATAATTAAATTCTTAAACGAAAAGAATTTCCTTAACCTCATCAGTTCAACTAAGTAATTTTAAAGCACAGATCAGTAAGCACATTTTTAAAGAAAACGTTTTCTTGATGAAGTACCTCACTAAGTAACGAGAATTTTTTGTGAGATTTAACAAGAAACAAATGTTTTAATTTGCTGAGTTTAGACAACTTGTTTAGCATTCGAATGTATTTTTAAATATTTTAAAAGGCTTAATAACTATGAAGGTATTGTAAGGAAAAAAGCAATAACACACAAGATTTATTCAGTAAGTAATATTTTAAAAACTATTTAGGTTTATTGATTTTACACAAATTAACACACCACTTTTAAATCATAAATTTATCGTTGGCGTGATTTAAAGTTCCTGGTTCCTGGTATATTATTTTTAACATACATGCTCTGTGTAAATTCGATATTTATTGATTATGATTTAGAGTTATGTTTTTTTAATACAACAGCTTAAAGATAGGACAATTCAGTTTCAAATATTAACGTAGGTATAGGTGGTTACTTGTCGATATTTTTTTTTATTTAGAGTAAAATACTTTGATTCAATAACTCAGATATGATGTAAAGATTTCTCGAATAGGTTCTCAAACTCATGGATCAGGACAATAATGATATTGAGTAATTTCACTGAATCAGGATCAGTTTTTGGGACTTTTGGCTCATTAATGTTTTTCTTAACAGGTTAGCTTTGAGTAGAGAAAGTAACAGAACTTAAATTTAGAGTCGAAGTTCCTTGTTAACTGTAAATTATCGTATGCAATGACTTCCAGAGAGCATGTTAATTGATTACCTGGATGTTTTTGTTTTTTACTAATACACAACTATTCAAAAGTTATCTACATAGAAGGGGCAAATTAGAAACTATAGAGCAACGCAATGCAACAACTAATCCAAGCAAATTAACTCTACGGAGTAAGAGAAAGATTAATTCAAAGCAAATAATAAAAAAAGGGCAATGAGAAATTGAATTTTTTGGAATTATCCGACGATGTGACTCTATTAAAGATTTTTGTACATTAATAAAATTCTGTAGATAAAAGAAATAGTATTTTTGTGTTAAGTCTTAAAAGAAATACAAACTTTTTTCGGAGTGGTGCGTTATTGAGAAGAGTACCCACAGAGTTCTTATATTAGCCACAAACGCGTATGACTCATTATAATAAACTGATCAGATGTTATGATTTTTGCATTATATAAGAAATATAACAAGTATTGAATACGTTGTCCTAGAAGTCACCTCACTGCTTAATCAGATAATAATCCAACAGGAATATGATCTTTTGGGAATAAGCTATGTCGAGAATTCATAGAATGTGTTATATGCACAGCTTAGTCAGTATGATGGAATATTGTAGACCTCACTAATTGGGGTCAGGAACTAATTAGATAATGGTCGAATACAACACAAAATTTATTCAACAAATGTATATTTTTGTTTAACAGTCTCAAAATTCAAATGCTTACACTAAATAATCCAACTAAAATACAAAAAAGTAATAAATCATTCTTTATGTATGAATCTGAATCTCAAAAATGGCTCCTACGATTTTCGTGAAATCATTTCAATCGAATGTATTTTGAATCAACTAAATACAATTTAAAATCATTTCCGGCCAAACCGAAAGTCGACTATCTTAAATTGGTACCTCTATAAATTCCAAAATAAGTATATAACGGATATTATAAATTTGAAAGAAATCTGTCAAATATTAAACGACTTTATTCCAGAATCACGAAGTATGTCCAGAATAACCGGAAAATATATGTGCTAAAAAAGTAAAAATGTAAAAGGTTCCCTTGCTCTTAGTTTTTATGTATATATATATACATGGAAATTGTTTAAATATTTTTCCATACACTTGACTTTTTTACGGTTTTTGTATTCCATAGAGAATAAACAAGCGTAGTTGAATTATTTTACAACAAACAAAAACTAAAAACAAAAGAGCTGAACTTTCTGGGAAATGTTCGCTTGGTCGAATTGTGTTGGTGGATTTTAAAATTGGAACGTGTATGTTTGGAATTTCTAAAAGTTTTAATATCAAACAACACGTTTCTATTGGTTTCATTTTATTTTCTGTCGCGCTCTTTATTGCTCAAATGCCTACATGCTTCCACTTTTAATCCAACAGAGACCGCGATTGGATCCTGACCATGCAACATAAATCGCGTTCTCCCTGGTTTCTGTGTTGGTTCTGTTTATCTTCGGTACGCTTCGCCTCGTTTATCAAACGAAGAAATATTCACGTTACGTCCACTGCCGGTCACAAATGATAAATGAAGCTTTATTTCCTCTGGGCCAAGATAACGGGACCGTTTGTGACGTAATTTATTTCGGAAGAGATTTGTTTGAGAAAAAATCCGAGAATACCGTAAAGAATATACAAATCGAGATACAATTTTATATAGTTTTTTCACGCAAGTTAATATAACAGGAAGCTGTAAAATAGAAATAGATTAAGAAACAAAAAACTGAAAATAAGCACTATATTTAAAGGTCATTATATCTTAAGAATTTGATCAAAAAAATGTTAATGCTAACTACAGATGCTAAGATATAAGTAGAAAAACAAAAAATGGCCCTTGGTAAGCCAGGCGCATCAGTAGATTTATATTAATTAAATATATGAAAAGTATACGTTTCAGGAAAAAATGTTTTAGATAAAAGTTGTAGGTCTGTTTAAGACAAACAAAAAAGTCCCCTAACATTTTTTTGTACAGGGTGAAGTCAAAAAGTTACGAATTTTTTTCCAATTTGATTTGATGTCACGCCAAAACGGCCGTACCGATTTGGCCCATTAACGAACTCGACCGAGATTTTGGGACGATTGATTTTTGTGCCAAATTTCATTTCGATCCGTTAAGAAATGCGACCGCTATCGTGTCCACAGATTTCGTTATATCGGAACTATACATACATACATATATATATATATACATATATATATATATATATATATATATATATATATATATATATATATAACTTTTGAACGGAAGGTGTTTTTGAGGTCAGGGGGGCCCAAAACGAAAAACTGTAGTGAAATTTTTCCGAAGTCGTGACCTGCGAACCAGCTGAATAGTAGATATAAATCTACTAAAATGGAAATTTTTTGTTTAAATTTTTTTGTTTTAATTTCTTTCGGAAATTGACTGTG
The DNA here is from genome assembly GCA_964028335.1 of Altica lythri. Lineage (NCBI taxonomy): Eukaryota > Metazoa > Arthropoda > Insecta > Coleoptera > Chrysomelidae > Altica > Altica lythri. The sequence goes on along the minus strand of OZ034800.1, from coordinate 88,965,468 downwards.
TAAAATTTAAAATATAAATTAAACGGAGTAATTAGTTTTGTATTAAATGTAAACTTTACGATCTTATGTAAAAGTTATATTTTTCATTGTAGATCTTATAATTTCTGTGTAAATGAATTGAAAAGGTGGTATTCTGAATCTGGTCATATCTAACGGTTGTCAAACCCCTAATCATCTACGGTGTGGTGGTTTAGTGAAAAAAAAACAACGAACAAGAGGCTATAATAGAGTTGAAAAAAGTATAGAGATCACTGTTGCGATGAGATTCTGTTCTAGTGCGGCCTTGCAGGTAACTCTAGACTTTCTCCCCTTGCATTTACATGTAAAGAGTGCCTATAGGTTAACAAGGACTAAGCCTCTGAAACCCGGCGATCTTTCAGGACATCTTGATATTTCAATGGTGGGAGCAGCCTAATCTATAAAGATGCCTACAGACATTATCTCTCCAAAACGAGATTTGGATTTCTTACTTAATGTTAATATTAATAAGTGTAAGTCAATACAACACAAAAGTTATTGTACTGATGGGTCTAAAACACCAGAAGAAGTTTTTATATGGGTTATAGTTTCTCACGTTAGGCTCCCAATAGCCCTGGGAAATACTCCTACAATTTTCAAAGCAGAGCTTTTAGCAATAGACTACTGCTGTGCTTAAGAATGCATTAAAAAACGCCTAAAGGCATTGTTGGAAACGAGATTGCTGGTAGTCTTGTAAACGTAGGTGCTAGTACTCCTTTTATGGGACCTGAACCTTTCTGTGGCATATCAAAATACCGCATTATGGATAAAGTTTGAAATTGGGAAAAGGAACCTAGTGTGGCTTACTGGAACAACATTTCAAGACAAAGATAAGCAAAAAGGTTAATACTGCCTTCACTGCGCTAGCCTAAATTACTCTAAGAGCTTCAGAAACCTGAACTTAAAGTAATTGCAGGAACTTTAACAGGTCATTGTCCACTCAGGTAACATTTCTAGGCAAAGTGGACAGTGGAACATGCAGATTGTGTGAGTTTGTAAAAAAGACGGCTGAACATATTATCTGTAACTACAGAGTTATCAATCGCTAATGACATAAAAATCTGGGACAGGTCTTTTTAGATCCTGATCAGGTTACAAATGTACATACTAAGCTAATAATATACTTTTTTTAAGTTTATACCTTATTTATAATCTACAAACTACAATCTAACTTAAACTTCATAAATTTTACAATCAGTATGTGGGTAACTCGAGCACATCTTTATAAATAATAAAATATTGTCTTCCGCAGATTATTTATTACCTATTAAACTAAGATAACAATAGAAGATACTGGAACCAATGTTACAACAATAAAAAAAGCAAGTAGTTACGACCAGAACTGATTATTTTAAGCGTTATACAGATATTCCCACAGACTCTAGAAGATATCTGATGGAACAGCTATAAACATTGTGAGAATTAGATACTGTTCTTAGGAATACATCATCTTCAAATCAAGTTTTTTTAAAACATTATACCTAGGTAGATTTTTTTAATAAGATATTTGTACACCAAGTGCCAAGTAAAACATTAAACTTTAGTGTACTTATATTTAAAAAAAACATTTTCTAACTTAATATCTTGTCTATATTTTACAGATTAATTAAAAACAAAAAAATATATACAAAATCTGACAAATTTAATCAGTTTAAATTACATAAATAACTAAAAATAAATAGTAATATATTACGTATTCATTTAAATATATCGCCTCAATACCGTTACTTTGGCGTGATATCAAATGCTGGATGTTATTTTGCATACTTACATAATTAAATTATAAGGATGTTCGACTAAAGTTACAGCATTTCTGATAAAACATAAGATACAACCGATGCCCATGGATATTATAAGAGGACTTGTTAAAAGAATTTTATTCAGGTTGTTAGTGGGTCACTAGAGTTCCGTTATGTCGAGAAATAATACTCTGTTTTGGTTTCAGAGGCGCAACAAGTGGAATTTTAAAATCAATAATTAATTCAACTCCTTGAAATCCGGATAAGAATTTGTAACGAAATTAACCAACACATTTTTTTACATTTAAAAGCACGATTTATTATTGTAAACTCTAATAGCTGATTGTTGTCTATTGTCGAATTAATAGATCTGCTAAAAGAATTTAAATATATGGAAAAATAAATAATAAATAAAATAATTCTGTTAGGATTTATCTTTAATCGTACACGATTTGACATAAAAGAGGATTACGGTAAAAATTAAACAGTTAACAAAGCTTCCAATTATTTTTATTTTACTCTTTATTAAACCTATTAAATATACTATAAAATTGTATTTGGGTTATTAGTTGATTACTAAAAGCACTCACAATCTTTATTCCTTTTGTATGCAACAAATTTCGCAGTGACAATATTACTGAAAATTTTGGCTTTTAAAAGCGAATTCAATTGTTTCAGTTGGAAGTTGTACTAAAAAGGGAATATTTTAACAACAGCTAATTGTATTATCTTTTTTGTTGTAATACCACAGTTGATTATTACATTTGTAACTGTTATAAAATTTATATATAGATACGCTTTTGTGTTTAGTAGCGTTTTAAGATTAAAATATAAATTTGCCTCCCATAATAACAAATAAACCCACTTACACTCTTATTTATTCATAATTTGATTAAAATTTAGTTAAGGAGATTTATGAATAACAAAATCCTACTTTGATAAATTTGGAAGCTGATATATCGTGACAGAATTTTAAATGTTGGCCCACTTAAACACACCCACAAATAATAATTGAAAATATATTAAAATTCCGATAACGGAAAATATAGGTTTACATAATCTTTCTTGAAAAAATCGGTAAATAACTTTAAAACTGATCAAAATTCGAATTAGCGCAGAAAGAAGAGAAAATATTTTCTGGATTTATATAAAATTTCACTTAACTTTATGTTTGCGGATTTGTTCCGAAAAGAAAGTTGTTATTCATTTTTTGGTGAGTCAAACTATTACACGGAAAAAGCTTCTAAATTTTGCAATACATTACAATGATTCATGAAGATATCCCAAAATTATAAGCGAAAGTGCAGATCTCAATTTCATTATATATCTTGTTTACATCAATCATACATGTTATGATACCAACCAGTGGCGCACTTTATAAAAATTGAAATTGGATAATTGTTGTTTTTGAAAAGAAAAAATTAACACAATAGAAATACTTGTAATATGAGATGAGATAAGTTGATACAAATGAATAGACGTATTTTCTAACTGTATATATATATATCTCTTTATTTAGTAAAAAAAACTAATTCATTTACAATACATAATTTTGCAACAAAAAAAAAACAACAAAAAATACAATTATCGCAATTTTTAAATATAAATAAATAAAGCTTACATACACAAGTACACTAAAACTAACACACTTATGTAGCCAAAAAGTAATCCTTCAATTTATTTTTAAAAGTATACAAAGATGTGCTGTCCTTTATATCATTTGGCAAGCTGTTATACATAATCACACCCCTATTAAAAATTGAATTAAATGTACTATTTTTCCTACATGTTTGTACATAAAAGTTACTCCTGGTTCTAGTCTCATAGTCATGAATTTCATTGTTGTAAGTTAACTTATCCTGTAGATATACAGGTGCTTGACCAATTTTGATTTTAAAAATAAAAATGAGTGTGTAGTACTTAAGGAGTTTTACTATTGGCAACCAATTAAGTGTTTCTAGCATTAAGTTTATGGGGGTGAACCTTGAACACTGCAAAATAATGCGCATAGCACGATTCTGCATTTTTTGCAGTCTATTTGTTTCATTCTGGTTTAACATATATAATATAGTAGAACAATAATTGAAGTGTGGTAAAACTAGTGTATTATATAATGTAAGTTTTGACCACTGACTAAGGTACGGTGAACATCTTCTCAAATAATTAATTTTATATGCTACTGTTTTAATTACTTGGTTAGCATGATCTTTAAAATGTAATTGGTTATCAATTGTTACACCGAGATAAACAAATTTATTAACTCTTTCTATGTCATTGTTCCCTATCCTTATATTTAAGTTCAAATTGTTGCTCAACTCATATTTTTTATCATTTCCCAATATCATCCACTTTGTTTTACTCACATTGACCTTTAATAAATTTGCACAGCAATACTTATATACTTCTTCCAAGGTGTTATTTACTACATCCAAACAATTTTGTAAGCTTTCACAAGCAAAATCTACCAGTGCATCATCGGCAAATAGACGAAACTTACATTCACCCGCAGTCCCTACTATATCATTAATATATATTAAAAAAAGCAATGGTCCTAAAACACTGCCTGTATGGTTCAAACCGGTGTAACAAATTTCAAGTTAAAAAGTTAGTTTCAAAATGTCTTTAGAAAACTGAAAAACACTTAATTCCTTTCATAATTAAATTTGTAAATATGTGATAATCATAATCTTTTATTTTTGTTGCAGGTTGGCTTCTCCACACACCTGTATGGTAAGAATTTTTTATTTGTTTTAATTTTATTTATACTATATTAATTTAAATCAAACTGATTTGACTAGAAAAGTACAACGTACCTGGGTATGGCCCAGACTTGACCCAACTATGCAGAACTGTGGGCCACATTTGTAAGCTAGATTTGGCCTTGGAATGATAACGTTGGCCTAAGCTCGGTTACCACGACTGGCCCACGTCTGGTTGCCAATACAGTGCTATAGTTAAATTTTAGATCGGGCCCACTCCTAGTTGCCAATAAATTTCAGGTCTGGCCCATGGTTGCCAGAACTGGACCATACTTAAGGTTTGCCTATGGCAACTGCTCACAGGCTGCTACAAGGCCAGGCTCCCATTACCTTATTAAAAGGAAAAAAGCAAGCAGAGTTATATGTTAGGTTTAAGGCGGATCAAATAATGAGCATGCCTCAGGACAGAATAGTCTCCAGGTATAACTTTGCGAGAAACTTTCGAGTAGAAATACTGGAAGGGGACTCATGGAAGAATGGCCCCCCAATCCAAGGGGAGTCAATCTGGTATACCGATGGCTCAAAGAATTAGAAAGGCACAGGGTCAGGAATATACAGTAGAGGACACAGGACAAAAGTCCATCTAAGTCTAGGTGCGTATGCCACAGTGTTTCAGGCCACGGAGATCGTAAGTCAGGGTATAACGGGTAAAACCGTAGTCATATACTCGGACAGCCAAGAAGCTCTAAAAGCGATAGTCTCAGCACAAATAAGCTCACAGCTGATGTGGGACTGCGTTGGGGCCCTGACACATGCCGCAAGTCAAAATTCTCTGACACTGGCATGGATACCAGGACACTCAGGGTTTCGGGGCAATGAGAAAGCTGATGAACTGGCCCGTGCGGGAGCTAATACTCCAATGATTGGCCCGGAACCATTCGGCGGAGTTGCTAATACATTCAGAAAGGCATCCATTAAGAAATGGAGGCTAGAGAAGGCCCAGGAGTGGTGGGAAAAATCAACGGGCAAGCGACAAGCCAAAGTCTTCATAAAGGGACACTCGGCAAAGTTTACTGCAGAGCTGCTATCACAAAGGCGAAATGATGTCAGAATGATTGTCAGTCTCTTGACAGGACATTGTAGGCTCAGAAAACACATGAGTCAGCTGAACTTAGCAGATGAAGACATTTGTCGATACTGCCAAGAGGAAGAGGAAACCGCATTTCATATCCTATGCCAATGTGAAGGCCTTGCAAGGACGCGGTATCTAGTACTGGGAGAGGAGAAACCGGCTGCTCCAAGTTATGCGGAGTGGCCACTGTCAAGGCTATTAAGTCTCATTAAGACGGCAGAGCTGGACAAGGTGCTCTAATCCTATTCCACAGATAATGGGTGTTCACAATAGATCTGCAAAGGTCGCAGTGATACAGGCTAACAGCCAACCCAAAAAATATCTATCTATCTATCTAAGTTTTGCCTTATTTACAAGACTAGGTCACGCTTAATTTTTAAAAATGGCCCAAGCAAAATTACCAAACTGATCCAAGTTTACTTTATAGGATGAACTTAAACCTAACTTATGTATTTATTAATAGAAATTATAAATTGAATGATGTTATAATTTCTATCATAGAATATTGATGACGTAAAAGACTCCATCATAAACTCGATAAAATTGATGAGAAAAACCAATGTTGGCCCAGGCTTGAATAATTATTGGTTCGGCCAAAGCTAGGTTGACCAGTTTTGACCCAAAACTATGCTCCCCTGCTTTGATGACAAACCAATGTTTGCCCAGACTTATTCCGTCTTGGCTCAAGTTTGGGCCAATATAGGGGCGCAAAATCGGGGCTCTCCAGTACTGAACCAGACTAGGCCTTGTTATTCAACTCTGGCGGTTCCTACATGGGTACTTCTTCCCCAATTTTGCCTACAAACAGGGTATTTTTTTAGTCCGATAATCCTCATTAAAAAAAAGCGAATGGGTAAGATTTCAGTTTCTAGTTTCTAATCTAATACTTAATTAAATCAAACAACAAATCCAGAATTTTTATTAAGAGTAGTTCTTAAACTGTTTACCAACAGTTATTGTATGAACAATACATTTCATTTATTATTATATATTTATTAAATATTCATGTATACGTTCCACAGTGAAAGCAATCCACTAACAAGATTATTAAAAACACAAACATCTTTTCAAATTGCATCACATAAAACCCAATGAATCATCAATTTAGTTGTCACATGTAAATCGCAAGAGAAAGAATTTCACTGGTGACACGGATATACGTTGCTAAACGCCTACGAATGTCGAGGTCCTTCTTTGTCCTCTTTCTTCGACATTGTCGACAGACGTGACCGCAATTTACCTACCAACTACGGGTATGGAAACAACAAAAACATGTATTATGGAAACGACATTACGAATTTCTCTCCAAATAAAAATAATTGGCCAGAATAAATCTGTGGTATAAACATATCCTACACAGATAGATGTGCGCTATTCTTGAAATTATGATATCCTGTTGATAAAAATCTTTTAATCTTGGTAGTAAATTTATTTTAGCAAAATCCACAGATATACAATTATGACCTAATCAGATTAATTAACACTTAAGAATACTGTTACCGCCAAAGGCGTATTTTATTTGTATAATTTGTAAATGTTATGTGAAATGTGACGTTAATCATTATAAAAATTAAATCGTTCAACGATTTGCATATTAGGTATCGGAATTTTGTTCAATGTCCCCGTTATACAAAAACAGGTTAAATTATTATAACTTCTAATTACTGTTCTCCGGTTCTAATGCCTATAAATAATAACATCATGATCTTTTTGCAAAAAAAGCAACATAATAAATATACTCACCTACGGTATTCGTTATGAATGCTGGTTGCATATTATATACAGGTGAAGAACTACATAATTCTAATAAAAAAGTAGCAAAAGTAACTAGAGTAGCTGGCAGCATCTGCAACAAAAAGATTATATCTTCAGTTTATTAATTAATAATATTAATAATAATAATGTTAAGAAATCGTTGCACGGTACAATATTTGAAGACAAATTTAATCGTGATAAAAATCGATCCCTAAAACAGTGTTTTCATTACGAAATTGTGCTAATTTTCATCTAACTAATAAATAGCTAGATTTTTATTTTCTTTGTGTAATTCTGATAGTTGCTTTAATAGAGAAACTTATCCAAATATCGAAATAATGAATTTAAATTTAAAATTTTTTCAAACTACCAAATATCAATGTTTATTTTGTTTTTGGTCTCAGAACGAGATTAGCGAGGGAGGATTCGATATTTAAAACATCTCGACAAGAAATCCAATAGCAAGTTAAGAGGTTTTTTTTGGTAAGAATTTTTATTTGTTTATATAAGTTTGATTGTGTTAAACTAAAATTGAATTTTATTTCCAGATTCCTACATAGAAGTGAAGAGTGTTTTTTAATGCGAGTTTCGAAAATATATTTGCAATACAACTTGCAATCGGGTAAAAGTTTATCAAAATAAAAATCGTGAAGTAAATTCAGTGCGTTTAATAAATCGAATTTATCGTAAGAAGTAAATCGCGCGATAATTAAAATTATGATAATGATAAAATGATAATTATACCAATTTCCTCACAATACCTTAAAGACAGGTATAGTCGATGTTTATATGAATCCAATAAGTTATTTGTATTTATAGATTTATTGGGTATATCTGGACAAGGCTGTGGAATACGCTGTTTTATGATTTTTTTAAATCGTATAACTTTGCGTAGGGGAAATTTGGGTAATTATTCTAGTAAAAAATTCGTACGTAACGAGAAAAATTTCGAGCAAATTTTTTTTACAATTTTTGGAGAGGATTAACCCAACAACAATGTCTCGCTGAAATGGTTTTAATGTTTGGGAATAAAGCACTACACCAGTCAACTATTTTCTGCTGGTATTGCGAATTTCAACTCTGTCGCTCCAGTCTTAGCGACAAATTTAGGCTAGGTCCACCCAAAACAGCAGTCACACAGCAAAACATTAATGCGGTCAGGTAATTAAAGATGACAGCCGTGTAACATACCGGGAGATAAAGGCATCTTTGAGCATTTTAAAGCCCTTGATCCAAAAGATCTTACATGAAGAACTGACTGTTACGAAGTTGGTTTCCCGTTGGTTCCCTCATTTGCGAAACTTCGACAAAGCAACACACAACAACGAATCCTCCTACATCAGGACAACGCTTACATTGCCCAAAAGACAATCGAGTATTTGGAGCTTCAAAACATCGAATTGTTAGACCACCCATCATATAGTCCCAACCAAACTTCCAACGACTTCTTTACGTTCCCATAGATTAAGACTTTAATACGTGGGCAACGATTCTAATCGCCAGAAGAAGCCATCGATGCCTTTACAACAGCGATTTTGCAGGTGTCAAATGAAGACTGGAATAACTGTTTTACCAATTGGTTTAAAGTATGCAAAACTGTATTAATCTTGGTAAGACATATATTATTATTTGTCTTTATGGCTATATGCAAAACTAAAAATACAACCCTCGTACCAGTCTTGTAACGTAATATAGTATTATACCAAACTTTCATGATTTTACGGCTCGTTTTTAAAGATAAAGCAAAAATAACTTTAGAAACAACATTTATTAAAGTTAAAATAATAAAAAATAACATAATTCAATCATACCTACAAAATGTATGGCATTTTTAATTATGCGGGTATAATATACCTACCTAGGTAATAATATATGGGCATTATTTATCACTATCAATACGACAAAAAAGTTAATAGATACAACCAAGTGTTTAAAACATACTTGTAATGACGTATACAAAAAATTAAACATATTTTACGTCAAATAAGTATCTCTTCACCAAAGCTATTTTTTTAAATATTCAAATAGGAAACACCTAAATTCAAAGTGCCAACATTATGAATCGTCCAAATCAGATAAAAAAAATACTAAAACGCCTGACTGTCTGGCATATCTGTATAGTACAGGTGTTATATTTGGTCAAAATATTCAAATATTTCACCTTGAGCCTTGAGACGGGCAATGCTCCTTTTATCGACGAACTGAAATTCTAATCTAATTCTCTAAACTAAACTGTGAACACTGCGTAGGTTGGTCTATTGTCTCAGTTTAACTAGTAAATTAAACTGTTTTAAATCAGACAAAATCGTAAAAATATCGACGGGATTTCGATAAAATATTTTGAGCCTATAAACATGAACGGACGCAAAAACTTAGCTATTATTCTGCTGGCCTTTCAGTTTTATAGTTTTTTTATGCCCGTCAGTAATAGGCATTTAAAGCTTGTAGTTAAAAAGATTTATTGAGAATGGAAGTGGGTAATGAAAGGTGGTTCGATTGATCGTGATAAAAGACCGATTCTATAAGTAAAAATAGTAAGAAAAGGTTGCATTTTAGTTTTTGTTTGAGCTGAGTTTAAGCTTTGAGTGTAAATGATCTATAATTAACCATGAAAAAGAGTTTCAAGCACCAGAATAACTGGATTCTTTTCATTGAAATTGTTTTAATTGCGGTAATATCATCTTTTTTACATGTAAAATTACTGTAATGAAATTTAATGGACTTTTACATTCTATAAAATCAAAATTGTTTAAAGAATAGAACTTAAGTATTTAATTATGCAAAGTAGTTATTTAGATAAAAAATAAGTAAATTGAAATCACAGATCTGAAAGTAGAAGTGCTCTGGAGAAACCCTACATTCGAATTTTAGTAACAGTGAAAAAAATGTAATTTTATTAATTTAATGCCCGTATCATTAATAAGAAAAATTAGATTAAATAATTTCTAGTTACTTATAGTGAAAGCATTGTCATAAAATTGGAAAACACATGTCATCAATCTTCATCATTTGAAACATTTTGTAAGAACTCAAAATATATATATATATATATATTTTTACTTTATATTTATTATAAAAGTATTTTTCAATTATAGTGTACTGATAAAAATTTAGAAATAATAAAATTGGATTCGCAAGCGTTGGTAATAATCCTTGAGCCAGGGCACATAGATTTGATGTTTGCGGTCTGAAAAAGGTAAGGGTACCCCTTGTTCAAAAATTTGAAAAATCAATTTTCAAACGTTTTTCACTCATCTTAAAGTGTCTTGCAGTTATTACGAACATTAATAACTACTATAAGTATTAATAAAAGTCGAAAGGGTGGTTCATAGGGGTGAACAATTAAAAATATATTCATCGTTAATTTTTGTTGTCTGGCAATCGAACGATGAACAATTTTGTTTTAAAAATGATAAAAAAAATTACCAGACGGTTTTAAATGTTATTTTTTTTGTACATTGAGATCATTCAAATTAATTTAGGCGTCTCACATAATTGGTACATTGTAAACCATCAGGCAATTTTCATGTTTACAACAAAAATATTTATTATTACGATTACCAAAGAAAAGATAAACTGTAATTTTTTTTCTTGCATGTTCATTACTATAAACCACCCTTTCGACAATTTGGAACCGTCTTGTCTGCCAGATAGTTTAACATGAGTGAAAAACGATTACTTATAAGTAAAAAAAAATTATTTTCTAAAACGCCATTAAAACCACCATTATTGTTATTAAGCAACTTAGCTTTTTCAGAACTCAAAAATATATCAAGTTACGCCATTGTATGTCATAGAATTTGTTCTTATGATTCCCCATTTTAACCCACTTTTGGCGACAGTGAAGTTATACCGTCCTCTAAAGTAGATATATATCGCGTAAGTGGCTTTTTAGGTCATTGTTTTGACAATTGAAACAAAAATTCAATAAGATGTATAAAACTTGTACTTAGAAGTTACTGTATTTCTTGTCCCCATTTTACTGTCGACTTTGTAGAACACAGCACCTATTCGCAGTAACTGTACCTACACAAGTTTTAACTTTGGGTATCGATGTAAACAAATTAAAAAAGAGTGACAACTGGTTACGATAAAATACAATTATATTTTGCGGTGAGTTAAAAATGTTCTTATCTCCGACTTGAATACAATAGAGCGATTTAAAGATGTCAGTCAATTCAGATATTAGATTAAAATTTTGCAGTTATATATTCAAACATTTTAAACCGAGTTCAAGGTAGCGGCATTATGATGCTAACTACAACAGGAAAGTTAGTTACAAGAATATACGAAGAGTCTTCATATTTCCGTTTATATTAATAATAGAACAGTTACAGAGCACTTAAAGTACTCAAATATTAAAATCTTAGGAGTAGCTTTTCGCCGCATTGAAGGCTGCGATCAATATTTATAATATTGTTTGTTGTTTTCAACCTATCTTCATCGTTTTGGAGATGACACTGTTTGCAAATTCAATACGAAACAGCAATATTTCAAAACTGGTTTTGATCAACATTCATATTTGTCACATACATTCTTTATGATGAAGTAAAAACTTTGTATAAAAGCGTTATCATGCTTTTAAGTAATTCATATACTTTTCAAAAATGATTAAACTAATAACCCAAACTAATGTTAGGTACTAATGTTTTATGGAAATGTTAACTACCTTAGTAGAATTTCAGTTGTTTTATCCGAAATCTTATTTTTAAAACACTAATTAGTATGAAACCATTAACGATATTTACATAATATATGATATTTTTTTATACAGGGTAGTCCCTACAGATGTAATGAATATTTACTTTCTTAAACAAAAAGTGCCAGAACATTTAAACATAAACGAATTTTATTGATTGTTGAGGTAATATGTTCAAGTACAACCCGAAAATGGGTTAGGGTAGGAAAGGGTCCCAAGAGTTAGAGGTTCCTTTAGCCGGGAGAGAGGAGAAACAAATGAGATATTCAAGATATTTTAAACTGAACCGTGAAAAGATGCGCATTTAAATGCTACGTCGGATTGTCAATGTATCCAAATGCCATGAAAATCATTGTATAAGAGGCATCGATGGGAATTAGATACGTAAGAGCAAGAGTAGACGTCTTAGATTCATCCTATACGAGTTTTATTCAACAGAAAGGGATCAACTCTCAGGGTATGACAAAAACGACTGTGAGACACCAAAAGGGGAATAAAATAACTGGAAAATAGAAATAAATTAATACATAATCAATCTGAAGAAAAAAATGATTGATGAGTATCTCTCCAAGAAGTCTAGAAGCCAGTGCATGGTTTGTTTCGTAATTCTTTTGATTCTTCAATTGGAAAACATAATTTGAATTTTAGATCGGTTTTCTTAATGATTTGTTTACTAACTAACGTTTTAAATTTTATTCGGTTCATTTTAAATCTTTCGATTTATTTGTTAATTTTCTGATTTAAATGTAAACTGTTCCTTGTATTGTTTTAAATTAAAGAATGAACAACAGAAAACCGCTGAGAACGATCGTTGGAAATGATAATTTGTAAGGAGGTTAGTGCTATTGAAAATATCCGATGGGAGAGTATGTCAAACTGATTAAGAATGATGATTTTCACAACACAATAATAAATTATGGCAATCATCTTCTCCAAATCACAATACTTACCTACTTTGTTGTTATACTAAAAAATTATTGTTATTTACATGTAAGAATAACTACCTACTTAAAAAATAATTGTAAATCACTTTCAACCCTTTAGTGTTAAACATTCGGCCTGTTAGTAAATTGTTAAAATATTCAATTTAAACTTACCTTAACAAGACTAGATGGAAGCTTTCGGCAAATAAATTAAGAAATAAATAAATAAAATAACAACAACCCTATGTAATGTGTAACACAAGTTCACCAGATAGACATAGTTGTAACAACGATAACATAAAAAGGGTATTTAAAAACAGTACTTTTCGGTACCACGGTTACGAGATTTCCTCGTTACGAACAAAGAGGCATATCTATTTTTTATCAATTTTCGCGCGCTGTTAGTATTCGGTTACCATCCCCATGGCTCGGCGATCAGTACCGCAGTACGATTTGAACTGGCAGAAGAGGAGTTGTGCCATCCTCGAAGATTGTCATGGGGTCGTTCACCTCCTGGGTACCATGGCTGCAGGTACTTCAAGAGGGGAGTACCGTTACTACTTTACTCCGGTGATCGAATTGTCCAAGTGGGTAATTATTTTCATCTAGGTGTTGCATTTGAAAAATTATTGGGTGATACTAGCGGATATAAACCTACACTAACTTAAGATAGTAGTTGAGTTTTTAACGTAAAGATGGAGCTTAATAATGAGTTACTTAGAGTTTCTGCAACTTGATGACCAATTAAAGTTAATTAATTATTTTATACATTATTACGATAAAATCTGAAGACTCTAAAGAGCATTTCTGGTATCAGAAAAAAATTAGTAAATATTATCAAACGGTAATGATTTTTGGTTATTATTTTAAAATCTACAATGAAATATACAATCTGGTTTAGTTCAAAATAACATTATATTTTATTTGATTTTGATTAATCCATACAGGTCAAATTAGATCATTATCTATTGAATGTTTTTCGAATTTATATAAGGGTACTCAGTTGTATGAGAAAGAAGCAGTAGAACTTTAGTTTCAGATTCTGCAAAAAAAACAAAAAAAGGAATTATGGGAGAGCAGGAAAGAAACTCAATATAAAAAAAAATCATATACAGAATGGTACAACAGAAAAGAAGAAATAAGGTATAGATAATTATCATGAAAACTTCTAAGTATACTTCGAGGATCAATTGTCTGTCAGTGACGTCATTGTGACGTAAATGCAAGTGAAACCAATGCAAGCTTCGAATGAATGCTAGTTAGTTGCCAACTTAGAAAGACTTACTATCTTTGTCTTATTAACGCGCAATAGAAAGAGATACTTTTAGGAAAAATGTCAACACTGGACAACATTATTAAATGCGCTAGTACCGCTTGACATTTTCTGAAAAGTATCTTTCCGCTTAAAAGAGGTTAGAGCTAAAATCGGAACTTTGAGCAAATTGAATTGTATTCCAGGAATAGGGAAGAGTCAGATAATATCGCGCATCAAAAAATTCCGCCCATCAACATATTGCAAATCTAATCACTATTTTGAAGTTTGAAGTTATACTTCTTATCATGGACTTGATTTGTGTGGGGTTAAATGACAAAAATCATTACATATGTAATGGTGTGAGTAAGAGAGAGACAGAAACACATATAAGGTATCAGTACATTGAAAAGAGATAGATATACAAAAAACAGTCTGAGCTAATGTTTTGGAATATTATAGTGACGTATTACATTGTGTTTGACAGATTATTTTATAATTCTGTCACGTAAGTAAACATATAAAGTTTAGTATTTTATATTAATAATATTAATCATAATATTCAGTAATGAGTATTGTATTGTAGTCCATACTACCGTCACATGGTTGCATTATATTTTGCACTATGGGGTTTTGTAAACACTTTTTTTGTACATTGATCGTTTTACTGTTTAGTTTTCGTGTTTGAAGTAAGGACACACATCAACTGGTCTTATTTTTCTAAGTATTTATTTACTTGAATAGTTAATTTAAAAAAAAATATATTTCTACTTGCCTGTGTTTGTAGTTATTAAGTTTTATTAGTTAACAGTGCATAGAAGTATAACTTCTGCCGGCAGTCCCACTGACTGCCACACCCTTTTTTTATTAAATAAACCCATTTTTAAATTTGTCGCCATTTTTTTAAATCTACCATTTCTATTTTTTTTTTGTCTCCATATCCCGATTTCAGAAATTTTAGGTTGACTAAGTTGCTGGTAAGCGACCAAAATGCATACCGAGGGTTTCGGCGGCATGGAACCAATTTTATCGAAAGTGATCCTACTATTATTGTATATATACGGTATAACAAACTTATGGGATTGGAAATTTAATAAATGGGGTAATAGTTTCTTTAATTAAACACTGTATTCAGCATAACATTTTATTTTCAAATAATGTAAAATTTTAACATATTTTCCCCAATCAACGTAAATACATACACTTTATCTGATACAGATTTACTGATATCGATTTATATTTAAGATAGTCATAGATATTGATTCATTTCCTGTCGAAACGCTAAGTATCACAAAGTTCTTGTAATATAATCAAAACCCAACTTAAGTTATAGTTAATAAATTAAATAAAATTAAAATTAAAAACGCTGGGGGAAAATAATTGATCAATGCTTATTTTATTTATTGCAATAAATAATTAGTGGTAACTAACTGTAATTATTGGCTTTTCTAAATTCTTCACTGCTTCAAATGACAATGGGCATTTGAAAAATATAATATGGTAAAAAAAATGTATAATTCTTTCTTTAAATATTTACAGTTGTATATAAAGTATAATTTATCCTAATATAATTCATATAAATAAGTAAAAAATATATAGATAGTGATTTTTAAAATTATAAACTTACAGATTGTAGTAATTCGTCACTTTTTGAAGTTATACTTCTATACATGCACTCGGTGGAAAAGATTTGTGTACAGTTAAATGGGAAAAATCATTACCTATGTAATGGTGTGAGTAAGAGAGAGACAGACACACTTATAAGGTATATTGGTCGGTAAAAACAAAGATGAAATATTTATCACATGTTATTAGTTATAACTATAAGTCCTTTGAATACCGTTTCAACATTCAGTACATTAAAAAGAGATAGATATACAAAAAACAGTCTGAACTAATGTATGAATATCATAGTGACGGACCAAATGA
Source organism: Altica lythri (assembly GCA_964028335.1). NCBI lineage: Eukaryota > Metazoa > Arthropoda > Insecta > Coleoptera > Chrysomelidae > Altica > Altica lythri. The sequence goes on along the minus strand of OZ034800.1, from coordinate 88,949,322 downwards.
TTATTTGACAGATTATTTTATAATTCTGTCACTTAAGTTAACATATTAAGTTTAGTATTTTATATTAATAATATTAACAATAATATTCAGTAATATTGTAGTCTAAAATACCGTCACATGGTTGCAGTATATCCTGCAGTATGCTTTTGAGGTAGTTGGCTACATAAACAGAGTTTTTACGAATAGTCGAGGAAATAGAACACCAAAACCTCCGATTTTTGTTACGTAAGATGGATCGGAATGCGTTCTTTTGCATTGGATTCGCTAAAGTATCAGGAAATTTGTCGCTATATTTTATAATGTAAAAATGGAAATTGCATTTCTGCATTCGTAAAGTACATTCCGAACAGACAATAGAGAGAAAACTTACAACTCGGTAAGCATTGCTGAAAATGGGTTCAATTTATATACTCGGGATTTTTGGAGTCGCTGAACACGAATATCACGATTCCGAAAGTCTCCGCGGCACTTGGTGTCTTTGGTGTTTACCTCTTCTCCTGGGGTTTTATGTAAATTCTGTACGAAATCAATGCACACTTGGTACTCGGTGGTTTTTTTGAGTCGCTAAATACGATTATAATAATGGCGATGGTGTTTGAAACACCTGGTGCTTAAGACGGACCTCGTCTCCAGGAATTTTATGCAAATTCGATACAAAAAGAGTGTGGACACGGTACTGGGAGGTTTTTTGGGTCCCTTACTACGAATATCATATAATCAGTTAGCTAAATCATTCGCATACAAATTTATGAATCCATGCGCGTGCATAGAAGTATAACTTCTGCCGGCAGTCCCACTGACTGCCACACTAGTTTTTTTTTTAATACCTGAAAGACTGTTTTTCTTTAGTACATATGTGATATAATATTAAATAATTAAGAGTCTATTCTCCATATCTTTATAATAAATGTTTGGGGATAGGATGTATGATAACTTTAACAAGGTATATACAAGATAAATATCAAGGAGTTGCAACAAGTTACATGGCACAAGGTAAATTAGCTGGTATTAGTTTCAAAATAGTAAAATATAAAATAAAGTAATAACATTTTACGCTCCTAATGTGTAATCAATATACTTTTAGATACAGTTTAAGATATACTACTGCAATTTTACATTAACTTTTATACATTCAAGATATTCTGTAACAAAGAATGGGTATTCTCTCGAGTTATTTTATGAGTTATGTGTGGTTTATAGCATACTTGCTTAACAAGACCATAAACTACATTGTATAGTTATGTAAATGTGTATATTAACTCAAGATCTTAAGCTTTAAAAATTGCAGTAATTATAAGTTTTTTACAAAAATGTTTACTTATTATTTTTTACAAATTTTACCATAAACTTTATATTAGGCAACATACATTGCATACACTTTATCATTTTTATATTTTTTGAACCATAAACACTTGTTGTACAATTCCGAAGGCAAATATAAATAAAGAATATAGAAAAAATAGTCAATATTCAATTAGACTAGTTGTGCGTTTATCCGTTCATAACCTTATCCATCCAAGGCACAAATTTTTGAATATTCGTATATACTCCAGGAAGATGTTCTCTTCCACATCCTATACCCCATGACACAAGTCCAATTAATGTTTTTCTGCCTTCCACTGTTAGAGTTAGTGGCCCTCCGGAATCACCCTGACAAGAATCTCTACCTCCCTGAAAAAAATAAACTCATCATTTTTTGTTATAAATATCAATAAAATTTATTTAAAAATAACCTCGAATAAATACGAGGGTTGTCTATTTAGTTTTGCATGTTCCAACAATTACCTTAGAAACACCGATTTTGCAGGTGTCAGCTAAAGACTAGAATAGAATAACTGTTTTACCAATTGTTTGAATGTATGCAAAAGTGTATCGAACTTGGTGGGATATATTTTGAAAAGCAATAAAGTACATAAAAACTTATAGTTATATGCAAACCTAAAAAGACAAGCCTCGTACAAGCTTCAATGAAATTAAAATAGAAAAAGGCATGTAAGGAACAAGAATGTAAATAAGGTTTAAAAACACAATTTATCAACTAATTATCAACTATATTATGAGATTAGCAGATCAAACAATATTTACCTCTTTATAACCAGCACACAGAAAAACATCGTGTATAATTTCTCTTCGTCCCGCTGCCCTAAACCATCTTTGGCATCTATCATTTGGTATTACTTCTACATCTACTTCTTGTAGTGTTGAAGGTACTGTAGCTTGTCCATGTCGAGTTCTTCCCCATCCCGCTACAGTCGCTTTTCTACCAACTAATTTTATCTAATAAAGAAAAAAGATACAAGAATTAATATTTATAAGATCGATTATTACATGTAACGTAAATTAAATAATTCATTTGTTGCACTTACTGTAGGGGAAGGAAGACAGACTGGTAAAATATGTTGCTTAAACCTAACATTTCTGTCTAATTTGACCAACGCTAAATCGTTTTTAAAATCTGATGGCGAATATGCTGGATGCACTTCTTTTCGTTCTACAGAATATTCTTCATAGCCATACTTTTCTTCTTGATCTCGTACGTCCCATTCACCCAACCTTATTCGAATATTTCCATTCGCCGTCCTGAAAATATTAGTGTTTTATAATATGTTAAAAATTTTGATTTGTTTAGAAAGATATTTACAAAATTGAATTCTATTTTAATCTTTAACTTACGTTGCTACACAATGCGCAGCTGTGACTATCCATCTTTCATTAACTAACGCTCCTCCACAAGCTAATTTTTTTGTTAAGAAACCTGTTTTGATTAGCGCTACTTGCCAGGGATGTGAACCATATCCTGTTGCATGACCACCGACTATTCTGTTGCTCCTTGTATGCAGTTCTCCACAACCTAGAAATATGGAAAATTAAATTACCCACGTAATATTTAATCATTATAAAATCCCACCAAATCGGAATGCAGATTATTTTGTTGCTGCATGTAATAATATTAGTTAGTAGATAATGGAATGTGATATTGTAGCGTAGGCAAATAGAATTGGTTGACGTTGACGTATTTAATAAATAAAACCACTCAAATTGCAATTATGTACATCAAAACTTCATGTAACCAGAAAATTAGGGTTGCAAATAAAACTGCCATGCCGTGAATAAAAAATTTAATCAAAATAGATGCCTTCATATCCAATTCTAACCGTACTGTGGAAATATTTTATAACGAAAGCTTTCTGAACGTACACGGACCATTATATTGATTCAACGAATTTGTAAAAATTTTAAAATTACATTTAAATCAGTTTTTCTCATTTAATTATTAGAGTTACAGTCCTTATATTATTTTGTCTGTACGTTCTTATTTGATGAAAGTTGTTTTTTATCCTTATTTTAATTATGTTTTCACAATTTTACATAATAAATTAATTTCCTTAATGTGTTTACATACAAATAATATAAATATACACTTACAGGTGCTATTTGAAACAGATTATATAAATATCACTTAAAAGAAAAATATAACATACTCGATTTCTAATCAGACCGACTGAATAGCGTGAACCAACTTGTTTTCCTTTGAATTACCAATACGAAATGTGAAAGTTTTCCATATACACTGGCCCGCAAAATTAACCGGACATCGAAAATTTGGTTAAAATTCAATCCTTAATAACTTTTTTTGTATTGCATCGATTTTGATAATTTTTTGCCGAGTTTTAGGCCATTTTATGATCATCATTTTTTTATATCAAAGCTACAAAAATTTCCAACGTATTTGTTTTTACACAGGGGTTAATAAAAAGTTGATTTTTACTCTAAACTTTTAAACACCCTGTGGAAAAAATTGACAACCGAATAATGGTTCTTTTTGCTGCATTTTCAAGCCCCATCTTTTCTTAACAACTTGTTTTTTTATTCATTTCAATATCTGTATCCTTAAAGAAAAAGCACTGGTTTAAAGGAAACAATGCAATAATGCTTTATTAGCAAGAATTTGTTTTTAAAAATAGTGCAAAATTGGCTGTTATGTCTTCAAGTCCTTTGAGAGCGAACAACCTCTGCTCCAGCTTTGGTAAGAAGACTGGCAGATGTTCACGGTACCTTGGTTTCACCTGATACCTTACGCAGAAGGTTAGCGGATCAGAATTGAACATTTGCTACAGGTCCTCTATTAGATGCGGGTCATCGAAGGCAGTGCCTGGAGTTTGCTCGAACCCATACAGATTGGGACTTGGACGAATGGCGAAATGTTCTTTTCACAGACGACTCTCGGTTTACGTGATATTTATCTGACGGGCGTTAAAGAGTATGGAGAAGTCCCGAAGAAAGATACTCTCGATGTTGTATCTCTCCTAGAGTGCAATTTGGTGGCGGAGGGGTGATGGTGTGGGGTGGTATTTCATTCAAAACCCGTACAGATCTTGTTACACTTTAAGGGGGTATTAACGCCGATAGATACATTAGGGAGTGCTTAGAAAAACATGTGGTGCCTTATAAGCCGTTTATAGGAGAAAATTTTATCTTGATACACGACAATGCTCGACCGCACATAGCACAAATAACTAAGCAATATTTAATCGACGTTGACGTTCATGAATTGGACTAGCCCCCAAGTGGTCCAGACCTCAACCCTATTAAACACTTGTGGGAAGAAGAGTTAGGCAGAACTACGGCGAGTTTCAAACTTTAACTGCGTTAGAAGAAGCACTGACAAACGAGTGGCAACAAATACCCAAAGGTGCGATTGCTTTTTTAATTGAATCTATGCCCCACAGAATGAGAGCCGTTATTCATGCTCGTGGAGAAATTACCCGATTTTAGAAAAAATTAATAAATCTTAAAACCGCCGTTATCCATGTTATTTTTTAATTCTTTTGTTGCTAATAAAACATAATTGCATTGTTTTCTTAAAACTAGTGCTTTTTCTTAAGGATACAGATATCGAAATGAATAAAAAAACAAGTTGTTAAGAAAAGATGGGGCTTAAAAATGAAGCAAAAAGAACCATTATTCCGTTGTCAATTTTTTCCACAGGGTGTTTAAAAGTTTAGAGTAAAAATCAACTTTTTATTAACCCCTGTCTAACAACAAATCCGTTGGAAATTTTTGTAGCTTCAATATGAAAAAATTATGATCATAAAATGGCCTAAAACTCGGCAAAAAATTATCAAAATCGATGCAATACAAAAAAAGTTATTAAGGATTGAATATGAACCAAATTTTCGATGTCCGGTTAATTTTGCGGGCCAGTGTAGTACAGATGTTTATCTACGACCATCACGGTAAACATGTCAAAAAAGTACTGTCCACAATAATTGTGGACAGTACTATAATTATTATAGTAAGTGGTGATGTAATGTACAACTTAGAGCACGGGCAAAATTACTGCTTAATATCTAAAATATACGTTAATACTTTTAAAATAATGAAAAAGCAAAAAAAAATAAAAAAAAAACGATTTGGCTAAATAAGTTAGGTGGTGGGTTGATGATATTTTATCCCGTATGGTAATGGGTCCGAGTCTGCAAACATATTCACATTTTTATATATATTTTTTATTCCATACACTCAATTTTATTTTTTGTGACTAATGGGGTTTTTGCTATCAACCCCTCAATTGTAAAAATGTGTATTTTACTTTACAACTTTAAGGAAACTTGTAACTTTTAGAGTAGTATTTGTTTATTGATTTATTTCATTTTGTTGTCAACACACTGTGAATTTGCCAACCAGATTACGATGTAAATAGTTTTAACAAAGACTAATCAACTTATGTAAACAGATGTCAAAGATAATAATAGTTTAATACTATTATGACGTTTTACAGAGTCTTTGAAAATCAAAGAACATATAGACCGTTTACTAAGAACCAACAACTACTTCCCTGGCTATTTGCCTCGACGGACATTGAATTACAGTTCAAAGTTAAACGGGGTTAGTATATCTGCAAGAGAGAACTAACCATTTTAGTTTATGTAAACACTCTGTAAACTGTCTAATCATAACTAAATTAAAAGGTGGAATCTATTTTCATATAGAATGAATTAAACTTTTAAGCCCGATTATAGTTAAACAATAAAAAACGCTCCAAGCAGGTAAAACGAGTGGTTTTTTACGTAGACAAAATGACTTTTAGTACAAAAATATTGAAATTTTACATTTTGAATACGGTTATTGTATTTACAATTTCTTTGTAGGTAGAGTTTTTTTTTTGTCGTAATTGCGCATATCTCATTTTTATATAAATGTGTAGCAAACTAAATTCATTGTTTGGATATGCTTGCTTTATGGTAATTTTTTTTGATATTTAAATGTAGCAACAAAACCAATCTTGCAAAAAGTTAATGGAATCTTTATAAATAACAAGAACATGTAAAGATAATTAATTGTAAACTTCAATGGTATAATATTGTCAAATATAAACGAAAAATTAGTTTATACTTGAAATTATACCTTTGGTATACCTACTTTGTGCGCTGGAAATAAGAATTTGTGAATAGATAAATATAGCAGAATAGGAATAAAGCAACATTGCGATAATTACTCATACTATATAAATATGTAAAATAATTTCAGAATATATATGCATTATTTATTCTTTTATTTTTAGATTTTTTGCGAATAGAAATACGTAGTCATTATGTAGTAATATATTTTATATATGTACATAGGTTAGTGCAGTGCAAAATGAGAATTTTATTTGGTGATTATTTACTTAACTCTAAACTACGGTGAACACAGATAAGGTTAATAACAATTATAAACATTAATTAAGAGGTACATATAGTAACTGAAAAAACAGTAAGTAGGTGGTAGAATAAAGATTCGGTATAGAACAAATTACCTACTATTTTTCTTCAAATGTGTTAAAATACTTTTATAGTAGAAAATATTTAAATCAAGATATTGACCTCATTAAATAGAGAGTTTTAAGTTACAGTTAAACTATAATTATTTAAGATGTAATATATAATTACACTGATTTTAAAACATGCTTAAAACGAGATCAAGATTGTAACATTTGAGAAAAAAGTAGATTTAAATTGCAGTTTGATTTCTCTAGTATTAGTGGTATACTTGTCAATTTTACTTTACATCTACAAAAAAGTTTATACAGTTATAAACAATATTTTTCTATTTCATTTCAAACTATATAAGTAGCAGAAGAATCGTATTTACAAAAGTTGCTCATACATAATTGTAATACTTCAAAAATAAAAACCGATTCATTACTTTGGTCGAATATGATTTGGAAAGAACAAAAATACCACTAATACTGAAATTATAATGTTAGCAACGTTTACCCCTAATATTATATGGCTCATCACCATACGGTCCGTTGTTGTTATCGTAGTCATCATAATCTTCCTGAGGGTCGTCTTCTTGAAACGTAGGTCTAAGCGATGGTCTTGTTCCTGGTCTTTCGATGGGTCTGTCGATAGGTCTTTCGATGGGTCTTTCGATAGGTCGATCCAAAGGCCTGTAGGGCCCATCGACGCTATTCAAGTCCGGGTTGTCATCAGGCTCTGATGGGTAATAGCTTACTAGATGGTATGTGTCTAATTTTATCATGTTAATTGGTTATTAATGTTAGTTGGTAACATACAACGTGATAGTCAACCAGGAATTAGATATTAGATTAACATAAAACAATCACTAAAGGTAAACCCTTATCTACTTTATCTGCTTTCCTAAATAAGTATGGGAAATAATATCAATGTACTTGTGACTATAACTTCAGATAACTTTAAAATTTCAAATGCCCTAACCATTCGTATATTGATAAATAATTATATATGCATCGCTGAGGCAAATAAAACTGGTTTTGATTACTAAATTATACGATATAACTATGTAATTTTCTATAGTTATCTAGATTCAAATATGAATGTATTATACCACATCCGAAATTCTTCGCTCGATCAAGGATGTTAATGCAAAATATGTAACATTATGAAAAATCTGCTACCGAAGTTGGTATAAGTAATCAATTTGTAGCAATACTGTACACTAAGAGTAAGACAAGTATTAATTCATTTAGAGTATTTGGTTCTCGCGTAAATTTACTTATGATTATTGAGGTTGTGTTACCTACGTGACTGCTTTATTGTTTAATTATTGAAATAAACAAAATTAACTTTTGATTACCTTTAAACAAACTTATATCTGTCGCAAAATTAATTGAATGACAAAATCTCGTATAAAACTTTAATACTTTAAATAAAGTGAAACCTCCAATACTCAGATTAAGTGTCACCATACTAATATAGTATAGTTAGAAATTAAATCTACGATGCATACAATGGTTAGTTACTAGTAACATAATATACTCGCTTGAATGAATCATTCTAATGAACTAACAAAAGAGCACTGCTAGTGGTGGAGTAAAATCACAAATGAGCTCAGTATTTCCATAATTCCTACGCTTTCTACTCGACCTTAAGGAACATAAATTCAATTTTGTAGAATGTCGAGGTATGTTATTTTACACCACTGGTGTATTATTCTTTACCAAACAAATTTGGTGTGAATGTAGTCTTGAGAGTTTTCTCTAAAACGTATTAATCAATAAACCTCTTACATTTACTTCTTTTTTATCTAACACCTGGTCGATTTTTTTCATTACTTATTAAATTTCAAAGGGTTTTTTAAAAAACCTTCGGATTTAATAATCTTTCGATTATTTTATATACAATAGGAAGAGGGTCTAAAATGAGGGAGTTCGGTATAGGACTCTTATTATTTACATGCTTGATCAGATGTTAAAAATCTTGAAAACGTATTGGTTATCCCAATTTTTTCAAAAACTATCTTACACCTAGTATTTTACTACTTAAAATATACATTATTATAAAGTTTTTAAAATATATACCTCATTATAAGTTCGAATAAACAACGATACAACAAATATTGAACGATAAAATAAATAATCTTATGTTTATTTATCAAAGTTTATTTGAAAGTTGTTTTGTTTGCGGTTAAATATTTTGTTTTGTAATTTAACGTTAATATACTATTAATTTATTTTATATACGATAGTTTTTTTATTTACGTATATAAAACTTTTTCTGCAGCCCCGTATATTTCAAAAAAAGAAAATTATCAATTTGATATGTACGTATGTAATACTCACGAAGAATACTTCGTGGTAATACTTTTGTAAATGCATAATACGAGGGTTGTCTTTTTAGTTTTGCATATAGCCACTTAAAAGGCGCCACTAATAGAACCTAAGCTAATTAAGGATGGCCGCTGTGTAACATGTCGGGAGATTAAGGCATTGAGACCTCGATCCAAAAGATCTTACATGAAGAACTGGGTGTGACAAAGTTGGTTGTTTGGTTCGCGTCAATTGGTGTCGAAAAACATTGGAACGGTTTAACATAAGAAGCTCAAAAAAGTGCTTACACTGCCCAAAAGACAATCGAGTTTTTGAAGCATCAAAATTTAAAATAAGGAGCAGTCCTACCGTAGAGTCTTAACAACTTCTTCACGTTCTTAAAGATCAAGAATTCAATGTGTGGGCAGCGATTCCAATTGCCAGAAGAAGCCATCGATGCCTTTAAAACAGCGATATTGCAGATGTCAAACTGAAGAATGGAATAACTGTTATACCAATTGATTTGAACGTATGCAAAAGATCTTGGTGGGACATATTTTAAAAAGCAATAAAGTTTATATATTTTTCTCTTTATGTCTATATGCAAATCTAAAAACGCGACGCTTGTATTTTATATCGGTTGATACTTTTTAAATTCAGTATAATTATTTTAAATTTTTAATATATGCACTATAAAATTAATCAGTCTGTTATTGAGTTTTGAAGTTATACTTCTATTCGTACACTAGGCGGAAAATATTGTGTAGAGTTAAATGGGAAAAATCATTACATATGTAATGGTGTGAGTAAGAGAGAGACAGATACACTTATAAGGTATATTGGTCGGTAAAAACAAAGATGAAATATTTACCACATGTTATTAGTCATAACTGTACGTCCTTTGAAAACCGTTTCAACATTCAGTACATTAAAAAGGGATAGATATACAAAAAACAGTCTGAACTAATGTATGAATATCATAGTGACGGACCACATGATTATTTGACAGATTATTTTATAATTCTGTCACGTAAGTCTACATATAAAGTTTAGCATTTTATATTAATAACAATATTCAGTAATGAGTATTGTATTGTAGTCTAAAGTAACGTCACATGGTTGTAGTATATTCTGCTCGATGCTTTTAAGGTTGTTGGCTACATAAACAGAATTTTTACGAATAGTCGAGGAAATAAAGCACTAAAACCTCCGAATTTTGTAACGTAAAATGGATCGGAATGCGTGTTTTTTGCATTGGATTCGTTAGAGTATCAGGAAATTTGTCGCTATTTTTTATAATGTAAAAATGGGAAATTGCATTTCTGCATTCGAAAAGTGCATTTCGAACAGACAATAAAGGGGAAAACTTACAACTCGGTAAGTATTGCTGAAAATGGGTTCAATTTATATACTCGGGGTTTGTGGGGTCGCTGTACACGAATATCATGATGCCGAAAGATTCCGCGGCACTTGGTGCCTAGGGTATTTACCTCTTGTCCTGGGGCTTTATGTAAATTCTGTACGAAATCAGTGCACACTTGGTACTCGGCGGTTTTTTGAATCGCTAAATACGATTATAATAATGGCGATGGTCTTCGAAACACCTGGTGCTTAAGACCTCGTCTCCAGGATTTTGCTAAATCATTCGCATACAAATTTATGAATTCGGGTGCGTGCATAGAAGTATAACTTCTGCCGGCAGTACCACTGACTGCCACACTCGTTTTTTTTTTAATTTTAATACAGTAGAACTACATAAATAGAAAAATAAATTTTACTCTGATTGATCTGCCGTCACAGTAACCACAAACTAACGGTAAAATAATCAGAATTTTATGGTATATAAATTTAAGATAAAATATAAATTGAAATTTTGCAATTTATTACTTTGGACTAAAAAAATGTGTTGTTCTGTTGGAACATATTTAAGATAATCATTATTAGTTCATTTAGAACAGCATAAGAAGCCGAATGAGTTTTGAATGTAGGTGTATAACGATGTTATTATAAAGTTTACCAATCTCATAAATGTTTATTTAGTCTTAATATTGTTTTAATGCAAAATATAATTAGATTCATGATAAGAGTGTCTACAAACATACAATTTTGGATTCTCCAAATATATTATACAGAATCTTTGTTTTGCCTGATATTTAATTTCAATTTCTGATAGTTGTTGCAACATTACAATAACTAATCCAAAGAAATAGTTTAATTAAATATAGATTAGCAAAACGGTATTTTTAAAATCCTGATCAATATTTACATTTTAGAATAACTTACTAGCATTATTGAGAACACCTACGTCAGGCCTAATTGTAGGTGTGTGTGAAACCTCTCTATCTACACAACATGCCCAAATCATTCCTCCTGAGCATAAATCCAGAGGTCGACCTCCGCCAAGAACGCAACTGATACTTAAACCACATTCATACTTTACCCCTCGGTAACGGCATTGTTGAGGAATCACTGAAAAAATAAAAATATTATTACATTTATGTAAAAGTTTAAGCTAAATATTACTACACTGTTAGTAAAATATCATTTTGAGACATCTCTCATGGGATTAGTTACATAAACCTACACATTTATATTTATGCCATAAAGTCAGATACTGTTCCTGTTTAGAAGCCCTTGTAATTAACATTTACTAGTATATTAGGAATTTTGTACCATGAATGGTAATTATTACCACCGTTGGTATTAATTCAAATTAATATAAAATATATTTGTACAAGAAAACAGAAAAAAAGGAGTAAATGATCCACTCGAAAATAATGCTATTAAATAGATACTCATTTTTAGACACACAACATGGAATAATGGATATTAAAATTCATAAAACTAAATTTTAAACTGCGCAACATAAAAGTAACACCAACCTAAAACAAGATCAGATCAAGTTAGGAAAAACATAAAAGTAAAATAGAAACAGTGAAGTGTAGAAAGTTGTCAAATCTAGATGATGATAGATGAAATATAAATTAAAATGAAAGTCTGATTGTTTTTATTTGAATTTACTTTCAATGAACTACAGAAAAATATTTCACATTCTCTTTTAACAATTCATTCAATTCATATTTAATTGTATTCACCAAAAAAAGCTTCTTTTAATATTAAAAATAAACTTTCTTGTGTAATGGCAATCAATCGCTAGTAACAAAATGCTATGTATTTAAGGTATCTATTCACTTACATGTCTGTACGTACTATTTAACAGTTTCAAAAGCTTTAATCGTTTAAAAATTGCACTTAATACAATGACAATACTACCGCATCGTTAAATCAAGAGAAAGTTTTCTAAGTTGAAAATCACAGGAAACGGAAACGAATTGCAATATGGTTTAAAAATATTTGAATATTGTTATTTAAGTTTCTCCTTCTTTAATTAAAAAAATTATACACACACACACACACACAATATAATATTTCAGAATTTTATTGATCAATATCATTTGTTACCATGATTTTATCACTTTATTTATATGTTACTCATTATATATGATTTTTTTATATAAAGTTTATTACCGTGCAAATCTGGCGAACTACTCAAAAAAAAATTGTATAAATATGATTGATTATATAAAATCAATGTTATATTTACTACAAGTACCTATTAAAAATAATTTTAAACAGTATGGAAGAAAAGAAATATCAAATTCTAGATTAAAATAGAACATTTTCAATAAAATGTGCTTGTTTAAAATATACTTTATTAAATTTCCATTTAATTGAAGCTAACCCAAAGATTGTGTTTTAGTTATTCCTTAAGGCTCTAACCAATCAATGTACGAGTAGGTGTAATAAAATTTCATTGCTTCGACGGGCACGAGCACCCTTCTGTTGTAATTCCTTGCTTTTTTGTAAATGATGAAACTTTCAATGTTAGCACATAGCAAAGACTAACAGATAACAGAATTTCTTCAATTAACCACCTACGAAATGTTATAAATAATTAAATAACTTTAGCTTTCTGGCTTTGATACAAAGGAAAAAGCAATCATTCGAGAGTCTAAGTTTGATTGATGTTTGAACTGTATTAAAATACAGCAAATATTCACTTATTTATTGATAATAATCCAATAAGAATATCTAAACAAAGTAAACTTTTATATATTTAGGAAGATATTTGGTAATCGTAAGCTAGACATTAAATAAACAGTACCTCATTATAATTTCCTTATATTGTTAATGTAAATATAAGTGATGGATTTGAGCAATATTCAAATAAACTTTTCCAAATGAGATAATGAAGTATATTGCCAGAAGAATACATTAAAACAATCACTAGAAAAATGTTGATAATGTTCTTAAGAGATTCGGAAAATGTTTCCGGCAAGTTGGAAACTGTACCTACTTTTTCTGCGAACACATTTCTATTTATCGCCCCCAAAATCAAATTAATATTTTTAATTCTTATCAATAAAGCTGGATTATTGCTCCATAAAATTATATTTTAGACCATTAGATTATATGAAAATTTCACTAACTATAATACAAATATAAGAAGAAGCATTTAGTAACTAGTGGAAAGCAGCGAATTTGCAACTGAAGACTTGAATAACTGTTTTACTAATTGGTTTGAACGTATGCAAAAGTGTACCGGTCTTGGTGGGACATATAAAAAACAAAAAAGTACTTTTTTACCTTACTCTTTTTTTATATTATGGTGAAATTGACGTCAATACTTGTTGTTTTTGTTATTTTGGTTGCAAATGTTTAATTAATATTAAATTGTTTTTTAATTTGAATCATTTATTTAAAAAGCAATTTATCTGATTCCACATAAATAATACGCTAATGATATTTTTACATGATTCATATAATGAATAATGTTTTGATTTTATCTGTATAAACCAGAGACAATCCAAATATTTATATACTTTAATTTAGAATTCAATTTATTCTATACTTGTAATTATAATTTTACAATGATGTGAAAGGGATTGAACAAGTAATAATGTCAAACACAGTAAACTACGAATAATATCAAAAGAATTGGATATAGAATAATGCTCAAATGATTAACAATGAACAATATAAAAAGAATAAAACAAAGAATTATAACAAAGAATTGATCAACCAATAATATCACAGGATTAAACAACAAATAATGTTAGAATCGTTGTATATCAAATAGAAAAAACTTATTTATTGTGTGGGATTGGTTGAGAATAATAATATTTACAGTCTTTATTCCCACATGATTATATTTATGACGACATCCCTACCTAATGATATGAAACCTTGGTCTTTTTAGTTTTGCATATAGCGGCTTAGAAGGCCCCACCAATACAATAAGTCGTGTAGGTAAGAAATTATCAAGTCGGTCGAAAAATGGTTCTTAGCCTAAAACATTTTCGAGCAATAATTTTTTACTATTTTCGAAGAGGATTATTCCACCAGCAATGTCTCGCTGCAATGGTTTCTGTGTTTGGGAATGAAGCATCATACCAGTCAACTATTTCTCACTGGTATTGCGAATTTCAAGGTGGTCGCTCCAGTATCAGCGACGAACCCTGGCTAGGTCCACCCAAAACAGCAGTCACACAGCAAAACATTGATGCGGTTCGCCAGCTAATTAACGATGACCACCGTGTAACATACCGAAAATAGAGGCTTTTTTGGGCATTTCAAATACTTCGATCCATATGATCCTACATGAAGAACTGGGTGTTACCAGCTAATTAACGATGACCACCGTGTAACATACCGAAAATAGAGGCTTTTTTGGGCATTTCAAATACTTCGATCCATATGATCCTACATGAAGAACTGGGTGTTACAAAGTTGGTTTCCCGTTGGAACTCTCATTTGCTCACAGAAGAGCAAAAAGCGGTTCGCGGTCCTTGGTGTCGAAAAACATTGGAACGGTTCAACAAAGGCAGGAAGATTTGTAGTATTGTTAGTGGCGGTGAATCTTGAATCTACTTATACAAACCGGCAAATAAACGCCAATCAGTTGTGCGGGTGTTTCACGATAAGGAAAAACCAATAAAATTTAGTTGCTCTCGCAGTGTGTCAAAGAAAATAGTCGCAACTCTTGTGTCAAAATCTTGTCATGTGGCAACAGTTGCTTTAGAAGATCGAAGAACGGTTATATAAACGTTTGTTTGCCAGTAGTTATTGCGAAAAAGCAATACACAACGGCAAATCATCCTACATTAAGACAATGCAAGTACTCATACTGACCAAAAGACAATCGAGTTTTTGGAGTTTTAAAACATCGAATGGTAAACCATTCACTGTATAGCTCCAACGAGTTGTTCACATTCCCCAAAGATCAAGCATCTAATGCGTGGGTAGCGTTTCCAGTCTCCAGAAGAAGCCATCGATGCCTTTAAAACAGCGAATTTGTGGTGTCAACTGAAGACTGGAATAACTGTTTTACCAATTGGTTTGAACGTATGCAAAATCTTGGTGGGACATATTTTGAAAAGCAATAAAATACTATATATTTTTTGTCTTTATGGCTATATGCAAAACTAAAAAGGCAACCTTCGTATTTAGGTATTTGGTATATGGTGTACCAGATAAATATTTTACACATTATTCTTAATACACACCAAATGCTAAGAACAATTATCAAACTTGGTGTATATAATAAAATCATACTTCTATCTATTTTACCTATTTTAATAGTATTTTCATACAAATATATCAAATTTATACAAACACTTATAATTTTTTCATTTTGAAGAATATCTTTATTTGCTAATAGAAAATGACATTTTAAAATTATGTAAATCTATTACTTACTTTTTAAGTCATCGGTGTCTTAACGAAATAAAAAGTAAAATTTGACTTTTAAGTTTAATGTGTTTTATGGTATACATATTCTACTTAAAATTTTTTTTAATTAAGATTAAATTTACATCTGCACACGCTAGAAGTTTTAATTAATTTTTTGTTTCATTTTGTACGTGAAATATAACAAGTTTAACCTATTTTAAAGTTGGAATAGTATAACTGCTTGTTAGACGAATTTTTTTACCGCGACATTAAATTATTTTTTATTATGAAATAACGAATGCAAACATATGATGCAAATTTATGGGATAAAGTGCAGGAACACCGGAAAGTTGAATATTTATGAGACCAAAAATTTTATTCACATTCACATATTTTGCAACAAAATTTCTGATATTTGCATTTGATATGCATTTTGCGAAATTGGCAACTACTTATGCATGGATTTTTCTATAACGTTAGCATGGTTGCATTTGAATTTTTTAGTTTTAAATAAAGTTTATCTAGTCATCTTACGAAAGGAGGAGTAAACTGAAAACATTAAAAGATACACTTTCTTAAAAGCTTTTTATGTGGGCTTCGGTGACTGGGCGAGAAAAGCGACTTGGTGAAAGCAGTAAATCGAAAAAAACGTCTTATCACCTATCCTCTCTCTTGTTCTCGTGGCAAACTGGCAGACCGAAGCAAACCAGTACGGTACTATTTAAATAAAATTGAATCACAGACGTTTGTATCATATTTTAGTAACACTATACTCTATTTAAAAACTAGGAGGAGCGATTTGAATTTAAGCTGGCAACACTCGCGTTTGTTTATTGGTTAATTTGGACTCAAGTTTACACTATAAAAATTTGCCACTTACATTTATAGGACATTTATAGGTTATGTTTTAAAAGTGTGAAATATTTATAATGGTGACTTTTGTTAATTGATTTCTTTTTTTAATATAATTATTGTAAGTTTACTTTGTGACTATCTTAGACCATAAACATTTATTTTCAATTTTATTTAAATGAAAGAAATTTATTTAAATTTGCCGCCTTGTAAATTTTCTAGTAACTTATTTGGCTGTAAGTCTGGCTTTTCAGATCACTCCTCCTAGTTTTTAAATAGAGTATAGTGTCGTGTTAGTTACACTATTTATAACTGAAGAAAGGCTGAACCCATTTGGCTCAAAACTAATGTGGAGTTAGCTCAGAACCAGGAGACGGATACTTTTTACCTCATTCGACCGCATTCTTCTGAGTTTACTATACAACGTAGTATAACAAAAACATTTCTGAAATGGAATAATAAAAAGCAAATGAGAACTAAGAAAATACTTATTAAATTAAGTACTATGACGCCACCGTAAGGTGGCACAATGTATGACTCATATATTTAAACGAGCAATTCTTACGTAATAAAGTACTTACTGTGGCGCAGTTGATATCTTATATATGTTTTTACTCGCCATTATAAGGTAGCGCAGTTGATATCTAACTAGAATTACAAAATACAACGAAAAAAATAGTAAAAACGAGGAAACTAAGGAGAAAGTATGATAAAAACAACAAAACTTTAAAAAAAACATTGAAAACAAAAAGAAAACAAAGCAAAAACGTAGAACTTTGAAAAAACATAAAATGAAAAAATATCAGTATTAGGCAGCACGAAGTTCGCCAGGTCAGTTGGTGATAAATAAATAAATAGTTTCTATTGTATAATATACAGTACAATAATAATTTATACTAATTTTTACAATATATACAAAATCAAAATATAGCATTTATTAAAAATATTATTTTTACTGTTCGCTTTCATCGGAATTTCCCGAGTTTCACACGCCTTTGTTTTTATTTGGTGCATGTTTTAATTAAGCAACTAAATATATTTATTTTTTTACCATAAAAAAGATTTACCAGTCTGATGCATTTTATTTATTATAATAAATTGTGTAAATAGAGTGAAAACGAAACAAATTTTTATTAGTAAATCGAAACCGTCAGTATAAATATTTCCATTCATTAAACAATGAGAAAGCAAATTCCATATTGAAACTTTCCGTATTTTCACGTTTTTAATTGAAAAGTTATCTAAGAAAAATAGTTAGTAATAGTTTTATGTTTCATTATTTTTATAAATTGTTTTATAAACACTTTTATTATCTTGTGACACAATTATAAAGTAGAGATGTAAAGAACGAAATTAATATACTTTTTAAACATGATTTACTTATCTATTTTTAATTAATTTATATGTTTCCTTACTTTACTTAACCTTTATCAACTCCTATCAATTTTATTTATTTTGTTAATTTACTGAGGTATTTTCTACCACACATTTCAATCATTGAGTTATGATGTATTAAATGTATATAAAAGATAAAAAAGAGCAAAAACGCAGAAGTTTATGGACTGTACAAACTTCTGTTAGATAATTCAAAGTCTATCATATGGAAATTGTTATGAGTGAAAACTGTCCTGTAGTTTTATTAAAATTCGGTCATATAAATTGCGCTGATATAAATAATTTTAAGGATGTTAGTTGATCATAGTGTAATAATTTTATTAAAAATAATACAACTATTGAATGAACTATTTAACTTTCTAATACAACATGCGATTTTAATTCATTTTCTGTAACGGTACCAGTAGGTTCAATAATGTTATTTTTTACAACTATAAATAATGCTTTACACGTGCTTTTAGCATAGATTAAAATTTAAATTCAAGTTCTTTTATATTTGAATCGTTAATTTACATACTTCTCCCCAACATTTCCATAAGGGTCCCATGATCACTTGTAGAAACACCACCTCTTTTACCCAAAGTATCCAGAAGCAACAATTCCTGAGCTTGTCTTTCATTCGGTACTGTCCTCACTTTAGACACAAAAATGAACACTATTAAAACAAATTGAAAAACAAAACTAAAGCTTAGAACCGTCGACATTAGGACCACTTCACAATATTTAAATAAATAATAAATTTAACTGAACATAGATGCTAAGGAAAAGTGGGTTTCGATTTCACACATATTTCTTTCATTCTTGAATTTTTTGTTGTGAGAACTGCTCATAAGGAGCGTCGTGCTGACTTTCCTAAGTGAAGGAAGTCTTACGGTCAACTGAAGACACATTAAACGTTCCTCTTTGTTTACATGAAGAAGAAGCAATTGCGACAAGTGAAAGCTCTTTAGTTTTTGGTAGCTTCCCCGTCGACAATTCGCCAGAGGCGTATAAAAAATCTGTTTAATTATATTTCCACTATTATTGTTTTTATTATTACTGTTCACTTATTTTGAAGTTATTGACAATACTGATATTTATCTAGGACAGTGTGGAAAGCTTTTTAATAATTTTGATTATATTTATTTTAACTACAATTATAATATGGATTTTAAAATTGTTTTAATATTTTTTAATTTGATCAAATACAACATATATATTTTGTAATAATTATTAAAATTTTCATTCTTATTTGTACTAATATTGTATGCGTTTTGCATGATTTGTTCACAAAGATGAAGTTGGGACCTAAATCATTGCTTTTTTATATAAACAACTGATTAAGACAACGTTAACCTTTAATTTTTAACAATCTTTATCAGATAAACCTTAATTCTGTCTTTAAAAATAACTCCTGAAGAGTAGTTGAACTTTCAGAAGCAGGTTATAAAAAACGTTATTGTAATTTGGACTTTTATAGTTTTGACCTCCTGGTCATTGAATAAATTTAAATTTGATAACGCGAGGTTCTCTAACAAAACGATTTAAAAAATCTAAGGAAATTTTGGACCTTCTGGTCATTGTTCATTATCTTTAACAGTTTTTTCTACATGTTATAAAAAGCTTCATTGTAATTTGGACTTTTAAAGTCATTTTGACCCCCTGGTCATTGACCATGTTAAGAAAATCTAATTCCATAACGAGGTTCTTTAAAGCTTTAAGAAAATTTGGACCTTCTAGTCATTAAACCTTAATTATGTCTCCAAAAATAACTCATGAAGAGTAGTTGGATTTTCATAAATATGTTATAATAGATTAGATTAGATGTTTATTGGGTTGGCTGTTAGCCTGTATCACTGCGACCTTTGCAGATCTATTGTGACCACTCATTATCTCAAGAATAGAATTAGAGAACCTTGTCCAGCCCTGCCCTTTTAATGAGACCTAATGGCCTTGAAAGTGGCCACTCCGCATAACTTGGAGCAGCCGGTTTCTCCTCTACCAGTACTAGATACCGCGTCCTTGCAAGGCCTTCGCATTGGCATAGGACATGAAATGCGGTTTCCTTCTCCTCTTCGCAGTATCGACAGATGTCTTCATCTGCTAAGTTCATGTGTTTCTTGAATCACAATATCCTCTCAAGAGACTGACAATCATTCTGACATCGTTTCGCCTTTGTGATAGCAGCTCTGAAGTAAACTTCACCGAATGTCCCTTTATGAAGACTTTGGCTTGTCGCTTGCCCGGTGATTTTTCCCACCACTCCTGGGCCTTTTCTAGCCTTCATTTCTCAATGGCTGCCTTTCTGACTGTTATAATAAGCTTTATCGTAATATGGACTTTTAAAGGCGTTTTGACTCCCTGGTCATTGACTACGTTAGGAAGTTCTAATTCGATAACGAGGTTTTTTAACAAAACCTTCTGGAAAACTATAGGAAAATTTGAACCTTCTGGTCATTGTTTATTATTTTTAACAGTTTTTTTTATAAGATAAACCTTAATTAACAGCTATTGAAGAGTAGTTGGACTTTATTGTTATTGAAATACCCTCGGAACTTAATTGCTAGACCTAAGATTAAACACATTAATGTATTTAAAAATTATATCCCATTGTTATACATTATATAGAGGATGCAAATAACTAATTATATTATAAAATCTATATATCTATATACATCTAATAAAACTGTAAAAATGTATATGTTTGTGCGCGCATCACATGAAAACTACTGATCCTATTCGAATGCGGTTTTCAAAGACGTATTTGTCTTCTTTCAACTTAACATCTGGTGTATAAAACTTTCTCCCCCCAACCCCTTTAACAGGGTGAGGAAAGAAATTTTTATACAAAAATCAACACGCCACGCGAACGACGTCGCGGGTACATCGAAATAGAACCCAAAAATGTGGTTAGATTTTTTTGTCTGTCTGTCTGTATGTTTGTGCGCGAATCACATGAAAACTACTGATCCGATTCGAATGTGGTTTTCACAGATGTATTTGTCTTCTTTCAACTTAACATCTGGTGTATAAAAATTTTTCTCCCATTCCTTAAATGGGGTGGGGTAAGAAATTTTTATACAACAATCACACGCCACGCGAACGACGTTGCGAGTACAACTAGTATATAATATTAATAATTAAAAAATAAACAGACATAAAATTTTATTAACGCACATATTGTCATAAGGCGCAATAAGAAGCAGTCACTTGTTTTACTATTTGTACTAATTTATCGTAAATAATCTTTGTAAATTTTAGTAATAATTATTATTGAATTTAAACACATATTTTTTGGGAGTCACAAAGTAGAAATTGATGCCACAAAGTTATAGAGAATATTTAAATAAATAAACTACATATTTATTTCTTTCTTTCCTACGGAAAACTATTTTTATGTCACAATTTACAGTAACCGTCTAATTAAGCAGTTTGAAAATGATATTTTAATGTGAGAGATAACGAAAGTAATTTGAAAACTTAACAATTGTGTCCTGTTATGTTCTACAATAGGTTTAACCTATGGAGATATTTTCATGTTAAGCTTCTCTATGTCATTCAAGTTAATGCTTTATTTTTTATGTTTATAAATACTAGTAAATAGATTTACTTCCTTTAAATCTATTTTGATCATTTTTTAGTAAAACCACACTAAGTCCATTTTAGAAGAAAAAAACAGGATAGGACTATAAAAACTTTTTATAGTCCTATCCTGTATGCGCCTATCATGTGGAGACAAAAATTTAATTGAACACATTCAGGGTCAGTCGTTAAACGCAATGTACATAAGTCCAATAATTCAAAATAATATAATTAAAATTTGCGGCGAGATAATACAATATGAAATTGTAGTTAAAATAAACAGAGCAAAATCGTTCTCTATTCTTATGGACGAAACTACAGATATATCCCGTACTGAGCAGTTATCTCTTTGTGTAAGATGTAAGATACATAGATTTTGATGAAGAAAACGAAAACTCATCCTACACATTACGAGACGATTTTTTACAATTTGTAGCTGTCCATAATACAACTGGTAAGAATTTAGCGACAGTAATGTTAGAAAGTTTACAAGCACTTGGAGTAGATTGTAGTTACTTAGTTGGACAGGGGTATGATGGGGCTGCTGCAATGAGTGGTAGTTTTAAAGGCGTACAGGCAATAATAAAAGAGAAATATCCAGCAGCAATATACGTGCACTGTAGTGCCCATTCTTTGAATTTAGCTCTTGCCCATTCCTGTAAGGTTCAGAATATTAGAAATTGCATTGGAACCATAAAATCTATAGCAAATTTTATAAAAATCTCAGCCATGCGCACTGAAATATTGAAAAATAAAATAAAAGAACATGTTCCAAATACTAAATGGACTAAATTGACATCTATGTGTGAAACTCGGTGGGTGGAAAATCATGACGGACTAATTAGGTTCACTGAAGTTTTTAAACCAATTGTTGAAACACTAGAAGAACTAAAACAAGTAAAAGACATAGAAACTTCCTCAAAAGCTTTGCAATTCCTTCGAGCTATTATGACTAGTGAGTTTATCGTCAGTATGTTAACTGCATCAACTTTATTTGCTTTTACTCTACCTTTATGCAGAATTCTACAGTCTGTAAATTATGATCTATTTAGAGCTGTTGAGCATGTGAATACTATTATTAGTCAGGTAAGGAATATGAGACTTAATATAGATCAGGACTTTAGCTATATTTTTGAAAAAGCCGAAACACTTATAAAGTCTGTGGATGACCACGAGTGCATTAAAATTCCTAGAATAGTTGCACGTCAGCGGAATCGTTCTAATGTCATGGTAGCGACTGCAGAAGAATATTTTCGAATTACGGTTGCAAATCCCTTTTTTGATGATTTCATAAAACAATTATCTGAAAGAATTCCAAATCATAAGAAATCACTTTCGTCATTATATTTTCTATTGCCAAACATGTGCGTTACACACACAGTGAAGGTGGAAGACTTTTCTTTATACGAGCAATTTTTGGACCTTGATACGATATCTGCAGAGTTACAGTTATGGAAACAAAAATGGACTGAGTTGCCTCAAGTTGACAGACCAAAAAATGCTGTTGATTCATTATCAGCATGCAATAGATCTATGTTTCCCAATATACATACTCTTTTAAAAATTCTTGCAACATTACCCGTATCAACAGCTTCGTCGGAAAGATCATTTTTAACATTGAGACGTTTAAAAGATTATTTGCGAAATTCAACTGGTCAAGAGGCTAACAGGTCTTGCCTAGAGAATGCAATCCCGACTCGAGATCGTAAATTCGAGATCCCTCGAGATTAGAAATGTCAATCCCACCGGATCCCGATATTTTCGGGATCTCGTCTAATTAAAAAAAAAAAAGAATCACATTACTGAATACTGAATGCTTGTTTGTGATATTAAGGTTAATTAAAACAAAATATTATTTGAAAGAAAACAAAATCATTTATCCTTTAATATTACTAACTAAATAATTAACAGTTTTACTACAATGAACATAATCAAAACAAAAGTAAGTATAGCTATAGCTCAAAGAGATTAAAAAGTAGTTACGGGTGATTTTGAAAGTAACTTCTTAAAAAACAAAGTGTATCAAGAGTACCTACTATCTGCTAAACGGCATCTAATGTCCGTTGCAATGTAGCCAGCTGCTGAGAATGCCCTCTCCGACTCAACACTGGTTGGCAACAGCGTGACTAAGTAATTATATGCAAAAATCTCCCCCTTGTACCTCCACACTCCAATAAATGCATTTCTTTTTTTATTACTGACTCTAGTTTGTGATTCTAGATACACGTGTAAAAGGACTTTTAGACGCTCGTAGAGTTTCTTCTAATTCTTCTTCAAGTGAAGTATTAGTTTGTGTAACAGTAGCACTTAAATTTAAATCCTCTGAAAACATAGAAAGTTGCAAGTCATCTCGTTTAATACTGTCGTATTAACCTCTACTTGGTTTGGTCCTTTTCGTGTAAACCTTTTGTAGACCCGGATGAGGTTTTGAGAATAGATTTACATAATTTGCACTGAGGAGTTAAATTATTAACAGCTTTCTTGAAATATCTCCATACCAATAAACGACTGATAAACTCCACGTACGCTTGATCTGGATTATTTTTCTGCATTTTATGGTACTACTAATCACTTATTAGATACTAATAGGAATCCAAAAGTTACCTTTTTATTTATTTAACTCACATAAACCACAAAAAATATGTGTAGCATCGCTGACCATTGCTGCCCAATCCCGTCAATCTCGTCATATTATGCTTCGGGATTGATCCCGAAAAATTTCACGGGATCTCGCGAGATCGGGATCCCGCGAGATCGGGATTGCATTCCCTAGTCTTGCCCTTTTAAGCGTGCATAGGAACATTAAAATTGATACGACAGAGGTCTTAAATCGTTTTGCGCGGAAAAGCAGAGAAATATTCAACTATTATTATAATTATTATTTTTTAAATCTTAATGTTAAATGTGTTAAAATTAAACCTGTTTTATTTTTCAATAAAAACCACTCAAAAATATTTTTTTTTAAACCCTTAAAAAAATTTCAACTTTTTTTTCTAACCCCCCCCCCCCAAAATTTTTGCCCAGATACGGCCCTGATAAAAAGTTATACATGAACCTTAATTAACCGTAACTAAGCACTACAAAAGCAAGACAACAATGATTATCAGTATTATCAGGTTTTCTGGAAGTACGGACTAAACGGGTAAAATCCTAATTGCGGTTTAAGCGTTAAGTAAAATTAAATTTTACGGTAGGGATTAGAAGGGTCTTTTCCATAATGAGTTCGAAACAAAAGTGGGCAAGCTATATACTGATAACTAACCGGTAATATCCTGGTAAACTTTAGAAAACTTACTAGTTAGCTATCGATTACCGAATATTTGAAATAAAATTGTTTATTTTCGTACAAAATTCCCAGTATTCAAGCTTGTTAAACAGAATATTTTTCTTAATCCATTTTTGGGATTTTTCAATATGGAGCTAGCAAGGGATTGTTTGTATATTCTTACAAAATTGATATTAAGCAACAGATGAATGTGGTTGGGTTTACGCGATGAATAATTGTTCATATTCATTTTATGTAGCCAGCATAACAATTTTATTCTAAAAAAATCTCCATAGAAATGAACCCTTAAATTTTAAAACCCGCTAAAGAAAAGTGTATTATGCTGTTTTGCAGTGGTGTATGAAAAAAATAATAATTGTAACTAATGTGTTGCCTGATTTTGAATACAAGATAAGAGATGTATGAGTCTTATTCTATTTTCACAGTTTTGATGATTTTTGGACTAAAAATCACATGTAATGTTTTTAAAATTCTGACTTTAATAAAGAATTGTAATTCTATGTAATTTTTGTCTTTGTGGCTATATGTAAAACTAAAAGACAAACCTTTTATATAACCCCATAGATTGAGTATTTTAAAGTGTGTTTTTACAAATACTTAGCAACATAAAAATAATGACAGTACGTATTTCCATTCGCCCTACTCTGAATCAATAAAAAAGAAATTGTACCTTTAAATTTAGTTAAATTTATAATCACGTGTATTGCGATCATCCTTGTTGCTAAATCGTGGCCACATTAAATCAATATCCGCTTTAATTTCGCAAAAGGAAAGTGGTTCTATTTGCTTTAACATAAACGAAAACGTCCAATGTTCCTTTTGTTCACAATCGAACAAGAGATTGCTTTAGTTTGATCGTTTCGAAATTTGTTTCTCTCTGAATTTCAATAGAAAAATTGCCAATGGTTAATTGGATATACAGTTAATTGTTTAATGGAATTTATACATTTAATCACAGTTTATACCGACAAAAACATGACCATTAAATGTGGGTTTAAATACAATTGATTTTCTTGTGCTAATACCTACTAATTATAATTTAATCGATTGTTTCGGAATAATAATTTGCAGTGATTTATCACATCCATACGTATAAAAACTGATCCAAAGATATTACTTTGGTAAATTCAAACGAGAACAATTTCTATACATTTTCCTATAAATAGTTATTTGTGACACAAGGACGGAAAATGACACTTTGCAAGAGCGAGTAGAGTTGTGTAGCCGAGGTGCGTAGCACCGAGGCGAAACAATAAAAGCACTTGCAAAACATTTTCCGGGCGTGTAACACACACTATTTTTTGGTCCGACTAATTTTTAATATTTTCAAAAGTTCAAAAACTTTTTACTTTATGACATCCAAGATTAGATGTTTATTGACATCTATTGCACGATTAAAAGAATAAGTAGGTAATAAGGAATAATTTTTTGATAATCGATTTCAAGATCCTTAATTTTTATACATACGAATACTGTACTAATAAGCAGCACAGTAAAAATTGTTATATTGATAATATTAACATTAATATCTAATAATTTTATATAAAAATAGCAGAGACAATGAACTATTTTCATAATCGAATGATAAGTAGTTGTAAATTGACATAAATGTCAAATTTAAAATAAAAGTTGTGAGAGAAATTAAATGTAAATTAGAATCCTGCTTATCTTTAGAAAAAGTTATTAGTTTAGTATAAGTATTATACGCTGTTTTTAAATAAATTTAATTAAAATTTGTATTATTTATTATGTATTTTTGATGACTTATAGCGCCATCTCTTTAGATAAACTAAAAGCTACTTTGCCGGCCTAGGCCGGAAAATATAATTTTCCGGGCGATTTTGAAGTAATTAATAGTAGTGTTTCTGCACGGAGGACCAAAAAAATATTTAAAACATTTAATTGTGTGTTCTTATTTTAATATATGTATAAATTAATTGATATGGATTTTTCTCAGGGGTGCACTCTGTCCGTAATTCTTCAGCAGGTAAATCGCCCTTAAAGAAATCAGTTGCTAGGATGGTTTTCTTTTATGGAAAAGTTTATTGTTGGTTTGAGAAATGTCAAGAATAATTATGAAATTATGAGCAATGGCAAAATGGTCTGGCCAAAACATGACATCGTCATTAACATGATATTCTTGGACAAACTGAAGCAATTTGGAAAGGCAGTTGTCTAAACATTCAAAGCTTCACCACATACTCTTTGGGATACATACTTGCTAGAAATTGCGCACCAGGAAAAGATTATATGTGCAAATTTTGCTATATGTTCGTATCTAACATTGTCAGGGCATTCCTCTAGGTTGTCGGTTTAAAATTTATCATTTGATAATTACTTAAAGTGAAATATTTTTCGTCATCTAAAATAATGATTTTTTAATTGTGAAAGTGTACCTGCCTTAGTTGACGACAGTGTCTTGGTAACCGTAGGCGCTAGGCTTCAGAGTGGTTGGGAAACTTCGTCTTTTTCGATATTTATGACCATTCCTCCTCAATTCCAACGATAGAAGATCTGTATTGACGAGCCAGTCTCCTCGTTGACATTGCTTGTTTTTTGTTCTTTTCCCTCTCTGTGATCTATGTGCAGTAAATACACATGGTGTTCCAGTTTTTGGGAGATTCAGACATGGTATTTTCTGCTTAAACTCCGCTATTTATCTATATATGATTCTGCGTGAAATGTGTTTATTTTGGAATATTTAACAGATTTCAGCTTTGGGTAAAACTAGTAGATACCTTTTTTTTTCTAATGTATATGGTATCTTAAAGCGAAAACCTCAAAATAGATAAATCTCAACTGATAAAAACAAAGTCATTCTAGTCATTTTCGTTGTTTTTACATCTTCAGGAGCCCATATAAAGTAGATACGTGAAAAATTATTTTTGTAACCTAACTTAAAAAACGTTGGAATATCATCTTTTAAAATGTGTACATGTTTAGATCATAAAATGGATTACTGTTTTGGTATTTAAAATTTATTACAAATTTAGTAAGTTTAATCCATACGTTTACATCGCCGGAATGGTTGCTTAAAAAAATTAATGATTACATAGCATTTCAAGTGAACTTATTTAATTTAAACAATAGCGTGTCGTGCAATATGATCATGAAGCAAAATTTTATTATATTGAAACAATAGACAGACAACAGAAACAAGAATAATTTCTTTCCGGAAAAGTGGTAAAGCGTCAAACAAACAATCTAAAATATATTAAATCTTATATAACAAATGTTGAAATAATTTTGAGAATGAAAAGGTGGTGATTTTAACAAAATCGTTTGTTGTATTGTAATTTGTATGTATTAGCAGCAATTTTTAATACATCTATTATTTTACCCTTGAAAATTATTGAAAAATTTCAACACTTCTACATTTTATTAAATACAGGGACTAAAAAAATGTATTCTATATTGTAATTAATAGATATTTAGGCCTATATCTACACCCTAACATGTGTATAATTTACTGTAATTTTATGGCAGTAAAAAATTAATTTTAGGTACGCCTAATTCTATCAATTATCCTGAACTTTGTTTTTAAAAATGAATAATGAATTTACATTTTTGACAGTTCTAGTTTCACATAATTTTAAACGATTTTTTCTTTAATTTTTAATAACACAGCATTCCATCTACATTCTTGTATAAGAACATTAATATTGTTATTACCGGAGGCTACTCTCGTGTGTTCATTAATCTACTTACTCTATAATATTAAGTTGCTGGTAGGTATTGAAAGTTACACATTTTAGTCTTTAATATGAAATCAGAAACGTATATCCTTTGAATCGTATAATACTATTCTAAAGAACAATT
Source organism: Altica lythri (assembly GCA_964028335.1). Taxonomy (NCBI): domain Eukaryota; kingdom Metazoa; phylum Arthropoda; class Insecta; order Coleoptera; family Chrysomelidae; genus Altica; species Altica lythri. The sequence goes on along the minus strand of OZ034800.1, from coordinate 88,920,622 downwards.
TCAAGTCTTTTAAAAACTCTTACTAAAACAGATTTGTGTATTTGTGTAAAATGGAGAAAATATACAAACTATTTTAATATTTCTATCCCAGTAATTTATTTCAGTTGTCTTATATTTTATTGTAACATTGTTTTAATCTAGTAACCCATATACCTGCCTAAAAACATTCTAGGTAGATATACAGCGAAGGAGGAATACGCAACTCAAGCTTTTGGGTTACACCTGGTTTACAGACAAGTATAAGAAAAATGACGGAAATGTGAAAATTTCTGTCCCTATAGAAACAGACACCCATGTGTAATGGAGTCTTGTTATGCTCAAGAGAAAATAATGTGAAGGACTATAAATCTTGGGGTCTTCAAGAACCCTAAGATGGTCTCCAATACCGAACAGAACTCGATGTTCTATCAGAACACAACAGTGTCATACTAGTATGGGTACCAGAACTTAGATAAATACACAGAAACGACAATTCTTCTACAGTACATAACCAGTTCTAAGGGTACCTACCAAAAAGTACGACACCGGGCCGAATGAAAACCTGGATCAACATTATCAATGTTAATATATCTATTGTGTATCAGCACACGGTATCCTTAAGGGCCATGCACCGGTAAAGGAACTTATAAAAAATCACGAAGTGGTTGAAGCTGTAGAGAATCTGAAACAGTTTAACGCATACTGTGCGATTGTGAGGCAATTTTTGGAGACTTCATAGTGACTTCATAGTGACTCTACAAACAACCGATCAATTAATGTCAGGTACCAAGATTCTGGAACGGGTACCATTAACCAATCGAAGTACAATAAGCCTAAATATATTGCAATACGATTGGTGACTATGTCAGATTCCGTTCTTTACATGAGTGAATTTACATGAGTTCAATTCGAAAAATATTATCTAATCACATACTTACGCCCCATGTCATCAAAGAATCTTGAACGTAGTGGAGGATACACAAGTTTTTTATTAAAATCTAATTTTCCGTCATCTGAAAACAAAAATAAGATTCGTTACCATTTTTTATATTTAATTTTCCTCTTAGTTAACAGTTACCTAAAACTTCAGGAAGGAACTAACAAATGTTTTGCTCGAAGTACCATGAAACGACTTCATACATTTATATATAAATATTTTTGTAAATACTATTTTTCGTGACTTATGGGTTGGATTAAGTTACTATAACCAGTAATTTTTAGGAACCTGTATTTATTTACAGTTACAGGACTATGTTCTTGGCTGTTGCATGCGAAACAAATTTATAAATAAATTCGACATAATATTCATTCATGCAACATGAAAATATTTACATTATTTAGATAGAGTATTGTATCTAAAAATAGTAAATATGAGGTCTGTCGCAAAGTAAACAATACAAAGAAAAAAAATCCTTAATGTCATTAAATATATTCTGTTTGCATACTTTCTAAATTTCAAAAATCCGATGAGAGATATCTCAAAATACTAGTTTACTAAAAGTTCATGGTCCCTGTCCTAAAGGAATAAAAATAAAGACAGGGCACAAAAAAGTGACTTAGAATGTAAAGTTTCAATTGTCGATTTGACAAATAATCTCTCTCATTAACGTCATACATTTAGGTATGTGACATGAGTTGAATCTAAACGACCGAAAGGCTAACTAATTACTAAAGCATCTGTAGCTTATGTCTCGAGTCCAACCGGATTTGACATTTTTTAAATTTCTCCTCAATGTCATTTAATATGTTTTTGTTTGCTTAGTTTCTAAATTGCAAAAAAAATACACATATGTTCATATTGCTAATATTTGTTATTCTATGAACCGTGAACTAACGATCGTTCTAAACAAACAGAACATATTTGTTTTAAATTCTCTCAACTACAAATTTTCAAAAAAAGTTTTTCGTAAACTTTAATCTCGCTTAATTAACCTAGCGGATATCAGATCGATGGGAAACTTCCAGTATAAATACCAGGTTATGGAAAATTCATAAAACTTTTTTTTTAAACCAAATTTAATGATTTTTTTGTGAAAAAATAAATATAAACTAAATTTTTTATCATTTAAACTGTTTTTGCCATAAAAAATAATTTATTATATAAAATGAGTGGATAACGGTCATTTACTGTTTTAATCTTATAAGAGACAAGGAATTTTTAAGGAAATATAATTTACATAGCTGTAAATACTTTTTATAATTTAAAATAAAATGCCTAAAATGCACAAAGGATACTTATCTTATTAAGAAAGATATATAAATCTTTATTATTATCAAAATTTTTTGTTCACAGATATTTGTTATATTTACAAAAATATGTTTTTATCGTAAGTAAAATTTAATTCCCCGTAATATTATGTAAAATTTATTTCTATTTTTTTTTCATATATTATAAAGCTTATAAAGCTTCTTGTATTGATAATATATATGAATATTTAATATTATACTTGCTTTTGGCAATATTTTAATATAAATTCGTTGTATTATTTAAATTATTAGAGTATATAATTTTATATCAAATTATCGCTTTTAATGTTTCCTACTTTTATTTTAAACAATATGTGCACTAAATACCATGCGATACTTTGTAAGCAAGCTTTAGCTTTCTTCAAATGCATTTATATTAAAACTAAGAACAAACTCTCACCTTTAATGTCATTAACAGAACACTTCACAATAACGACGAAAATACAACCTGCCACTAATTGCTTAAACCAATTAATTTTCATTTTTTACGGTAAATAGAGCGGATAGTTTGTTTTCACTTATTGTCTCGCGACTATTCTTCACTATAGACGGTAACATATGTGTAAATTTAAAGAAATCTCGATGTATTCGTTTTAAAATCACTATAATAAAAATTTTTGATTTTAACTTCTCTCTAATGGTTTTCTTCAGTATTGCTCTTGCAATGGAGGTTTTGACACTCACAGGTTTAACTGAGATTAAAAACGAAGTTTACAGCCTCGCGGTGGAGAAATTTTAATCTCTTAATTTTTAGAGTGGTTATCTGTGTGGTACATTGGCGGCACAACAAAAAATGGTGAAAGGCAATTTTTGGCTTTTTATATAAAAACTTTAATGAAGCAGAAACCATAACATTTCTAATATAATAAAGAAACTCCTAATACATTTTTAAATGTTTTATAATTATGTATCGAAAAACTTGTCAATAACCAAACAATTTTCAACTGATTCACTCAACATTCAAAGAACAATAACTATGAAAATTAAAACCAACTGGAAATTTTATTTCCTATCAACAATAATCAAAATTTTAAAAGTTATTACCAGTGCCGAATAATTAAAGAAATATTAACACTTTATACTAAAACTAAACAAATATTAATAATTTATAGTGTTTTTGGATGTACAGATTTTAAATATTTGCAATAACTCTATCACTATACTGATAAAGATCTAATTAAATCAATTCTCATACACACATATGAAGTAATTTTTTTTGCTATTCTTATAAATGAACATAAAAGAGATACAATACAAAAAAAAATAATCTGAACTATCTGAAATTTAGATTACATAAAAAATAATACAAAAGTTTCGGAAAGAAGCTTAACCAATTAATATATTTGATTTTGTTATTTAATTCGTGTGCTCATGTTATTGAATTTATTTCTCACCACTTTTACTTAATTCTATCAAAAGTGTTCAGAGAAACTTGTTTTTTAGGACCCCGTAATATTGATCCGACACTGATTTATGAAATAACCATAATTTCATTTTCATTTCATTTGTTTCATTTCTCTTTCACCAGATTCAAATTCAACTTTATTTAATCTAGACAAAATGTTGGTACCAAATCTGAAGATAGACCGTGAAATAAATGTTAAAAACAACTTTCTTTCGAAGCAAGGTTATTCGGTTCGGTTTATTATACGTACATGAAAGAAATCAAAAGTTTGGTGTATTATACAATAGCTTTGAACTTTCATTAGTTCGTACGAATATTTAAATAATAATATAATTTCTCTCTTTCTCCATAAATATATATTGTTCAATATTATAGTAGTAGTTTTTTAAGTTGTCACGTTGTTTGTTTCATCCTTGAAGTGAAAAGTAAATCTACTCATTCCGTTAAAATTAGCACTAATAATATATTGTTTCCAAATTACTCTCAGACAACCTTGCGATCAAATCTCTCATTTTGAAAAGATCCTAATTATCTGAAGTTTGTGTCTGACCACAAATCTTTATTAGTCTTTTATGACTGTTATTGACTTTTATATTGATTCGGATAATCCATTTTAAAAGTTAATGGAATATTAATTGAAAATGTTGTAAACAGTAAATACATTATTACAGGTATCTTCTCCGTAGTAGTTAATTAACTTAATAATTTATTCTGACCATATTTTTTGCCTTTAAAAGTAATTATATCTCATAAATATGAAAGTCAAAATTATCAAATTTATAAGTTTAATTAATAAATATTGCTAGTTTGGATTCTTTATTTGAGGCTTAATGGTCTAATTTTATAATTGCAATTGTTTTCTAGTTGAGACTTTTATCAGTTGTCTTATGATTTATATCCTCTACACTCAAGTACTAAAAACGATCCATTCCCTATTTTTTTATATGAAATTTTAAATCTCTACACTAGTTAAATGGTATGACAATATGGTTTCCAATCAACAGACATCAAGTAACCGTGATTAAGAGACACCAGGCATGAATGTTTCCACTGATCCGTCTAATGCAATTGATAGTCGGAAGATATTGAGGAATCCGTTTACGGCGCTCACACAAGCTTCTATGACACGAACGTCAAAAAGCACAATCCTCAGACAATTTTTCAGAAGGACTCCTCCACCAAAACTCGTGCGGCACCACTTCTATCGACACCCAGGAAGCCTGCTGAAATCAGCCCTCCTACGAAGACTTCTGACATCATCAATCCTGACCATTACCAGATCTACGCCCTGGAAGCTCATACCATTAAATTAACAGCCAGCGAACTCTGTAAAGACGTGGAACCGATTGGACCACACTTCAAAGCCCCACAACGTTTCACCGTTCGCCGATAGCATCGCCTTCATGGCGAATTGACGCAACATTCGTGATTATTACGAATCATCTAAAATGCCATATGTTAATTTAGATATGTCCTCGTATTTCTGAAATAAACCAATATGTTTACATTAATTTTGCATCTCTTATAAAAATTGGCATTTTATGTTTTCATTACAAAACTACAAAAAGATCTTAATTAATTGTAGCTATTAATTTAAAAAACAGTCCAAACGTATTGTAATAAAATGTCATTTACATCGACGGATTCTGCAAAAGCGGTGGCCTTAGTTAAAGATGGTCGCAACCATTCTTATGCACCTGACGTGTTTAAAGAAGTAATCAACGATTTAATGAACCCGACAACTTTAGTAAGTCAGGATCAGGTCTGAGAATAACCACATCCGAACGAGAAGATCGCTTTCTGTTGTCTTTATGTTTAAGAAATCCGCATCTAAGGTGATCTAAGCAGATGGAGAGTTTGTCGACCACTTACTACAGGTAATTATTGATTATTCAAAAGACCTGTAAAACATCGCACAGCTCGACTTGCCCTTGCTAGAGAACACGAAAACTGAAATGAGAGATTGAAACAAAGTATTGATCTTGAATGCGTCCAGGTTTTGTCCAATATCACCAGACCAAACATTAAACATTTGGGAATTTACTTCATATTTTACTTTTTATCTAAAGCAAAATCAGCTCAAAATAGTTTGACAACCACCTATAAAAAACTATTTTCGTTATACGGAATTTTGAAATTGGATAGTAAACTAAAATCAAATCTCTATTCATTCAAATAGATTCATAAACATAATTTTGAAAAAATAAATAAAAAAAAGGGCGTGGCAGTCAGTGGGACTGCCGGCAGAAGTTATACTTCTATGCACTGTTAACTAATAAAACTTAATAACTACAAACACAGGCAAGTAGAAATAAATTTTTTATAAAAATTAACTGTATTCAGTTAAATAAATACTTAAAAAAATAAGACCAGTTGATGTGTGTCCTTACTTCAAACACGAAAACCAAACAGTAAAACGATCAATGTACAAAAAAAGTGTTTACAAAACCCGATTTGCTTACCGTGGGCTATTACAGATTTTAAAACACTCGAAAACAATGCAAAACATTTTCTTACAACATATAGGTACACACTTTTACAAAATTTTAACGCACTTTGAAATGCACTTTTCAGTAACTTTGCAGGAACGGGTTTTAACTTACACGCATGTCTTCGACTCAAAAGCATAGTGAAGGATATAATGCAACCATGTGACGGTATTTTAGACTACAATACAATACTCATTACTGAATATTATTATTAATATAAAATACTAAACTTAATATGTATACTTACTGGACAGAATTATAAAATAATATGTCACACATAATGCGATACGTCAATGTAATACAATAACAATAGCTCAGACTGTTTGTTGTATATCTATCTCTTTTCAATGCAATGAATGTTTAAACGGTATTCAAAGGAATTATAGTGATGACTAATAACATGTAGTAAATATTTTATCTTTGTTTTTACCGAACAATATACCTTATATGTTATTCTGTCTCCCTCTTACTCCCTCCATTACATATGTAATGATTTTTCCCATTTAGCTACACACTAATTCATTCCACAGAGTGTCCGAATAGAAGTATAACTTCAAAAATATCGTTTCAATCGAATGAGTTATATATAAAATATTGATCCCTTGACCGTATTTATTGAAAGTTGTTTATAATTACCAACGGGTAAAACTGTTTTAATTATGGCAAAATAAATACCATAAAAAAAATGATCACTTTGTTTCGCAAAAAACCATTGGCAAGCGCCATATTATTGCAATATATTAGATTATTCCAATAATTACAAGACATATTTTAATTCTGTGGGTGGTTAATGAAAGAAAAGATTGATTTTGTACGAAAAAAGTCGAGTCCGATGACATCGTCATTGAACATAATAGAGTTCAACAGTTTCAATCGTTAATCCTAGTACGAAAACCTACACAAAGCCATTGATTCACTGTAATTTTAAATAAACTTTTTCAAACTAAACAATAGGACCGCTTTGTGTACCAAATTACTAGACGAATTCCCAATGTTTCTCATCCAAAATTGCAACGACAACTTCTGATTGTAATCTATAGGTGTGAAAGTATCACTTTAAACCATAAGAAAAAGACTTCGCCCTCGAAGATTGTACAGTAGGAAGAAGTTACTGGTTCAAAGCTATCTAGGCAAAAAAATGCATTAGTGGTTAGTCGACGTTTTTGATAAAATCTTGATTCAACTCATGTCGCATATGTACTACACTTACTCAATTCAATGTTAATGAGAGAAAGTTTATGGTCAAATGGACAATTGAAACATCAAACTCTTAAATCGCTTTTTGTGTCTTATATTTTTATTCGGTTAGGGGACCAGATTTTTAGTAAACTATTTTGAGACATCTCTCATGGGATTTTTGTAACTTTAGGAATTACAATATGGGATGTTGGATTTGTATAATGATTATTGTTTGTATACACCACTCCTCATAATTTTTTTAGTAATGGATTTATTTTTACAACCGTCAAGAATATTTTCCTTAGCTTTTACAACTTTGCAATGCGCGTAGCGATACTCTTGGCGAACCATAATTCTTCTGTGATCACTAGGATATACCAGAAGCGGGTCTAGGTTATGTTATGGTATTGGTATTTTCACTGGTCTCAACGTCCAGTAGGCGATGTGGGAAGTTGGTGGGTGGTCTGGTTGTGAAGACCTGCTAGTGGTGCAAGTAGTCGTTGAAGTAGGTCGGTGGTTAGTGGTTTTGATGGAATGAATGGCTTCTGCGGAGTCGATGGCAGTGGAAACATTGATGTGGATGTCGTTACTCGTTAGAAGAAGTTAACTAACGATGTACTTGATGATGTTCTATAGCCATGAATCGTTCTGGGAGCTGTATGTTCGAATGCTTTAGATTCGGTTTTTGCTCCTATTCATTACGTATGGTTTAATAGATAGTAAGGTCTTTAAGTGGCGACATCTATGGGTCGCGCGTTCTGTACCATTTTGGATCAATAAATATCGCGTGTGTGCTTTGGATATTAGGGCACCACAGTACAATCAATTACCTTACTAATTTATTATTTAAAAATATTGTAATGAAAGATATTTAAAAACATATAAACTATACATTATATTGTAATCTTATGATAGATAATAATTTATTAATTATTATTTCCAAGTTTACAAGAATCAATTAATGTAGACAAACAGATTATTAAGTTTTTCTCAGTGAAAGTACGGTTTTAGAACAAAATAATATTTAATAATTGTATACTCCATGGTTGGTAAATCTATTTAACGACTAATTAACAAGTTATACTTATAATAAAGTGTTTATACGATTATTTTAAACAAATCTTCATTCACAATTATTATAGAAATGGTTTAATGCATTTGTAGGTTATTTAAATATAATTTGATCCATGAATCTTGGAAATAATTTCAAATAATTTCGATGAAATTTTCTAAATTATTTTGGTCATTAATGCTTTTTACAGAACTAGGACATTTTATGGCAATATCAATTTTTTTCAACATTCCTTGTGTTTTTGTTTAATGCGAGGTATATACCTACTTAATATTTTCGTTGCTGGTGTACATAACTGTTTACACCTTTTTTAGTACAACATAAAGGATGTCTTACATTATGCTTTACTCTTCCTTCATAATATTCCTGAGTGTCTTTGGAATCCATTTATTAAATATAAAATAAAGTATTAAAATTGAAAGTGCTTTAATACCCACATTAATAACATAGATAAAAGTGAAATTATTACATAGTAAAAGTTGAAGTACTTATGTAAAAGAAAGGTTAAGCTAACTTAATTTTTAAAAAACAAATACAGATAATTGATGATAGTTAGATAGGTGGATAGAGCGAGTATAGATTTTACTCGATGAAAATTTAATTCTCTGTGTTTTGAACTCATTTATTTTAAATTAAAGGAAAACATTTACCAACTCGAACCATGACAATAATGTAGTATTGTCTACAAACAGAACACTAATGACTTGTTAATGAACATTAGGTAAATCATTAATGTATACTAGAAACATTAAGGGACCCAGAACAGAATCCTGTGGTACACCCTGTTTGTGGTTGTAGATTAAATATTTAATATTAAATTTCCTTATCTATTTAAAGACGATTTTCACTTAATTTAATTTAATAGATTATTTACGGAAAATAATACACAAAAAGATCTGTTTTATAACGTGATAATGTCAAAAGTAGAAATCAAATTATAATGTCACAAGTCTCATTAAAGGATTTTTAATTTTGACTTACCTAATGTTCGTGCTAACAGAGACATCGCTTTCTCTGTGCTTGATTTACATATTTTTCATTAAACCCTCGCTTTTTGTTTTAAGTAAAGATTTAAGATTTAAACACATTAACCTTTTGTCCTTTTACACAATTACCACAGTAAAAAAAGTTTAATTCAAGCTGATTATACATTAGCTATATCATCTGAAAATAAATAATAATTTGTGCACATTCGCATGTTAACGATATGTGTGATGTTCATATTTTAAAAATTTGCTCATAAATCTCCCAAACAGTTTGCACAATGTCAAACTTTGTCTATATAAACAATTTAACGAAAATTATTGTCTAACCACCAATTTAAATTATAATGGCCAGTTTTGAACGTATCACTGATACAAACAAATGTTATTTATCTATAAATAACTACACCTTTTAAAATATTTCATTTCACTAATATTTGCTAATAATATTCTTTTTATCCTCTCTGCTCTTCGGTAGATGACCAACAATGCTTATTCTAGTTCTCAAATGAAAATGCTGTATCTGCATTCTCTTCTAGTTGCATCCCCGAACTAGCTTTGTTTATTTGTTATTTTTTCTTCTCTATGGTGATCTTCCAACACTCCTTCTTCCAGTTCTCTATTTATGGTGTAGTATCTGTCTCGAATAAGCTCTATTTATGGTAAGCTATCATACCTTTTCTGACATTATTTTTTTTTTATTCTCTTTGCTCTTTGGTAGCTGACCAACAATCTTTCTTCTAGTTTTCGAATGAAAATGCAGTATATGTCATCTTTTCTAGTTTACTACATCCCAGAATCAGCTCTCTTTTTGTCATGTTTTGGTTATCTTCCAGGATTCCTTCTTTTAGTTTTTTATTAACTGTGTCTGTAAATTGACTACTCAAATGAATCATACCTTTCCTGATATTCTTCTTTTTCTGCCTGCTCTTTGTTAGTCAGCTTCAAGTTTTCGAATGAAATTACAGTATCTACATCCTCAAATCAGCTCTGTTTTTTTCATCTTTTCTGCTCTTTGACAGTCTTCCAGTATTTCTTATTCCAGTTCTCTTTTGAAGGTGTACTATTTTTTTTCAATTTACAATTCTTCTTCTAGATTTCGAATGCAAATGCAATATCTGTCTTCTCTTCTAGGTCAGTCCCCGAACTAGCGGTTTTTTGTAATCGTTTCTGCTCTTTGTATTTTTTCTTCCAGATCTCTATCGACGATGTAGTATTTATCTTGTCTTTAATTTGCTTCTTGAATGAGCTTTTGATAAGCTATTATACCTTTCATATTCTTCTTTGTTATTCTCCCTGTTTTATGGTAGTCAACCAACAACCCTTCTTCTAGTGCTCGAACGAAAATTCAGTATTTGTCCGTTCTTCTTGTTCAATTTCCAAATAAATTCTACTTTTGATAAAAGCTACCACTCCGTCCCCGATATTTGTCATACATCTGCTCTATCGCTGGTCTTTTGATGTTCCTTTTTCTATTTCTCGAATAAACTTTTTCTTCAACTTCTTCCAAAGAGATGTGAAAGTAATATATACAAGTTCACAACAAATCATCTGAAAAACATGAAAACTTTCCATGTCGTAGAAATAAGAAACTACTTCTTTGGAACGTTTAAATGAAACTTCATATAAATTTGATATCAAGTATTGTATTCCCTTACAACTCAATTCTACATAAATTACAGTTATATGATACATTTGGGGTGTATGTTTTATTAGAAATGACACACTGTATAAAACTAACATATAACATTAATTTTTTTGGACAGTCTTTATAGCATTTATTACTACTTATAAACGTCATTGCCAGTCTGTAGGTGAAGGTTAAAAACAGTGACATACTTTCTCTACGAAAGGTCTGAGTCAAGTTGAGGATATAATATAGCGGTACCGGAATGCAGAGAAAGCCGATCAACAATCTCGCGGTTATAATACATTTCTTAATAGCAGGGCCGGTTTACAATATAATATTAAAGTCAAGAGAATTATCTGCACTATTGATTACAAAAGGAACATTTCTGTATCAGTCTTAAACTTCTCAAATATCTTTTAATTTCTAAATTTCTCTCTAAACATCAGTGTTCTACTGGTTACGAAAAAGGGTTTTATTATAAGAAATATTCTACATTCGAATGGTCCCTTTCATTATACTCCCCTCCTCTTGGCACACACCTTTTCATACGTTTTTTCCATTGATCAAAGCAGTGCTGAAAGTCTTCTTTGGTGAGGGCCTTTAGGAAATCTGCCGTTTTTTGCTTTACCTCTCCCATCGACTCAAATCTAGCTTTCTTTTTACAGAATCAGAATCATTCTACTGGATTGCTAATCTAATGATTTTCATAAACTCAATACAGATTGTCCCAGGAATAAATATTGGTTGACCATTAGATTTCTGGTCCTTGACAAAAAAAACTGGATGGTTTTTCCAGAGTTATGAATATGTCTTTAATGAAAATACTGGATTGAGCTGTTTGGTTTAAATGATTTGAAGACTCTGTCTTACGGTAATACACACAAAGTTTGTATTAACTCTTAAGCTAGTAAGACGGGACACTTGTACGTCAACCAAGAACTAAATATTTGGTATTTGGTTCTTAGATCCGGTATCTTTCAACTTATAATTTTACGTTAAGCTTCTTCTTATTCTTCTAATACTTTTATTAGTAAGCATCTTGCGTCCTTGGTATTTATCAATTAAAACGATATTCCATTTAAAGGCAACTCTATATTACAAGCGATTATAAAGAAAAAAATGATTTAATTAAATACAATGACGTTTATCGATAAAAAAGATGTTAAGATTAAATTCTTCTTTAAATTTTAGAATCTATAAAAAAATATTCATGATCTGTAACGGTCCTGTATAGAAGAATAAAATCTGATGATAATTAAAGATTTTTTGGTACTGAAATGAGTCAAGCGATGCAAGTAACAAAAACATAAAGATTGGAATGAAAGATATACATAAGTACTTTTAAGAAAATATTCCTTGTTTCAAATAATTGTATACTTATAAGTGCCGTATTCACTGTTTAAAATGTTTTACATAAATATATACTTTCAAGTTCCGTTATAGTTTACGGATTCTGCCATATTTTGCAATATTTAATGTTGACGTTACCCAAATTTTATATATAACGTTTTTTTAATAACCAAATTAATATTACAGTTAATTTTACTTAAAGAATTCACGAACACAAAATGACTAATTGACCAAAACAAACTTACAACATAAGATTTAATTGACAATGACAATTTGTCACTGAAAATTGCTCTTTATCAAATGTAATGAAACTTAATAAATCTTACGTAAAAAATACAAAGTAAGAGCTAGCTTTCCAATGATATTAATAGTATGATCCACCATGTTAAATCCACTGTCACTGATTGTAAGCATTGTCATTCTTGTCGTTTTTGAGAGTGAGTTTAAGGCCCTAAACCCATATGTGTCATCATAACGGTTTTTTGCTCTGAGCTATTCTGATCATGTAGTTATTGTGATAAGAGTCAAACCTGACATTATTATTTCTGACGGCATGCAAAGTTCCTTATACCCCATATCTACTTTGTGTTCGAAGAAAGAACTTTCAAACAATTAAAAGAGAATTAATGATTGTACCACCTGTTATGAATAGAGTGACGCTTTGATTTTCAAAAATCCTTGACAGGAAACCTACGTGGAATCCAACTCGCAAATATAACTTCTAAAGAGAACAGGTATGTGGACCTTTTGTAAGCTTTTTGAGAAAATATGGAAACGGTTGTTAGACCCTTAATCACCTATGCTGCGCTGTTTTATTTGAACAAAAAAGGAGTTGCAAAAGGTGCAAATACTCGCTTGTATAGGGATCACTGGCGCAATGAGATCGTGTCCTGGTGCTTCCTTGGAAGTGATTCTGGACCTTCCCCCCTTGGATTTAGTGTTAACAAAGATTAAGCTCAAATCCAATAATTCTTAGGGTCGGAGCAATCCAATCCTTGAAGATGTCTACAGACATATCTCACACCAAATTTTAGTATTAATAAAACAAAATCGCTCAACTTACAAAATGAGCTACCGATGGGGGCCCTCACTGTTTATACTGATGGGTCTAAAACACTTAAAGGAGTAGGTATAAGAGTTACAGGTGCTAACGTTAGTTTTTTAATAGCCCTGAGAAACAATCGTACAATCTTCCAAACGGAACTTTTTAGAATAGACTTCTGTGCTCAATAGTTTACGTACTGAAATTGTACGGTTTGTTAGTAAAGTGTACTAATACTGAGGATTTTTGGATGTAAAATATTGCTTATATAGAAAAATCAACATTAAAATCGATTTCTATAAATGAAGGACTAAATATAATCAGAACATTTTGTTCAAACGTACATTTCCGTTTTTAGAATTATCTACAGAAAACTAGTCACAATAATTTTGTATTTAAAAAAAATAAACAACTTAACCTTCATAAATTAACTACATCCCATTGCGCAAACCCTGTGCCTAATCTAATAACATTTAAAGAGACATGAGACAGTTTAATTATTATAATCTTACGAAGGTAAGTTTTGCAGCATTGCTTTTCGTTTTGAAATAAAAATTAGTAGGTATGTTTGAATGTCAAATAAATAATAAAGAAATGTACTCTTGATGAATTGAAGAAAATAAAGTTTTTTTTCGATAACGAGCAAATTTAACATATTTGTGACATATTCTAGTAATTATTATTTATTCATGGTGAAAGTCAATGGTTGAACTTGTTTTATTACTTTTACCACAATACGTTTAATTTAGGAGAAATTATTGTGATAATAACAAGACCTCGCTATAATTTATTAGAAATCGATATCATATGCTTGTTTCTATGAATTGCGTACTTCGGTTGAAAATCTGTCACAATTTCTTTGTACATTTATTATTTTGAAAAGGTCCGTATCTATTAAGGTTGATTGATATAATTTTCCATCTTGACGAAATTAAAAAATATTAGCTTCTATTGGTTAGTCCATAGACAAATTATCTTTGGGTTAGTCCCACGATTCCCAATTCTTTTTCAGAATATTTGGCTACTACTTTTTCTTTTCACTAATATGTTTTATTTAATTAAGTATACCGAGATTTAGTCAAAATGGTAGAGTACGAGCTTCCAGCAGTCTTTCGGATACAAAGAGCGAGAAGATCGCAGTAACCACCTTATCTATCTTTACTTGCAGATGTACAGTTAGCTTGGAAAGAACATAGCAGAAAGCAGATAGTTGTAATTTAATTTTTTTGGTAAGAATTATGTACATAGTGTCTTTTGTTATTTAAATAAGCCATATATCACATATTCTATAGACTATAATATATTATTATATAGACTATGTTTGGTTACGTTTAAATGCGCCAGGAGAAAGATACAGATAGGGTAGATCTTTTTTCTCATTCTAACCGTCGCCGTCGGACGTTCCTCTTAAAGTTACGTCATCTGACTGTAACTGTTAAAATACATTAGATATAGGTACCTCAAATAAGAAATTTTATAGAGGTTTTCGTTTAATTAGATTTGTCAATAGATGTCCGTATGTACCACTTATGATTAATTTTCCAGTATTAAGGTAAATAAAACAAGATATAATGGTGTCGTGGGACACCAGGTGGGAACGAAGTTCCTTCGGCTAATGTAGAATCGACACAATTTGCAAAAAAAAATCGTGCTCAATTTTATGTAGGGAAGAGGATGTCATACCAAAGTTCTTGAAAGCGAAACAAGTAATAAGATCTGCTCAAGCTCGAAGGATTTATAACCGAACGGAAAAAGCTCTGCTCAGAGAGAGGATACAAACCACCAGAAGAAATTTAGCAGAGGTCGATACTAAACTACTAGGAATCTTTTATCAGCTAAGCAACAGACTTCACCGAACAGACTGGGATAAAATTGATGCAATATCATATAGAAGCATGGAAAATGAACTGCAAAGAAACACCGACCGCCAAAAAGACAAATTTGAAAAATTAACGAGAAACATTGGATCAAAGCAAACGCTAGACACTCAGAGAACAGTGATTAATGTTAGCAATCGGAACTTGTCTCCAGATGAGGTCTCCGTACTTGCTAAGGGCGGAAACTTTGCTATAACGCCAAAAGATGTGCCGAAGGAAGACATTATCGCAAATCTAGAATCCGCACTAAGATGTCTGCCGGAAGAAACAGCTCAGGAATTACGCACCGAATCAGCAAGAATTTTACAAAAGGCCAAACCACCCAAAAGTAACCTAAAGCCTAGGGAGTAGCAATTCAAGATCTAAACAAGGATGAGAGTATACTGGTGTTAGCAGCGGACAAGGGAAATGCCACTGTCGTAATAAATACCGCAAATTATAAGGAAAAGATAAATGATTTACTAGATTCTAGCAGTTACAAGGAGTTACGCAATAATCCAACACAACGCGTAATAAGAACAACAAAGACCTTAGTGAAGAAGTCAAGTCTAGAAGAACAGACAAAGAAATTAATTTGTAAAAGTGAAGCTGCTCTATGGTTTGCCAAAGATACACAAAGCCAACATTCCGCTGCGTCCCATTGTAAGCACCATTGGTTCACCGACATATGATTTGGCTAAACACCTGTCATCACTCCTGCAACCATACATCGGACTTACTGATTCGTATGTCAAAGATTCCACCCATTTTATTTCAAAAATTAAAGACTTAGTTCTTGAAGAGAATGATATATTAGTAAGTTTTGATGTAGTATCTCTCTTTACAAAAGTGCCCCTAAGCAATGCAATGGAACATATAGATGATAAATTCCCAGAGGACATCTCCAATTTGTTTAAACATTGCCTTACCACCACTTATTTTTCATGGGACAATAAGATTTACGAACAGATCGAAGGAGTAGCAATGGGAAGCCCTCTTAGCCCGGTAATAGCAAATTTCTTTATGGAAAAGTTCGAACAACTGGCGTTGGACAGTGCCCCAATACAAGCCAAAAGTTTGGTATAGAAATGTAGATGACACATTTGTAATATGGAGCCATGGGCAGGATAAATTGCAAGAATTTCTGACACACATTAACAGCATCCATAAAAAGATACAGTTTACGATGGAAATCGAAGACAACAACAAGCTGGCGTTCCTTGATGTGTTATTATCACGAAAAGGAAGATCATTGAGCCACACAGTGTACAGAATACCTACACATACGGATCGGTATTTACATAGGGATTCCAACCACCACCCATGTCAGAAATATGGAGTCATCAAAACCTTAGCAGAAAGGGTACGAAGGATTTGCGAACCCGAGGCACTAAACGCAGAGCTAACTCATATTCATGATGCTTTAAGGGCCAATGGTTTTTCAGAACGGGAAATCAAAAGATCGATTGGACCAACAAATCGTAGACCCAAGGAAAATGAGCAAATCCAACCAGTGGCAAAAGCATTTCTGCCTTTTATTCCGGGAGTGACAGACAGAATTGGTCGATTGCTAAGAAAGAAAAATGTGAAGACTATTTTCAAACCAACGAGAAAAATCAAAGAATGTGTTCGATCGGCAAAAGACAGAAGAGATCCACTGTCGGTTTCGGGAATTTACCGCATTCCGTGCACATGTGGAAGCGTGTACATAGGAACCACCAAACGTTCGATCAACACCAGGATTAAAGAGCACAAGGCCAATTGTCGTCTGGGGCAGACAGACAAATCCGCCGTAGCGGAACATACCCTCACTATGGACAATCGGATTAAGTTTGAAGAGACCCAAGTCCTTGCTACTACATCAGCATACCATTCCAGACTCTATAGAGAAGCCATAGAGATAGAGAAGCACCCGAACAACTTTAATAAAAAAGAGGAAGCAGTCAAGATTAACAAAACATGGATCCCGATAATAAAGAGTGCGAAAACTCTACCCTTAACGAACAACACCGACCAGAACCGATTGGAATCGAAAGCAACTGAGGCCCCGCCCACTTCCTTCCCGACGTATAAATAGGGGCTGCGATCACGCAGAGCTTAGTAGTTCGCAGACTGTCAACCAGGAAGCAACTTCTAAAGATGCCAACCGCTCGTGTTGGCGAAACGTCAAGTCAGCAAGACAATCGACGCCGGCCTAATAGCCCAAAAACCATTGATACAATTATGTAGGTTTTCTTGATTTTTTTCTTAAATTTTGCTGATTAGTTTTTATTTAAGCACAGGAAAGTATTTAGGAAATTCAGTATTTTAGGAAATAATAAATTACGTAAAATAAAAAAAAATCGTAATTCAAATTATCAACTAAAATAACAAAATATGTCTCTTTATTTTTGTTTGACAACATAAAAAATTACATAGAAATAGAAATAATTAGAAAAAAAGTAATTCTTATTAATCAGTCTCGTCATTAAATTCATATTGTTTAAAATGTTTATATTATACCTATTATTAAACTTACCTTTCGTGTGTCTGTAAAGCCCTTGCGTATTTTTGTTTTGAAAATAAATTTAAAGATTTAAAGATGTTTTTAATCTATATTGTTTACAATGTTCATATTATATTACTAAACTTACCTTTCGTTAGGAGATTCTGTAATGAGAAGATCATCTTTTGCTTGATTCATTATACCTATTATATTTTTTGTAAACACTTTCAAGAAAGTTTTGGTGACAGTTAAACATTATATCATAACTGTCACCATTATGTCTATCGTATACTGAACACTGAGTAGAGGCTAGCGGTAACCTGCCTACTAGATATAGTGGCACTGTTACAACCGTTACGGTTTTATTGTTACGGTTTTTTACTATTACATTTTTTTCAGTTCGGTCACGCAGCAAAATCCCTATCTCCTCCAAGCCTGCCGTAAGGAACTTAGTTCCAATAATTACTAGATAGTATAAATGAATCTAATAAGTAGGTATACCGACGCTTCTGCCAGACACCCCTAGACTGCTATCTCTCACGTAATCCAACTGGTTTTGATAACAAGTTAAACTGATTTTAAACAGCTTTGGCCTACAAGCTATGTGTTTAAAGCTGTTAAAAAGATTTTTATGCTATTTAATAACTTTTGAAGCTGTTTAAACTGTTTAAAGCTGTTTAAAAGCTATTTAAAAACAGTTCAAATTGTTTTTAAAACCAGTTGGATTACGTGAGAGAAAGAGTGCTGTCTAGGGGTGTCTGTCTCAAGTGTCGGTATACCTACTCCAATATTTTCAAATATGTGTTATAATTTCCTGTACTTGCGCATTATTAACAAAACCTAGAAAATTACACACAACGAATTATTAGAAAGCTCGCAAGCAATTTCTTGAAAGAACTTTTTTGAAGTACTTGTATTTGTTTTTAACACTCGTTTTCAAAGTTCTTGTGTATATTTATAAAAGTAAAAAATATAAGGAAATATAAAAAGTCTGATTCTGATAATTTTCCTACTTTTAAAAAGGAATCTTAGTGTAATCTATACTTGATGAAATAATATCCAACATACCTCTTGATTGAGAAATAGATTAGTACTATAATTTTTCGAAATAAGCACGCAAAGGACAACTTATCTATCCCGGAACCCTAACCTTAAAGAAATTATTCGTACATTGACTTAGGCATGTTTTATTTTCGTGGGGTCATCACCTTTGTTAAAAAATCCTGTTTAATCTGATAAAATAACAGACTATCTCTGACTGCTAATAGTATCCTTTTTATTATACCCCAAATAAATTTAAGATTGTAATTTTTTATAAGCACCAACCGAATAGAACTTATAAATAGTTACTTCTTTGCTGCGACTTAATTAATAAATAACTAAAATAAAAATTTTGAAAATAGGTACAGAATTTGCAGATACAGCTAATAAGCTACAATTAAACTAAAATATGCTATATTAATCACTTTTTTATTACAAATAGTATTCATTAAAAAAAATTTAAAAGAAAAATCTAATATCATTGAGATGTTACATTTTTTATCCATTCTACGGTACTTGTAATTTTATGATAAATCCCAGGTTGGTGTGGTTCTCCACATCCAAATCCAGCGCTAATAATACCAACTAAAGTCCACTTTCCTTTTTCTAAAATTATTAATGGACCACCAGAATCACCTAAACATGCATCTTGGTTACCATTTTCATGTCCAGCACACAGCATTTCTTCATGGAGATCAACGTTTATTTTCTTAAGTTTATGCCAAAGAATACAGTCTTTTATATCTAAAAAACGATTATTATTAGACTTTTTATCACGTCGATATACAAATGTTTACCTAAAATAGGAACTGTGGCACTTCGTAATATATTAGTACCAGTAATCTCACTAGTTTTTTTAACTTTTCCCCAACCCGCTACGACTGCTTCTTTCCCGGTCACGTCCATTTCTTTTTCCGGAAGGCAAATTGGAGATATATGAAAATCCGTAGTAGCTTCTGCAGCCAATTCTAGCAACGCTAAATCGAATCTATCAGGTTGAGTTACGCGGTAACGGAATTTTGGATGAACGATCTTCTGACGAACCTAAAAAATAAAAAACAATTTATTAAAAAAGGAACTAGGAAAAATTCGTTTATGTGGAAAGGTCAAAGAAGTTTATTTGAGGAAATACTACAGGATGGTAAAAGTTTATAACGGTTTTATTTATAGTAATGAGAATAATCCTTTATGGTGATTTAACTATTATAAAAGTAAATAAAATTTTAACAATATTGATGTATATTGCTCAAGATTCGATTATTATTATTATTATGTAAATAATAATAATTCAATAAAATTCTACTGATAACATTTTGTAGACAACATTACGTTAGCTGTTTAAACACAGAATGAGGGTTTTGACAAGTTTATTGATCATAACGTGGATGGAAAAATAGAGACATGTTAGTAGGTATACTGACACCAGATAGCTAGCTCCTCACGTAATCCAACTGGCTTTTTGAAAACAGATTGAACTGTTTTATAACAGTTAAAACCGTTTATAAACAGCTTTAAACAGCTTATACAGCTTTAAAAACCGTTCAATCAGTTGAATTACGTGAGGCAAACTGTTTTTTAGACCTGTTTAAAGCCGATTAAAAGCTGTTTAAAGATATTTAAAAGCTGTTTAAAGGTTTTTAAAAGCTCTTTAAAGCTGTTCTATAATTTATTGTAGAATGGTTCTGTGTTATGACAAGTACGTGGTTATGACCACAATAAAGTTGTGGTAATTTGAGAATGCGCTTAGCTAGCTTACGAGGATATCTTAATGAATGTATACAATATACTTTGCATACTATAAAACATTTATAATCATTTAAGCTAAATTAGAGGATATACTTGTAAAAAAACTGAGATTTTAATTACACAAAAGAAAAAAGAAATTACCTTATGCAAATCAGCTGGAGCAAACTCTTGAACAATACCGGTATCTTGGGTATCAAGCTCTCCTAGATAAACAAACATAGTGTCTAAAGATGCTGTTAGGATACAATGAGCAGCAGTTGCTACAAATTTTCTAGAAACTAAAAAAACATACATTATATTATCCATAGTTAATTTTATGCCATAATATGAATAAAAACTAAGTATATATTAAAAGCGAAAAATACAGATACGTTTATATATAAACAAATCCCTAAACAACCACCACATGTGTGAAAAGTACGCTGTAGGTCACACTATCCGTAAAATTATTAGTCTGTAGGGATAGTTCTTGTTCTTATACGACATGTTACAATACGTGACCCTCCAGTAAAAGTTTGAGAATCGCAACAGATGGTAAAAGGGTTTTATAAGTAGTGAAATGGTTTGCAGAAGGCGAAGTTTACAACTAAGTGTGAGTGAAATGACAATAATCTTGTTCTTTATTTCTTTCTTACCTACAGTTAACAGAAAGTTAGCTACTGAGTTTTAACTTATAGTCTGCTGATATGTGCAACGTCCACCATTAATATAATACGATAGTTTATAATTTGTATTAAGAGTACACCATCCGAAAAAGATTTTCCTATAGAAGTCTCACATATAAAATATACTTATACACAGTCAGCGTATTATAAAACTTTGGCAAACATTATTAATTCAGTTAATTAAATCTAATATCATAAATAAATATTATAGAAATATAAACCGAAGAAGAATAACCAACTCATAATTTGACAAAATACTTATTGTAATAAACTTGTTTGTTCTAATTGCTATTACCATCATACTGTATCAGTTTGATTTTGTAAAGAAAATCAATTGAAAGTTCTTCTCACAAGTGGTGGATTTACCAGCAAGCTGAGTAGTCCCAGACGGCGCAGGTTTTAGGGGCGAAAAATTTGGACAAAAAAAAATTCTTGTCTTACAAAAATATAAAAAAACATACATTAGATGGAAACACCCGATAGAGAAATTAGACTAATGGTTAGGACGATATTGCACAAAACCTAAAGTTCCAATTACATTGAAAAAAAAATGTTAGAACGTCGAATATTTTTATTCCAATATTTAACCGAATTCAAATTCCAAATTCGTCACTACTCTGCCTTCACACTAGCAGAGAACACAAGCTCTGAGATTAACTATATCTCATACATGTAGACTTTACTGTTTAATTCTTTAGTAAATTACACCATGAATTAAGTCTAGCGTGCTAGGTGTTTTTTTATTAAACCCTTACTATTCCGCGTTATTAAAAAAATCACCATTACTTAAGATCCACGAGATCCTACATAAAGAACTGGGTGTTAGGGAGTTGTATCCCGTTGGATCCCTCATTTGCTCAAACAATAGCAAAAAGTAGTTCGCGTCAATTGATGTCAAAAAACATTAAAATGATCCGTTCTCAAAGTGTGTAAAAAAAATGGTCAAAATCTGATCATGTGGCAATAATTGCTTTAGAAGATCGAAGAACGGTTATTTCCTATTGGTATATAAAAGTTTGTTTAACAGAAGTTATCAAGAAACTCCGACAAGGCAACACACAACGGTGAATCATACTACATCAGGAAAATGCAAGTGCTCATACTGCCCAAAAGACATTCGAGTTTTTGGAGCTTCAAAACCGAATTGTTAGACCATCCACCGTATAGTCCCAACGACTTCTTCACGTTCAAGAATTCAATGCGTGGGCAGCGATTCCAGTTGCCAGAAGAAGCCTTTAAAACAGTGATTTTACAGGTGTCAACTGAAGACTGGAATAACTGTTTTACCAATTGTTTGAACGCATGTAAAAGTGTATCGATCTTGGTGGGACATATCTTAAAAAGCAATAAAGTACTTTAAATCTAACACAATACTGATAAATTTGGACTGCATTCCCATTTTTCAATGTGTTTATAAAAGTGTTTGTTAATGTATTTTTACCTAATACTCCACCACATTGAAAAGTGCCAACTTTTATGTATGCTTGCCATGGAAATTGTCCAAAACTAGCTTGTTTACCACCAATAATTCTTTTTGAAAATATTCTTTCTGAAGATATTCCGCATTGTTCTTCTGGTTCTTCAATTGTATTATCCAATGGAAAATCATCTGTTCGTTTCTGTAAAATTGGTCCAAAATATTCGTTATATCTGAAAATTATTAAGTATAAATAAAAATTTTGCATATACCCTAAATTGTATGCCTTTACCCTACTGATTGTTGAAAATCACTATAATCTTCATATGGAATTATAGATTGCTGAATAGTTTTTACAGTCACACAACAAGCTACTATCCATGGGTTTCCACCACATCCAGGTTCGCTAGAACCGCCAACTAACCAACAGGCAAATGATAAAGTACATGCATGAGAAATTCCTTGTCTTTCACATTTCGCAGGAAATCCAAGCATTGTAATGAAAACTCTACCTAGAACAAAATAATTATAATAATTTGAAAATTGCTTTATACTAATAATTACTATTAAGCAGCTATTAAGCATTAATTTCACATATGTTTATAGACACTGAAGTACCTACATTTTGTGAGAATTATTATTTGATAGAAAATTTAAAATTATCTTAAGCTATTCAAGATCCGACTAGAGAGTGTGTAGGTGATTGAGCGTCAAACTTTTATTGGAAAGCTAAGAGCAGATTTATTTTTTGCGTAAAAGCCCAAGGGTATCATTTACCTTCCTTGCTTAATATTAATAAATGATTAATTACTATTAAGCATTAATTTTACATATGTTTAAAGACACTGAAATACATTGTGTGAGAATAATTATTTGAGGTGATTGAGCCTCAAACTTTTATTGGAAAGCTATGAGCAGATTTATTTTATGCGTAAAAGCCCAAGGGTATCATTTGCTTTCTTTAAGAATTAGTAATTCTGTGAATGTTATCTATCTATTCAAACCATAACTTTACTGAAAGTTAAATTACTAACTTCTCTGCGGAGATGGGAAATTTGTGGCTACAGGATCCAATATAAATTGTCATCGAATCCGATTTCTTAGAATGAAATTTCAGAGGCGTATAAGGAGCTCTAAGAGAAATGGGAATACAAAACAAATTAAGAAGATTAATAAAAAATTACAATGAACATATTAAATATAAAAACCCAAGTAGGAGAAACGAAAGAATTTGTCATAAATAAAGGGGTTAGACAGGGAGATACCCGTTAGGAATTCTAACCCTCGCACAAATCCACGTTTTATATATGGATCACATTGACAGCATGGCACGAGATACGTTTGTATCATTTTTTTTATTACTTACAAAATTTTTTGTTAAGTAAGAAATAAAAAATTATATTATTAGTTATTACAATTACTACTTTTCTTATTCAAACATTGTATATTGTATCAAGAAGCTCATTCTTTTAACGCGTTAGATTTTAGCAATGGTAACAAATCAATAGTTTAGACTTATCCCAAATTCTTCTCACGAACGAAATAAAAAATTTATCGTTGGGACTATACTTAGAGATTTTTAGTTAATGGCAAAGTTATACTCGAATCATCATTACTGTATTTTTCCTCAAATTCCCACCAGGAATAAGCTGTTCCTTGGGAACATACTGATATACATTGTTTATTTAAGAAGGGATTCAGATCTAATACAGTAAAATTAGTTAAAAAAATTATTTTTCTTCATACCTTGGTCGAAAGTACGTTCTTTCGTCCCTAATTGCAGGGAATAAAGTTTAACATTTACTCCTTGTTTACGGCGGGACGAAAGTTCAATTTTCGGCCCTGTGCGTCATGATGTTTTGTCGTCTTTAACATTTACTCCCTGTTTACGGCGGGAGGAAAAATTTCTCATGCGTAGTTAAACTTGTAACTAGGGACTGTTTATTCTCGTGTCATTTCTATTTCTATCTATAACCTTAAAAATAATCATCAATGTTGTTTATTTGTCATCTGTTAATTGAATATTAAAGTATGCCTGTCCCACGACCAGCTGCACTCGCTTCGCTCGTTCCGCAAGTACTTTCGACCGAGGTATGAAGAAAAATAGTATACACTACACGGGCCAAAAGTTGAAATCTCGGTCCTGCGCGTCATGATGCCCTCGGCTGCTTCGCCTCGGGCATCATGACGTGCAGGGCCGAAAATTCAACTTTCGTCCCTTGTAGCGTAATATATATACTATTTCTGATGGGTAAATAATTAAAACTACAACAGAATGTTGTTAAATATACATATACTATACCAGTTACTGTAACTCCTTTTTTATATCCAGTAAGATTTTCATCTTCTACCGATTGGCTTTTCCAGGTTAACAAAGAAAAATGTTGATTAAACAAAGAAAACGTTTTAACGTGGACACTCCATAAACCGAGTAAAAATAAGAATCGCATCTCGTATTCATCTTGTAGTTCATTCCTTTCACACCATTTGTTTGTTGCTGACAAATTTAGTTCTAAAATATTTAAGTGCGAAAGTTAAATTTTATAATTTATTCTTTGTACATATTAAAATAAATCAAAAACTGAAAAAGCGAGTAAAGTTAATTTTAATTTCTTAATAATCAAACTGTATTTGTATCTATGATAAATGTAAATAATCATTGCCTCTAACTTTTAGGAGTCCCTAATTTTCCTTTTTTATTTTTATTCTTTAGTAATCTTTCTACAGGGTAAAACTCTTTGTTCTTCTTTTACTATTTTGTATGGAAAACTGGACAAAGATTTGAACCAAACCTCTTTTCCTTTAAACTAGATTGTTCATTTTTGTAAATATAAAAATTTTTAATAAACAGTAGATATAAAAATTTTGTAACAAATAAATCTTCAAAAAAAGAAAACTATTCACAGGATTGCAAGATATGGATGTTTCTCCAAAGCTTATTAGAATGATAAAATTAACTCTAGAAAAGACAGTAAATAAAGTCAATATACACAATAGTCTAACAGAACGGACGATTTGGCAATCTTGGCTAGAAGCAAAATAGAACTGATATAAAAAGTCATGAAGCTTGAAGAGAGGGTAGCGACCAAATAAATAAATAAATACATAAATAAAGCAAATACGAAGTATTTGAAATGGGCAAATAAGCAATTCGTTCAGGGGCAGTACATAACAATGACAACAACAAAAGCAACACAATATAAATTCGAAGAAGTTGAAAGATTTGAGTACTTGGCAACTGACTTTGAAGATGAAATACAGAGAAGAATTAAGTCCGCGCTACATATGCCTCAATGGGTTGTTAAGAAGCAAAAATATATCTCGTAGAGAAAAACTAAGAACCTAAAAGACCGTAATAAGGCCGATAGTGACGTGTGCTTCTGAAACATGGGTGACGACCAAAGACCGGAAAAAGGTGAAGATGAAGACCGATGTCAAGATAGAGCAACGAAGTTAAAGAAAATATGAGAAGACTTAACGGAACGAACTTGGAATGAAAAGCAACTGACAAAACGGACTGGAAAAGAATAGTACACCAACCAAGAGCGTGCTAGGCTCGTAGTGCTTACATATTATTATTATTAACAAATGAATAAAAAATCTTTATTTTCTAACCAATCACCAATGAACGGGAAAACTTCAAGTATAATTTATTTTATATACGGATAGTACCAGGGTTGCAAACATGACAAAATAATTTTAAAATTATGTGGTATAAATTCTTAATTATCTGATTTAGTTGAGTAGGTATTTATACAGTTTTGTGTACTTTTGTAAAAATGTTGAATCTATTTATAAAATATTTAAGAAGGAGTTAAACTGCTCATAATATTTAAAATCTACTTACCGAATTAAACCAACTTTTAACTTAACTAAATGATTTTTACACAGAATTTAGATTGTAATATTGATGTTATTTTTCTGTCTTGTGGCACTGTTGGAATTTGCAACTATCTACAATTCTGCAGAAAGAATTTGTGCTTGTGATATCTTCGAGTGGACTAACAGTACAAGAGTGATGGATAACGGCACTAAGCCGAAAGTAACCTACTAACTTAACCATTTACTCACTTATCCAAATTATGTATGTGTGACCGTATATGGCGACACAGAACAATATTTCTTGTGTGCTAAATTTAATATTTTTTATTGTATTTATTTACTATCTGTCTACCTATAATAAATTAAGAATATTTAATCAGTCGTCCTAGTTATAACAAATAATGCATAACCTCAAATATTTATAAAGGATCAAAATTACTAAGTGGCACAAAAAACCATTGTAAATATTAAACAAATATGTGGGCTGTTAAAAAATTTGCATTTTAGTCCAGGGCATTTACCGAAAATAGAGGAACGGATTTGAGCCAGCAGCTAGAGAGATGCGGTTTTCTGCATTGTGTTCGGGAAGATCACAGAAAACGACAGCCAAAGTTTGGTTTCCCCATTTTCAGAAAAAGGCCTTCTGGACCCGAAAATGCATTTTCCAAATGCATCATTTCTTACCATTAGAGGAGTGACTGGAAACTCGGAAAAATTGCTCGGAAATCGTTACTCGACGGTTTTCGGGGATGCCAAACTCGACTCTGGCATTAGAATTACCCGGGGGTGCTCGGGGGTGGCTCTGTGGGGGTGTCCAGGGGGTGAATTGGGGGGAGAAATCGCGGTATGCCTGGAAATCGCTCCAAACTCGTTACTCGGGGGTTTTCGGGGATGCCAAACTCGATTCTGGCATTAGAATTACCCAGGGTTGCTCGGGGGTGGGTCTGAGGGGGTGTACAGGGGGTGAATTGGGGTTAGAAATCGCGGCATGCCTGGAAATCGTTCCAAACTCGTTACTCGGGGGTTTTCGGGGATGCCAAACTCGATTCTGGCATTAGAATTACCCGGGGGTGCTCGGGGGTGGCTCTGTGGGGGTGTCCAGGGGGTGAATTGGGGGGAGAAATCGCGGCATGCCTGGAAATCGCTCCAAACTTGTACTCGGGGGTTTTCGGGGATGACCAATTCATTTCCAGCATTACATTTCCCGGATGTGCTCAGGGGTGGCTCTGTGGAGGTGTCCAGGGGGGGAATTGGAGCGAGAAATGGCAGCATGCCTGGAATTGCAAAGGAGAAATTGAAAAACCACATCTTATGAAAATAATGCTTTATTCAAAAAATAAGTAAGATTTTTTATTAATCTTAGAGTATTCATTATATACTTTAATTT
This sequence comes from Altica lythri, assembly GCA_964028335.1. Lineage (NCBI taxonomy): Eukaryota > Metazoa > Arthropoda > Insecta > Coleoptera > Chrysomelidae > Altica > Altica lythri. The sequence continues at coordinate 88,892,827 of OZ034800.1, read as the reverse complement.
TTAACATGATTACTAGACATCTTGTTGAAACTCTTCTTCGTCTTCTTCCTGCAAATTATGACAATAATACTTTATTCAAAAAACCAATACGAGATTATAAACTTAGATTTTTAACTTAAATACTAATCATCTTGTTCAAACTCTTCATGCTCGTCTTCCCGCTCTTCATCTTTGTTCCCTTCCTGATTTTTTTTCCCTTGCTCGTCTTCTTCCTCGTCACTATCCGCGGCCCCATTGGGAGTGCCTTTTTGATTTGAGCAATTGCCATCGCAATGCTTGCATGCAAGTGAGCACCCCAACCCATTCCGCCGGCACCCGCACCTCGTGCCACAGTCGGTTTTACAAGAACAAGATATTTTGCTCAAAATTTCCTCGGGGCTAGCTTCCTGGGTCATGATGACAGGACTGAGTTCTCCATCCACCAATTCCCACCCCCATTCCAACGGATCTAAGCTTTCGTCTTGACCTTGTGAACCATACCAAGCCTGTACTTGGAAATAGACCCGCTTGATATGCTCTGTTAACGCATTGGCAGTCGGAATTATGCGTGCAAGGTCGACTTTTTGATGGTTGGCGGCTTCAGCATACAATTTTGCTCGATATTTTTGCACGAGCTCAATCGCAGGTTCATCTTTGGTGCGCTCATCTTTGGGTGCTCCGTAAAGAGCCAAAGCTAGACGAAGCCCGTGACTATTAAATTGTCCACGGCTACATGTCTTTGCTTAAATATTTCTGCAAACTCATGTAAATCTTCGGATTCCTGAAACAATTCGCAGAATTCTCGAGGCATGCTGTCACTTGTCCCACAATTCCCCCCCTGGACACCCCCACAGAGCCACCCCCGAGCACCCCCGGGTAATTCTAATGCTGGAAATGAATTGGTCATCCCCGAAAACCCCATAGTACAAGTTTGGAGCGATTTCCAGGCATGCTGTCATTTCTCGCCCCAATTCCCACCCCTGGACACCCCCACAGAGCCACCCCTGAGCACCCCTGGGTAATTCTAATGCCAGAATCGAGTTTGGCATCCCCGAAAACCCCCGAGTAACGAGTTTGGAGCGATATCCATTCATGCCGCGATTTCTCCCCCCAATTCACCCCCTGGACACCCCCACAGAGCCACCCCCGGGTAATTCTAATGCCAGAATCGAGTTTGGCATCCCCAAAAACCCCCGAGTAACGAGTTTGGAGCGATTTCCAGGCATGCTGTCATTTCTCGCCCCAATTCCGCCCCCTGGAAACCCCCACAGAGCCACCCCCGAGCACCCCCGGGTAATTCTAATGCCAGAATCGAGTTTGGCATCCCCAAAAACCCCCGAGTAACGAGTTTGAAGCGATTTCCAGGCATGCCGCGATTTCTCCCCCCAATTCACCCCCTGGACACCCCCACAGAGCCACCCCCGAGCACCCCCGGGTAATTCTAATGCCAGAATCGAGTTTGGCATCCCCAAAAACCCCCGAGTAACGAGTTTGAAGCGATTTCCAGGCATGCCGCGATTTCTCACCCCAATTCACCCCCTGGACACCCCCACAGAGCCACCCCCGAGCACCCCCGGGTAATTCTAATGCCAGAATCGAGTTTGGCATCCCCGAAAACCGTCGAGTAACGATTTCCGAGCAATTTTTCCGAGTTTCCAGTCACTCCTCTAATGGTGTAAGAAATGATGCATTTGGAAAATGCATTTTCGGGTCCAGAAGGCCTTTTTCTGAAAATGGGGAAACCAAACTTTGGCTGTCGTGTTCTGTGATCTTCCCGAACACAATGCAGAAAACCGCATCTCTCTAGCTGCTGGCTCAAATCCGTTCCTCTATTAGGGTGTTTTTCCGGTAAATGCCCTGGACTATTTTTAAATGTTTTATATAATATATTTTTAAATATCTGGAATGCAATTTCAAATAATAAATAAAAAAACTCAGCATATATCCTCTAAGGCAAAATTATCGTTTAAAAGACACATAAAGCATAAAATACAGATAAAATAGAAATGAGAAACTAAGAGCAGCCGAAGGAGCTACAAAAATTGATAAAATATGAAAGAGCTTGATAAAAAAAGATCATCGAAGTTAAACCCATACCGAATGGAATGACATCAATTAAAACGGTTCGGATTCATGATAAAAATGAATAATAGCAAACAAACAAAAATAATTTGACAAGCAACAAGTATTACAAAATGCGGCAACGGAAAATTTAAGCAGTAGGGAAAAACTTGCACAGATGACAAGGAACTTTCAAAAAACAAAAAAGACAACAACATTTCTCAAGAACTAACATCATGACACCTGAGGTTCTGCAAAGATACAACCATCTTCAGGATTCTAAAAATTACATTTATGTGTTTATGAGTTACATCTATGTGATATAATATATATTTATATAAAATACCAGAAACGGCTGATTCTGTTAAGGAGGCTTTACATTGAGTTGCCCTATTTATTGAAGAAGAAGCACAGCCGTATGCTTCCTTCTCTTGGTCGCAGGCTATGAGACATCGATCTCCGGGGTACATGTTGCCCAGGAAACTTAGTTATAAAGTAGTTTTCTGGAGTTGTCTGTAAATTCGTTATGAAATTAGCTAAAACTCATTACTCGAGAGTTTTTGGGGTCGCTGAGAACGAATCTACTGCGATCTCCGGAATACCTGATGCATTGGAAACCTACTACATCGTCTCTTGAACTTTTCTGTAAATGCGTTATGAAATTAGCTAAAACTCGATATTCAGCTGGTTTTTCGAGTCGCTGAGAATAAATCTAATAACGAATGCGATCTCCCCAGTACCCGGTGCACAGAAAACTTACTTTTGCGTCGTTTCCTGGAGTTGTTTGTAAATTTGTTATGAAATTAGCTAAAACTCCATACTCGGGAGTTTTTGGGCCTGCTGATAACGAATATGATATAAACTGCTATCTCCGGGGTACCTAATCCACCAAAAACCTACTTTTTACATCATTTTCTAGACTTTTTTGTGAAATGGGTCATGAAATTAGCTTAAACTCAATACTTAGTGAATTTTTCGAGTCGCTGAGAATAAATCTGATATCGACTACGATCTCCAGAATACCTGGTGTACAGGAAACTTACTTCTTATGTTGTTTTATGATTTTTTTTTGTAAAACACCCATAAAGATATCAAATTCGATATTAGCTACACTAAACCCACCCCCCGAGTATCGAGTTTTAGATAATTTTATGGCGAACTTACAGAAAACGCAAGGAGACCACAAAAAAGAACGTTTTTTGTGCTCAGGTATTCTGGAGATCGCTGTGGATGTTGTATCCATTCTCAGTGATCATAAAAAAGCAATTAATTAATAAATACTAATATTTTTTTATTATTGTTTTAAATGCACGTTATATGGATTTTTTAAATATAAAGATAGAATGTATAGTTCATAAAATTAAATGATAGATAATTTTAGAATTATCCGATTACAATGTCCAAAAATTGGTCTTTGTCTAACAATTTATCGTTATAGCTCCGCTGTTACTAAAATTAGAAGAAAACTCACTCTTAATTCTATCTGGTCTACCATTTTATTTATTTTTGTTATAACTAGTTTATCAAATAACAATCAGTTGTGAAATATGTCCTGACTGATTGTATGTCAAAAATAAAAAGGGCTTTATCGAGTAGAATATAAGACCCGGAAACGTTTACAAGACGTCTTATGAATATCAAAATATATGAAAAGGACAAAACACTCACACCCTCTGATAATTTATCATAAACGACCTATTTAAGAAAAACCTCGCTTAAGCACAGTAAAAACTCCCATCACAAAAGCTTTAGATTTTACATAAAAATACTATCTACTTCGCTTTAGAAAGGATTTAGATTCCTATCACGTTTATATTCTAACTTAAATACATTTAAATGCAGTTTGTGGCTATTTCTATCTAGAAATACCTAGCTGACAACTATAGATTTTCCGTTATATAACATTTGTAAATATAAAGAAAACAAAGTGCAAACAAAGGCAATTACCTACCAACACACCTAGTAATTATCAAACAAAAAGCAATTATCTAAGTCTAAGGCAACGAGACTGTCAACTGAAAAAAAAATTAGTACTCAACAGAAATAAAATAGGTTTAAGTATAAATTTGTAAATTAAATAACATTGTTTCTCTATTCGCAGTAGCTTTCCAATAGGAAAATAACAACTTTAACTTTTGATCATAAATTTAATTATTTGGAAAGTCGCAGTATTAGGTAAGTTTGTTATTCGACTAAAATTTAATTATAAATAAGTCATTATAAAGTTTTTATTTTCAATTAAAAACTTCAACCACAAACTCATCAAATATATATATTTACATCTATTTTCTACATCTAAATTTTATTTTTTTAAATTTATAATAACTAAATCATAGTTTATTTAAGACTTGCAGTTCTTGTCGACAATCTATAAATATTAAACTATGGCAGTATTATTGCTAACAGCATGCAAAGTTTCTTAAACCTCGTAACTACTTGGTGTTTTTAAGAAAGCACTTTCAGCCAAACTTACCAAAACGACACTTATTTCATTCACCAACACAAGGATATCCTCCTGTTATAAATGGAGTAATACATTCACTGTCAGAAGAGGTAAAATATTTCAGAGTTATCTTCGACAGGAATTCACTCCTCGTAAATATAATCTCTATAGCTACAAGGGCTATGTGGATCTGCCATAAGCTGTTTGGGAATACATTGTCTCATAGTCTGGTTTGGTGAAATAAAAAAACGCAACAAAAAGCAATAACAGAGTTGCAAAAATTTCAGAGGCTCGTTCGTATAGGGGTCAGCGCCGCAATGAGATCATGTCCTAATGCGCCCTTAAAGGTAATTCTAGACATTCCCTCTTTGCATTTATTCGTATAAGGGATCGCTCTGGAAAGTGTTAACAAGGAGTAAGTATGTGAAACCCGGTAATTCTAAGAATCGGAGTATTTTAATGCATTATATCTCACACCAAATGTTAGTATTATCAAGTGAGAATTACCACAAAACAAATTACAAGATGAGCCTTCATTAATTATACTGATGTATTTAAAACACCAGAGAGAGTAGGTATAGGTGTTACAGGTCCTAACATTAGGCTCTGAATAGCCCTGAGAAACTCTCCTGCATTCTTCCAAATGGAGCTTTTAGCAATATATTTCTGTTCTCAAGAATTTACTTACTTATATTGGTTAACTGTTTTTTAGTAAATTGCTGTGGAAAGTGCCAATAGGTTAAAATCACCAAGTCTCTAAAACTTGGCGATATTACAGGATATCTTGGGGATCTAAGGGTCAGTGCAACTCAATCCATGATGCCTATAGACATTATATCTCCAAAACGAGATATCTAACTCACACAAAAAAAATCGCTCAACTTACAAAAGGAGCTGTCACATATTATACTAAGTCTGAAACACCAAAATGAGTCGGTATCGGGGTTAATGTAAGGCTCTCAATAGCCACAGAGAAACACTCCTACAATCTTTCCAGCAGAGCTTTTGTCAATAGACTTCTGTGCTCAAGATTGCTTGCCTCAAATCATCCAGAATATTTATTGCTTCCGACAGCCAAGCTGCTTTGAAAGCTCTACAATCTACTACGTTCAAATCCACAGACGGGAACTAGTTATGTTTAATAACATAGTAACTTTGCTGTGGGTACCAGGGCATAAAGGGATTGTTGAAAACGAGATCGCTGGAGTTTCGCAGAAGGAGCAGCTAGTACTCTTTTTTTCAGATCTGAAACTTTTTGTGGCATCTCAAAATACTGCATTATGGATTAAGTTCGAAATTAGGAAAAGAAACTCAGTGCAGCCTATTGGAACAACGCTTCAGGCCAAAGACAAGCAAAAAGGTTAAAACGGTCTTCATTGCGTTACTCTAAATTACTCCTAGAGCTTTAGAAATCTGAATTCAGAGTAATTGTAGCAATTCTCTGGGACACAGTCCATTGAGGTATCATCTGTAACTACTAAGTAATTTCTCACCAGCTGGGACATGTCTTCTTAGAGCCTGATCAGCTTAAAAACGAGCATCCTAAGCGGATAATTGACTTTCTGAAAAGTCTAGATCTTATGGACTCATAATTAGATGAAGGGTATACACAAAAGGTCTTTTGAGATCACGTGGGCTAATAAACCCCATTTATAATCTTCAATCTAGCATGTTTCTTTGGGAAACGGAGTAAACATAAAAAGAGTGACAGGATAAAGCGTTTTATGGGAAATACTATACTCACATAGTAAAACTAATATTCTTCTTATGGGACGTTGTGACAATCTAAAAAAGGACGAAACAGCGTTACAGTATGCAACGTGTAGTAGTTAATTGAAAAAAGCTTAAAAACCCAGGAAATCTTAAAAGACAAGAATCATAAAAAAATTAACCATAATGCGTTTTCTGAAAACGTACTATTTCTATGGTTAGATTTTGTCAAAATAGATCTACACCCTCTAAGAAACTTAAGTATTCTTAAAATTTCGAATATTTGCCATGGAACTTTGTACAATCAATACATTTGGCATATTTATATACTTCTATAACCTCTTAAATGAAATATATACAAATAAAGTTAGTTTAACAAAATACGCGGTAAATTATTAACTAATTTTACTCATTAAATTTTTATTTAATAATAAATAATTTGTTTTACAATTTGAATTTGTAGTACAATTACAATGGATTTGTAGTTATTATTAAATGGTAATTTAGACTGTTTTCCCTGGTGAAAATTGACAAATCAAAGTGGAAATTAAATTTGTTGTGTACAGCTAAAAAATAACTCAATTTAATAATAAAATAAACCCTATGTACAATTATTAAATATCTTTTTTTTCAGTTCACACTTTCAATCTAGTTAAGATAAATACCTATAAAATAAATTACAATAATACTTAATTGTGTAAATATTTACATAACTTGAAAACGGATTACATTTTGAATTATTAACCCTGTTTAATTATTTATTTTATTGCCATTCTTTTTACCGTTTTTAACTGTACAAATTAATAAGAATATCACGTTTTTGATAACATTGTTAATACTTTCATCTATAGTTATCCCAATATATTATTGGTCTATCAATATTAACATTGTATAAAAATTTATTATGTTATATTAAGCACAATTTATAAAGAGCGATCTCTGTTTAGGATTTAATTCGACCAATAATATATTAAGAACCTTAATTAATATTAATAGTTAACTATAGCCCTGTGGTTAATAGAAGAAATAAATTTGGTTTTAAAAGCATATTTATAAAAAATATATCAATATAAAAATGTAATAGAAAATTGATCAAAACACATATATTAAAACTAAATTAGTAATACTACCAATAATAATCTGCTTCTCACAAACTTACACAGCACAGAAGAGGAGAAAGTGTTCGAAATAAATAGAATAAATATATGAGATATGATTATGAAAAAAACAAGCCATTTTAAAGATATATTCCACCAGTTGCATCAGTGGTGATGGGACCAGATCAGCACAACTTATCCCAGTAGTCAAGAGATACCTAAGCGTCTCAGATTGCTTGGAATGGCAGCTTCGGGAACCAAGGTCGCGAGGCGGTGATCGAAACTGGAAGGGAACTTCCCGGTCGTGACCAGTTAAACGGTTGAGGCTTGCTGGGGTAAACAGTAGTTGCGATCGTTTGAAATATCAGGGTGTGGGAGTTACACACCCAAATGTATTGAGACCCAGTTGATAAACTATCTCTAGTATTAGTGACTAGAGGCCCTCGGGGGCATCAGCTAAGGATTGGCGGACACAAAACCCGAAAGGAGGACAGCTCTCCACTCCTGCATACACTCCATCATATTGTATGCAGCTCCCGTGTGGCACGAAACGGTCGGGGTTTCGTTTTACTGGCAGCTCCTTACCAGGGTCGATTGGGTAAGTCTGTCGTGTCGTGAGTGTCGTGTGCTTATCACACAGTATCCGCCGTGGCTCTTTGGGTCGTGAAGAGCTGCGTCCCGAGGGATATCCTGGCAGACGAGCGAGCGAGGGTATACCACCGACGTGGTGTGGTGAACATTGGAGAAAATGGAGGAAGTGAAGAGGATGCCACATCTATAGAGATGTGGCAAATGGAATTGAACAGGACGGAAGTGCATACATGGGCGGTTTCCTGCTCGCTCAATGGATTGGAGGGTTGGTTTTAGTCGGTAGAACTCCGACACTACCGGGACCCCTTCCTGGTGTATTTAGAACCCTTAATAAACTAAAAAAAAGTATCAGTCACTAGACTCCTTCAGGAAAGGAAGCAGTCGCTTGAGGTGTCGGAAGTGTGACCAACTTTGGTTGAAATATATGCCTAGTATTCGAAATTAGCTACTTGTGACCTGTTTACCCTTAAAACTATTTAGGTTCTTTGACCTATCTGTGGTATATCAGTATAATGACTATCCCATATGTATGGTACTGGTGCCTCGTGAGATCCCAGGGTGAGAACCGTTTAACGGTGGGAGGAGAGCCATTGTAACAATGGTTCTACGGGGAGACTAGATCTACCCCACTTAAGAAGACGCAGTATGAAAATTAAAAGACTGTGTTCCCACATTAGTAGTTATAAAGTGTTTTGCCGAAGAAATATTGAAAAAAAAACTGTTATATATAGACAAAAGTCGATTGAAAATTAAAATAATTTAAATTGTTTTTTAATGATACTTTATATTTTACTGGCAATTTTTTGTACTAGCATAAAAAAAGGGCTATAGTTATGTATTATTTTAACCAAAAATTAGAATTTCATTTTGTCACGTATTCATAAAATAATTATATATATTGTCTGTATTCTGTTTTTGTAATAAATTAAAGATTAACTGCCAATAGCTCGCGTAATCCAATCAACAGTGTGTGCAACCCTGTGGTAAATTCCTGGTTGTCCTGGTTGGGCACATGAATATCCGGCAGAAACAATACCAATAAGGAACCATCTTCCTGTCTTCTGTAGCATTAAGGGTCCTCCAGAGTCTCCTTGGCAACTATCACGTCCACCGTTTTTGTACCCAGCACACATCATTTCATCATAAATTGTTACTGATATACCTTTTGACCTGAAACAGAATAATTTTTCACAACAGTAAAAGTTTTAAACAATTTCAGATTAGTTTATATCTAGAATTCAGAAAACTTTTCTAAGTGGTCCTAAAAAAGCACTTATAATATCAGATAATGACCTGTTAAAGGTTAATATATAACTTCACTAAACTACAAAATACAAGTCTGTAAGACAAGAAATTGGTTGAATTAATTCTGCAATTTAACTTTAAATCTAAGAGTTGTGTAATGTATAGAAGAAATGCTACTTTTAATCTAATGAACCATAAAAGCGTATAGATACCTAACTACAAAAAAATTAATCACATACTTAATAAAGATAAAATGAAAAACAAACCTATGCCACCTCTCGCACTGTTTATTATCAATGACTGGAACCTGCACTGCCTGCAGCGTCTGTGGTCTTAACCTAGATCCAGGACTGAGAGCTCCCCATCCCGCTGCAATTCCAACTTCTCCTAAAAAGTTTTCTCCATGTGGAGGCAGACAAATTGGAGTGATGTGTGGTAAATTATGGGCAGCTCGGTCCAGCCGAAGTACTGCCACGTCAAATCTGTCTGCTTGAGGAGTAAACTTGAAAAATGGATGGACCTAAAAATAAGACTAGGTATAGGTTCTCCCAAAATGTATTTTATAGTAAAGTATAAACAAACGGTATCTATTTCCTGTATTCGAATTTGTTACAATAGTTTATTTATACCTACAAGAAACATAGCAATAACCAATACATATAATGATCACAATGATAATGAAAATATTGTTATGTTTAACTTTTTTTTGCTTATTTAACATGGGATCAAAATTTAGTTAATAAAATGATGACGAGTCTAATGGTTCGAGCTTTATTTTCTATTTTATTATTTGATGTTAAGGGAGCATCATTGAAAAATTCCTACAATTAAAACGAAAACAAATATTGAATAATATAATTATTTTTTAAGAGAGAACCCAAGACGGTAACTCAAATTAACGTAGAAAGTAATGGTATGTAATCAGCAAATAAAAAAGGAAATACATTATTTATGAGTAAGACGAAGACGTGACCAATTTAAAAGATTTAACATATTGGCCCAAATTGTTCGTAACTAATCACTTTCGTTTTCCATAGAGAAATGTTTTATTACGACATGATTGCCGTCATTATTATGAATTATGTTTTACTCAGTAGAATAAACAAATTAACAGATAGTAAAAACTTATGGTAAAAGTTAAAATGCTATCTTCTTTCATTATTATATCTTCCGCGATAATAAAAAATGTGACTATACAAAGAAAACCGGAATATATAGAACGCCTGAACTTAGACTCAAAATTAAATGAAAATTGGAATTATTAACATCCAAACCTGAATGCTTGATACTCCAAATGTATATGCTGGTAACGGTTCCACAGCTGAATTAATAACATAGTCACCCAGAGTCACATGTACTTGTCTTGGAGTTGCTCGAGCAACACAATGTCCAGCTGTAACTACGTGCCGTCTGCTCACCAATGACCCTCCACATCTGTAAAATGTTTTTTTAGTTGTATTATATTTAAAAATAATAATAATGAATACTAACAGTAAAAGTAACACCATGATATCTAATATTACGTGCGTCTTCAACTTTCTGAGGGTTAAGTTTACATTTTAATAAACAATTATACATATACAGTATTACACATTTCGAGATCCATAAACTAAACATGAAGTAAGACATGGGTAGTAATACAACACTTCTTTAAACGAAACTTTCTACGTGATTGCTACAGGAATAACCGGCAAAAGCATAGCTGATAAATGATGTGTTTACTTAACGTAAATCAAGCTTGATTAACATCGAAACTAATCCTCGAATTCAACAACACCCTTACATCTGTCTTGAGAGTTAACAATATAACTCTGATATGTACCAAAAATCGACAACTAGATGGTGGCAAATAAAAACATAAAAAATACATCAAAGTGTGATTTTCAACAGGAGTCTTTTAACAGGATAGTCCTCACAGGATAAACACTGCTGATAACTGAAGAAATTTGTCAACAATAACGAAACTGTGACTATAAATGACTGCCCAACACTCTCGTTCATAAGAATATCAACTTTCCGTGAGTATATATTGGTCATCTTTGCTCACCTCTTCACTATTTCCAATGTAATGAAGAGGCACAAAGCACAATGAGCCCACCACCACACTATATCCCCTAAACTTATTTTCAACATTCGAGAATAATTAGAAATCATTTATACTCTTGTCACTTACCTTCTTTCAGCCAGGGAATTAGTTGTGTAAATGACCAAATAATCTAGCTACTTTAAATTTATTGGTATCTGTTTTAATTTTCTAGCCAATTTATTCAATTTCAATTTTATTTTGCGTTTCTCTAAATTTGTATATTTTTCTGGTTTCACAAACTTAATGTTGGTTCCTACCGTTTCTGATTTTTCTGACATATAGTGGCCTTCACATCATAATTTCCATAAGCAAGCATAGAATTTAAATGTAGATAAAATGTAAAAATGTTTCATTATTTTGTCGTTAAAAGAAATAAACTTTTGTAGTACCTATATAGGAATAATCTGTTTATTAGTTGAATACTACCGTGATAATATCGTGATTAAATCGCATATTCTCTTGTTCGTTTCCAAGGATAAAAAACTATCTTATGTTTACATAAAGTTTTCATGTAATTGACAAATTGATAAGAAGCTTTTGTAATCTTTGAGTAATGCCTCGTACATGCAACAAAAAAAAGTTTAATAGCGATTCTTTTACATCAGCTGAAGTTAGTAAATATCCCCTCATGTCTCTGAAACGGGTAAAGGAAATTAAACCATCTACAGCAAATAAAAAAACACAGACATCCAAACCTAAGGGTATTTCTCGCAGATCTAATAAGCTTGTAAGTAGTATAATTGCGAAGAAGAATTTAAAGAAAACCATAGCTAACAATCCTGTGATCAAAACCGCTATACAAGAAGTGGGTATTTCTGGTATTGAAAACGGAAATTTTAGAATAACCAGACACATTTTCCCTCGACAAAGGGTGGTAAGATTCGCATTACCTAGTAGTTCCGATATGGAAGATGAAGATGGCCCATTATTGCATAATAGAGAAATTACTCAGGACAACTACCAGAGATATTTAGATCCCAATGATCCCGTTATTCAAAATATTACATCAAGAATCAGAATGTGTGGTAAAAGAGACACCATTGAACCTGAGGAGTAATAGCGGTAAAAAATTGTTATGTGCTTATACTGATTTTTAGACAAGTAGTATTTTTTGTCTTTTTTATTAAAATTTTTAGTTTTAAATAAACACATAAAGCAAATACCTGTTTTCTATTGTAAGGCACTTCCGCAATCTGTCAGAGGTAATCGAATTATCAATGAACAGATTGCCTAGAAAATAAAACAAGAAGAACCTAAAAAAAATTGTTAACATATATCGCCATAGATAATTTTTGCAACACATGTTGAAAACATGGCAATGAAAAGGGTAAAGAGTAGTGAACAATTGTCTGAAAATAAAACATGTTTAAACTTATACAAATGACGCCTTTGAGCCTTTGAGGCCTTTATTTTATTAAAATATTCTCTATATATCCTTTGTGGCATTAATTTCTGTTTTTTCTCTTAATCCCTTTGAAGACTACATTTTCAGATATACGTAGTTGCATAGTGATTGCTTCAATTATTCTCTATATTCTGCTAATTAAAATCACAATATTTATATGAATAAGTTTCTGTCTAAAGAGAAATGAGTGAGCATTATATTTTTTGAATGTGTGTGAGAATCAAATAACGGGACTTTTAAAAAATATCTTATTCTATTAGCGCCATCTGTTATTGGCGTTGATGTTTTGTCAAAATTTCATGATAATCGAACAAGTCGTGGGACTAACTCAAGAATACAGAAATTCACAATCTGAAGTTGGGAAATGGCTCCACCACTGCTTCGTACTGATGTATTTGTATCCAGAAGTTGTTTAAAAATTTCAAAAATATAAGAATTATGCTTGGTTTAGATTTATAATTTTTTTATCACCACTTCTTCCTTTTTCGCTATCTTTACAATTTACTCGACATGTTTTTAATATAAAACGTAAATAATAATCAAATCGAAATGCCTGAATTGCATATTTAGATAGAAATTTTAATTTCATTTGTATTATAAATAACGCTAATTCATTTTTACTATGGATCCAACTTAAGTATATTATTGTTATAAGTCCACTGGCACGAGAACCGCCATAAATACTACAAAACATCTGTTATTTTTTTAATATTTAAAAGTTTATAATTTTATTACTTCCTTATCGATTTCTGAAATTTTTTAACTACTTAATTATTCGTTTCGATGAAGTTATAAAGATTCAGATAATCAGACAATTAATGTCTTGTAACTAATAATCTTTAGACAAATTTATTGCCAGAAGTAATTAACGTTTCTACATGAAAATGATTATGGAGAACAATGAACAACAGTTTAGACGACGGGAAATTTGTTTATCTAAGATATGCATATGACAGGCTTATGCCCGAGAACAAGAGAAATTACAATTTACTATATATAATGAATATCCAAAATAAAGCATAAACTAGTTGAGCAAACTGTGACGAGATAAGTTTGCAAACAATTTAGAATGTAGTTCTACTTGAGGGACCTTTAAAATAGATATCAAAATATATCAAACAATAAGTTTCTTTCATATAAAACTACATACAAAATAATAAAATTCATTCCTTTCGAGTTATTTCGGCGTTGTAAGTTATGAAAAATGATCGTAATCGACCTAAGAAAATTTCATTTCATATATTTTCGTACAATTCAATAATCGTGCTTCTTGCATTTTTAATTCACGGTATCATTAACCAAAACATGAAATGAATACCTTTTCATGATATAAAGACTATGTAAAAACGGATAGTATTTAGTTTTAGGTAGAATTTTCTCAAAGTGGAAGCTTTTTTTAATACTTTTTATTGTATAAACATTAATGTTTCCATCATCAATTACGATTATAACTTTAAAAATATCATTTTATAAATGAAATTTTAAATAAGGTTGAACTTCGGTCCTCCTTCTTAAAAGTTAAGCTTTTTAAAACAACTCAGGTATTATATTAAAGGTGTTTGTAACTTTTACTACGTCTAAAGTGCTTTTAAAAGCTTTAGAACAGACAGAAACTTTTATTTAAGTCTTGTTTAAAACAATATTCCTAATTTGTCTCAAAATTACTGTTTAAATATTCTCTGTAATCGTATTACAAAAAGGATTCAATATTCTTAAATATTGTATGTATTTATAACAATATAGGTTCACATTACCTTGACGACCCTATTCGGATATACGCTTGCCACGGGAATGTGCCAAATCCTGCTTCTTCTCCTCCAACAATTCGCCTTTGTGCTTGTCGTGGTGTAGACACACCGCATCCTGAAAAATAAAATATGGTTTCAAGAAAACATTCTAAGTTCAAATCTAATTTTAAACGTGTAATTTGTTTGCGTTAGAACATTACATGCATATTATCAAGAATAACATAGAAATTTAAATTAATATTTGATGATATTGTGATTTTTGTAACTTCACATAGGTAGAACGTAGAACTTCATAAACTTTGCTTTATGGGGTTCACAGATTACTTTTAAAATGATAACTGCAATAAAAGAAATAAATTTTGTTTCAGGGATAAGACCAAGAAGTCAGGATTTCAGAAAAGTACAGGATGTGGTGAGGTGGGTTAGAACACGCAAGCAGTGTTGTAGAGACCACGTGGAAACGATACTAGAAAAAAGATGGGCAGGAACAAAACACGTGAAACTGGTGAGTAGATAATGCAATAGATTGTATGGGATTTAGAGCTTAGAGTCGCAATAAGGGCCTATTATATTTTCTTTGATAATAGAATAAATATAATGATAATGAATAATAATGAATAACTTCCGGTAAAATTTCAAAATATTGTTAAGTTATGCAGAAACAGACCAACTATACTGCTTATGAACACTTGTCACATGTTTTTCTCTAACCATATTTGAAGGACAATATTTCCAATTGTCGTGTAATTAATACCTATTGAAATGGGAATTTCTATTGTGAACAATAGTAACGTAAATTGTACACGTGACGCCTAAGGCTCTTAGAAAGAATACTATCACTTTCATCACGTTTCTGATTGCACAATGTTTATCATTTTCTTGTTATTGGTTGTCCATCATTAACAAATAATAATTACAACTACGAAGCCGTATTTTTATACCCTTCTGTTTTTGTTTATATACCAATGTGCAGCGTCAAATTGATTCCCAAAGGTGTTTTGAATTTTATAATCGGTTAATCAATATTAAAAGCTATAGAGAAAAAATGATATTAGAAACAAAGACGTAATTTTAAACACCAATACACTCAATCAAATAAATTCTTATATAAACAAATACAAATTATGCTTTTAGACAGATTCCTAAGAATTAAGATTAAGATCATGATGGATTTACTAGTCCTGCAATCACAGACCAAGTTACTAAAGATGTGTTACTACACAATAACGATTTTGTTAATAAAGTTATTAAAGATCTTCAACTTACTGAGCATACTTTTGGATATTTCAGAAAGAAGGGGAACATACAGACAGGTCTTGAAAAATGTGAGTGAATTTTTCGATTTTTTACCATTCTCTTGAATTTCCCTGTTTTCTTTCGCTCAAAATTGTACATATTCTTGGATTTAGATAATGTATATTGACACACTTTTTTAAATGTTTGAAAATCGAAAAAAAAAAACTGAAAAAAGGATAAAATTAAACAAAAATAGTTGTAAAAACATACAAACATATGAGAAAATATGATAAAATCGACAAAAACAGAAACAAAATAGAAACGAAAAACATGAAAAATAATAGAAAAAAAAACAAAAAAGCGTAAAAATTAAAAAAATAAATCATTGATTGTTAGGCAGTACGAAGTTTGTGGGGTCAGCTAGTCTATATATATAAAAATGAATGTTTGTCTGTATGTACCTGTATGTACTCAATGAACTCAAAAGCTACTGGACCGATTGTTATGAAAATTGGTATGTACATGTATTTTTTCACGGAGAAGGTTTGTATGATATGCTCATTGATGCCAATTGCCACCAGGTGGCGCTGCAGCGTAGCAACTTCTGTCCCGTTCAACCGATTGTCATGAAAATTGGTATGTATATGTATTTTTTCACGGAGAAGGTTTGTATGATATGCTCATTGATGCCACTCACCAACAGGTGGCGCTGCAGAGTAGCAACTTCTGCCCCGTTTAACCGATTGTCATGAAAATTGGTATGTATATGTATTTTTTCACGGAGAAGGTTTCTCTGATATCCTCATTGATGCCACTTGCCACCAGGTGGCGCTGCAGAGTAGCAACTTCTGCCCCGTTCAACCGATTGTCATGAAAATCAGTATGATGGTGTATTTTTAATGGGTAAGATGAATATGATATTCGTATTAATAGAAGTTACCACCAGATGGCGCTTCCATGTATCAAATTCAATACTGATGAATAAATATCTATACGAATTCGTATAAATATAAGTTCGAAAAATATATTTTTGGTGCGATAAGTAAAACAAAACTATAAACTTTCTTGCCTTCTCTATCTCTTCTTCTCTTTAATTTTTCTTAAATTTATTTTAGTTGTGGTCGTATAGCAACGCGCGCCGGGTACAGCTAGTTTTAAATAAATATCTCGAAACGCAAACTTAAATTCTAAAGCATTTTTTTATATTATATTTTTAATTTTACGATCTAATTTTAAAATTGAATAAGTTTTAGTATAAAACAAAAATCCACTTTCTCCACCAAAACTTCGTGTTGTTTTTTATGCCCTGAAGTCCTGAAGACTTTATGCTAACAGTTTTTTTGATTTTAATAATTGTATTGTTCAGGTAATATATTATTAAACAATTATAAAGAAACAATTAAATAAATATATACATATGTGAGTTACTCACATATGTAAATATTTATTTAAAGTTAGATATGGTTATTCGATTGAAAGTAGGAAGAAAACGATATTCGTAATACTAGCTATTATCAACTTAAAAGTCATTGTCCGGTTCATCATCATTCAAACCATATGATAAATTGCGCAAGTCATTGAATTGTGATCGTGTATGTGTGTGAAAGTGAATTTTCACTTTTTGAGTTGTTAATAAACTCGTTTTTTGGAGAAGGTGAAATCACTTTTAAATTGTTTGTTTTGGTAAATAATGTATAACCTTGCCATAAATTAACGTCTGCAGTCTCAGAGATTTATCACATATCCGCGCTAAAAACTAGAAGCCATAAATAAAGATGAAATCGCTAATAAGACTTCTCCTGAGATGATAATAAATATTTTTTTGAACATACACTCATATAACGCTTTTATTACAGAATCGTACTTGTCTAGTTTTATAAAAGAAATGTAATAGAGAATCGATTTCCTCTTAGGTATATTCAAGATAGCTAGAATTACGGTGGAAATTCAAGCTTTACCGAAGATTACCACTTTGCAACAGTATATCCGGCAATAACCAAAATATATAAACGGATTTTATACCTACGTATAAGGAAATTTATGATGTTTGCACTAGATTTGTAAACAAGGTTACTCTTATTGAACCGTTGTGTGTGTATAAAGTTTTGTTTTCCTCTAAATATAAAATCATTATACTTACGAAATATTAGTAAATTTAGAGGATTAGAATAAAATAGTTTAAAGAGACATTGACTTATAGAAATCAGGCAACGAATGACTAAATATCTGATTTCTAAAGCCGGTTCTGACCATGAATTACGCAATTCGCGACTTTTTTAAAATTTCTCTCTTTCTCTGGATCTCCATAAAATTAAATCTGCGAAATTATTCGCTTAATGATTTCACTTTTTTAGTTATCTTTTAATTTTTAATCACTGCTCTCAAATAAAATCACTTAAAGTCACAACGTAGGTAGGTACTTGATTAAATTCAGGCCATTAACTTATATCTGATTTTAACCAAGGAATGATTACTTTATATTTGTTATTTTAAAAGACAATTTTTTTATGCATAGATACTCATCTGTAAATAAACGAAATAATTTTCGTTTTGTTAAACGATACTGATAAAGCGCAACACAGAAGAAAACTTACCGAATTTATGATTACTTTTAGTTTTGCCAGCACAAAAAAAAAGTTTTTGTATAAAATAAAATCATGGTAAAACCTCCTCTCAGTACCTATACCAACCAACTACTCACAAATTAATTTATGCCACTTGCTCAACGATAAAGTTTAGTTTGCGAAGTTTCGGATTAACAAATTGGAGTTTGGTTTTGAATGAAAGTATAGTGAAGGATAGTGTAATTAACCCAAAAGCTATAAAAGTATGGCTTAGAAACTATCAAATCGCAAATGTATTAAATACGTAAAATTTCTGCAGTAGTTGGATACGATTTTACATGTTGCGTTAAATCCAATTAGAGCAGAGGTTTCCAAACTTTTTTCGCGTAGACCACTTCAAAATATTACTCGTTTCGGTACATTTCTATACCAAAATTTGAAGGAAAAAATTGTATATTTTTGTGTTCTATTTGTTAAAATGATTTCAGACTTAATAGAATTATAATTAAACGTTAATAACATGATTTGAATACAAAACAGGATTTGAATTGCAACTCAACAATTAAAAAAGTAGTCATAATTTTAATGGGAGAGATGTACTTGACGTATTGGTTTTAAGTTTTGTCAGGAATAACCGCAAATCTCCTAGTTCTGTGATTTTTAATATAAAATTTTTTCAGCAGGGTATGACGAGGGAAAGGGTATCAACAGTTTTCCCAGGATAATGCTCCGGTATTCTTGCCTGCAGCCAAAATATTTGATAGTCTTTTCTAAAATTTAACTTTCAGCTCCTTATTAGTGCTAAAATGAAGTAGCTCCTTTTTTGTAATACCACATTTAACCACATCCATTTCATCAAATGGATTTATGATTCATGATGATATTTCCATCGTTAGAATATCTTTAAATGTATTTTTCCACTCATATAATGCAGCCATCTAAATGTTGAATGTATGTCTGAATATTATCAATGAAGTAGCTCCTCTTTTGTAATACCACATTTAACCACATCCATTTCATCAAATGGATTTATGATTCATGATGATATTTCCATCGTTAGAATATCTTTAAATGTATTTTTCCACTCATATAATGCAGCCATCTAAATGTTGAATGTATGTCTGAATATTATCATTATAACATTCTGCCTTTGACAAATTTTGAAACTGGTACGATTTGCGCCGACTAATATGTTGCTTCATAAATTTTAATTTTCCAAGAAAAGCCGAAATTACACCCTTTGTTTATAACGAATTTGCAAGTTTTGACAAGTAACAGTCGCTGATTTTAAAATACATTAATTAAACTCTTTTATGGGCAATGCATTATATTTCTACATTAAAGGGTAAAGTCAAATAACATTTTTGTTTCTTACTATCGAAACGAGATACATTTTCGTGGGCCTACACTTCCCACTTTTTTTCATGCTAACGTAGACGACCCCCGTCAAGACTACTTTGGGAATCACTGATCTAGAGGTTGTTTAAAGATTCACAATGCTATTTGATTATATCACTGAAAATGTTTTCTGTATTTTCTTTGTGGTATCAATTTCTTCTTTATTCTATTATTTGAGGACTTTCTTGCCACTTAAAATAAAACTAATATATGGATGATTTCGACATAAATTTCAGTATTTTTAAGTGGAAGTAAAGTCCTCACTTAAAAAAATGTTAGAAAACTAAAAATTTGAGTGTTTTAAACGAGATTACCACATAATCCCAAAACGCTAGGTCAGAACAGTATCGTTTTGATTAATTAAAGAAATATACATATTAAACCCTTTTATCGTTGAGAAAAATCGTTCATATACCGTAGAATAAATTGCTTAGTTGATTTCGCTTCAAATAATAGTTTTAGTTATACACAAAAATATAAGTCATTATAAAAAATGCTTGCAAATTAGTACACGCAGTTTTTCTCACAAATTATAATATATAAAAATTATTTTATAAAATACGTGTGCAATCTACAATTATCAATAAACTATGATTAATAAACATTTTTATCATATTTGCCTTTTACTAAGGTGAATAAGAAAAGTGTTTCAAAAGTTACTAATCCTATATTTATACTTCATTTTTTTTATTGATTTGATGAAAGTTTCGTGGAAACCTAACGATTTTAATTCAGCTACATCAAAAGAACAAATATTACTGTAATTTCTATATGATAAATATTTATTTAGTGCATAACTCAGTCTGCGTACTTTCCATAAAATTTCAACGGCTACACGCCAACAAGAAAGTGTTTATTAGCAACATGTTTCTCATGTAACTATCAAAACAACTTTTAATTATTTTATTTTTGTTTTCTCCAAATTATATCGCAGTTGTTCACGGATCAATAATTAATATTTTAATAAGATGAGCCTGCCTGAGGATAATATAGGCGCCAAAGATATGCCATGACCTAGCCCAATACAGCTGTTCTCTCCAATAATAAACTTTCTTGTCAACAGCCTTCACCTTTTACCTGTAAGGCATCGTGTATTGAGTAAGCTTAATTTTCATTCGTGTTGAATTTTAACTCCGTTAACGTACATACTTACTTCCGTTATTTACACACGTAGATACTTCGTTTAGTATGCATAACAATCAGCCACCAGAGGACCCATCAAACACGATATGAATATTTTTATCGTTTAATAAAAATAATACAAATCTACTCGGAAATATTTTCTAAAAATTTAAATTTTAATAGGATTATAAATAGATTTCTCAATATAAAACACACAAAACAAATAATATTTGTTCCCATGAAACAGAATTAGATAAAGACAGTTGGAAATTACTTCGCATGCATATTGTAAAATCGTCGTTTTCGAAGTAAAAAGTCCTGATTTTGATCAAATGTACCTGTCATAAAAATATATTTTTATCTACACTTCACATTTATTAGAATTTAAAAATCTCTAAGAAGGACGATTTTATAATGCGAATGCTTGATGAATATTGGATAAGAAGCCTCAGAAATGTTCTAGTCAGTGTGTTATAGGTTGCTGATTTTATTTAATTCTTAAGAAAAAATTTATTAAAAAAGAAACAAAGACAAATAAAATTTGATAAATTCCTATGAGACCGAAGTTTTTAGGTAATGATATTTTTTGTACTCGAAAATGAAAGCAGCAAATGCGGAAAGACTAGGAAAATACCTAAGGAGGCGTTGCGTTATTCGAAAAAGACAAAGAAGAGAAATTTTTCTGGCAATTTTTCTGTCGTAACATCTAATATTAAAAACTTTAATTTTAAAGTAAGCAAAAAATATTAAGGTATATCTAGATTTAAATCAATAACCGGTCCACAAAGATCAAGTTGATTTCTTTGTTGAACAAAGCATCAGTAAATAAATAAAATCCCGAAATAACGCAAGAAATAGAAATGTTTGTAGCTTCTAAAAAAAATGCCTGGGTAGACAGTTCAAAAAAGAGGAACTTAAGCATGTATGTATGAGCAAAATTAGGGGTGACAGATACATCTGACCTATAAGATCTATTGTGTCCTCCTTTTCTTGCTATAATTCCGATGTTTCCCCAGACTTACAGCAGCTCTTCTAGTCCTATCTTTTTTAGAAATTTTGGGATATCGTTGGGTTTCAAGTTAGGTAGGTCTTTCTCTTCTATTTCCTATGACCCTAGGTATCTGACCCTAGAATTATGTAATGCAATGCATTCTGAGAGTATGTGTATTGAGGTTTCATCCTCTACCTCACAGAATCTGCACTTTGCTTCATCTACCAATCCTCGTTTCTTCATGAGCCCTCTTAATCGAAAGTGCACGTTATAATACGGAGTTTCTTTTTACTAAGGTTTAGACAGCTGAAAGATTTCTTTTGGTTATAGTTTCCCAGGAGCGTCTTCGCTTGTCTTAGTCCTTCTAGATCGTTCGAGTATTTGGAATTTTCTCTATACACTTCTTTCCTAAGTTTTTCTAACACTATACTACTACTGATTCCTAAGTATGCGGTTTCAGCTCCTTTTTTGCCAGTTTATCTGTTATTTCGTTTCCTTCTATTCCTATGTATTCTGGAACCCATAAGAGGGTAACAGTGTTATTTTGTATTAGTTCATTTAGTGTGCCTAGGCATTTCCAGACCATCTTTGAACTGATTTTTTGTGAGTTCAAAGCTTTGATGGCTGCTTGACTATCTGACATGATTACAATCTTTGGTTTACGATAGATTCTTTCTATATTAAACATCATCTTTCAATGGCACAGATTTCCGCTTAAAAAATGCTTGGGTATGCTCCCAGGCTTTCTGAATATTTGATCTGTCTTTGAGCCATTCGTATACCATTTTATGGCAATATGGTGTTTTTGTCCCATTCAAATTGTGGTGAATTTTCTCATAAAGTTAAAGTTCTTTGGCATGTCATCTTGGGGAAGAGGAACTTAACTCTGTTAGTATTCCCCAGATCCTAGAATTTCTTAAAAAAACAGGTCGTGGAAAGGTACTATCGAACGAGTCAAAATCGTATAGCGCAAGGAGGGCGCACAATCAATCTTATAAGTTGTAGTGCAGTATTCACCAAGCATTTATCTCATGATACTAAATCTATTTTTGTATACACCTATCGGGGATAGAATTTGCCATCTTTATGCTCTTCTACATTTGGTACATTTTAGGCACCAACCCTTAAGATATAAGAAAGCAAACATATGTGTAAAAACTGCTTTAAAATATATATATTATATCTATATTATTAGTTGCTTCTCAATAATTGCATAGCATGATCCAACGTTTATGATCATGATGAATATTAAATAAATTTGACTTTCTTTTTGCGTTTAAATCTGGGTCGTTTTTTATTCTCAGGCATATTAGAGAGTAACATTACGATTGTTACGGAATTATGAAAATTAATTTATTGTTTAATTATAAATTTGCTAATTTACTTTCATTTTCAATTCGAGGTGTATGTTGTTGAAGAATGTAATAGTTTATTTTAAATTTTTTATTTTTATTTCTCTGGTTTAGTTCAATTAATCCTATGGAGTTAGTTTTCACAATAGCATGTTTTTATATATGTATACGTATACACAAATTAATCAAATTTAAACCAAACAATAAAATTTTTAAATAATAAGTAATTAGTAAATACTTGATTTATTCGAAAAGTTATTAGATATTGTTTATTCAATTAGTAAGGACCTTCGTATATAAAATATATGATTACAGATTAAACTTAAATATACTGTTTCATTAATTCATACCTAATAGAATATTTTAAGAAGGAATAATAGAATTACTTTAACTTAAGCGTCAACATATACATCGAGGTCTCCTAGTAGTAGAATGCGATTTAGTTAACTCTTAATTTCTTAAGATGCCAGCCACAAGTGGCATAACGAAGATAGTGGATCGCAAATGTCTCGAGTCCCGACCTAAGTAAAACAAGCAAACATACCTATTTGATAAATGGATAAAAAAAACAGTTCACTTCACGAAGTAAAACAAAGACATGAGAAAGAGGAATCGATCATTACTATACTTATACACGAATTTAACATTTATAATATTAATAATAATAAGTGAATTTAAATGACATTAAACTTTTGATTGCATAAAAATAATTTACTGCGTTGAAAAAAAACACGATTTTATTACCAAAACCTCAAAATCATATTACCCAACCCAATAAACCAGTCTTAACACTGATTTCTTTCTTCCCCAATTGCATGTATTCATATCCAGCAATATTTTTGTACTAAAGTCATGAAAATATAGTGCATCCCAAATCCTATGTACAGTTTTTTATTTACAATCTACAAAATATATGCAAAAACATGCTAAATAACTTCCTCACTTACGAATATCTAGATCGATGGGTCCAACCTGACTTTTGGCTGTCTCGGGTGGTGCTTCAAGTGTGCCTATAGCAGGAAACCCGCTTTGTCCTCCCGTCTTCGCGACTCTGCCTCTGAAACAGCATCCTCGTAATAAACCATCGCAAGGTTGATCCAGCAAACCACCCGACAGCCAGCAGGTTATGAAGAATTCACAAGTTGCACCAGGCGCACAGAAGACTTGAGTCCCTGATGAAATAACGGCATCGAATTAGTGTTTAATTGAAATCAAATGAAATCCGCACAGACATATTCATTTACTATTAAAAAAAGATATATCTCTAATTGCCGTTAATTGTTAGTTTTATCGTATTATGTTATTTCTGAATAGATGAATGATTCTGAAGGTTTTGGTAAATTCCAAATTAGTGATTATAATTCAAATCTTCTTCAACTTAAAACCTAAAAGTTCCTTTAATATTTGTGTGCAAAATTCTAGGCCCAACAGGTATCATTAATAAATTATAAGAACTCGTGTTTAGAAAGTAGAAAGGAGTAATTAAGGATTTTAAGAACTATTTACAATACCCTAACGTGTTAAGTTCCTATTCCCACCTAAAAGAGTGAAAACTTTGAAAGTTTCTTAATTTAACGACAAGCGCAAATTCTACCAGGTATGAATTGAATATAGATATCAGTGTGCTGGCTTATGTTTACCTTACTTTTATATTGTTAAATGGAATATAATCTATTTTAACCACAATCAGGGATTATACTAGATACACCGATAGTTATAGATATCATATCCCATACGATTATTCTCATCTCACGAAGATAGCCTCAATATTTATACAACCAACGTCTACTTCTTTTAAATAAAAAAATAGTATCAAGTAGTGTTTTAAATAATATAATTTCTCAATTTCAACATTCTAATATTGAGCGAGCACCTGCCTACCATAGGTTCTCGAAAATGGCTCTAACGATTTCGTTGAAATTTGAAATATAGGTGCACAGTGCACACGGAGGCAAAAAATCCCTCTAGCTGGGTACCACGTTTGGGGAAATTCGGTTTTTCCAGTTTTTCACCCAAAATCATTTTCCCATATAAGATAGTTGTAAGGGTACGATAACCTGTGAAATACCACATATCACATATCAGATCGGCTAGGACAGTCAGTAAATCATTGGACTATTATTCCAAGGGTCCACGGTTCAAGTCCTTGCTCGGGCGGTATTTTATTTTTTTTAATCTAGTATACATGAATGAAATTTCTTTACTATTAAACGAGCAGTATTTATGAATATATATAGGTAGCTCAGCCGGCAGAGCATTGGACTTTTCGAAAATGGCTCTAACGTTGAAATTTGAAATATACGTGCACTCGGGGGCAAAAAATCGATCTAGCTGGACACCACGTCTGGGAAAATTCATTTTTTTTCCATTATTTTACCTAAAATCATTTTCACATATAACATGTTTGTTAGGGTACGATAATTTCGGCGCCACACGCGCGGATATGTCTTATAGTTAAGGTGCATGGTTTTTACCAGCAAAGCTCGGTCATCCAGGTACTTAAACTTGATATAAGCATAGCTAAAATATCATTAAAATCATAAAGTACCACCAAGTGAAGTTTTGATAAATTAATCGAATAGCTTTATCGTAAAATTGATCTTAAGAATTATTATTGTTGCTTTAATCTTCATTTTTAACCAATTTTACTTCATTGTTACACACAGTTTGATTTGTATGACTTCTGAATAAATTAACGATGAAACTATTGACTGACAACAATGTTAAAATGATTTTATATCCCTATAAATCCTGTATATTTATTTGAACAGCATAACAAACATCGTTACCATAAAATCAAAACCTCTCCTATTACTGCCTGTGTGTATAAAAGTGATAATGATTTTGCGGAAGTTATACTTTATAATAAAATTGCGGTGGTAAAAATTATTGTTTCTTTTTGAGTACATTGTTTAAATTTCAATAGTCATTGTGTCTATTGTCAAATAAGATTGTCGAATTGAAAATTATACCAAAAACAAATAAAAGAAAACTTGCTATAGTTTGTCTATTCGCCGGTCAGATACCTCGAAGTTCAACAACCGAATTATCCTTCGCGTTACGAAACAGGTTACGCAAGACATAACAGTAAACCAAAAATTAGGATTCCATCTAAAAGGTGAAATAAATAATCACACGATCGATACCTGTTTTTTATCAACATTGAAACGGTATTCACCGATTACAAAAAGGATTTTTGAAACCTGAAATTTGGTATGCAATTAAAATAACCAATAAGATAATTGCAACGATGTTTATTGTGTGGTTTCTAATGATTTTAAGATAATAAAATAATTTAATAATTATATTTCTATTTTACGATCATGCATTAGTAGAGATTTTAAGAGTGTCAATAAACTCTCTTCAACCAATATTAAGGTTGTGAGCGTGTGGTAACAAATGATGTACCTACCTATAAATTAACCACTATTCCAGAGTAAACGTGACAACGCATCTAAAGTATTTTAAAAAGTAATTAAACAACAATATCATGATGAATTTATATAACCTGTAATTTAACAATAGAAGTAAATAATTCACAAAGTTCAAACACACAAGTAATCATCAAAAGAAGTAAAGTTACCATAAAAGAGATCATTTATTTTTAACATTAATGTGCTTACCACATATGCCGATTGTATAACATCAATAACAAGAACATATAATAGAAGATGTAACAAATGGCAAAGAAATTAAATAAGAATACACATATATTTGGAAAGAAATTTAAATGCTCATGACACATATTTATGTAAATTAATAATTATGACAATATAAACACCGCAAATATAAAAATAGAGAAAAGTAAAACATATGGTTTTATAAAAGTGGGTAGCTTTCATTAACGTAAATATGAAATTCAAATAAAAATTAACACGAAGATGCTTTTAGAAAATGATACTACAAAATAAACTAAGACGTAGCGATGTATCACAGTGGTTTGCCCCGTCGAGCAACATCGTGGGGTTGAAACCTCAGCGACCAACAGATCACCTGCGTTGTGCCAGGCCTATTTCGGAGTCATATTTTCAAGTTTTGAAAAAGTTTATTGAAATATATAAATCGGAGCCATATTTAAGTCGGATAAAGAGTATCATGATCTTGCCCGAAGGGAAGCAGTCTAGGCAAAGCTGCTTGAAAAGATGAGAGAGTCCAAGCTTGATACTATAAAAGATACGGTGGTGAAAAAGATTAGTAACATTCGAAATAACTACTGGAAAGAAAATAAGAAAGTTGAACCATCTCATAAATAGGAACAGGTGCCGATGAATTGTACAAACTAACTCTATTGTACTAGAATCTACTTTATTTCTATGGTGATTAAGATGATCGTCTAAGATCCCAGTTAAATCTAGATGACACTCGTTATAAGTTAACGTGGCTGTACTGT
Source organism: Altica lythri (assembly GCA_964028335.1). NCBI lineage: Eukaryota > Metazoa > Arthropoda > Insecta > Coleoptera > Chrysomelidae > Altica > Altica lythri. Next base: position 88,865,409 of record OZ034800.1, on the reverse strand, counting down.
TTTGTAACCACATTTTACTCCATATATTTCGAAACTTTCTTTTTTCAAAGTTATTACCAAACCAACAACCGCGATAGTGTCGTCTACTCACGTAGAAGCTATAACTTTAACTGATCTTCGCTGCGATAGAGTATATCTTCTTTTCCAGTCTTGCGGTAAACTGTAAACTCCTGCGATTTTGCTCTTCGTTGTACCGCTGCGATACACGGCTACGTTCTGTTGACTCTCATCGTTGCAGTTCAGATTTCTCTTATGAAATCATTCATAATTTGTTAACATCGAACGATGCTATCCAAAATTTTAACTCAATCAAAATGAGAAGTTGATTGATTAGTTTGGTGAAGTATAAATAGTTTTTTAAGTATTATTGATGGATGAATGCATATTTATTAAATAACGTAAATTTATTTTAGATGCATTCGAATATTTCTAAACAAAACATAAGCTTAGCATTAAATACATTACTTTGCTACGGTTTAACTTGGATGAACTGAAGGTCAGAGTCGGTAATTAAAGTATAAAAGAAATGGTAAAACTGTCCACACAAAAGTAACAAAGTAGGTATTAGGCCTACTGTTTAATCTTCGAACATACTGCACAACGAGAGAGACAGAAGAAATACGGATAATTAACATTGGTTATAAAATATCATCAGAAAATTTCACGTTCGAATTGACTAATGAGAAAAAATATGTTGAAGGCATTTAATTAGAACCTACACAATATGATGATAAATATTCGGTGTTATTAATAGAGGTATAATTTTTGACCAAAGATTAAGACATGGCAAATTGAAGAAGCAGTCCCAAAATACTTACAATTATGATGTTATAAATAGATTTCAACAATTTAACTTTGTATACAGTAACGAAATAAAAAAGACTAATCCTTTGTTGAGTCCATAATTTATTGTTTACATACATGTGATCATCTCAGCAGGTTTACAAGCAGAAATATCAGTTAAGTATAAATCACCAGAATTTTTATTAAAATATAACTAAATTCAAATTAATCTAAAATACTACATATATTGGGAGGTCATGTGTGATCCTAAGCTCTATTTTTGAACAAATATACCTTTGTTCCAGGTACATATCACTGACCTGCCACAGGCGTTCGCGGAGTATATTTAACCATCCGCTGACAATCAATGACGCGTCCAACTTACCACCATGCAGAATAAAAATAAAATTGAGTTTTAGATGCAAATCCGTTTGTTATTTTCTAGTTTATGGCATATTTTCCAAAACCGAACTTGGCTTGGTTTCGACATTGTATGGATTATTTTGACCACGATTAGTAAGAAAACTGTTCACTTAGATTTCTTAATACGTTATCAGGAGTTGTTTCCTCAAGTGCATACTAGTTAAAGACACGTTGTTACAGATTTACCAAAAATTTGCTCTGCGAACATAGTTTATATTTATACTTCAAAACTGAGTATCCACCACAACGATTATGCTTCTATTGAAACGGAACCTACAGAAACAAATGCAAAATTTTAAAGACCTCTCTGAATTCCCCCTCCCTAACCTTAGACTCCTCCAATGCGCTGTAGACTTGGACCTTCCGGAAGATCTGGAAACCCTGCTGGATGAAACCCCCCTTTCCTACCGCTAGATGGTGCCCCCAACCCCACACTAGATACTGGAAAAAAAAAGAAAAAAATGGGCCCTTGGCGAAGGTTTCTGTGGTTCCCTTCGCCCTTGCCAAATGGAAGGGCTCCACGACGGAGGAGACACGCCACAGTGTCAATCTCCCAACCCCACATTGCACTACGTGGGTCACACTTCCACATACACCTACACTTACACCAAAGAAAAATAACTTTTTAGGCACGTTCAAGCACCATGGAGGGATGAAGTGAAGTTAGAAGATCCAACTCCACAGGAAATGCAAATGGGAAAATTTGTGAGAGCGGGGCCGACGACAGACAGATACTAACTGCTTTCCAACATTTCATCCATCACCTGAAAAGGACGTAAGTCCTACAACAGGGTCCTCTTACATACCAAATTCCTAAAGATCATCATACTTATCTTCCTAATATATACTGTCAAGTCAAGTTATGTTCTCTCTGAATGCTTGATATAAACGTAATGAAACACTTAAAAAGGTTTAAATTTCCACTTTATTAACGAAATTGCATGACGCACGTTTCGACACACAGTGTCTTTGTCAAATGCTGTAGTACAACTATTTTAAATGACACAAAACAATTATGTGAAATGTAAAAAGGATGGTTAATAATATGCCAAAATTTTATTTTAGGGTGAATTTAGGTGAAAAGGTTTAATAATGGGGAATTTCCAATGATTTTCGATTTGCCGTGAAGTTGTAAGTCAAGAACGTCTATTTAAGTTGACAAAACCTTTGACTTGGTCTATATTTCTCTAGTCTGTGTAAGAAAGATCCAACATAAACGTAATTTGTGGCGTTTAGTTAAGAGTATCTATTTGGCTTGTATGAAGTGAGTTGAAAGTATAATTTAAAGAATATAAAACATATCTCTTTCATTGTCTAAAATAAATATTAACAATTTCACACCTACAACACTTTTCCAATTAAGATTAAAATCTTTCTGCCACTCCAAAGCACTTATACGTTCAATGTGTACGATTTATATCAATGAAATTGTATTGTTAAGGTAAAATAAAATAACTGGTTTATATAAAATATGTACAGAATATATGGTTGTTCTTCGAGAAAGTGATTGTCTAACAGATGATCCAAACGTCAAATGACTGCGATTCAACTGTATCCGCTTCGTTGACTTCTTTACTTTCAGTTTTCAAAATTGAACTTGAACGTTTCTTTTCAAGGTTGTTCGAGTTAATTAATACACCAAAATGTGGCGTCACGAAATACTCGTTTATTGCTCTTGATTTATTTAATTTCTTTAACATTCAGAGTATGAAAAAAAAATGATTTGGTTTAATTGTTTCGTGAAATTTATTTTAGAATGGCACGGTAAATTGTTTGTTTACGAAAATATGTTTTCTAATAACGCTTGTTTGTTTAAACCGTGAAAATGATCACTTTTGTTGAGATAATACAGTTTTTAACATGCCTATTGTTTTATTTGTCTGCGTTCGAATTCTTATATGCAAATTAGATTTTTTCCTTAATTAACCTGACGTATACAAAAATTTAAATTATTGTAGGAATGTAGTTTTGTGAGAATTTTTTAGTTGCAAAAACTAGTTTTATGATAATTGAAGCATCTTGTAGGAAAGTTCTCCGTGTTTAAAATTATATTTCATTGGCCGGTCTTAATACTTACAGAGATATCAGTACGGAGAGTACTCAACACACGCACACACAATTTGAACGCTTTAGTACGGGATTAACAGTATGACTAAAGAAGTTCTCGTTCACATCTTTCAATAGATCAGGTGGCTGCTGGAATCATTATGCGCAACTTACTGTAACCATCAGATGTGAAATACTTTTTAAGTAATTGATGGGGATGACTTAAAACTGTCTTAAAGCATTAAGTTATCCTTTAAGCTAACTTATTTTAAATAAATTTAAATGCATTTTATACTGTAAATTCTATTTGACTGTAAAAAATGTGACTTCTGTAAGATAAAAATATTTATGGTTACTTTTATCACAATAAAAAACTCTATATAAATTTGCTTTTTCAGTTTTATTTACGTATTGACCTTAAAAGTTTGATAAGAAAGATCGTAGAAATAAAACAATGCGTTTATTATACCTCGAGGCCCAATTGTCTGTCAGTCACGTAAATGCATGTGAAACCAATGCGAAGTTCGAATGAATTCTAGTTGCCATGTTTAACTTAGAAAGACGTACTATACTATCTTTGTCTCATTGAAGGTCCAATAGAAAGAGATACTTTTAAGAAAAATGTCAACACTGGAAAAAATTATTAAGTGCGCTAGTGCCACTTGACATTTTTTTAAGAGTATCTCTTTCTATTGCGCTTAATAAGACAAAGTAAGTCTTTCTAAGTTAAACATTGCAACTAGCATTCATTTGAACCTCGCATTGTTTCCACTTGAATTTACGTCACAATGACATCACTGTCGCACAATTGGGCCTCAAGGTATAATAGTGTACACATAATCGGAATTGGTACAGGAAATTAACTATCTGCATGCAACGACACAGAAAATGGAACTGTGTATAAAAGCCTATGTTTTTAAAGTTTTTATGAAACAAGAAACGGGACCCTAAAGGGAAATTGTATACTTATGCTTACAAATAGTGGCATCTTTAAAATTTAACCATATTATAATCTATTATTAACTATGTCCAAGAATACAACAAACGATTGGAATACCTACTAGAAAGTAAACTTAAACTAAAGCAATACTTAATTACTCTATTATTTAATAATTTTGAATCAGATCGGTAGCTATTATTAAACGAATTATCCATTATTAACTTCACCAGAATAGGAAGAAGAAAATAAACATTTATATCTGATTTTGAAAATATACGGTTTATATTTTTGTTCACTAGAGTGGAAAATGTTTGTATACCTACCGTAGTAGTGAAAGTAAACAAGTTTTTGGTTATTACTTATTACAAATACTCAAAGAGAAGTACTTATTATTTTTACATCCTTAAAGTTTAAATAACTGGTCTTGAATTTTTCCAACTTTTTTTTTTATTATTTGGTTTTTACGTGCAATGTGTCTAAAACCACATTTATTTTAAATTGACAGCCTAAGTTACATAGAAAATGTAAAAAACCGAAATCATGAAAACAGTAAACATGAAACAATGGAGATTGATACACAAACCTTCCCGTAAGTAAAAATGAAATTCCCTGAGGACTCAGGTTAATCTATTCTGACAGTCTCGATTTAAACACAATTGAGTTTAAAAGCAAATAATATTAAATGTATGTAGATAATTATTTCTAGAATATTAGAACAACGTTAATAAAAAATCCATTGTATATGAATGAAGTAAATTAAGAATTAAAATAACCACGGTGGACGGTGGAATTACAGTTTAAGATACAGTTTTTTAAAACATGATTTGCAGTAAATCCGTCGCAAAACCAAAGGTGGTTTGTTACTATTGCAGTTTTTATTAAGTAACAAAAGGATATCCTTTATTACATAAAAGTTTTAAAAAACATTTTAAATATTAATGTACATATTGATGATATCCTGTATTATTAAACATTTATAATGATACTAAAGAGAAGCAAATAAATTTACGAAACATTTTAATAAGAATCTAATCACCAAGCGAGTTGTTTGATCTACCATTACCATTACTTATTGCTTTTGCAATTAGTATAGAGGAAGTTAATTGCGCTATCATTCTCTTTCAATATTATTATTTATTGGCTTTACCTCGCTAATCATTCTGAAGATTCTTACTTATAATGGCATGTTGCTGATATTATTCTTTTAACCAAAAAATCTTATTTTCGTAATTTTAACAATAGTAGTTTGGTATTAACATCAACTATCAAAAAATACTTTTTAGACAGTACTTAAGTGCGGTCCTTAAGGGCCGCTCTATATGACAAAATCAGCAAATGACCGTATATAGACAAAAATAATAGGATCACTCTGCCCTCCGACTTTGAAGTTCTTTGTACCACACAAAATGACTTCTTTTATTCCCGCATATAAAGAATAAATTGCGTGGCTGTTGATGCATTTAAAATTCTTGTTTTGGAGGTTTCTCAATCGGAGTGGAAAAAGTGCTTTGAAAATTGGTTTGAGCGCATGAAAAATGTATCGATCACCATGGCAAAATACTTCTAAAAACCATAAATCTATTTTTGATAATAAACTAAGGTGTTTTCATTATTAGGCTCAAAATATAAATAGCAACCCTCGTATATAGCATGTATTTTTACACTATAAACGACTGTAACCTTACAAGACGGGCATCCTTACTCCAAGTGCCCTTTAGCACCGTGCTTTATGTTGTAAAAAACTTTTGTTCCTTTCAATTGTTCCCGTTAAGGCCAATTTATGTTCTGAGTAACTGAATTCGTATTCTAAGTATTTTCAAGCTTCAGCTCATGGTTTATTTTATATCTTATCATTACGATATGGTATGCTAATACTGACATATACTCGTATATTGCAGAAGGTGTGGGAATGGTTTTTGAAATTAATATTCTATTAATTTAACACTAAACTAACAAAATAATTAGAATGACGTAACAACTTCTTATTATAATCTACAATTATTGTCGTGGAACCACAACTCTTCTTAATTTCTTTATGTTTTATATACAAACAGCAAACTCAAATAAACGAATTGCAAACAGTAAAAATAGTTATAATATTTAGTTTTTTTTATAACCACATCTCTTAGAGTTCATATTATTTCTCCAATAAATTACCCTTTAATTCTACTATTCTGGTTTCAGATAATTATCTATTTTTATAACTCTTTATTATTTTAGTTACAGTACTTTCATTGTGGTAGTATTAAAAACCATTTCATGTGCAAATATTTTCTCTATGCAAAATACACCTAAACTGTTAATATAATTTGTTTTAATTCTTTGGGGAACGATCTATTTTTATTTTGTTTCATCCTACACGTGTATTAGTAATCTGTGGTCGTTTATTCAACAGCTTTTGCTAGTCGATAAAATAGGCCTGCACATCAATATTTATAACTGTTTAACACAAACATAGCTTGGTTAACATTTGCAAAAAAATTTAGATTTATTACACTTTTGTGATAATTTTAACTAAGCAATGTGCATTTTATTTTCTTACTGAGTTGTTAATTTATATTTAAAATGAAAACGAACCAATTTATTACTTCATATTTTTTATATACGTGTATATTTCTGCATTGATCTGTCTATCTCATTATACTCAGTATTCACTATTGACGTTATAGTAGATATGAAATCTTGTTTCTGCCCACATATTTATTCTCATATGATTATTTTCTGTGTACAAGATCTGAGATTATTCAGAACTTGGAATATTTCTGTCAGATATTAATGGATGATCCAACTAGCTTATTATAATTTAATATTGAAAAAACTCTCTTACAGTCTGGTGATTATAAATTCCATAAAATAATACGATACATTTTTATGCGAAACCAGATTGCAATTTTAGTCTTATTTTATATGAAAGCAGAGATTTTAAAGTAAATTTTATTTTCCGAATTAACAAATAAGATTTAAGATTTCTACACAAATTAATCATGCATATAAATTGGAATTATTTTAGGTAATACAAGGGGTGAAGAGTTTCCGGTCTGACCTAGAGATGGCTCTAGCATAACTAGTTTTTTTTGGGTTATATCTATACTAATTCAAGCCTCCAGTCGCATTCAGATGTCGAACAGGGAAATACCCAGAATATCGATGAAGTCGCAAGCCAGGCTTCCATACGAACCACTGCTTCCATACGAACACCACAATCTTCTAGAACACCAAAACAAAGAAGTGCCATGAAACGTCCATCCAATATGTCACAAATAGAAAATAGTGTCAACAAATTGGAGAAGATTTCCAAACTTTGCCGCAGCGATGATGAAGATGAGTTTGATTTATTTGGTAAGAGCCTCGCGGTGCAATTGAAAAAAATGCCAATTGAGAGGGCTCTTATTTGTCAGGAGAATCTTCAGAGTGTTATGAGGCAGGAGAGGTTATATCAATTAAATAGAAGCCATCAAAATCAAGATCAGCTACATAGCAGTTCATCATACACAAGTTCTCCCGCAGTTTGTATATAAATTTTCAGATCGATTACTCTATTAGTAGGCATGCCTTGATTGTTTACGTAAAAATGGATCATCCAATACTTTTATTTAAAACCACTTCAAATTAAAAAAGTGCTGGATTTCACAATAAAAGACTTTTCTCCATCACATCCAAAAGTTAAACAGTTGGTGTCTGCATTTAAAAAAGTTCGCACAAGCACTCCTGTTGAACCTCGTTCAGGACAACCCGTTGAGATCACAAATTAAATAAAAAAAATCATAAATGGTGATTAAAATGAGTGAGATAGCAGATACTACTAGGATGTCAACTGAACATGAATATTTGAACTTGCAGAAGATCTGTGCTAGGTGGATGCCGCGTTTGTGAACACTTGATCAAAAGTTAAGTCGAAAGATGGTTTCAACTAAGAGTTTGGCACTATACAAGCAAAACCCCAGGGAATTTTTGCGTGGATTTATAACTGTGGATGAAATTTGCATTCATCACTACATCCCTGTAACTAAACAACACTCAAAACATTGAGTTTGACCAAGTAACCAACTCCAAAGAAATCAAAAACAATTTTATCGGCGAATAAGGTTATGAAAACTGTTTTTTGGGATGCGAAAGAAATTATTCTTATTGATTACCTAAAAAAGGGTTAGACCATCCGTGGCTCATATTACGTGGAGTTATTGTAACATTTGAAAAACGAAGTGTAAAAAAAACGAAAAAATTCAACGACTTAGAGTTCGAACTGTTCTCTCATCCACCATATTCACCATTTTTAGCGCCCAGCAAACGAAAAATTTGCTTTTCTTCATCAAACTGGAAACTCTTTACCCCACCCTCGTATATATATAAACATTAGTTACCTACTCATCAGTTTAATTATCCGGTTTAATATTAACATAATTTTTAAATATTATGATGTTATATAATAAATTAATTAATACTTTCAATCAAAGAAATATATATTCGTGCTAATAAGATTTAATACAGGATGTACATTATACTAAGAAAAACATTTTGATAATGTCTCAATCGGATAAACTGTATGCTTTTTAATATTACAAAATTTTTAAGTGGCCGTAAAAAACCCAAAGATGCTTTTGACAACACGGTTATGTTATACTAAAAATGGTAAACTTTTACCGTACAATTATTATCTTTAGGGACAGTTTTTGATTACACAATGTTTTTAAAATACCTACTTATACAATTTAATGAAACGAAACGAAAATCAGTTAATTTTTCGTATTAGGCCATTCATTATCGAGTGACAACAGAAACCATTTATCGTAAATTATTAGGATTTATTCAATTTCACTTCTGCTGTAGAAGAGTATTGTGTCGGAGTTTGGGATCTATTTTTCTTCTAGAATAAAAGAAATAATTTCTACATCTAAAGGGTCATAGACAGTGGTTAAAAATGCAAATATTAACATTAAAGCAAACGAAAATAACGTTTTAATCCTTTATATTTCTAACCAACCTCGATTTATAAAGAAAAATCGAACCACAGGAAACAAAAAAAAAAGTTAATAAAAGATAAATCTATTCAGTTTAATTCGTTTTACTGTTTAATATTTATTTTTTACAGCTTTTTACTCATATAAAAATACTAAAGTTATACAGGCAACTGAGTAAACTTTGACAATTTGTTAAGCCATATTCTTTTGGAATTAATCTCGTAATTGAAACTAGACTGTGATGATGGCACGAGTAGAACCCTTGTAAACTCTAGACTCCCAACGATCGATCAATCTAATGCGAAATATGTCATAGTTTTCTGTTGATTTGTGGGAAATATTTTATAGGACTGATGTCATCAAATTCAATTCATTATCTAGTTTCAATCAACTTTAACTAGAAAAATGAGCATTCGTGTGTTTCCCTTATTGTTGGTTTAAGTTTAATATTGTTTTTACATTTCTACTTTAATCGCTTATCATCCAAATGAATGATTTTCGTTTTTGATGTGAAACATCTATAGCGGCACGTAAATCAGATTTTTGGCGTGGTGACGGTGACGTCATGACGTAAAAAACCTAACGCATCGATAATAATCGATAAGAGATGTACTGATATCTTATATGAAATTGGTGTCATGTTTTGAGCGACGCGACGGTAGCGCGCCAACAATAGGGGGAAGAAGCTCATCGATTCAAAAATTTGGTGGGACAGGGTATGAATTGTTTCATAAAAACCGAACTCGATTCCGCCTACTATCTATTCTATATATATAAAAATGATTGTTTGTATAGGCAACTATGGAGGGTAGAGGTAAGGAGAACTGTCTCCGTCTATTGAATGTGTCCGTCAAAATGTGGTAAATAAGGGTGGCGCTACGATCGTAGTAGGGTAAATTTTAAAAAAAGCGCCATAATTTCTTAGAGTAGGATAGATAAATAAACAAGGAAAGACACATTTCCGCTTTATTATGACACCATTTTTAAAATAATCATAAGATACATAAGATAATCATAAAGTATAAAACGAATTTAAAATACACTAAACTGAATTCGCTGACCACGTTTTTTTATAGCACTTATATAATTTGTGACTTATATTACGAAATCATACGACATTTCAATCAATTTGTCAAAAACTGCTACATTCATTCTGTACCCTACATCTACTTTAGCGCCATTGTAGTGGCAAGTTTGAGAAGTGTTATGTTCCTCTAAAAAGTGGACACATTTTTAATCATTTCCCATTTAAGATCGTTCTCCTTACCTCTACCCTCCATATAGGCAACATAATATACCTACATATTTTGCTGACCTGTAAAATTGACAGCTACTCAATCAAAATAGATTGTTGGTGAATAGTTGTCATATAGTTGTCCGCGTAAAATTTGTGTATTTAGTTTTAAATATGAATAAACAAAGTGTTAATAAAGAAAGTGATGAAAAAATATGAATAAAAATGAGTGAGTACTCTATATACATTGGGGTGTCCGTTATTTCCCAGATTTGGTTTTGTTCTCCAAACACCCATCAAATTTTTAGATTATGACCTAACAAAAATTATCAGACCTTAACCAGCCCTTAATATTCACATTAACCCGTGCCTAAATCATAATACATTTCCCATTTAAATACCGTTTAAAAGTTATTCAACGATAAAGTTGTAGTCATAGTTAAATTCATCATTTTCCTATTTTTTATTTAGTATCGCTTTTTGTTTGTACTAAAATTATGAAGTAACTACAATTATATTAATATAGGAACGTACTTCTATATAAATTTGTGTTTTAATAATTTCCTTTTTTAAGATTATTGAATTTAAGGCAATTAAATAAAAAGCTAAACGAAATCACTTTTTAAATTTATTCAATAAATAGTCATCGTTATCTGGAAAAAATCGTAATATTTTATTTTATCATTATGACATATTTAGTTCCTATCACAATCTGTTCTTTTCTGCATATTACTTTTACACAATAATGTCGATGTTTCACATCTGCCAGGCGTCCCGTGACGGCTCACATTTTTTTTTAATCCATAAGGAACAAAAATAATTTTTACGTACTCATTAATTTAACAATTCACTTTAAATAAAAAGTATGTTACATAAACAATATCGAAATTTCAATATCTTTGGGATTTTTTACAAAATAGTCAAATATTAAAAATGTGTTATTTTATAATTAAAACATCTCTTACCTCTGTCTCTGATATCCTGCTCCTGTATATCTTGTAAGTTGCTGTCGCCAGCCAACCAGTCAGGTTCTGGTTCCTGATTTTGCACTGGATCCCTGAACGCCACCTGATCAGTCGGGAAAATCACTCTAGGCCTTCGTGAAGACCAAGCACTCTGGTATCTCGCAGAAGGATCAAAATAGGTTTGATGTCCTTCAGAAAAACCGTCCCGAAATCCACGATACCTTCTAGGTGTTCGAAAATGTTCTACAAGAGGTAAACTTAAACGAGTCGAAGTCCTCGCGTAATATTGATCGTTAAGTCTATTCAAATTTTCATTACCATAAGAAGGTTCGAGGCCTTCAGATGATGCACTTGATGGAAAAATTACAGGTATCCTCAATACTTCAGACCTTTCCAAGTTCGGTATGGTATTTTCAAAGTACCTTCTAAGTGGCATGTGATTTAATAACCGATGATGAAATATTCGACCCGTTAAGGATCGTTGGAAATTTGAAGGTAATATTTCTCCAATGTGCTCTCTATCTTTATTTTCTACCATACCTAAATCATCTCTTCTTACAGTATTACTAAATAAATCATTAATTACTCTTAAAATAGAAGTTCTTGGTCTTGGTAAAAAATTTGATCTCATAGTAATTTCTTTATTACGAATATCCGTTCTGTCAGCTACATTTCTCTTTTGATTGTTAGCTTTATTAATAGTTGTTTTATTCTTCTCATTGGTATCAGTTTCAATTTCCGTAGTTGGCAAAACTCTTAAATAATCGTCTTTATTCGAAATTCGGCTAGTGTTAGTTGTTACATAACGTTCATCTTGATGGATTTCCTTTTCATAAAGTTTCAGAAGTGGTCTTATGAAATCTTGTTCTAGTAATTCTTCATAAGAGGATTTTCCTTGATTATGAAACCCGTTTTTAATCTGTGAGTCATTGTTAATTTGATTTAAATAATTATGTAATTTATTTAATCTTTCATCGCTTGTATTATTTGATGGATCAGGATTTCCAGACCAATTAGGTTGATTAAGATCGTCTGAATAATTTGAAACTTCCCCTATATCATCTCCTTTAACTTCATCGGGACTCTCTTGCGTATATGCAAAAGAATTTTGAAAGTTTGTTTGTTCAGGAGGTGGTGTCTGAATTGGTGGATAAAATGGAATATTTATACTATTATCCGAATTGTTTTGTACCGGATTAATATTCAGCCCTATATCCGGGAGATCTTGCAATGTTGAGTAAATTGCAATAACAGGTCGTGTAACGTTTTGATCGGATTCACTAAAAGTATTTTGTTGAGGAGGTCGCAATTCTTGTGGATCTACTGTTGGAGGTTGCAATTCTTGTGGATCTAAGGTAGGTGGTTGCAACTCAGTACTTAAAAATTGTCTATCGGAAATAATTTTCGAAGTATCCTCCGTTTTTACATTTGTAACAAATGGCGTAAATATAAGTGTATGTGCTTTTAAAGGAAAAAAATTTATATAACTACCCGTAGATTTTTCATGTGGAGGATCTGAAGCCTGGATTAAAAAGATACTCATAACAAGTGCTAGTAATGATGAATTTATCCTGTTCATTCTGACTTAGTTCCATTTATTTTTCCCTTATTCATGTGGTGTTTTATCACTTTTACTTTTAACTAACTAGTCTTGATGTTAATTAAAACTTACCCTAATATCACAAAGTTACCGGAGTATTGAGGAAAAATTATAGATCATAGTATGTGTTGCGCGCGGAGCAACAACATGTTCGAAACGTCGTGAGGAAACAAACAAAAGAACTAAAACAAATGCAATTCACTTAGCACATCACCCGTGGACATCACAGGCCGACTGAAGTATCTAGATAGCCATGCTTAGAGAGTTTTAACTTTCACACACCACTTTCACTTGAACTGCCTTAAGTTTAACGTAAGCGAGCAAAAGATAGAATACCATCCAATGCATAATAAACAGTAATTTATTTTTATTAAAAAAAAAAACTATCAGTTTTGATGTATAACTAGCCGTGAAATAATTACTATTTGTTAGAATTTATTTATGTAATGAAAATAAAAATTGTATGTATTTTTTAATTATTATTTCTTCTATTGTGGTCATTAGTGTTATGATGAGGGAAATAAGGTTAGTGGAAGAGATAATAATTACTATCGAGGAAACCGAGTGCAAGATTCTTTTATGTAACAGTCATTAATACAGGAAGATTATTACACATACACTTTTTAGATAGGGGCTTTCGTCCTTTTTAATGACCTGTGTAATTATAAATACTTCCATTTTACAACAACATTAATATTACCTAAAATTAATTAAAAATTGTAAAAAGTTATTAAAAGCTTCCCCAAGAAAAAAATGTTTACAAGGCTTCAAAATATTCTTCAGTGTTATCGGTAAAACTAATTTAAAATCTGTAATAGTTTTGGCACTTACAAAGAATTTTTTAACTCTTCTTAAAAATGATTGTCCGCAAGTTTACAATTTACTAATTTTGTCAATAAAATCACCTCAAAATGCCTGTTAAGGATATGCTGTACATCTATAACAGTCCAGGCGGGATCTGTCGAAAAGCATAATGGACATTTTCCATAGGAGTCTATTTTTTTGCTGGAAATACTTCAGGATGTAGTTTGTATTAATAATCACGATATGCGCCAGTCGAAAACCGTGTGTTTAATTCTTTATTAAACAAAATCTGAAAAAAAAAACGAAAATTTGCTTTTTGCGCCCAACTTTCGCCTATAACTCGAGAGATATTGCTCATACAAAAGGTAAAAGTTTTGTTTTTCAATTCTACATAACATTTCAACAGTTAGAAATTAAAAATTGAATGTAACAAATAGCAATAATTCGGAAAGGCTGAAGGCTGAAGAATATATAGTTAGGAAGATTAGTATGATGATCTTTAGGAATTTGGTATGTAAGAGGACCCTGTTGTAGGACTTACGTCCTTTTCAGGGGATGGATGGAATGTTGGAAAGCAGTTAGTATCTGTCTGTCGTCGGCCCCGCTCTCACAAATTTTCCCATTTGCATTTCCTGTGGTGTTGGATCTTCTAACTTCTCTTCATCCATTTTTCTGTGGTGTAAGTGTAAGTGTAGTGTGGAAGTGTGACCCACGTGGTGCAATGTGGGGTTGGGAGATTGACGCTGTGGCGTGCCCCACAACGTCATGGAGCCCTTCCATTTGGCAACGACTAAGGGAACCACAGAAACTTTCGCCAAGGGCCCATTTTTTTCCAGTATCCAGTTGTGGAGTTGGGGGCACTATCTAGCGGTATAAAAGGGGGGTTTCATTCAGCAGGGTTTCCAGGTCTTCAGGAAGGTCCAAGTCTACTACGGATTGGAGGAGTCTAAGGTTAGCAAAGGGGATCTTCTTTTTCGGAACTCTGGATCTTCTTTGGAGTCCTCCATTCCAGTGTGTATGGAAGGTCCTCTGGGCTACGGTGTTAGTTCCCTGCAGAGTCCGGACGACGTATCGATGTTGAAGCGTCTGCAAACGAGAAGGGAGAGGCAGTATTTTTGTGTTATTGTAGACAAGGTGGCTTGGATAGAGATAGTGTTTTTCACTTTCCGTAAGATCGCTCTCTCTGTGGCATGGATGGAATGTAGACGTCTCTGAGGAATAGCAGAGTATGGCACGGCCTTGTAATCGACAAGAGGTCTGATAAAGGTTCTGTATGTGTGTAGGAGGGTTTTGGTGTCACTTCTTCCGATTCTACCACCCAGAGCAATAATTCGAAAAAACATTGCAACAGATTAAATTTAAATTTTTTCGGTTCCTTAACTATATCTTACCGTCTGGAAAAACTTTATAATATGATTGAGATGTGTGCCAAATTTCATTGGAATCGGTTTAATAGTTTTTTCATAAAAAATAGCAAATTTGCAAAATTAAGCTGTATCCAAAAAAAGACCTTTAAATAGTCGAAAAAGTGTTTGCATATAAAGAAATCGGTCAACTAGGATAGTCTAGAAGTTATAAATAAATAAAATAAATTCGCGAGTTTTACACATTTTAAAATTTGTACATTTATAAAACTTTGAAAGAAGCTTCTTAAACAAAACAATGCAATAAGCTCATTAACTAATAAGTATAATATTTTATTGCACTTAAAAAATCATTTTACATTCAAAATGTACAAGCCACTCAACAGAATTTGTTTAAATAACAGATATATACATGGTAGTTAAAATTTAGATGTAAATATCGTAAACAGAGACAGTGACTGTAATTTTATGTGTTCAAAAAATCAGTGACACTGTACGGTTCTAGATTGCATAAAAAGGTGGAGTGGCTTTTTAATTTTTTGAAAACTACCATAAGCTTTTATATGGTTTGGCAATAAATAATTTTATTGAGGCACTAGTTGTACTCGCAACGTCGTTCGCGTGGCGTGTGATTGTTTTATAAAAATTTCTTACTCCACCCCATTTAAGGAATGGGAGAGAAATTTTCATACACCAGATGTTAAGTTGGAAGAAGACAAATACATCTGTGAAAACCGCATTCGAATCGGATCAGTAGTTTTCATGTGATGCGCGCACAAACATACAGACAGACAGACAAAAAAATCTAACCACATTTTTGAGTTCTATTTAGATGTACCGGCGACGTCGTTCGCGTGGTGTGTTGATTTTTGTATAAACATTTCTTTCCTCACCCCGTTAAAGGGGTGGGGGAGAAAGTTTTATACACCAGATGTTAAGTTGAAAGAAGACAAATACGTCTTTAAAAACCGCATTCAAATAGGATCAGTAGTTTTCATGTGATGCGCGCACAAACATATACATTTCTACAGTTTTATTATATGTATAGATAGATATAACGCTCCTTTTTCCACGAATGAAAGCCTGGAAAGTTGTAATTCAAATAATTTCTAGTTCTATAGATATGGGTTATATATAACCGTTCAAAGTACCTAATGCCTATTATTGAAAACGAACCTAATACACTCGTACATGTACAGAGCAGTTATCGTTAGTAAGTTTAAAGATTTGAAATGACTTCTAGAAGATTCTCTGTAGCCAATTTTTTTTATTGCACGAATTGCTCTCTTTTGTAATTTATAAAACCATGCCGTATCTTGCTCTTGAGTAAAAAACAGCAAAATAAAATGATTTAATGACTTTATTGTTAACATTTTCTACAAGAAACATGATCGACTCAGTGCCCCGCACAGACTATCGATGTAATGTGAAAAATCCAAGTTTCTATCAATATATTAAAAAAGTTAATTCAGAGTCATTTATCAGGGATGTCTGGACCCCGATTTGTTGTAAAATATACTGCCTTGGTCTTTTCTGGATTTAAAATTACCCTGGAGTTCAAAAACCAAGCTTCAAGTTCTCTCATTGCATACCTTCTCCTCACAACTAGTTCAGGGAAGTTTGAAGCAAAAGAGAAAAGTGTAGTATCATCTGCATAATAAATTATTGTTTGACCTTTGTGTGTCAGTGATGCAAGATTATTGATATACATAATATGAAAAATAAATGGGCCAAACCCAGTGCCCTGTGGAACTCCTCTAGGCACACCCAAGGAATTGGCCACACATATTGCATAGTTTTTTATCCTTAATATTTAGAGCATCAGAACGTCCAGTAATATAGGATCTGAACTAATTTTATGAAACATCTCTGATTTCATAGTGCTCAAGCTTCCTGAACAAGATCTCAAACTCAATGCAGTCAAAAACCCTCAAAAAGTCCAGGAAAATCTCACAGGTGACATTTTCTGTATCCCAAAAAGTTATTATAAACCATTAGTTAACTCAAAAAGAGCTATTTCAGAACTTTTACCAGCAAAGAAACCAATACTATCGAGGAACTTTAAAGTTCGGCTTGTGTGTCCCTTTGTCCCCCCGTCCTTCCATCCCTTCGTCTGACCGTCCCACCATTCTTTCGTCCCAGCATCCCTTCGTCCCTGCGTCCCTCCGTGGAAATACCTACATTTTCGTGGACACCCACTTACAACTTGTGAACCCCAATTTTTTTTCACGCCACCTTACACACCCATCGAGTCTCCTATGAACCCCTAAAGATCCTCCCTAGACCACTTTGAGAATCACTGGTTTAAAACAACAATTATGTAAAATTAGGTATAATAAAAACTAGTTTTCTATAACTTGATTTATTTATAAACTTTTTAAAATTCAATTAACTAGTGTCTTATACGAATCTTTTTTAACATTAAATAAATTTTGTTAAAGTTGGTTTTATTTCGGAATAGTTAAATTAACTAGTAATTTAAAATAAGTTTGTGATAAACTCTATTTAATTTATATAAATTTCTTCATTAAATCCAAAATTTGTTAATATTTCCAATTCAGTTCCCTAGAACCGGAAACTTTCACAATTTTCAGAAGTCTTCTTAATGACTTACGAAACTATTTAAATTGTAATTTTCTCAATAATTTGCTAACTACTCAGAACTTGTGCAATATATGTTTTATAAATAAAATACGACGATGTCCGCTAATAGGCTCTGTAAATTGCTAGGAGGTAAATTCGATTGTATATAATTTTAATGTCTCAATTGCAAGACAATTGTTCTAAAACGAACAAAGGAGAATTTTACCTAAAAATCATTACTTTATTAGTACTAATGGGTAAAATTTAAGCAATACCATCATTTGTTATTGGTTATAACCAGAATTGTGTAAATATATATTGAAACATTATATTATACACATCTTTAATGAATACAACAAAAAAACTTTTGTATAAAAACATTGAAAAATGAGGCTAAGGTAGTAATAAAGTGAGAACTATATACAGAAGATTTTTTATATCTTTATTTTTTTATCCTATACATATTTTTTAGTTGAGATCATATAATTATAACGGCAGTGTTTGTAGATTGTAGATCCACTGTCCACTTTGCCCATTTTATAAAGTTGGTACATCAATGGAAAGTGTCCTGCGAGAATTCCTGCGATGACTCTTAGTTCAGGTTTCTGAAGCTCTAACAGTAATTTAGAGTATAGTAGTGAATGCTGTATCAATCTTTTTGCATGTCTTTGGCCTGGAGTGTTTTGCAGTAGACTGCTCTGATTTTCTTTTTTACAATTACGAACTTCCATAATGCGGAATTTCGAGATACCATAGAGAGATTCAGGGTCGATAAAAGGAATACTAGATCCTTTTTTGCAATACTATCAGCAATATCGATTTGACAATCCCTTTATGTCCTGATACCCACAACACAGTTACTTTCTTGTGTTTAGCCAGTTCCTTAACAGATTGTTCCAGGTTGTTTTGAACTCAAAAGTGGTTTTTGTTAACTCACATTCATTCTCGTTTTGGAGACTTATTGTTTTTAGTCATCTTCATAGATTGGGTGGCTCCGTTCTTTAGAATCCAAAGATTGTGGGGTTTCAGAGACATAGTCCTTGTTACCATATAGGCATTTTGTAGACCAGAACTTCCTGCATGTAAATAATACGAAGACCGCATGCAATAGGACACCATTTATTACGCCAAAGATCCTTATACAGGTGAATCTTTGCACCTTTTGCAACTCTATTATTGCATTGTTTTGCTCTATC
Source organism: Altica lythri (assembly GCA_964028335.1). NCBI lineage: Eukaryota > Metazoa > Arthropoda > Insecta > Coleoptera > Chrysomelidae > Altica > Altica lythri. Next base: position 88,846,513 of record OZ034800.1, on the reverse strand, counting down.
AAACCAGCGCAGCACAGGTAATTAGGGATCTGACAACCGTTAGATATGACCAATAGATCTTTTTAGGTTTAATACCCCATGTTTTCCCAAAAAGTCAATGGCAGGTTCACATAGCCCTTGCAGCTTTACAGGTTATATTTGCGAGGTGTAATTTTGATTTCATATAATTCTAAAGCTGTCCCCCTTGCCCTGGTAAGTACCTAAAGAACAAGAACAAGAACTAAAAAAAAAAACGGTAACATTGGAAAAGGTCGATAAACATTGGATAAATCTTGAAAAATCGGAAGAACACTTTATTTTATGCGTTTAAAAACCGAAAGACTGCTCTTATAAATCATTTTTACATGCAGAGTCGGTTAGTCTCATGACTGTCAAGTTTTTTTTTTAATACATATTTCGTTAATTGGATTACGTCTACATTACGTTTCCCTTTCATGTATCCACCTTTAGTAAAATCGCTAACAGTAGAAAAATAAACAGAAAAGGGAAGAAATATATTTTTACCAACCAATTCAGATAAGTGTCTGGAGTATACCTATATATGAAAAGACAGAAATATCATTAAAGAGTATATGCTTTTATTTAACCTATATATTTTGTGTGTACATCCTACATTAGATAATAGTACAATTAATAATCTGTAGTGCAATTTTGTTAATACAAGCAGTACAAAGAATAGCACAGCAGTAAATTTGCATTGTTGCCTTCATTTATTTAAATTACTTCCTTATCCATTTAATCTCCAATTACCCCACATTGAAGTAAATTGATGGAAACTTTTTATTCTAACAATAGTATCATTTAAGAGTTGTTTGCGAAAGATACAATAAGTTGTATTTTTTTCTTAGGTCATGAAAGTATTGTTATTAAACACTTACAATAGGATCAAATCTAATTTCTACATTTTTTTATAATAATATAATCAGCTTTTAATTTCTTTATACGTATAAAATTTATAGCAAATTAGTTCCTATTTCTCTCAGAAATTTGTCAATTATCGATTTTTTTTTAAATAGATAATATATGAAAGAATAATTTTAAATAATCTACAAAATACAAATCAAATATCTTAATTCTCTCGCTCTTTTGTCCCTCTTTGGAATCGGAATCTCCTGTCCGTAGGGCTGTTTCCTATATATGTGTCCTTTCTCATCCAATCTCTATGTTAAGTCCCATGCCAACAAACTTAAAATGTCTTTATTATTTTACCTTCTCCACCCAAGATTTAAACAAACATTTATCTCTACTTCCTATACATTGTAGGTACCTATATAGCTCGTGCTCAGGTAACTTAATTTAGTTAAAAAATAATTAAACTTGAGCAGAAATTGATTATTTTTCCTTTACTATTCCTAAGAAATGTTTATTTATTTGCATAATTAAACAATTTATTAATAATACCAAAGAAACACAAAGTCTCGTACCACAAAAAATTAATTTTTTGTGGTACGAGACTTTGTGTTTCATTGGTATTACCATTTGACCACATTTGAGTAATGGATGATATTCTTTAATTTATTAATAAAAAAAAACTTCACAGTCGTGGGACTAAATGACTTTCCATTTAAAAATTGCGTTATCAGATTCTCTTCGATCATTTCCACAATTTGGTTTGTCATAACAAACTGATTAAAACATGTAATTGTAACTGTAATTCTATGTAACTATAAATATACGTGCGTGTATATAGATACCTGTATGTATCTATATTATAAGTTGGCCCTATGATATACTTTGTATACTGTTTTGTATGCGTGCGTTTTCTCTTACCATAAGAATGGAGTATATAATTTTTTTTCGATATTTATTATTTTCTAATAAACCATGAACTATTCAATGAATGATACTATACCAAAATTGTAAAATTAACATTCATATCAGTATCGTAATTATCCTTGCATAAAAATAAATCAATGTCTAGTGTGTTACCTTAAGGTGTATATAATAATAAGTTTCACTTCAAGCATGATCAGTTTCGCTTTTGGCTTGTTATGTGACAAATAACTGTTCCATAATGCGACATTCACTTTCTAATTAGGTCTAGTTGCAAACATAGAAATGATAAGAATTTACGACAATGTTACCTTGAACTTGAACTTATCAATAACTATTCAGTCTAGTACCTACCCTTGAAATGTATCCTAAATTCAATCTTCCATAATATCCTGTACAAACTATTAAATATAATGAATTTTACATTCTAGAGTAGATATAATTTCTTACCTTGACAGATATGAAAACAAGAATTAATAAAGTCGACTACATATTAAATGTGCAAACAATATTATCAATATTGGGCTTTAGAAAACTGTTGATGAATTAGTCGGGTAATGCTTTAAAAATCAAATATGCAATTCGGACAGTGTCTTGAATACCACTCATTGGAACGTATACGAAATAAAGATTATGATAAGACAAATTATGAGGTTTAAAATTTATTTATTTATTTTTCAATATTTGGTGTTACTACTCCTACTCCTAATTACACTTTAATGTCCATTTGGCATAGACCGGATGATTTTTTGTGATAAATCCTTCCCACTCTTCAGTAAGCGCAACTTTAATTTCCATTACCCTCCTTGGTACAGGATTTATGACCCAGACTCATCTTTTAACCTTATTCCAATCATGTTCAATTGGATTTAAGTCTCTGTCAATGGTGACCAGTTTATTGTGAATACACTGACCTCAGTTAAGGGAACCAAATGTTCTTCCAGAATGTCTCTAATGTAACTACGCGCTGTTAAACTTCCTCCACGTCCTCCACTAGACAAGAAAACCAATAGCAAATCGATTGTCCTGCCTTCTGTTAACCCGACGCCCCTTGTTGTTCCTACTCGTTTGATCTTCATCCCAATCCAGCAGTTCTCGAGTAAATTGTAATGGCCTTTGCTTATGGGTTACAGTTGGCTAAGGGCATGTGGCTGCCTTTTTTGGTTTCAGGTTGGATGCTTTTGGACTTCTTTTAACGGTCCAACCTTTGATGATCATACCTCGGACTTCAGTCAGTTCTTTCTTGAGGTCAGCGCGAGTTAAATGTCATTTTCTAAGGGATCTTGAAACAAGAAATTGATCGTATGTCTGCATTGTCAGGTGTTTAAGACCTGATCCTTGAAGGTGGACTGTCACCAGTTTCCTGGTACCTACGAGAAAATCTGGACACAAGTGAATTGTTCAGTCCTAACCGTATTGCCATGGCCTTTTGACTGTATATAACCTCATCTCAACAATACAAGCACCTAAGCTGCAGTTTTTTTAATGCGTTATCCGATTAACGTAAAAGCAGTGATTTTTATAGCTTATTTTCTACCATATCATTTTTATTTTTATGTTTCTTAAACTGAAAAAAAGACGAAAATTTGCATATAGTTAGAGAGTAGATTTTTTTTACACTCAAGTGTAGTTTCAATTTCGTGATCATAAAGGAAAATAGTGTATGTTAAGAAACTGAAGCCACATGAGAAGAAGAATTAATTCGTCCTAGTTCGCCAATTTTCCTATATTATTAAAAGTCAGAAGTCTATATCGTATTGTCATTGATTAAAACATGGTCAGAAAAATGGATTCCCCTCTTTAATCATCATTTTTTATTATTTCGATTTATAAATAGCTTTATTTGAACAAAATGACGTACCAGAATCAACAATATGGTCAACGATACCCTAATAAAAAGAGTGAAGCATTACAACTATTTCGACACCATAAAAAACCCTTCTTCAAGAGACACAACCACTCTCTTGATACAAAAGTAAGAATGCTGCGATGCTACGTCTCCTCTGTCCGTTTTATGGTGTTAAATCTTGAAGTTATAACGAAAATGTATGCAGCAAAAGACTGGAGGCGTTTGAAATATGGCTGTATCCAGTTTTTAAGATCTCGTAGAATCACAAATTAAGAGGCCCTCAGTATTTCGGAGACATTATTCAATGAATCCAGTTGTGCCCTCTAGCAGGCTATTCTACAAGAAAAATATTTGGGAAAAGAGATTCAAAAAGTAAATCCTGACTGAAGAACCTCCAAACCTGGTTCAACAAAACATCCCCGCAACACAGGCAAGATAAAGATTGCTATGATGGTCACCAAAATGAGCACACTAAGTAGAAGAAGATTTATCCCTTTTAAGTAACTTCTACGGACTATACTCCAATTAATTCAACCAGGTGAAAAGCAGAGTATAATAATTAACGATTCACGAATCTTAGAATGCAGCCTTTTCTAGTTATTCAATGATTTATATCTGTTTTTGAAAGTATTGTTCTAACTGTTTATTGTTCTGATAGGTATACACAATTCAATATTGAAGATGTCATTTAATGATATTTTTAATTTAAATAAAAAGCAACCTACCTAGTACCAAACAATAGAATAAAAATATACCACAAAAAACATTTTAGTTAATTTTATTATAAAGTGTTGCAAACAAAAAAGATTTCACATAATTGAAAAAAATAAATGAATATGAAATGTTTGTTGTTTTATGTGTGCTCGTGAACTAATTAAATTATCTACTTTTAAGAGCGAAATTTTGCTAACAATGAAGAATTGAAGAATATTTTTCCGAACCGTTTACCACTAACTGAGATATTACACTTTCTTTTTCTTTTGCTAAATTGTGTTGTCATTGGTAATAAAAAAGGGGTCACCATAAACTCATCTGACTTAAATAACTAGTTCACACTGTAATTGTTTTTTTTTTCTGAACATTTGACAGAGAAATTATTACTTCCTTTCAGCGTGGTAAATGGAAATGATTATTTAGCTGTACTGTAGGTGTATGTTAAAATACCAAAATTAAATGGTGAAATTCGTTTAGTTTACTTTAATCGTCTAACCAAACCACCCACTTATTATAAAGAGAATTAATTTAACTTTAAATTATAATTCGAGTTTTATTTTTTGCTACGTTTCTCTTCTACTATACCCCGGCCGCTGAAAAGATGGAATTCAAAGATTCTTGATCAGTGAATACGGGCATCTGAACGGCTTAATCTTACGATGTAACGCCTTCTAAACTGCAGTAAACGAAGGACAGTTTAGACTGTACTCATACCAAAGATGATATAAACTGTGGGCTGAAATAAGGAGTACATTTGTCTCGTGATCATTCCATCTTTTCGACGGCCAGACTATAGTAGCTATATGAATTCTTTTTGTAATTGTGGGGACATTAAGATATTTTACTTACTGTTTCTAAATTGTTGTGGACTTTACTGTTATGGTCATATTAATAGTCGAAGTTTTTTATTGAAATAATAAATGAATAAGAGTGGCCTTTAAAAATTCACTTTCTGAATCTTTCACGCTAACTAAATATGATATTGTTTATCAGTAAAAGTGAAACTGGTATTAATAAATTCACATTTAAAATTAACAATAGAATATGAATGGTAATAAATAAATTTCGTTAAATCATAGGTCAATTTAGCACAAAGGTTAAGGTCGTTTTTGAATTTTAATACGTTTACCTATTTTGAATTTCCTGGATACCTGGATTACGATAAGAAATTATTGTCTTCCAAAATACACACACCATAAAGGTCTAGGGATATTTTTATTGAACGAAATTAAAGATGGTAAAAATAAATAAGGAAAGTTCTTAATAAAGGATATTACATTAAACATTGTAATTGTTTTTGCTAGAAATTTTAAATTTAAACTATATACAGTAGCGTACAAAAATGTTTAAAAAATTGAAAATTGTAACAACAAAATTAGAGTTGTTCCCGAAAAATTCTTCGTGCATGCTCTACCGGATTTAGATCTGGTGATTCAGCAGGCCATGGCAAAACATTGATATCTTGCTCTCCTATAAATTGTCTTATTGCTCTGGCGACATGTAGGCGTGTATTAAGGTATATTAAAATGTAACTGGACAAGACAACAGAATGTAGAATTTGTTCGATATCAAGGTTAAAAAATTCTCGAACAGAAACAGATGTGTTCTTCATCCCAGTCTGATACTAGCCCAAACCATTACACTACATGTCAATAGCTGTGCACTGCTGAATATTTTGAAGAACCGCCGGATACAAACCAAATCGAGATTCATCTGTAAATAAAACTGAGACCCATTGATTTTCTGTCCAATTTACAGGTTCGTTAACCCAATCTAATTGAAGTTATAAAGGGTGTCATCTAACGGGGCGTTTACTTCTTCCGATATTTGAATATTATAAGCATCTTGAAAGTGACTCATTACATCAGAAGCTGTCATTTGAGAGTTGCGACGAGCCATTTGAAAAATGAAAAGTTTTTGTGCTGGACTAGTAGTTAATACTTGAAGAACCTAGATGCCTTTCAGAGACACTATACTATACTATACGATAGCGCGACCACAGACGCTTTGCGATGTTTTCAAGGCTTTCAAAACATCAATTTAACGACATCCATTTTCGAGCATTCCAACAGCTGGTAGGTAACATTTGATCGTGATCTTAAAGGGGTGCGATGAGTGGTTAGCTCTTAAACTTAATATTGAAATACTAAATAATTTTTATATATGCATTGAGAAAGGAAATTTTTGGAACGAAGTTCCCTTTCGGGCGTTACGAACAGACGCTAGGAGCTAGCCAAAAAAAATTCATACCAAAAATTGTCACGACACTATGACACGACACGCATGTTTCTCTCTCTCACAGACCAAAAAATAAATAACTCTCTTTCCCCCTCTCTCATAGATAGATATATTACAATTAAAAAGACACTATTTTAAATTAAAAGAAAATGTACATTAAAAAGAAAATACTGTAGAAAAAATAATAATTAACTATAATAGTATTACATTTTATTTCATCCTGTTTTTATAAATTAATAAATTCATAAACATTTTAAAAATAGTTCGTAACTTGACTAGGTATTTAGGTACCTACGTCAAATTACCTTAACTGTCAGTTACTGTCAAATATTTTAATTTTAAAATTTTGTATTGAATTGTTAATTACTGTTTTAAATTATAAAAAGTAATTCTAAAAAGATGTGTTATTTAAAGCTCTGGTATTGTATAAATGGACACTTTTGTTAAAAGAAACGAACTCTTAGGTAAGTAGAGATTTTATACAGACAATAATAAATGCTTATGTATGTATAAACACTCTGTTGTGTTTACAAATTACTAATTCCTTCACTAATTAATCGAAAGGAACTTCGTTCCATCCGGGTGTCCCTTGAAACCTCACACTTTTTTTTCTGAAATTTCGACAAAAGACAAAGATTTTTCTTTACAGTGCTAATACTAGACTACAACTTCAATATTATTATTTATTTGTGATTATTTATCAGTCAAGAAATTCAACTATGTAGTTTGTATTATATCACTTTTATTATTTTCGATTTATGGTAAAATTCCCTATATATGTGAGAGGATGATATTTTAAAGCAATTAAGAAAAAGTAACAGTGAAACTTATGATTTTAGCATTGTAAACAATCATGAATGTTGTTCATTATGCTAGACATTTGGCCTTGACAACACCATCAGCAATAATCTTACAATAAAGACAGGGAGTCGCAAGTTCTAGGACACGCTTTCACATTACTTTCTTCTGCCAGATTTGTACGATGACTTCTTCGCGCCACGCGATACACCGTACCAGTAAATGGTACGATTATACACGAATGCCTCCATAGTATTTGACAGAGAAATGACGACACTATAAGGGAATGATGGAAAATTTGGCTTTACAAAAATTAATTAAAATGAAAGTGAACGAGTGTTGGTAATAATATTGCATGCAGGGTTTCTCCAACACCGCTCACTTATGAATTTTTATATTATTTCATTATGAATATACATTTCTATTCGATAGATAGATTGGCAATGTTTACAAAATTAGTTTGTTAGTATAAAGTTTTGATCATACATTTGATATACCTCAAATATATTAAATATAATATTAAAAGGTTAGAGTAACCTAGTTGATTATTACTATAATATAATATTACCTATAAATTTTTAACAAATTTTGCGATCTATTTTATTTGACTTAAATTATATTAATATATATTATATATTAATACAAACTATTTTAATATAATTTTAACGATAAAAAATTACATGGGAATGACAATCGATACAAATTTTACAAGATTTTTCCAGTTTTTTAAGATTATGTATAATTTTTTAAGATTATATACAATTTTTCTCGACTCTTTCTCTTTTTGAAATTTTTCATGATTTTTGAAGTGAAATTGGCAGAATTTGGCACACCACATTTAAAGATAGCTAAGGTGAAAAATGATAAAAAAAATTACAAAATTCCAATAAACCAGATATGGATAAACTATAATGAATTCAGAAAATGATGATTAACGAGAAACGCTAAATGTTTTACTTCTTTTTTGATGACTGCGCGCTTTAACCGATACCTGAAGTAAGTATAAAACGCCTGCATTTTCGTGGAAAATTGTAGAATGTGGCATACTACTTTAAAGGAATCTAAAGTTGAGAATGATTAAAAAATGATAAAATTCGAATAAACCAGATAAGGATAAAGTATGTAATAAAGTTCTCCAGGTCAGCTAGTTAATAATAAGTCTATAAATGACCAGACAAAGGACCCCGCACTAACTAAATGAATTTTGGGTCCCGGTCGAATTAGCTGAAAATTCAGTATGTTGTAGTTCTCGACTTTCTGATCAAAAGTTATCTTGGGCCCAACATGATCCTATGTATATTTTCCAAGATATAAAAGGACGTAATATGTGATATTAGCTGTAGGCCTGAGTAAGGCTTAGTAAGATTTTGGTTAATTGATTTAAAAATTGAGGTCTTTAATGATCTCCAATCAGTAGACTGCTATGGTTTTTGATACCTCAAAAATAAGCTTGATGATATCCACCCTAAAGATCACCTATAGGTAATTTGAAGGTCCTTTAAAGGCCCAACTTAACCCATTAAGTCCTACAAAGACGCGTTTGGAGCATTTTTTTCAACTGGCATAAAAACCGTTAAAAACTTCTCATAAAATATTTAATCCAATTAATATCGACGTGCAATTTCATGAATTTTCCGAATCTGAAATTATTTTTTATAAAAAATTGATTTGAAGATTAAAGTTTATTTTTTTAACAGAAAACTGTTTTTATTATAAAATTTTTTAAATTTTTTTGAGTCGAAATGACAGGAGCATATAGCCCTAATGTGAAAATATCGCATACTCGAAACTTCTTCTATAAAGATTTATGGTATAAGCTTTTTAAAACACGCCTGATTTAAAATGGTGGCACCTAATATGGCGGAAAGTGTATTTTCAAGTAATATTTTGGGTATATTATCAAACTGAATTGTGTACTTATGCTAGGGGATTTTTGACGTCGCTAATTACGAATTTAAGGTCAGTTTTTAAAAATCCATGATGGCAGATCCAAGAGGGCGGAAGAAAAAATTAAAAATCCTATATGGCTAGAATTTACATATCAGGCGGTTTTCGAGGTCGCTGATTATGAATCTGATGTTAAATATGTCTGTGTCTGCGTCTGTTTTTGTCTGTCTGGTTCTGTTTCTGTCAGTATCTGTGTCTGTCTATGTCTGTGACTGTCTGCGTTTGTGCCTGGGTGTGTATCTGTATTTGTTCGTGTTTGTATATGTCTGTCTTGTGTCAGATTAGATGATTTTTAATTTTTTCGTTCGCCATCTTGGATCCGCTATCTAGAATTTTCAAAATCTAACCTCAGATTTATAATCAGCGACCTCAAAAACCCCCTGATATGAAAACTATAGCCATATAGGATAATTTTTAATTTTTTCGTCCGCCATATTGGATCCGTCATCTTGAATTTTCAAAAACTAACCTCAAATTCGTATTCAGCGACCTTAAAAACTTCCTTGCATAAGTTATGAACACAATTCATTTCGAAAAAAGTTTGATACGATATATACCATAAAATATTACTTGAAAATACATTTTCAGCCATACCTATCTGATGCCACCATTTTGAATCATGCGAGTTTTAAAAAGCGTTTACCATAAATCTTTATCGAACGAGGTTCAAAGATTCGATATTTATACATTAGGGCTATATGCCCCTCTCATTTCGACTCAAAAAACTCGATTTTTAATTTTATAATTAAGAAAACAGTTTTTTGTTAAAAAAATAAACAAAACCTCTTTAAATCAATTTTTTATAAAAAATAATTTCAGATTCGGAAAATGCATGAAATTGCACGTCAATATTAATTGGTTTGAATATTTTCTGAGCAGTTTTTACCGGTTTTTATGTCAGTTGAAAAAATGCTCTAAACGCGTTCTTTTAGGACTTAATGGGTTAAGTTGGGCTTTCAAAGGATCTTCAAATTACCCATAGGTGATCTTTAGGGTGGAAATATCATCAAGCTCATTTTTGAAGTGTTAAAAACCATAGTAGACCGGGACCCAAAATCCATTTAGTTAGTGCGGGGTCCTTTCTGGTGTAGTAGTATTATCCTTACAACTTCGTCCTTAGACGACTTGTACCGACTTGTAATTTTTACTGAAATTTTAGTCTAATTTTAGTTTTAAAAGTAGTCTTATAGGGAGATGTATTTGCTTACAAATTATAACTCAATAAAAAATAGGTTATATATAAGACCATAATAAGACCCATAGTTACCTATGCGAGCGAAACATAGACCATAACTGATGTAAACGATAAACATACCTTTAGAAGATTTGAAAAAAAAATTCTTTGGGAAATATATGGACATCATCGAGACCCAACAACAAGACAATATAGAATAAGAGCTAACACCGAACTAGCACGACTCTATAATTCTCTAGTCTCTAGACATTGTAGAAGAAGCGAAAACGAACAGATTACTCTAGGCCGAACAGATACAGAGGAGTCAAGACACCAGAATTATAAAAGTAGTATGGTAAGAAATACCACATGGAAAGAAGCCACTTGGAAGGCCTAGATTAAGATGGCAGAATTACATTAACAAAGATCTCCCTAACCTAGGCGTCGATCGTACTACAGAAGACAACAGAGGAGAATCGCACTGAATGGAGGATAGTGATGCAGGCAGCATAAACCCACTCCGGGTTGTAATGCTACGGATATACGTGATGAAGTTACTTTCAATAAATGAAAATGGTGCACCACGATGCTAAATGACTCCAGAATGTTGCTTCAATGTCTTATACATAGAAAATTACGCATGTCTTTTTCAATTATTTATTTATTTATTTATTTATTTATTTATTTATTTATTTATTTATTTATTTATTTATTTATTCACGGGAAGTCCCCATTTCAAAAATATACAATTAAGGAGTATTCTAACCATAACAATTTAACTAATAAAGTTTTCTAGACAATACATAAACAGAATTGGACAAATTTAAAAATAATTTACAAAACTTAGGTATTATTTATTATTTCACCGACAAAATTTGCAAGACTTAAACATGACAACAATAAACCTTTCCTTATCTTAAAATAGAGTGCAATAGTTAAAAAGAATAAGAGAAAAATCTCTATCTACGATTCCCAACATACTCAGTCAGACATTTTTTGAACCTTGATGACTTTATGTCCACCAAACCATAGTGCTTGTCAAAATCATTACCAAGATTTTGGATTCTATTTATAGGAGAAAATTTACCATAGTTGGTATGATGATGTTTAATGAAAAATAATGGCTTGTCTCTAAGAATTCTATTGCTGCACCGGAAGTTTATTAGCCCTAGCAACTCAGGACAATAAATAAAATTCAAATCACACCCAGTTCTGTAATCCTCCAGGGAATTAATGTTCATCTTTGATCTTAGTTCCAGCAAAGATGAGCCGCTTAAGTTTATTCTGTTACACAAGTTCTAAGAAACTTATCTTGAATTCTTTTGAGGGTTTGAATGTGATTTAAGTAGTAGGGAGACCATACTATGGAGGAATAAGATAGGATACTACGAACTAAACTAAGATACAGAACTCTAAATGCAGAAACAGAAAATTCCCTAGAGTTCCTTGTGATAAAGCCGAGGTTGCGGAGAGCCTTATTTGATGTAAGGTTGATATGGGAATTAAATGACAAAGAACTGTCAAACATCACCCCAAGTCCCCTATTTGGGTGACTCTTGACAGAGAGTTTGTATCAATAAAATAATCTGATAATACCATATTTTTGGATTTACCTACTGAAGGATATCACAAAACATTTATCTTTATTAAGATATAACGTATTAAGAAGAGACCAATCATAAAGTGAATTTAATTCGTTCTGGATCTTAAGACAATCAGATAAATTTGAAATTTTAAGGTATAATTTAATATCATCAGCAAATAACAAAAATTCACAAAACTTCAATATTCCGGCAATATCGTTTATAAATAAATTAAAAAGAAGGGGACCCACGTGTGAACCCTGTGGAACTCCAGATGTGACTAAGATCGGAACCGAAAGTGAACCCTTTATGTAAACATATTGAACTCTTCCACCAAGATAACTACACAACCATGATAGAAACCACTCAGGGAAACCATAACATCTTAACTTAAAAACAAGTAATGAGTGGATCACCGTATCAAATGCCTTCGAGAAATCGGTATATATGGAGTCCACCTGATAACCCCTCTTGAAAGCCCTGACAATGTTGTCCTGATACATTATTAGATTTGTCGAAGTAGATTTACCCTGTCTAAATCCATGTTGTTCATTTAACAAGATATTTCTACAGTTCCAAGTAAGGTATTTGTTTATTAAGAGCTCGAAAAGTTTTGGGATGGCGATAAAGAAAATGTAACAAAGTCGTACGTAAGAAACATGATGGTGTATATACATAAATTGTAGGAAATTTTCTTTATAAATTTTTTCTTGCTAAATCTTTCGGAAAGGAGATATTGTAGAGAAACGGTTATTAGGCACAATTTTTCCAATATGAAGACGTGAGCGGCAAAGATACGAGGTGGTCAAGTTGATATTCGGAAAAAGTACATAAAATCTATAAAATTACCGATTTTTAAATCTCCCAGAAGACTTTACACTGTGACTGGACTACTTACTAGCAAAATAAAAAAAATCTTTAGCTTCCTTAATTTTTTTATTAGAAAGTGTACTTACCATTGATTTCGGAGATAACATTTTGTCTCTGGTAAATTTTTACTGTCTATGCTGTCCACTAGTGTCCACTGTTCTAAAATATTTTTTATTAATTTCAAAATGTAGGTCTCCATGCAAGTTTTAATACATTTGTGTGTATTTAGTGTTACATAAACTGTAGGAGTTAACATTACATTTGCGCAACATATGATATTGACATTTAACTTAGTTAACTAACCTAATTTTGTGTCAGTTTTGACACTTATTATTTAATGTTTAAGTATTTATTTGTATTAATTAACATATCCACAGAATTTTTTAATTATCATAAGATGAAACAAGGTATAAATTAACCATATTAACTTCGTGCTACAAATCAAAACTAAAATCATTTATAATGTGTGAAAATGGTTCAGAATTTAATGATAAGGTTGATCCAAGGGTTCATGTAGAATTGGAAAGGTTGAACAATGCGACAGATGAAATTAATAAACTTGAAGTAGAATTAGATGAATGCAGAACATCTTTTAAACAACTATTATGTGAAAGTTCAATTAAAGTAGATGCAATAAGAAGTAAATTGGGTATGTGTGTTGAACGAGCTCGACCTTACTATGAAGCTAGGTTTTACGCTAATGAAATGTTTAAACAGTCTCAATGCGCAGCTTGTAAATTTGAAAAAGCTAATAGTGCCCATAGTGCAGCTAGAGAAATGGTATATTTAGCGGAACAAGGATTAGGAGGACGAACACTTGGTAAGTACATATCAACATAACTATCCATGCATTGACTTAAGTTTGTTACTTGTTGATACTATTCATTCATCTTGAGAACAAGTTTATCTTCTGGATTATTCTGAGAGGTAGTGTACGTTAGACCTAGATATTTTAAACTAACTCAAACTCAGCTCCTCTTACTTTAGCGTACGCGAGGGTTAATTTCTGGTACTGATCCATTTAAAAATTAACCATACAGGAGCTTTAGCGTACGCTAAAACTTGATCTAGATACTTGTCGTGTGTCTAGGTTAGCGTATGAATTGGTGTCCCTACACAGACTCAATTACATTCACATCGATAGAAGATTTAGACTTCAATTCTTTTCCCAGCGAAGCATCCATTTTTAGAACGGAAACGTTGCGGTTTTATATAATGGCAGAAATAAGTATACATATAATTATCAAACTTATCAATTTATTATAAAAAATGTATCTTAGATTTTCTTTTGCTACTCATCTATTTTCTATTTCGCTCTGTATTTTTTCAATCTCTATCTTATAATTATTTCCTTTACTGAGTAAAGGCCCACACATTTTTTCTTTTATTATAACTACATACAATCTCCTTTATCCTTTTGACATTGTCTCTCTTCATACCTGTATAGTGTTAAACGTTTTTTTAACGTACTTTGGTATATTCCTTGCATGAATACAATTATTTATAATTCTTTTAAGATCCTGCTTGGCAAGAGATGCTTAATCATGCTACACAAAGAGTAAATGATGCTGAGAGAGACAGAAGTGTAGCTGAAACTGAACATCGAATAGCTTGTGTTAAACATGACGCAGCCAATGCCAAGGTACAAAGTCTACAAAAAGAATTAAAGCGAGCTATAACTAAAAGCAGGTAAACATAATTTACTTTGTTCAAAAATTCGTTAGTCATTAAGCACAATATTCGGAATCAGTTTTTCACTAGCCTGTAGTAAAGCTTACCTTAAGAGAAGTTATGCTAAAGCAAGATCACACGATGGATTGGATGATCATATATCTTCTACTTTGTGGGATCTATTTGTATATAGAAATGGTGATTTCATTGTATTTTTTACTAATATAAATACATATGCGCTTGACACATGAAGTGAATACACATCATTGCATTATTTATTTTTTTATTTAAATCCTTTTATTGTTTTAACTTTTTTTTTACTTTTGTTTAGTTTATCCATTCGAAGATCTCTAATGCAAATGAGTAACATTTTATCACAGCATGAATTGATGTTTTTGTAAGTAACGTTATGTTTTTTTATTCTATTATTTTCATAAACTTTTGTTAATTTTTTATAGTGAATAATATCAAATTTGTTCTATAACAAGGCGATGAAATGTGTTATTGTAATAATAGTTTATTTCAGTGAATTAATTTAACTTTCCAGACCTTACTACGAAATGAAAGCACACTTTAACCAACTCCTAGAACAACAGAAAGCAAAAGTACACACCTTAGAATCCCAAGTAGCTACAGCAAAACTATCATATGCAGACGCTTTAAATAATCTCGAACAGATCTCCGATGAAATACATCAAAATCGAAAGAAACTTTCTCTACTGGCAGCAAATTATGCCAGTGGAAAACAGCGGAGTGTTGAATCAAATGTTTCAATGTTAGATGACGCTCAAGAACTGATAGAAGAATTTAAAAGTCTTCCTTCGAAACTTGGTGATCTTGGGAGCCCTATTACTTCCAAATATGAAGATGTTGATGGTTACCGTAGTCTAATGTTTAATTCATCCCCCATCTCACCTCTTTCTAATAGGTAAATATAATTAAGTGTGTTTTATTTTAATTTGGTATACATATATTTTTTTAGTGAAAAGCTCGAACATCGCAGTATAGCACAAAGCCATTCTAGTGAATGGACTGAAATCAATTTAGATAGTTCAAGCCCAGAAGATAACTCTCCAAATAAAAACGGAATTGATTTTGGAAAACCTACACTAACAAGACAGAAAACGTTACCGAATCCTAAATCAGAAAATGAATTTTCTGCTCTCAAAAGTAAAATGAAGTTAGATCATAGCATTAGCAATTGGATTAGTCGTTCGTCGATTAAAAACGAAGAGCAGCCGTTGAGTGGTAGTAAGTTAAAAACTTAAACGTAAATATTTATATTGTCAATGGTATTATATATTATTTTTATAGGTCGCCGTCAAAGTTTAGATAATCTTCTTGGTCCAACAGGAGAAAAAGTTAAGGAAATATTTTCACAGGGTATGATGATGTTAAACATTAGCTCCCTTACAGAACGAAGAAACAGTGAACCGAAACTGGGATTAACTGAGGATAAAATAAGAAACGGTGCTACGAAGAAGATTCCTAGTCCGTTGGAAAAAACTCTTACATATCTTACTGTAGAAGATGATAATTCTGACACAGAAAGCGTTTCAAGGTAACTCATTAAATCGTTTCCATTTTCAATCTGAATGTACTTCACATGCCGATTATGATGAAGAATGCGTATACCTCCGTACATCAATGGCATGTGCCAAACCAATTTGAGAATAACAAGAAATATACCATTCGTAGTTTAAAATTATTCATTTTTAGAAAAATAGAAATAAAAGTTAATCTACTGAAATCAAACTTCTTTTGAATTGTTGCAATGTCATTTTTTTCATATAGTTTTAATAATAGAAAGCCAACACATAAATGCGTATCATCTTTCGTCGGTGGTATAAAATTTGAATGATCTTTTGCAACATGAGATGGACTCACCTCAAAATGTTAACAAATCAGTTAATCTACTTTAACCGTCTTTATGTAAATTACACATTGGTCACCCTCTAATTAAACTATGTACCAAAATTTGTGCGCAATCCTCATCAAAATTGGCCTTTGTTGTAGTAGTATGTATATATTCACAAAAATGCCATTAATTCTTAGTTAAAACTTTTATACCTTCTAGGCCAGTTAAGACTATCATGTTAGAAAGTAAAAGAAAATAAAATTTGTTAGTAAATTAAAGCAATATCTTGTGGTAAGTAATGCTAAGTGTGCTTTGGGTGCTAAAATATCTAAAAAGTATTAAAATTGATAATAATACATATAAATTACTTTCTAACCGTACTGATTTAACTAATATCTTTTTCAGCTAAATTGTTGCTTTTATATATTCAGAGTTTCTATGGCTGATGTCTCCTCCTCTTCAACCAGGATCTCATTCCATCTCATTTTCCCAATCATGGTCATTAAGTCCTCTCCTTTGCATCCTCTTTATCTCTCAATGATGTACGTGACCTTCCTATCTTCCTTCTACCCATCGGACTCCATACTGTTATCTTATTTATCCACTTGGTTTCTGCACTTTTGACATGCCCATACCACAAAACTCTCTTTGCTTCAATATATCATTCTGTACTTGCATGCTTATCTCCTCGTTCGTCACTTTATCCATTCTTGTAACACTGCAACAGCTCCTCCAGTACTCCATTTTTGTTGCTAGCATATTATTTTTGTTCTTCTTGTTTATTACCCTCATCTATGAGCTGTAAGTAATAGTACTTTGAACTATGGAATTGAATATCATTTGCTTAGTTTTTATCTTAATATTCTTGTTTCAAATTACTGAATGTAATTGTCTGATAGCTATTCTAGCTTGTCCTATTCTACTGTTGATGTTTTCTTCTGTTGTGCTATTTATGGAAATCATGAATCTGAAGTATTTAAATTTGTTGGTTCCCTTAATTTCTAAATTATCCTCGACTTCCAGATTCTTTACATCCTCTTCTTTGGTAGTTTTCTACCTCTTCATCTTGTGCTATTATTACCTGACTATTAGCAAAACAAAGTATAAAGATGTTCGTTTCTAATATTAATTCCTATTCCTTAGCACTTTTCTTTCCATGGTCTCAAGGTATCTTAGGAATATTTTAAAAAAGGTTCTTCTCATAGCATTTTTCTGGATCTAAGCACGACTTTCCTGCTGTGTAATATTTTTCAATTTTCCTCTTATTATTGTACCACATATTCTTTTTACTGTTGCCATAATTCCTCTATAGTTTTTACTTGTGCTTCCTTTCATTCCCTAGACATTTCGCTCCATTTATGATTTTTTTATATTAATACTCAATTGTCCAATAAAATGTTCAAATTATGTGAATTCATTTTTAATTTAGATTTATTTCATTTCAGCGTTGATATGCTCAATGAGGACCAAATCAGTTCGTTGATGTTGGACCCAAATACTGTTTGTGAACAGGTTTTAGGTACACCTATGGCCGAAGTTGTCTCGTTACCTCAGTGTGTATCTAGTCATCAAATAAATTAAAACTAGTCTTAGAAATGGGAAATTCAGTACAATAAGGGGTACCTAAAGTTTTTTGATTATTCAAGCACGTTTCTAGTCATTTAAGAGTAGCAGTTAAATCTTTTTAACTATTTTCTGTTTATAGATATTAATAATTCTTCATAATTTTGGATAATAATAAACCTTAAGAAAATGTTGGTGAATTTCTTGAAACGGACTATTTTTAGCATCATTTTTGGTGGTCAATTTCTTGGTGTGAAAATAATATATGTATATGATATAAAGAATTCCTCTGTCTTCTACGCAGTATTTTTTATTAACAAGGTGCCAAATTTAAAAGATATTTCTCTTAAATTAATATTAATAATTGTATATAACTTAAATATTGTTAGAGAGCTGTTATAGTATCAATATTTATGTGATGACTTGTATTAGTTTGTAGTAATAGTCTGTTTCTTCTAATTCATTATTATGAGCAATAATATTATTGGAATTAAAGTAAGTTAATAAAATCCATCGAATATTGAGCTTAGTAAAACTAATGAATATTCATTATTTTTAAATTATTTATTGACGGACTGTGATATATATAGGAAAAGTTAAAATTACATACGTATTTACTAACAATTCTTAAAAGTTAATCAACTTTTAGTAGTTCTACTAAGACTGTTGATGAATACGAACATCTAGTCAAGGAAGTCAAGCATAAAAATAGGCCTTACTATTGATGTTTTTAAACGGCAAGTTGGTTTTTAATGCAGTTTGGTGTGTTCCTATCAGTCCTAAACACCCGCTGTCGGCAATAGGTACCTAGAAGACTTCAGTTGTTGATATTTGCATTTAGTGGCCTCGAAAATGCCCAAGTCACAAGTTTGTGTAAATATTTATAAAACTACACCAGCCACTTCGCAGGCTCTTTCAATTTGTTCAATAACTTTAAAAACTCCCTGTAAAGCACAGTAGGTCCTACTGCAAGGTACAGGGAAAATAATTTGCCACATTATACAAAGCAAAAAGCTGAATAACAAAATCAGACTTATTTTCACTATTCTTTACCAAGTTATATTTTTAAAGTTATACTTTTATTCGTGCACTCGGCGGAAAAGATTTGTGTGGGGTTAAATGCGAAAAATCATTACCTACATATGTAATGGTGTGAGTAAGAGACAGACAGAAACACATATAAGGTATGTTGGTCGGTAAAAACAAAGATGAAATATTTACCACATGTTTAGTCATAACTATACCGTTTAAACATTCAGTACATTGAAAAGAGATAGATATACAAAAAACAGTCTGAGCTAATGTTTTGAATATCATAGTGACGTATCACATTGTGTTTGACAGATTATTTTATAATTCTGTCACGTAAGGAAACATATAAAGTTTAGTATTTTATATTAATAATAATATTCAGTAATGAGTATTGCATTGTAGTCCATAGTACCGTCACATGGTTGCATTATATCCTGCACTATGCTTTTGAGGTTGTTGGCTACATAAGTCGAAAAGGTACATTCCGAACAGACGATAGATAGAAAAATTACAACTCGGTAAGTATTCCAAATGGGTTCAATTTATGTACTCGGAGTTTTTGGGGTCGCTGAACACAAATATGATGTCGAAAGTCTACGCGGAACTTGGTGCCTAGGTTATTTACCTCTTCTCCTGTGGTTTTATGTAAATTCTGTAAAATACGAATATGATAATGGTGATGGTGTCCGAAACACCTGGTGCTGGAATTTTATGCAAATTTGATACAAAATGAGTGTGAACTCGGTACTAGGAGGTTTTTGAGGTTGCTGAGCATGAATATCATATAATGATTTTGCGAAATCATTTGCATACAAATTTATAAATCCGGGCGCGTGCATAGAAGTATAACTTCTGCCGGCAGTCCCACTTTTTTTACAATTGAATACTCAATGTACTTTTAAAATGCATTTTTCTTATGCACAACGGCAATTTGGGATTTCGTGATAATAAGACTAGTTCACGAAGCTGGCGACTTAAATGGCATTAAAATTTGACTTGCCTTTTAAAACATCATTCAGTGGTTTAGTTCCTCGACTAATTACAATTTGACTCTTTTAAAATAATCAAACGATCTCATTGCATTGCTACATACTTATGCTTCCAAAATTATGAAGAAAACATTTATTTATTTGCACATACTTGTAGGTCAATATACGTTTCATGTTCCTTTTTTAGAAAATGCATTATTAATGGAGACAAATACTTATTCTATGTAGTTTTTTAATTTTTGTGTTCTACGCAATTTCTTCTCAGTAGATTAGCTAAATAGTGCAAATTTTGTATTGTTAGTTAACAGTACTTCATTACATTTATTTATTTAAAATATATATAATGTTAAAGTGATATTTGGTACGCTAATTTTCGAGATATTATATTGTGTTTTGTTGAATTATATTGATTTAAAATGTTTTTATATATTTATCTATTGTTTTATGCTGAAAGTTTAATAGTATACTTAAAAAATATTGTTAACAAAATAACAAGAATAACATTTTCTTAATTTGCAATAAGTGAAATTCTTGCCTTTGCAAAGTAATTTGCAGTTTTCATTTTTTATCACAATTTGTTTGAGAATGAATGTTTGTATCATTTTAAAAATTTATCGCCAAACTCTGTTAATCTCTCCGGTCAAGGTATATTTTTAATATTTTCTTAAAACTTGTACGCTTGTAGATATTCTAGTCACTCTCGACGTTAATACTCGTTATATTTACAAACCTATTAAGATCATTTCCAAATAAGCTATAGAAACAAGGTTGAAATAAAAGCATGTGGTTTAAGGAATTATTGAATGAGTATAGGTAGTGAAACGTGACTAGAAGATCATGCATTGAATTACTAAATACCTTGATACAGTATGTGCCAAAACAAACGACACTGAAAAACTAAAGCTTTATTAAACATGAAAAATTAAATAACATTTCAAAAAATGCGAATTTTAAGTTTTGCTTCTATACAAAATGTGTATAAAGTGCTCGCCATTGCGTTCCAAGCAGTACTCATAACGCTTAACAAGATTGCTTAGCATGTTATTAAAAATAGGCTGCTGCATTCTTCTGAAAAAGGTCAAAATTTTTCACCGAGTTCATCAATAGTTGCCGGTGGATTTTTTGTAAAAGTGGCTTGTTTCAGCATACCCCATACGTAAGCATCAGGAGTTGTTAGATCAGGTGAATGAGAAGGGTAAGGAAAATTCGTGTTGCGGGAAATTACGCAGTCTTCAAAATTTTCTCGAATCAGATCTAAGGATGCTATCGTGGTATGACAAGTAGCCCCATCCTGTTGGAACTATTGGGTATTCAACTGCATGTTTCTGGCACTACAGAATTGTCTGAGATCAATAAAAAATTGTGTCAAAATTTGTTCTCTATATCGCACTTGATTTAGTGTAACGGGTCTTCTACGCTCGTCTTCCACGAAGTAAGGGCCCAATAATCCTTACCTGCCACTGCGCACCAAATCGTTAGACGGTCATTATGAAGAAGTTTCTCTACGATGATCTCTGGTCGTTCAAAACCAAGAAAACGATTTGTCTGCCGATTGATAAATCCATTTTGATGGATGTGACATTCGTCTGTAAACCACACATTAAAAAAAAAATAGGGGTTGTTCATAAACCATTGCCAAAACTGAAGCACAATAAACAACTCTTGATTTCTTGTCTTGTCAAGTGTTGCCCAATCTGTATTTTATAGGGAAAACCACCAATCTTCTTAAACATTCTTCGGGTAGACGTTTCACTTAAATTCATTTTTAGAGATGTTCTGCGGAGACTTCTTTTTGGTGATTCTAACACCTGTTGAAATAGCCTTCCTTGATTCGCATTTGTTGTCACGGTAACTGGACGACCAGTACAGCTTTTGCGTTGAGTTAGAAGGCTTCCTGTTCGTCGAAAATTTGGAACGACGCTTAACAAGTCCTTATTAGTCGGTGCAGGCTTCTGAAACTCTTCCCGAAATTAATTGGCAACCATTAACAAAATAGGTCCATTTGATCGTCCATTCCCGTATGAGCGGAAATAATACTCAATAATAAATATTTTTTCTTGCTTTGTAAGCACCATTTCGAATCTTTTTGACAGTTTGTTAGAATAAACAATGTTTAAAAAAATACCGTGACAACTATTGTCACTTGTTTCATATGACGGGATTATATTTCACAGGCTTCCTGATTTCAGTGTCCTTTGTTTTGGCGCATACCCTAGTTCAATTGGTAAAGCATTATGCATCAAGCTTCACTCCAAGTATTTTTTTCAATTTTTCTTTAAACCTTGTTCTGATACATATTACAGATATTCTAGCATTTTCTCAAGTTAAAACTCTATTTTTAGAGGAACTACCAGTATTTTATAAAAGTGATTTATGTAATTATGTATTGAATAGTATTACATTTGTTTCAATATTATTAATATTTTACCTTTTTAATTGGTATTTTCAGATTAATCTGTCGGTTGTCCATATAACAGATTTAGTTCACTAATTGATAACATTTTCTTTTTTTTATCTTATTGAGTGATATATTTAAAATCCACGATTATTGATGAGTGAAGTGTATGAAGGAGTTACAAATTGATTATGAAGAAGACTGGTGAATAGAGATAACTATATAAATAGTGGAAACTACACAATATCAGTTACTCGTTCATACATACAAGTAATCTTTTTTTTTTTAGCAAAATAGCATGACTTGACTTTTCCTATTTCTTTATTTTTATGAAATAATATAGTGGATTACTATTTTTTTTTTGATACTTTTCGCGCAATGTTTAAAACTGCTTTCTATGTAGAATTTGTCAATCGTCTATAAGCAATATTATCAATGTTAAAAGATTGTTATCTATCAAGTCGTCATTAAACGAATCTTTAATGAAGTTTGATTTGTTACCTTTAAATTTTCCTATCTTTAATATTATTAAAAGATTTGATTGTTTGCATTGAATAGGCTCTGAAACTACTGAACCTTTTTAAAAAACCATTAGAATCCTACATTATCCTCATTTAACAATAACGTTAGAGCTCCGTATGAAACTTCGATAATGTAACTAATAAGATGACAAGAATATATTAGTGATTGTTGCAACTTGTTTAAAGGATGGGAAAGCTAATACAACTTTTACTATGCACCAAACGAGCACATAGAGGCTGTGGACAGAACCATAAAAGATTTTAGAAACTCCTCTACTCTCAAGGGTGAGGTTACGTTTGTATTTGCGACCAATCCCCGGCTTTAATTTTCGATAAAAACATTTTTCTCGCGTTAACTATTAAAAGGTCCCAAGGCCAAACCTTCGAATTACGAATAGAATGTTTAAATGTATGTTCGCCTATAACGAGTCGGAGCTCCCGAATATTAATTTATTTTGCTGCCAGAAACTAAAACATCCAAAATCGTTTACACGGAAGCTCTGACCATATTTAATGGCTTATGTTTTCAAGATACAAATAGAAATAAAAAAATATTCAAATATTAAAAAAAAAATATGTATTCCTTTTTTTTAGTAACCACCGATGAAACAAATATTTATAAATTTTAAAATATTTGTTTAATACTCGTGCTAAGTCGGGATGAGCCACAAAGTTGAAAAAAAAAACCACTAAATCCAGTTACCAAAAATATTTATATAGTATGAAATTAGAAATATATATATATAAATCTTACAACAATAATATACACAACAAAATAAAGTGACAAAAACACAAGATATATGAAATATAATACTTCTTTGAGGAAAAATAACCTAAATATATAAAATTATTTTTTGACGTAGTCATAAAATCACGAAATTTTTTGCCAATATGACAAAGATTGAATAACACATTTATAAGAATACACAAATTGGTACTTACAATGATTATGTGAATCTTAACACATAACATTAAATTATATTATTTATTTAACCTCCTTTACATCTTAAATACAAGATAATAAAATTACAATAATTATAACAGATCTAAAAGATGAATTAAGTTTCATAACAAAGTAAATTATATATAATAAATACAACAAATATTAGTTTTGACGGACTGACATCGTCATAAATGTGTTATTGTCTTCTAAACTAATATATTTATAACTAGGTTTAATTTTTTAGAGGATCCAGGCTTTCCAGAGAAAAATCGTCATTGCCAAAGCTGATGCCACGGCTAAACCCAGTCTGTAAAAGAAAATGCTAGTAAAACTTCACAATAGTTATAATTTCAATAAAGCCTGTTCCAACTTATTTCGTTAACTAATATCTTCATAGTATCACTGATAGGGTGAGATCTTAGAGCTTAGGTAGTTAAACCAATAAAAAAAGGTGATAATTTTTGTCCAAATCATAGATCTAACGCAATATAACAGAGTTGAATTTATTTTTGTTTACCGAACTCAGTATATAGCGTGACCTTATAACTACTTGGTGTTCGAACGACACTCATTTTATAGAGCAATAAAAATCATGTTATGAAAGGAGTGACTGGTTAAACACAAGTAACTTTGCTATGGATACCAGGGTATAAAAGGATTCAGAAATGAGATTGCCAGGGGTGGGGAATTTTTAAGAAACCTTACCAGCCAGCAAAGTGCAATACTTAGTCAAAAATTATTATTACAATTTTTGAATAAACGCAACGCATTTTCACATTAATTTAGCATAAAACTAAAAAATATATAACAGAGGTAATTTTTTTTTTAAATCAAAGTTTCATATTTAACTAGAGAAAGTTTACATGTGGTGAAAAAATCTACTCGCCAGTGGCGAGTAAAAACTGGAATTCCCCACCCCTGGAGATTGCTAAGAGTGTTGCAAAAGAAGCTGATTATACTCCGTTTATTGGAGTTGAACTTTCTGTGGCAACTCGAAATGCCACAATATGGAAAAGGAACTCAATGCAGCCTACTGGAAAAAACAGTCCTGGCGAAAGACAAGCAGAAAGGTTAATACGACCTTCACTGCGCTTCTCTTAGAGCTTCATAAACCTAAACTCTGAATAAAATTGGTAAAATGGACAGAATCTGTGAGTATTCCGATGAAACGGCTAAACATATTATCTGTAACTGCAGAGAAATTGTTTCACAACGACAAAAATATCTGGGACAGGTTTTCTAAGAACCTTAAAATGTAAGGAGACTACTACTGGAACCATTTGTAGCCGAACAAATCTACGATATAGCGTCAGACTATTAGTATGAATTATAAAAATATAGAAGTGAAAATCGTTCCCGTATCTTTGTCGACGAGATATGGTACGATACTCATGATACACAAGCGAAATGTTGAGTTGATAAAAGTGGAAAATGCCAAACTAAAGTTCCATTAAATAGATTAAAATAATACAATAATACCTGCCCAATCAAAAACGTTGGGTTTCAAATGTTTTCTATTATCAGCAAAAAATATATAAGATTCAAGTTTGGATTAACATCAGGGTATTTGAAGTCAACGAAATAGGATAATTTTTTGTCGATTATTACAAATTAAACACTTTCCATTAAAAGAGGTTTAAAAAAATATTACAAAACGTGGGTAAGAAATGGGTTTTGAATTACCTTCATTTCCAGTATCCTCTTGTCCAACAATCCAATAGCATTCTCAATATCCTGCGGTGAAGGAGTAGTACCAAAATCTCCCATTTCAAAAGGATCCAATACTTTATGATTATTATTAATCACGTTGGATGAAATATTATTTAAATCTGGACTAAAAGGTGATGTACCAAACAAATCCTGCCCGGGAAATTTATCGTTAATGATATTATTGTTGCCGTTCCCAGTTACATTTGTGCGCCTCGAAGCTTTCGGCGGAGGTGCGATTATAGGTGTACCCGAAGCAATGCCATTGCTGTTACCTGAATTCGCTTCAAATGATCTTGGATCAAAATCATTGTCAGGGTCTAATTCGTTAAATAACAACCTAAAACATAATACTTTGATAATGATCATTAAATTTAACTTAACCAATTCTAAATCTGCTAACAGTAAAATATAAAAACATACCCTTCAAGTTTGGTTCCTACAGCTGGTGTATTATCAAGTGATCTAGGGGGTACTGGAGGAAGAGCTCCATTCGTAACTTCACAATTCAAATTGAGAAGTTCCTTTGTGCTGCCGTTGCTGTGAGATAAATTATTTTTCTCATTTTGATTTTTAATTTCCAATATATTGTCAATATCGTGATTTCTTAGATAATTATTCAATTCAGATTTGATGTTAGTAAAATGTGTTATATCTAACAACCGTTGCTTGTAAACATTAATTTCTTGTTCTAATTTCTTAATTTTTTGTTGCGTGATCATTGCTTGCCGCTGTGTTTCCAAATCGTTTCCAGATGTTTCTAAAAATCTTTTGTAAGCTAATTCAAAGGCTTGACCAATTGTTAATGTAATTTCTTCAGCTAACTTATCAGAAATGAAAACAAAGCATTCATGGGTTTCCTCTGCATCATTATCAACTAAAAATATATGTCAAATTATTTTAGAAAGACACTATTATAATTATGTAAATTTACTTTGATTGGGTTGTTTCGCAATGAATGAAAAAAACTTTTTTTCGCCCTTATCATCGGCACAATAAGATATCCTGTGAAGAGGAAATTGATGCATAATATTATGTGTTCTAGGCTCTTGTATAGCAACTCCATCAATACTTATCGTTAACTCCACTTTTCGTGTTTTGGCACCACTCTCACTTTTTTTTAATTGTTGATTAAATCGTAATTTACGAATACCTTCTTTAACTACTTCTATTCCTAAAATTGTAAAATAATATATAGTATTAAAATAAATGATACATGTTTTCCTTGGCTTTATCGTTAAAAAAATGAGTTAAACTATCTTACCTTTTGGTTGATCTACTACTGTGTTCCCCAAAAATTTTACAAGATACGCTATATGCCCCTTTTGTAAAGCTTCAGGAGGATGGATCCATTTTCTCTCGCCATTGGTTGTGCCGTTGCTAGTTCTTCCATTGAATTTACCTTGTGTGTTTTGAGCCCATTTTAATAGGGTTGACATTCTGCAAGACAAAAATAATAAAACAATCGCTTACATCTTAAATAAAGAAAAATTTAAATGACCGTTAGATAAAATATGCCGCAATAGTACCTTTTAAGTATTTATTTTTGAATAAGATAAGTTTTTATTAATTGTACTTCAGAGCAATTACGTCTTCTTTCTCAAGTGAAAGACTGTTAACTCAATCGTTTCTACACGCCTATTTTTCAGATAGTTGCTATTGTTTTGGTCTTGTAACTGGTAGGTTACGTATACAAGTACAGCGTGCAACACCTGACATTATCTAAAACAATGCATTTTCTACTTGGCTGGTAAAAGCGAAGGGACCTTGAAAATTTAAAGTAAACGGTGGAATAGAACATAAAAAATCAATCTATAAATAATTTTAAATCCTGTGCCATTCTGAAATTTAACCATGTACTCAAGCATATAGGTTTTCACAAATATTTTAAAATTTCTGTAAAACTGTTGACACATTTACAATTTTTAAACTCGACTATAAAATTACAGTCACAAATAACGGTAATCAAATTTCAGACATTTATCAGGTATGAATCCTGGCATGGCAGCGGTTACCATGGTAACACACGAAATAATATAATTCTTTATTAATAAATTGATTCGTTTCATGTTCATGTATATAGTTACCATTTGTTTAATCACATTTTTATATATGAACAAATTCAGTATTGGATTCTTTGTAATTATTAAGATAATAGAAAAAAATATTTTGAATTTTTTTTAAATTAATTTCTACATAGTTGTTGTAATCTTACTTATTTCTATAAATCGCGGAGGCAAATCTTCGTGGTTTATTTAATGATAAGCTGTAGTTTATTTGAATATTTTAAAACTGTAGCAAATTTTTGGATAGGTTTCGTTAAATGCCTATTTTATTGTAAACAAAATATTTCAAAGCATTATTATAATTTCCAATAAAAATGAATTTTTGTTTATAGATACATTTCGTGTTTAAAATAAAAATAGAAGATTGGTTAAATACTAAGTCTATTAAAAACGTGTTGTGGAATAGGTAAACATTAAAAGGTTTTACATACATCTATGTCATGATTTTCTAGAAGTTGAAAAAAAAAGAACTCTATAGCTTTTTAGAGGTGCATTATGTTATTGTTAGCTATCCATTCAAGGTTGTGATTATGCATAGTAAAGGAATGTTGATAATAGCCTCGAATTTACATTAACATACATTTTAGTGTATGTTACGTACAAAACGATGATATAGAGGAGGTGAAGGTGTAATGTTTATTAGCGTAATGATCGTGTAAAAATAAATCTCAATAACTTATTTAAATATTATAAAAAAATAATTATCGCTTAAATAAAATTAACATGTGATACGAAATAGTCTTTTCATTTTTTTTGTGATCTAACACAGCCTACTTTTAGTGATAGGACGTATTATGTCTTATAGCCCCTGAAAAAAAAATGAATTTTGGAATGATCGTTACAAAAATATAAATACATGTTTTAGCTTACAACACATTATAGCGTACTCAATGTTGTGAAATAAATTACTTAGTAGGTATTTCATTACTTATATGCAATAATTTTTTTATGGTGTTCTTTTTGGACATGAATACTGTTTTAGAAGTAGGGCAGTAGATAATGTAATTCATGTTTATTTTTAAATTTAACAGTATCTAATGTGTCATCAACACGCAAATTCACGAATCCTACTGTTTATGGAAAATAAATTACATCTTTAAACAATTTTGTAACGACAATATCATACCATAAAGATTGTCGTTTTAAATTCTAGGCGTGTATGTTAAATACTACGTATATCAAGCTATAAAATGATATGATATTAAAATATTTGGATCCAGTTTTATAGAAATCACAATTAAAAGACAGGAAGTTACGATTTTTTGAAAAACGTTCACTATCTAATTCTAACATCCTGCGGTAATGATAATATCCTGTTCCTTTCAAATTCATTATAAAAACTATCAGATAAACTAATTTATTCTATGAATAATTGCAAAAAGAGTTTTTAAAACTACGATTAAGTATTTTTTTGGATATTCAAATAATGCAAATCAAAATAAACAGATTCTTATGAATTATTAATACCTATAATTTGTAATTCCAACTAACGTCAGTAATTACATACCTAATGGATTCTCCTAAATTATATTTGTTTTGATTATTAATTTTTTTAACTTCGAATTATGTTATCGGTCTGAATTGGTCAACATTTTTATTGTTTATAACTATATTTTAATAATTGTCATTAGTTTAGTATAAATATTATCTTTTTTTTTTAAACTAATGCTACAGTACCAAAAATGTGATTCGAAATGATCCGCGATCTAAATTCAAATATTTCATAAATAGTCTCTCAACAAGTTGATCATCTCTCCTCGGAGGATGAATAACTTTCGTCCCAATACTGTCCGAAATTCATAGTTAATGAGCAATAGAAGTATGTAGGGGAGGAAGCCAAATTTTCGATCATACAACATGGAAAAAATTGGTAAGTATACCGGATGCGCCATTTTTTCAATTTCTCCTTAATGTCATTTTCGTGTTTGTATACTTTCTAAATTCAAAAAATCCTATGAAAAAATCTCAAAATAATTAGTTTACTAAAAATCTGTGAAGTACGTTTTAAACTTTAATCATTAAATGATGTCTTTCAATCACGAATACGAAACATAAGTAAATGACAAACACTGATAATGTATGTATCGTTTATATGTTGGGTTCGAGTTTTTTATTTTTATTTACATTTTATCGGTATTTTTGAACCTGTTAGTTGTTTTAAAAAACTTTGATTATAAGATATATGCATACAGAGTGAAACCATCAGACTTATCTTTTAATTACGTTTCAAGCTGGTCAGATAAATAATAGCAAAATGAAAATAAAAATACATAAATCAAACAGAACCTAAACTAATAGACTATCAAATAGTGGTCTTTATATTACCACACAGGTTGCAGAAGTCAAGATTAGTTTACGATAATCGTTTTTGTTGCTAAGAAGTCTGTTAAAAAATAATTCATAACAACTATTAACAACTGATTAGTAAGAAAGTATAATAAGCAAATGTTGTATGAATATAAAAATACTTTAAGATAACACATTTTAAGTCACAGACGAATCAGACGATACATTGGGTATCACTAATTTAAATGATGAACCTGAAATGCCACAAAAATGATAAGATTTCAAATACTAGGTGAGAATGACCTTAAACTGGTAACTATATAGTTATTCTTAACACAGTCATGTAACTGATACGTCAATCTCTAAGCTGTAAATTTCTATTTCGTTGGTCGTTCGTGGCTTCAATTTATACTTGTTCAACTGTGAAGTCTTTAGTGCCAAATAACCGTTATTCCTTCGATAGCAACTGCTAATTCTATGTGACACAAAATAAATCGTTAAAAAAAGGAAATGAACATTTTTACATTTACAATTTACAGAAACTTGTCTATTACTCAGATTTGATCTCTACGAGTTAAATATTAATCAAGAATAAATTATTTTTATTTGGATTGTTAAATTACCCATTAAATAACAAGAATTATAGTTTTAATACGAATTTTATTCTATTATTTGATAGAGTTTGATATTGTGATATATTGTTAACTAGCGGACCCGGCGAACTTCGCAACGCCTAACACTAATGTTTTTCCATTTTTTTTTTTTTATTTTTAAGATTAATTTTTTGTATTTTTCATCATATTTTCTCGTTAGTTAACAGTTTTTACTATTATTTATAGTACTTTGTAATTTATCGGTTAGGTATATTATATATTAACTGCGCCACCTAACGGTGGCGTCATAGTTCTTAGGTAAGTAAGTTTTGCTCTTTTAAATATATGAGATATCAACTGCGCCATCTTACGGTGGCGTCATGATACTTAGTTATAGTTGATTCAAATAGAAGTGTCATCAAGTAGTCTCTGGAAAATTCAAATTTGTAGTGGCAGTACCCACGTTTAGTGAAATTTGAATCGCAATATTAGCCAGCTTGTGATCAGATTGCTACATATGCTCAATATAACTATAAACATTTTGACACATCGCGATGACATATAATTCCCTAACTAAAGTTCTTTTTCCATTGAATCTAGTAATAAAGTTAAAGATGATCTCACACGTACCCAGCCCACTTGATGACACTTCTATTTGAATCAACTATATGTAAAAATTACAGGTGTAAATTAATAACATCTCAACTGCGCCACCTTAGGGTAGCGTCATAATGATTAATTTCGTAATAAACGCGTCCGATCGCTGCAAAATTCAAAGTGCTATAGGGAAAATCGCGGCCTCCGACGCGCTATTTATAGGCACGCTGCCGCCGCCCCGGCCGTCCAGTACCACCGCAAGCGCTACCTCCCGCAATTTTAAATATGTAGGTAATACCTTCGAAAATATTCATTTAAATCTTGTGCTGTAAAGGACCATATAGATCTATATTAAATCAACAATGTATTTAAGCTATTTAATTGGATAAGGATTAATGCTGTATTGGTCAAAATCGCTTCGAAAATTAGCCATTATTTGTCGTAAAAAGTAAATGACAAAAAAATGTTATTGTGGGATATCCATAAGAGATAGACCAACCATCGCGGAGTTTTCTGTAGACCTTTTTAATATGTACAAATAATTATTACATTATTTTGATAAATCTCGTAGGGTTCAGCCCTGCGTTTGCAATGTAAGCGGAAAAAAATTGATAATTAACGACATGACATTAGAAACCTCAATATTACCAGTATTTCTCCACTATTTAATGGATGTTATTATACATATAAACCTTCCTCTTGAATAACTCTATCTATTAAAAAAAAACGCATCAAAATCCGTTGCGTAGTTTTAAAAATTTAAGCATACAAAGGGACATAGGGACAGAGAAAGCGACTTTGTTTTATACTATGTAGTGATTTTATAATTCTAAGCTTCATTTTTTTAAGAAGAACCACCAAAGATTGTACGATTCATAAATAAAATTTTGAAAATCTTGGAACTCGTTAAATACTAGAAGGAGCGAAAAGTGGGTCAAGTAACAATTTCATGAACAGAACAAAGCAGAAATTACTTTTAAAATAGACTAATTTTAATTGAAATAATTTACGGTGTCCCGTTTAAAACAAATCTTGCAAGATTTCTCGAGTTTCTAAAAATATTAATTGACAGAGAAATAGATTTTTTAGTACTGTTGCATCGGTTGTATATAATTCTTAATTGTAGGAAAATAAGGTAAATATGCCAAAAATAAAAAGTACCTATACAAGAATTATAATCTCTTTGATCATTTCCATTTGCTTGTCCACAACATTAAGACAAAATCTTTTTTTTTTTCGTTTTTTTTTTTTTATGAGATGGAGGACACATAGAGAGAAGAAAAAACAAACTCCTGAGTCCTGATCAAAAAAGGCATTAAATGGAATTCTGAGAAAGAAAGAACATCTCATAAGCACATATTCAAAATTTAAGATTGTGACCCAAACCACCAGCAATCGTTAGAATTAATAAAAAAAATGGCTGTTAATATAAAAAACACTTCTAGGAAAAAATAATATATTCTGTATTTTATTTACAAAATGATATTTTTTTACAACTGGTTTTATCTTAACAGAGGTGTTCTCCAATGAAATATTTGTATTCCAAATTTTTCTATTGTTCTAAGAACAATTTTAGCAACATTTTTAGCAAGTTAAATTTATGATAATACGTGTTAAATTGGTTTAAAACGTCTATCAAGAAAAAAATCATCTTATCACAGAAAAGGCATTTAAATCCATGAATCATTTTGATTATTACTGATTTTTAGGTAACATTTGAACAAGTTCCAATAATATGAATAATTACTTAATCAGTAAATAATTTACTAATTATATCCTGCATTAAACTAAATATTATTTCAATCAATAACAAATTTTCCTAATGTGACTGAATGCAATAGTCATATTTATAAGGTAACCAAAAAACAACACGAAAAAACTGATTCGTACAGGATAATTGACAATCAATACATAGTATAAAACAAAGTCGCTTTTTCTGTCCCTATTTCCCTTTGTATGCTTAAATCTTTAAAACTACCCGACGGATTTTGATGCGTTTTTTTTTAATAGATAGAGTGATTCAAGAGGAAGGTTTATATGTATAATAACATCCATTAAATAGTGGAGAAATACTGTTATTTTTGAGGTTTCTAATGTGATGTCGTTAATTATCAATTTTTTTCCGCTTATATTGCAAACGCAGGCTGAACCCTACGAGATTTATCAAAATAATGTACTAATTATTTGTACACATTGAAAAGGTCTACAGAAAACTCCGCGATGGTATATGTCTATCTCTTATGGATATCCCACAATAACATTTTTTTGTCATTTACTTTTTACGACAAATAATGGCTAATTTTCGAAGCGATTTTAACCAATACAGCATTAATCCTTATCCAATTAAATAGCTTAAATACATTGTTGATTTAATATAGATCTATATGGTCCTTTACAGCACAAGATTTAAATGAATATTTTCGAAGATATTGCAGATTTAAAATTGCGGGACGTAGCGCTTGCGGTGCATACTGGCCGGCAGGGGTGGCGGCAACGGAGGCCGCGATTTTCCTTATAGCACTTTGAATTTTGCAGCGATCGGACGCGTTTATTACGAAATTAATCATTATGACGCTACCCTAAGGTGGCGCAGTTAAGATGTTGTAAATTTACACCTGCAATTCTTACATAATTAAGTACTATGACGCCACTGTAAGGTGGCGCCAGTTGATATCTCATATATTTAAAAGAGCAAAACTTTAAGAACTATGACGCCACCGTTAGGTGGCGCAGTTAATATATAATATACCTAACCGATAAATTACAAAGTACTATAAATAATAGTAAAAACTGGTAACTAACGAGAAAATATGATAAAAAATACAAAAAATTAATCGTAAAAATAAAAAGAAAAATTGGAAAAACATTAGTGTTAGGCGATGCAAAGTTCGCCGGGTCCGCTAGTTTCTAATAAACTAAAATTTTAATTATAAATCAACTACGTCCTATATTAGGTATTATATTTTTTTCAATTTTTTGTTGTCAAAAATTAAGATTGATTAATTATATTTGACTTATTGATAGATAAAAAAGCTTCGTTATCCCATTCCGATTAATATTTATAAATCAAGTAATAAATCTATAATCATGTATTTAAATTAAATAAGTTAAATAATCTATTTGTTCAAAATACTCACTCTCTGTTTAAAAAATCGGAATCTGAGTTGTGCCAAGTGAAATGGATATTTTAATCTTACGTATTGCACTGTGCAGACTAGTAATGCATCAAATAGAACGTTCTCATAGTAAATTATGAACTATAATAACAAGATCCGTACAATTCTCACCTATTGTTACGTCTTTGGTAATGAAAGTTTTTATTAGTATTGTTTGGAATGACGTGAATATTAAGCAACGGAACTAAACAATAATTCGAGTTCAACGCCACTTTTCAATTAAATAAAGGAGACAGTTTCTCTCGAGCGGTAAAAATGTACATTCCTTTCGAGCCAATAGTTAAATTTTTAACCAATAAATAATAATAAAGTTTTTAACGATAAAAACACGAAAATAAAATATGAATAATTCACGAGTTAGACCAGAAACAAAACGTAAGACAGAATAAGTAATGTATTCCCATCAATAAACTTCATTAGGTTAACAAAAAAATTGACTTCACTAAGAGAAAGAATCAAAAAGATAGAGATTGCAAAGGTAAAGATGTATGAAGGAGCAAAAACGGAAATAAAAAGCAGTGTTGAGATTACGAAGGGATTTGTGATGCTTATGAAGCGATATGATTTATGCGGATGATATTCTGATTGAAGATTTTGTGAAAGAGATACTGGAAGGAAAACTTGAGAAATGGAGAGAGCTTATTTTGAGAATGAGTAGAACGAAGACTGAGTATATGACAACAGACGAGACAAATGGACATAAAATGAATCTACAGAAACAAGTGCTGCCAGCTGTCCAAAACTTCAAATATTTAGGGTCTGTTCTAGAAAAGGATGGAGGGTAAAGAAAGAGTAAAATGAATCACAAAACTAATATGGATGGATGAAGAAGAATGAGTGGAATTTTGTGTGACAGAAATGTGAGTGCAAAACTGAAAGTTGTAAGAACAGCGTTGATGTATAACTCAAAAACCTGGTCAATAACGAAAGAGCAAGAAAGTAATTTGAAAATGTTTCGTTGAATATCTGGATTAACGAGGAGAGATATAAGAAATGGAAGAGTAAGAGGTACAGTGAAAGTTTGACAGTTGGGCAAGAAAATCCAGGAAAATAGGTTGAATTGGTTTGGTCATATAAAGAGGATGCATGAAATAGAGACAGATATCAAATTTTTACATTGCATTGTTTCGAAGATTTACAACAAATATGAAATATAAATAAAAATAGAGCTGGGTCAGGTCTATAAGACCTAAAAGTAAATTAACAGGAAATCCATAAAAGGAAGGTGAAGATAAATTATTTAATACATCTAGAAAGTGAAAGGAATCTTTATGTACCTAACCATTTAGAAATGATAATGGTATTAAATAAATATTTAATTTATGACTTATGCTTTTTAATAATAATACCATTATTAAATATATTTATTTTTTCCATAAAAAGATTTCATGTTTCCATGAATTACTGATTGTCGCCATAAAATATGACGTTTATCATTTGACGTATTCTGTCCAGGTTGCACGTACCATAAATAAACACACTGTGTGAATTAGTATCACCTTGTATACTTAATCCAACAATAATCTGGTAACGCACGAGTTGGTTAAATAAAAATATGAAACGTTAAATAATCTTAATAACTAATAATCAATCAAATAGTAGGTCTAAATTATTTATTACAAATCGAGATAGTAACAACCCTAATAGAAGGAATTTGTGTATAGCCAACGCGTCGTTCAAGTATTTTAAATAGCATTATTTAAAAATTTATAACAAAAGTGCTATTTTTCTTTAGTGGTATAAAAGAAGGAAGATCGCTAATATAATACGATTATCTTATCTTAAAACTCCCAATTATTACAAAAAGATCTAAAACTTTACAGTTTATGGAAAATTTTGATAATCGAAAATGGGATTGTATCAGAATACTTCAACAAAGCAATTCCTCGTAAAGTCAAGTTTATTACGAAATTATTATTTTTTTATTTCCACGAATACGTGCAGATGAATATTTATAAAGTAGTGTTATGAAAAAAATGCAATTTAATATTTATAAAACTGGTCTTTTGAATAATAATTTTTTTTTATTATTTAAACTAATTGAATTATTACAGGGTATAGACAGCCAGATCGTGTTTTTTTAAATGAGATAATCTATAACGAATTATTCATCTTCTGTGAGAACAAACAATCAAATTTTAACAGGATTTGATTTGTTATAGAACATGTGTGATTGTTTGAATAAATATGCAATTATTACACTCTGATGACCTCCAATCTATAGTATTACATAAAATTGTTAATTTAACCTATCTACCAAGCTGATAAATTTTCTATCTCAGTTGTACCCGTAATTATAATTTTTGTGGTTTTGGTAAAGAAAGTCTATAGCTTTCAAAGAAAATCCACAAAAAAACAAAGCTATTAAATGACAATTTTATACAGACAATTTAGAATGTTACAATTATGAATTTAATTGCATATTGCAAGCGGTATTATATTAGTACTTTCTCAATATCATTTCACTTGTAACGTGAAGTAATCCATACTGCAATTTTTAATATTTAAATTGCGATGATTAAATGGAAAGTGTGGTGTTGATGTTGCTGTGAGTTCCTCGAGTTTTAGTATATTTGATGTAAGTTGTAACTTTATTCATAGTGCATTAATAATAATGGAGTGGTAGAATATTTGATCAAAGCAAGAAAAACTTGGTCAAGAGAGAAGACAACCGCATTAAAAATGAACAAAATTTATATATAAATAACAATTTTTTCATATCACATACACTGAAACAGCTAGTTTTGATTTTTGATCCCTGTTTTGCCTGTCAAAACAAGATAATTTCAGACCAATGTAACTGTCAGTCAGAAACTGACAGTTGTTTCTCCCCTAGGGCAGAAAAAATGTCATTATTTCAAGTCTGTCTGACAGAAGGATTCTGACTGACAGTTGCATTGGTCTGAAATAGTCTTACTTCGACTGGCTACAGAGATCAAAACTCGCTGTTTTAATGCATGTGATATGAAAAATATAGTGTGTGGCACGGGATGAAACAAAACCGGGCGATGACAGTCAACTCTCGCCCTAGTCAGAAATAGTCTTCTTTCACCCCTTGCCACACAATATACTATTAACTTAACGGTGGAATAACTTTTTTTACTACTACTATAGAATACTGACCATCTTAATTTTTAAGCCTGGAATCGATCTCATTCCCGCATATTGTAAAAGTTGATGTAAAATAGGTATCTTGAATAAATTTAAATAAACCAATTGTAAAAATGTCGAAATCACACCACCAGAAATAACAGCATGCTGAAGAGGTTTGAGGTAATTTTTTAGCAGATAAATAAAAAACAAGTTTATGTTTAAATAAAAAAAGTCGATCGAGACAGAGCTTCAAATCGTCCAGCACATTACCGACAACCCAGGGGAATAAAAGTCAAACTAAACGACAAAATTCAAAATTACTAAACTAAAATTTGATAGAATACTTCAAGAAATAACAGTATGCTGAAGAGGCTATTGATAATTTTTTACCAGATAAATAAAAGTTTGTGAAAAAGTTGATTAGTTCAAACAAAACAGTCGTACTGGATAGGAACTGAGCCGGGAGCTTTAAATCGGAAATCCAGCACATTACCGACCACCGTAATAAAACGACAAAATACTTATTTAAGTGCGATATAATTTACTAAGAATTTGGAAAAATTTAAATGAAGCAGTAGAACTCTTATGAAAAAGTTATTCCAAGCTCGTGTAACCGCCATACTCGCCTTCGGCTCGTATGATACACCTTTCTACTCGAGTAGGATATAGCCCATTCCATACTCATTATAGGATATACTATTTGGATTCAAAAACCAAATAACTTTTATTGAACCTTAGTTACTGCGTTACTGGTGGAGTAAACAAAAATTGTATGTTATAAAACCTGAAAATACAAGTAAATGTGCATATTTTAAAACATCGGAACACAATATTTCTAAAGGTAAAAAAAGTAATGTGAGTTCCACACCAGTTATTTTTTCAATTAACCGCTGTTTTCAATCAGTTTAATTACTACTTTTTTAATAATAAATATGTAATATGCAAGTTTTACATATGCTGATAAAGCAAAAATCAAATTATACTTATTATATATTTTTAGTTTTCTTCATTTATAAAAAAATTGATATGGTAAAACCCATGACCGAAAGTTGTTTATTGTCTATTTCTAAAAAAAGTAATTAGTGATGATAGAACTAATCACAAATTTAATTTTACTAAAATTTTTATCTCGGAATGTCATGAATTCCCAAAAGATTTTGCTATCCAAACCACCGTATATTTAAGTAGTTTAAAAAAACTGCTGATGAGTTTTTCTTAAACAATATACTTGTTTATGACTAAAAAACAAAATAGTTTTTAAATAGGAACTCGTTTATAGATAGTAAATCGATGTATAAAGTAAATTAATTTAAATTTAGTATTTTTATATTTTAATATAAAATTTCTGTTGAATCAATATGATAAAAAAAACTGAATCTATTGTTATATCGATTACCATGAACGTGCCTTGTCGGTTTCCGGATACATGCTTTAAAGGTAATGGTTAAATTATGTTCTTATAATCGGTTCATTACCTATTTACTAAAAAAAGGTTACAACAAAAACATTAAATAGTGATGCAGAACAAATTATGATTTAAAACCTTCATGTTATCACTGATACTAGATTATTATTATTATTTTATTTTTTTTTGTTTACCTTTTACTTTCTTTTGGGCCAACCATAGCCATTCCCTAAATATCAACTAAAACAACTATTTGATCTGAAGGTGAAACTCTCCTACGGTAGGTAGTAGGTACTTTCACTGAAACCACAAACTAAGCACGTTTCATCACGATTGAAAATGAAAATATTTATAAGGATAGCTTTTAAGTTGCGCGAAAAAACTACAAAAATATTTGCACCGCGAGCTACAAGTCCACCTCAATCGAATAACCCGAGCAAACAGTGACTTCGAAATGTTGATCGGTGGATCTGTGGTACCAGTCTTCGTGTGGCACGGAACCACGTGCTACCCGCAATATGAACAAAGGATTAATTTAATAGCAACAATCGCCATCATAGCGAATAGGCCTCTTCGGCGATCTTGTAGGCCTTGAATGAATTTATAGAGATGGATACATGTATTTTAACTGTTCCTGTACGGTGTTGGTACTTACAAAACAATTATACCTGTATGTAAATTATTTTTGGTACATTAATAACTACGGTAGTTACCATTTTCAGTAGTTAATATAGCGATAAGTATTTAAAAAAATATTTTTTTAAATCTAATTCAAACTTATTGTGAAAATACTGGTACTACCAAAATCTGTATACGTATATTAAAAAATGAAATGTATAAGTCTAAAATACTAAAATTATCGAAAATATAACTCTGAGATTTTCTTAATATTCTGTGAATGTAAATATAATGTATAATATATTATACAAACTGTTTATTTTGAGACAATTTTTACAGAAAAGACACTATCTGCGTTATCAGTACTTTTAGCAAATATTTTTAGTCAATTGGCTTAACATAACAAAAATGTAAAAACAAACAATGGAATACTATGTTCTATAGATATGGAATGCTCTATTTTCAACGCGAGTGGAAAATATCGTCATCCGAGCCATCGGCTCCTGTGACGGTTACAGCTATTTCATACGATTAATAGACTTTACTTTTTCAACTAATTAAACTTTTGATTAGTCGTATCAAAATCATTAATTACTATTTTTTTTTTGTATAGGAATGGGCAATAAACAACTTTCGATCATTAGGTTTTACCATAGGTATTTTGCAGTGATGTTAAAATTACTTTAAAATATGTAATTAATTACAATTACAATTACTTTGGTCAAATTGTAATTAATTACAATTACAATTACAAAATTTGCAATTGTAATTAATTACAATTACAAAATTGGAAATGTAATTAATTACAATTATATAATTACACGCTGTGGTGCAATTTTAATTAATTAGTTAGGTACGTCTTCCTTTCAGGTAGAAAGTTCGAAAATGTTTTAAAACAATATATTACTGCTATACCTAGTTGTTTTAAAAATAAAACATTGTTTTTCAATTGATATAATTTTTAGTACATATTACCTCAAAATTCAGATACCTACATCTTTCATGTTAGTAATTATTATCCTACTTATTTATTATATACAACTAATATTATAATAACAATAACTTATATTTATAAACTACTATTATGTTTTAAAAATAATAATTTTTCGAAATGGTCGTCAGACAATTTATTTCGTCTAGCCGTTAAAATTTGACCACCGGAACTAAACATTCGCTCAACAGGAGCGGATGAAGGTAACATGACATTATATTTTTTAAAAATCTTAAACACAGTAGGATAATCTTTTATAGATATTAATTTTTTATTTGGAGAGTACAAATTAAAAAAATTCTATATTTGAGGCATTTTCGTCAATATTATTACGTAGTTACGGAGTAGAACGTTGAACTGAATTTCTTGCAAACCCTTCTTTCGAAAAGTATGGTTTTTCCAGTTTACTTTTAAAAATATCATTAACTTTTTCCTGGAAACAAGAAAATAATAGAAGAAATAATTCTTTTACAATATGCTTGGGTTTAAGTATTTATTTGTTTCAAAATCCCGAGAAATAATATTTCTTATCGTAGCTCGCCGATCTGGTTATCGCTTGCATTGTATTCTATTACCTGGTTTGGATTTTTTCACGTACCTATCCTATAAGCTATTGAAAATATTAAAATATTAAAAGTATTCATTTCATCGAATGTAATTGAAATGTAATTGTAAAATGTAATTGTAATTGTACAGTAACGAGTAATTGAATTACAAATGAATTACAGTTGAGTAGAAAGTAATTAATTACCGTACCAATTACAATAAAAGTAATTTAATTACTTTTTAAAGTAATTGTAATTAATTACTTAACAACACTGGTATTTTGTCGTTTAGTTTGACTTGCCGGTAATGTGCTCCCGGTTCAGTCCCTGCCCATTTCGACTTATTTGAACTTGTTTTCATTTATCTGGTAATAAATATAAATAACATCTTCAGCATACTCTTATTTCTTGTGGTACATTTTAGTTTGGTAGTTTCGAATTTTATCAACATATGCTTTATTTAAATTATTTCAAGATACCCACTTCACACCTACTGACATATTCTCGCAACTGTATCATGCTACAATAACATTAATTCCGTCCTTATGAGTTAAGAATGAGAGAATTATATTGCAGTGGTAGAGATAATTAACCTTTTGATTTCAGTTTCACTGACTAAACAGAAAATTATACTGTTGGGTGGAATTATTTCTATATTTATCAATATAACAATCATACAAGACCAATGCATCAATTGTCTTTACTGATACACAAAAAATGCTTTCACAACAACTCAGCATATAATTTTTATTTTAAAGATATAAAACATAGTGTGTGATAATTTAAATTAATAAGTTCTATTTGGAAAATACATATAATAATAAACGGTTAGGCGAATTTGTTTTCTTTATTAATAAAATTTTTGTACTTACTCAGATTCAAAAACAATTGTACCTAACAAGTTCTTCAGATACTATTATATTCCAAACTGTACCAAAAGTTTTTACTACTTACGCAAAGGGGACAGGATAGAGATATAATAAAGTAATATAGTCATTTTTCAATTAAGGAAATCGTGAAGTGGGACGAATGTAAAATAAATATTGAAAGTGATGAATGCATTGTGCATTAATAATTAACAATAAGAGGCCAATTTTAAACTAAGTACTATAAAAATTATCTTTAAAATTTTTTAAATTACATGTCCATTTTAATCTACAAAGAAAATTGTTCTATATATAGTCAACTTAATCAAAAAGTATATTGCTAAGCTACAGAATTAAATTTAATTCTGTAATAAAGCTTTAAGATAGTTTAATGGAAGGATATTATTGTCAATTTAATTAGATTTTTTTTTTTTGTAGATTTCCTTTAGAGTTTGTATCTTATTCAAACTGCTTTTTTTCTTTAATCAACAATCACTAAAGTAAATTAGACTAGATTAAATATTAAGTCCGTACTGCAGTTTTTTTCTAAAATAGTGCCAACGAAAAATCGATTACTTTCTCCGTAAAGATAAGAATTATCTTACATTTTAGTCTTGGTCTTACATATAAACCAAGATGAAATTTTTTCAGTAATGATAAATCTAGAAAAATTGATTGCTATTAAAAAATTATTAACTTCTTTTGTATCTGAGTCAAAATAATCCTTAGATTAATGAGTTCTAGCATACAACGATAGGTATTACGCAGAATTAGGAATTTAATTACCACAAATTATGGCCACCGGTCGTGCATATCGATATCTTACAAATAATAATAAATAAATTACAAATGAGAATTGTTAAATTATATAGGGATTTCCTAAGAAGCTGTGTTATATAACTACTACAAAATGCTTAAAAAATTCCATTGTTTAAGGATATTTAACAATTATATATAGATTCAAAAGAAGAATTTACAATAGGTTTTTTATTTGACTTGCCTTGTGGTACTTATCTTAATATCATTAAAATATTCAAGTCTAGAAATATGAAGGACATGAAATTTGTATCCAATATATACTTCTTGTTTTAATACGTAACATTTAATGTTTGAATAAATAAATGTTTAATACATCATACCTACAACACAATATACAATAAAATGTGTTTTTCCAGAAATGCTACACATACGGATCGGTATTTACATAGGGATTCCAACCACCACCCATGTCAGAAATATAGAGTCATCAAAACCTTAGCAGAAAGGACAAGAAGGATTTGCGAACCCGAGGCACTAAACGCAGAGCTAACTCATATTCATGATGCTTTAAGGGCCAATGGTTATTCAGAACGGGAAATCAAAAGATCGATTGGACCAACAAATCGTAGACCCAAGGAAAATGAGCAAATCCAATCAGTGGCAAAAGCATTTCTGCCTTTTATTCCGGGAGTGACAGACAGAATTGGTCGATTGCTAAGAAAGAAAAATGTGCAAACTATTTTTAAACCAACGAGAAAAATCAAAGAATGTCTTCGATCGGCAAAAGACAGAAGAGATCCACTGTCGGCTTCGGGAATTTACCGCATTCCGTGCACATGTGGAAGCGTGTACATAGGAACCACCAAACGCTCGATCAACACCAGGATTAAAGAGCACAAGGCCAATTGTCGTCTGGGGCAGACAGACAAATCCGCCGTAGCGGAACATACCCTCACTATGGACCATCGAATTAAGTTTGAGGAGACCCAAGTCCTCGCTACTAAATCAGCATACCATTCCAGACTCTATAGGGAAGCCATAGAGATAGAGAAGCACCCGAACAACTTTAATAAAAAAGAGGAAGCAGTCAAGATTAACAAAACATGGGTCCCGATAATAAAGGGTGCGAAAACTCTACCCTTAACGAACAACACCGACCAGAACCGATTGGAATCGAAAGCAACTGAGGCCCCGCCCACTTCCTTCCCGACGTATAAATACGGGCTCCGATCACGCAGAGCTTAGTAGTTCGCAGACTGTCAACCAGGAAGCAACTTCTGAAGATGCCAACCGCTCGTGTTGGCGAAACGTCAAGTCAGCAAGACAATCGACGCCGGCCTAATAGCCCAAAAACCATTGATACAATAGACAATGGCCGCGAAAGCCTTTCACAGTTTAATCCGTATCAAAGTTGGAAATGCA
The DNA here is from genome assembly GCA_964028335.1 of Altica lythri. Classification (NCBI taxonomy): domain Eukaryota; kingdom Metazoa; phylum Arthropoda; class Insecta; order Coleoptera; family Chrysomelidae; genus Altica; species Altica lythri. The sequence continues at coordinate 88,802,471 of OZ034800.1, read as the reverse complement.
ATTTCAGAACCATTTACCCCCTTTCAGAAGTTCCACAAGGGTCAATCTTAGCCCCAATTCTTCACACTATCTATGCTAGCGACTAGCGATATTCCTCAGCTGCAAAATATTCAACTATAAGCCTACGACACGGCCTTGTACACCTCCGCAGCGTCGACTGGAACTCTTAACCGAAAGACTGTTGGACCAGTTCTCCAACACAAATTCTGTCCGAGAAAAATTGACTGTAGCATAACGGTGTTACCATACTAAGTTGTGTTGCATGTCTATACGCTCCTGTCAATGCACATATCTGCGTTTTCTGCATAAATCGCATCATGCTTATCACCAGATGAAGAAAAATAATATGTTATTTTTCTTCGTTAAAACATTATATTGATGTATGTCTATTAGAATGTGTGACGTTTATCAAGGATCTAAAGTTATATAAATACAGAAATACCCATTACTTAGGTACAGCTAAATTACGGCCCATCAATTGAATTCAAATTTTAGATCTATCATATCACCTCTCGAGTTATCATTGGGTGTAGTAAATACTATTATTACATACCTGGAAAATGCATTCCAGCAATGTTCTGCAAATTGGGTTAAACTGCCCGATTGGATGTTTAAAGTACTTGATGCCCTAGAGTTTTTCAAAAAAAATTGTGAACGATTGCTTCTGAGTTGAATTGAAGGAATCATACTAGAGTGCGATTGAAACATGTCAAACATATTTGTTATAAGACAAACAAGAGAATGGCTTATTTCAGCAGACAAACAGTGAAGTCAGTACACTTTGATCTTTTGAATGTTGGAACGTTCCTGAACGAGCAAATCATAATACTGACTGCACTACTTGTTGAATATAATAGCAACCATGTGTATTTATAAATATTTATATTTAGTATTCTATTTTTTTTTATTTCAAATTTCTCGCATGTTTACAGAGAGCAGTCAGCGATTTCAGATAAATTCAAATATTTTTTTTCTTCATCTGGGTGATAAGCATGATACGATTAATGCGGTAAATTTAAGGTGTAAGCACTTTTAGGTGATTGCTGGTTCAGCCGAAGTGTGGATAATGATTTTTCTCTCCTTAGTGAAATAAGAGAAATAAGAGTATATTTAAATAAAAAAACTACACAAAGTGTTTAGATTTTTGAATTTTAATCTTTGTTTTCTTTGCCGTAAGGATATTATCTTTCTTTATATGTTTGATATTAGTATTTAGCTCTAAATATGCTATTTCTGTGTTTTTTAGTACTTAAAGATCGTGCAAGATCTAATATTTTTGAAAATATTGTGTTCGGCTTTCAGTCTTCCAGTAGACACCTTTGGCAGTTTGTGAATGGTTGGTTTTCTTTACTTTTCCCATGCCAATTCCCTCAAATCTCAATTAACAGTTTCACGCACAATCAGTTAATTAAATTCAAATCGAATTGACAATATAAAACATATTTTTTATTTGAGTCTAATTAATTGAAGGAACAAATTTTAATTGAGATTTGAGGGAATTAACATGGGAAAAGTAAAGGAAAGCAAAAAAAACGATTTAGAAACTGCCAAAGGTGTCGACTAGAAGACAAAAAGCCAAATACAATATTTTCAAAAATAATAGGTCTTGCACGATCTTTACGTACTAAAAACACAGACAATACATTTTTTAGAGCTAAATGCTAATATCAAAGCTATAAAGAAAGATAATAGCCTTACGGCAAAGAATACAAAGAGACTCCCCTCAGTTAAAATTCAAAATACTAAAAATAAAGTTACTAAGAAAAAGAAAAAAAAAATAACAAAAAAAGCTGAAGAAATTGAGATTTTATTAACATGAACAAATACATATATAAAAATTGCAAAATATTCAACAGTTTTATATTATACATTGTAAAAATTTTAAGAATAGAGAAAAGAAACATTCCTAAAAAGGAAGATTTTATTAAAAGTGGAAACTCAGAATTTGCTAAAAATATTAAATTGGTTCGAGTGTCAACATCACAAAGTATTTACAATAAATAAATTAATTTAAAATTTTATTATAGACACTGACTGCCATTCTGGTGTAACTGTATAAATTTTTAAAACCTATATTCACAGAATTATTTCCAATTTATTTGTATCCACTATTAGGTTTACAGTAAATATTTTCAAATCTAATATGGGTTTATTTAACAGTTTTTTTTATAATAAAAATAAAACTGCAAGATTTATAAAACGTCAGACTATACAATAACCTACTTAAAAACACTGTTATTTGTACTTGTATGAACATAATTTTTATTAATTTAAACTTACCTCTTATCAATTTAAAAAAAATAAGCTTTCTTTAAGTTTAACGTTATTTCTGTGTCACTTTGTACTTCCCAACTTATTAAAAAGATAACTGAAACCGATTACAATTTCAATTTACAAACAAAAACTGTCATCAACAGAAACCTAACCTCCTACGTCTCTCTAAAACGATGGTCGCACCCCCCGGTGGCCCAAATTGAAGTCAATTTACAGTTATTTAAATAAAATATCTCTTTTGTAATTAATCCAGAGAAGCAAAAATAAACACAATTTTGAAAATTTCTATGTTTGCTATGATTAATATTTATTAGGCTTATTGTCAAAATGACAACCTAAAAGTTTAGTCTCAGTATGATCAAAATTTTAGTGATATTTTCACTTTTAACACTCCCTCAGTCAGGTAAAAATTCTCAATATAAAATTATACAAATTTTTTGCTTAATTTCTTTTGTAGAGGCACAAAATAATTTTTTTTATGACGTACCCTCAAACACAAAATATCCCTATGGTGATGAAAATCAGTTTAATTGTAATATCTTAGACAATACTACAAATCCATTTCCGTGTGAAGAACAGAAAGATTTAGAACAAAGACTTGGTAAATGTCCTATAGAAACAACTGTTGATACTGCACTATTGGTATGTATTATTTTTCTATACGCATAAACCATTTGTAATCAAGTACAATTTCTAACAACTGTATTTAAATATAATTTATAGTAAAATAATACTCTAAATTAAATTTATCAAAAACTATTCTTACCTTTACTGTACTTTTATAGAATTTTTTTCTAATTTTAAAAATACTTTTAAATAGATTATACTTCATACAGAGACAATTTAATATATCTATTAAACTCTGATTTCAAATTTTTCTGTTTGTCATGATTGTTGATAGATACGTTAACTCTGTTATTATAGGATGACGGATGACATCAGAATATAATCACCGAGTTGCCAAACGAACGTACTAATTTTATTGAATGAATGTGACATGACATTTTGTTAAATTTGAAATTTGAGAACACTTAGGAAAAAGTATTTATTAATCTTGTTAATTTGTACTCTCCTGAATTACAAGTTTCACTCTGAATTTTTTTAAATATTGTCTTTTAGATCCCTTATATAGAGTGTCCTGACTTTGCTGTACTTCCATCACCGGTGGATGCTAGTTCCAGCTTTAACCAAAAACCCAATCCAGAAGTACAGTGCAGCAAGTGTGACATAAAATTAACTAACGATAATCTGGCAGTATTACTTGAGTGTACCCAATGTTATGATATTCCTGCTCCTCACAGACCTGCTGTAAGTTTTTCAGTAAATAACATTATAATTTATTGATACATAACCTTGTTTAGAATCTGACGCAAAGAGACATCGCCTATAAAGTTTTTTTTATACAAATTGCTAATTATTCCTCTGTGGAACTATCAGGAGCCGAAAACATCAATCCTTAAATTAATTTGAACTAAACTAAAATTTCACACGAGATACTGTTAAGGTTATGTGTATGTTGTGAAATTTTGAGAAATCTTTGTAGTCAATCAATTTTGTAAAAGGTAAGCTAATTTAAGTATCAAATATTTCTTTTACTTAAATTCAGATTCATATTTCCACTGTATGTAATTTTACTGACATGGCCCCTACAATCTTGTTTTTTATTGCCTTAAAATAAATTCTCTGTCGTATGCATGTTTTTAAGTAGTTATTTGAACTTTATAAATATTATTTTTCACAATGTAACAAAAGCCACTCTGGATTACTTATTATCAGAAACCTTAACTTTTCCTTAATATCCTTTTAGTATACTGCTCATCAAAAATAAAAAAAAACATAATTACAAAACACTATTTTCGTGTGGTATCTGTCGGATTGTAAATATCTAACAGTGGAAACCTTCATCTTCTACTTTATCTATATTTTGTTTTAAAATATAAAAGACAAAATTAAAATTTTCCAAATAGGTTTACTGATAATTGTATAAAAAAATAAATAAATCTTTTTTCTTTTCTTGATTTTTAGAGGATAAAATGTGGTCAAAAACTGTAGGCCAAGCTTCCTTAGCAACTTTGACTATTTGTAGGAGAATAACAAGAGCATTCTCAAATATTGCAAAAACAAAAGAAGTTCCGGACACTTCTGATATTCATTTTTTTAAAAGTGGGGAAACTTACCACGGATTCTTAACTAAACAAATTGAAGATATTCCAGAATTTCGAATTAAGGCGGTCTATTTAATTCACGAAAAGACTAAAGCTCAGTATTTGCATTTATATAGAGATGATTGCAACAATGTGTTTTCTATAAATTTTCGCACCACACCTATGAATAGCTCTGGATTACCTCATATTCTAGAACATACTGTTTTATGTGGATCTGAATTATTCCCAGTAAGGGATCCATTTTTTAAAATGTTAAATAGATCTTTAGCTACTTTTATGAATGCGTTGACAGCATCAGACTACACTATGTATCCGTTTAGTACCCTAAACTATACTGATTATCGAAATCTACAAAAAATTTACTTAGATGCAGTTTTTAGACCTCAATTAAAAAATCTTCATTTCATGCAAGAAGGTTGGCGACTTGAAAATACTGATCCCAACAATATAAATAGTGATATTATTATAAAAGGCGTCGTCTACAATGAAATGAAAGGTGTGTTTGCTGAGAATGAAAATATTCTTGGACAAAAATTACAAAACCTTATTTTACCCGATCATACCTATGGTGTAGTTTCTGGAGGTGATCCTCAAGAAATTCCGAACCTAACATGGGAGGATCTAAAAAAATTCCATAAGGAACATTATCATCCTAGTAATTCAAGACTTTATTCTTATGGAAATTTTCCTTTACTACCTACTTTGGAATATATTAATAATGAATATTTAAATAAATACTCATACGTATCGCCTTCAAATACTTTAGTACCTAAACAAAATAGATGGGAAAATTCAAAAAGTGAGCACATTCAATGCAGATTTGATAGTTTAGGTGATCCAATAGAAAAACAAAATTCTATTTCAATTTCTTTATTGACTACTGATACTACAGATGTTTACTCAACTTTTGTTATGCAATTTTTGACAGAACTCCTAATCAAAGGTCCAAATTCACCATTTTATAAAAGTATGATTGAACCAAATTTTTCTGGTGGATTTACTTCTTCAACTGGCTATGATAACCAACCTCGAGATTGTATTTTTACCATTGGTTTACAAGGAGTAAAATCTGCAGACTTTGACAAAGTCTTAAAAATTTTTGATGAAACCATAGATAGTGTTATTGAAAAGGGATTTGAAGCTGAACAGATAGAATCTGTACTACATAGATACGAATTATCAATAAAACATGAAACTAATAATTTCGGTTTAAATTTATTATTCGCAGTTGCTCCTGCTTGGAATCATACAGAAAATGTGTTGGAACATTTCCATGCCAATAAATTAATTGAACGATTGAAAGGAGATTTGGAGAAGAATCCAAAGTTTTTACAAGAAATGGTTAAAACACATTTTAAAGATAATAAACATAAGCTTGTATTGACTATGTCCGCAGATAAAGAGTTTGATAAAAATTTGTTACAGCAAGAGAAGGCTCTATTAAAAAAGAAAACGAAAGATCTTTCAAATAAAGATAGGAAAGCTGTTTATCAAAATGGTTTACGTTTACTAGCTGAACAAAGTATGCCACCTAAAACAGAACTTTTACCAACTTTAGTTATTGATGATATAAGTTCTGAAGTAGAAAAAGTGGAAAAGTTAAAATTGAATTTTGGTCATGTGCAGACACAAGTAAATAAAGTAAATGCTAATGGACTAGTATATTTTAAAGGAATTCTCAATACAAATGATCTGTCACCCGAACAGCATATGCTGTTACCATTGTTCTGTTATACAATACATAAATTAGGAACCGAAAAATTAGATTTTAAACAATTTGATAGTTTAGTGAGTAGGAAAACTGCAGGTTTAAATTTTAATAATCATATTGGGGAAAGTTTGTTTCATCTGCACACCTATGAACCAGGATTGTATGTTAGTAGTTATTGTTTAGAACAAAATGTGGAAGGTATGTGGGATGTATGGAACCAGATATTTAACATTAAGCAACTGAACGATGTAGATCGTTTTCAGATGCTTGTTCAGCTATATATGGCTAATTTAACACATGGAATAGCCGATTCTGGACATATTTATGCGATGCAAGCTGCATCAGGTCTGGTATCTGGATCAGCATACCAAGTAGAATTATTATCTGGCTTACATCATATATCTTATATGAAACGCTTGTTGCACACTTCTAATTACAAGGCAATGTTAGATGAGATTGTTAATATAGGCAAGATCTTGTTCGACAGGAAGAAAATAAGGTAAGTAAACGCATGTTCAAATTAAATCTAATCATTTTTATTATTAACTTTATCGACAAACATTTAAAATTAATTTCTTGTTCACATCATATGATTTCTAGTGTATTTGTAAGGTACATTTGATGAGTTTCCCAATATTAAAACTAATGCTGTGAAATCCGCACATTAATATCACTTTGATATTGGAAGCATTATTCTTATAACAGTTATTGTTCTGTGATTGTTTCATCGAATATTGGTCATTTATGAATTCATGTTATTCGTTCTATTATAATCCCCTTTTCTAATTCATTTAACATATACTGTTGTTTTTTGCTCTATCTATTATTTCCTGCTGTTGAACTCTTAGTTTCTGATTCCAGTTTGTCTCCATCCTCTTTTTAATTCTGGTTTGTATGAATAGAGTTGAAATCTTTAATAGGCCAACTTTTCAGGAAAGCCTAAAGAAAAAAAATGTTCGAAAGTCTACTCGTTTTGTTACGATTCTTCAGTTATTGCCTTGTATATGATCTAGTTTTTCAATATTGTAATTTTAAATATTCGTAACTTAACTAAAAACTATCTATCCTGTAGGATGTTTTCTCAAAATTACCTTGAACTAGATTTGATCACTTTGGCATTTACAATTTTTTTAATTGTTTTATGATATAATTCCTGGGCTATCTTTGTATTAATTACAGCAGTGATTTTTCTTAAGATATTGCTACTTTACATCATCTTTGGGTTTAAATAACTGAAATGTTTGTATGTAAATAAGACATATTCGTGAAGCGATTAAAATAATTAATAGACAGTTTTATGCATTGTAATTTGTTTACAGGGTAGCACTAAACGTTTCACCAGAAAATCATACCAATATTATTAACAGTTATGAAAAATTTATCTGCCATCTTCCAGAAGTAAACAGTGCTCACATACACAGTGATACAACGTACGTAACTGGAAAAGTTTGGTCTCCTCCAGATGCAGTTAATTGTCAACACCACGTATTAAACATACCTGTAAACTTCTGCAGTAAGGCTGTATTAACTGTTCCTTATACTCATCCAGATTTTGCCAAATTACGAGTTCTATCTAGACTTATAACATCAAAGTATTTACATCCAGAGCTTCGAGAAAAACAGGGTGCTTACGGAGGTGGTGCTAGGTTAATATCTGATGGAGTATTTTCTTTTTACAGTTATAGAGATCCTAGAAATTTGGAAACTTTAGATGTATTTGATAACTCTTATAAATGGTTCCAAGGGGAAATAGATAAAATTACTAATCAAGATATATTCGAAGCTAAATTGGGTATATTTCAAACAGTCGATGCTCCGGTCCCACCAAGTCAAAAAGGTTGTGAAGAGTTTCTAAAACGAGTTACTCCAGATATTAAACAACGACATCGGGTAGAATTATTAAGTGTAGATAAATCAGATTTACGAGAAGTAGCTGAACGATATTTAGGACCGAGTAACAATTTAAAAACAGGGAAAGTTATTATTGGTGCTAAAAATGATAAAATGGATGTCAGCAAACGAGAAGATGAATTGTGGACAGTTATGGAGAATGTCATGTAAAATGTTTTTGAGTTAAAATATTGTTAAATTAATTAAGACTGTCATTTGTAAATAGATTTTTTTTAAATAGAGTGATTGGCTATTTATTTCCCTCCTGCAACATTTTTTGTATAAGAGCTGTATACTAACTCCTTTTATCCGTAATAAAATTTAGCCGTGCTGTAATTCTTCACCGAGTGGTTTTGTTGTGTATAGTTTTACCTGAATATTGTATTTGCATATCTGTTTTTTTCAGACAACTAATTTATTTACCTTAAAATATATTAAATATCCCTAGTAGTGTTTTATATAGCATAAATGTTTATAAATAATTACAGATCATGTATAAGTTAATCCTGAATTATTTAGAGCCTAAGAAGTAATAAATGTCTTGTTATTTTCTATCAGAATGCATGTTTATTGTTTTTTTGCATTCTTTATTCCAAATTTACTTTCTTGAATGTTTTTTGTATTTTGGTTCATTATACAAATAGTTACTTTAATTTGATTTGTAGAAATGAGTCTTCCGATAAATTATTTAAATTCGGAAGAATATATCAAAGATACATTAACATTTCTAAAAGAATATCAGTGGATATATAATTTTCAAAATACACATATTATAGTGAAAGATATATTTAGAAATTTTCCTTGTGAGTGGTTCGAGTATTTCAAAAATTTATCAAATGATGAATTGAATCAATTACCAGTGAATAGTTTAAAGGTAAGTGTGCAATAATTTGTGATGTTTTAATTTCTATCCTTTTTTTTTAGAAGTAAATATTTATCTAAAATTTTAGTACATTTTTAAAGTGATTTTGATATTATAAAAATATAGGGTCCCACCACTACATTTTTTACCATTTTATTAATGCGAGTTTTAATAATTAATTAGATCATTTCTGTATTTTTAATTAACTCTGAACGCAGAGGCCTATTGCTAATAGCTCCACTTGAAAGATCGTAGGACTGTTTGCCATTATTTACATTAGGACTCGTAACTCCTATACCTACTCCTTCTGTTGTTTTAGACTCATTAGTATAATAAGTGAGTGCTAAATTGTCATGTCCTTTGATACTGCTAAGAGTGACTACGTTATTCTGGCTGGCCTTAGTTAGAGTTTGGTGACATTCTAGTACTAAACTTTAAATGATACGTGCTCTGTTCAAGGTCAGTAGTGCTTGTCGGTAATCACATTCCTGCCTGTGATGTTCCTATTGATTAATTCTTTTGCAGCTATGGTTATGCCTGTAAGTTCTGATTGAACCACACTTGACAAGCCATCCATAGCCCATTTCATTTTTAGGCTCAATGATCTAGAATAAATTCCACAACCCACACCTTGCTGCGGTTTTGATCCATCCGTATAGGCGCTCAGAGCGTTCACTGCGTTGGAGTCTGCTGTCTTGTCTGTTAATATTTAGTGTAGGGTTTGTCAAAGGCATCCGTGTCTGCCTGTAAGTGTAGTATCGCCTTTAGCGATTCCCTTCACAGACTGTCCCTATGGGTGGCGGTCCTTACAGTGGGTTAGATACCAACCGTGCGAAAGCATACCGAGTCCAAGTATTAATTCCATTGCCCTGGTCGGTGTGCTTCGCATGGCTCCTGTTATGAGAAGGCATGCTGATCTTTGGATTCGGTTTAATTTTCTGATAGCTGTCATTTGTAGCGAGGTGTGGATTCCACGTAAGTTTCCTGTCGAGAATAATCCCGGGGTATTTTACCTCTTCTGAGAATGAAAGTTTCACTCTATTCATAACATGAGGTTTAATCATTTATTTCCTTCCGTTGGTGAATGAAATGAGTGTCGTCTTGGAAGGATTGGCTGATAGTCCTTCCTTCGAACTCCAACTAGTTATGAGGTTTAAGGTACTTTGCATGCGGTTAGCAATAATACTGTCATATTTACCTCTTACCACAATAAATAAATCATCAGCATAGCCCAGAGCACGAAACCCATCTCTTTTAAGGTTTGCTATGAGATCGTCAACTACCATTGACCACAGGCGATAAAACTCCTTGAGTATCTCCTTTTACAGCTTTTATGGTAGCCTTTTACTGCTTCTTGGTACTTCTAATAGAATCATAATCCTTTAATTTAAATTATTACCGAATTACTTTGTTTTCCTCTTGTCTAAATGTAAAATAAAATATCAAATAAAGGAATCAGTTTTGGGTAAAAAAATAATCCAGCTCTGAATCAGTTGCGATGGATTTGAGCATCCATTTTTAACTTCCCGCAAAAAAAATTAATTTTTTTTTTTAAATCGGGAAGTTATTGGTTTTACCCCGTTTCTAGAAAATCGAGTTTTCATCGGATCTCAACGTTTTGAGGTCTGTGGAACCTCTCCTGACTATTTTTACGAGGGTGTCTGTATGTATGTAAACCTCTTATAACTTTTGAACGGCTTAACCGTTTGGAATGAACTAAAAAGCGTTCCAAAGAGTTCCATCTAACTTAGATTCCCTGTAAGTTTGAACCGATTCGTACCGGTAGATTTTGAGAAATTTCAAAAAAATCGAAATTTTTTTTTGAAAAATGATGTTTTTTGGGCATATCTTTTTGGCTATTACATCGATCAATTTCATAACCTAATCAGCTCTTAAGCTTAAAAAAACACGTCGAATGCCGTTTTGTAAATTAAAATCGGTTGATTCGTTCGTGAGATATCGTTCTCGAAAAATTTCAAAAAATTATTTTTTTTTTGAAATTTTTGAGATTTTTTGACTAATCGATTTTGCACTTTAGGTCTCAAAAAACTGCATCGAATGCCTTTTTAAACATTCCAAAAAAAGATCAAAAACGTCAAAGTACGCCACGTTACTATAGCTTTGCGGTTAAAATTAGCGGGAAGTTACAAGGGTGGCCTTTAAGGTCATCCTCTTTCCGAATTTTTTTTTACTCTTGATTAAAGTAAATCAAACATTATTATATCAAGATTCTTTTAGTTTCAATTTTTTATGCAAATAATTCTGTTACAGAATGATTGTCCAATTAGTTTAAAAGAATTTTTAACTAAAGCTAATGATTTAAAACCAAATATAGAGACTGAACATTTCTCTGAAGATAACATTGAATTTACTCATAACTGTGGTCTTAGTATTAAAAAACGTCATGAAATTATTTCGTTGGCTCCAGTTATACATGGAGTATGTCAAAATTCTGATACAAAACTTATTCTGGATGTGGGATCTGGATTAGTAAGTTACTCATTTGGTATTTAGATAGTATTAAAAAGATTATTTATTTTTTAGGGATATTTATCTCATTTTTTAAATTCAAAATATGGTTATAAGGTACTGGGAATAGAATGTTCACATCAATTTGTTGAGATGGCTTACAAAAATCAAGAAAAATTCTATCCACAAACGAAAAACGAGGTTTTGTTTGTGAAACACTATATTAATCTAGATTCTGTTGATACGATTCCAAAACTGATTAAAACTCATTTTAAAGCATTTAATTTTCAAACTGCTGCAATAGTAGGTCTACATGCTTGTGCAGATTTGAGTGTGTCTATATTAGATATATATTCTAAATTAGATTTTGTTAAAACAATGGTAATTATGCCGTGTTGTTATCATAGAATGGAATTGTTATCTTGCAGTCAAGAAGAAGATCGTTTTTTAAATTTTCCCATCAGTACAAAATTTAAAAAGTTATATAAAGAATTCGAAGCTCAAAAATTCTTGAGAAGGCCATTTTTACGTTTATCTTGTCAGCAAACTATAGGTAATTTTATAACAATGTCAAAAGAAGAACATGAAAAACATTCAAAAAGTTTAATGTTTAGATGTATTTTACAACATGTTGCTGAATCCGGTAGGTATATATATTTATTTTTTTACAAATTGTATTTTAATATCCATTATTTTTAGAACATTATTATGTAACTCGAGTTAAACGAAAATCTCATAAAATTTCCACTTCTGATGGGGATAAGGAATTTGAACTCTACTTGAATAAAATTCACAATACTCATCGATTAATAGACTCAAATCTCTCTGAAGTTAAATTTAATGATAATATTTTAACGAAAATGGCGGAAAAATGGAAAATATTGAAAGAAAATTGTTATTTAATGGAAGTATTATCAGGATTGCAGACTTCTATACAAATAATTTGCGAAAATTTAGTTCTACTTGATAGAATTGAGTATTTAAAAGAAAAAGGATTTTATTGTCATATTGAAAAAGTAACGAATGATGTTTTATCACCTCGATGTTATGCACTTATCGCTAGAAAATGTTAATTCAATGTTTTATATATGTATATGGTTATACATTAATATTTTATAACACACAAATTTAATGTGTTTATATGAAAAATAGGGAACAGTTTTATTTAAGAATATATGTTTTTATAAGTAGCACTATTTTATTAAACCTTTTTTACCCGCAATAGAATATTATTTTTATTTAAACTTTTAATGTCAGGTTCAGAAGAGGTGTTACAAGGGAAAAATCGTCACGAAAATCGGTAATGTAACTTCCTCTGGCCTCTCTATCTCACGTTACTTTCATTGCCGAGTAATTTTCAGTTCACCCTTCTGTTGCAAATATATTAGTAAAATCTTCGCTTCCATTCACTGAGTTCTACAAACACTTTCCTAGATACTGATAATAGAAATTTCAGCTATATACATATAAGAGGATGTTCAAAAAAAATATTTTGATACAAAGATTATTGTGTTGTGTATGTATCAGGCACGTTTGGATTTTTGTCACTGGTTTCTAAGAAATAATGCTGAGGACCCCAATTTTATTGCAGACATTCTTTTACTTATGACGCAGGGTTTACACGAAATCGAGTTTTTATTTCCATAATTCGCGTATGTGGTACAACGAAAATCCCCATAGTATTGTAGAATCCAGGCATCAACTACGTTTTTCGTTGAACATTTTGATAGGTATTCTGGGCGACCGGTTACTAGGTCCGATTAACGGGAGCTGATTACTTAAACTTTTTGCAGAACACACTTTAGACGATATTCCTTTAATACAAATTAAATGTGGTTCTAGCACGATGATGCTCCGGCCCATTTTTCAATTGGCGTAAGAAAGCATTTAGACGGATCTTTTGGAGAAAGATGGTGGGAAGGGATGGACCTGTACCATGGCCTGCAAGATCGCTTGATTTAAACCCCTTGACTTTTTCTTTTGGGGTCACTTAAAAATTTCGTATACGCCACTCCTGTGAATAACCTCGAGGAACTGCAGCAAAAAGTAGAGCAGGAATTTCATCGAATTCTATCCAATGAAGGTATTTTGGAAAGAGTTCGACAGTCTCTGCAGCGGAAATGTCGTAGCTGCATTGAAATGAACATCTTATTTGACTCTATGTTTCTCTTGTTTGTTAATAGTTTTGAACGCAAAATGGTCCGTATCTGCCAAAACGGTAACTTGCGGACATATATATTAACACTTTTTTGCTTGTTTTGGGACATACTATCATCCATTTCATTTTGTGATACTTTTTTTTAACATCTTTTATATTAGTGGATTCGCCAACTATTAGCGAGTAACTTGTTTAAACGAATTCACTTAGCAGATTATTTGGCTGAGTTAGTTTATGTGTGTAATCATCACTTCAGCATAGCTAATTTACCCTCACTTTTCGTACTTTATAGTAGTGATTAAACTTGCTTAACCCATTAGAAGTATGTCAGATAATTGTCATTGCACCATAGACAAATTTGTTATCTCCGCATTGCACTGCATTTTCTCCATTGCACCTGTTCTTCTGTTTATGGAGGGTCCCTCCATACTTCTGTTATAAAGGCTCTATGAACACATACATTATAACAGATAGAGGGTTGTAATTCTGGTGTAAATAAGTTAGTTATAAACAGGGATATTTTATTGGCTGCTTTTAGTATAAGAATATACTTGAAATTGAATACTTATTCAAACCCCTGTTCAAAAAAAGATCGTACAACCTATCTATTGTTATCGAAAAGCATTTTATATTTTAAAAATTACTTTCCAACAGTTGGTATGATTAGTTTACAGTAGCAACCGAGCACTTCAGTACAAACAAATTTAATACTACACCGTTTAATGTTTGTATGCATTATTTAAAACGATTTTTTTAAAGTTTGCAATGAATTGATCAGTCAAAAAATCTGCAATTATTATTTTTGTAAGGTAAGGTAGGTATAACAACTACGTATATATTTAGGTGGTTGTATTTATTAGGTCATAAAATAGACGAATATTTTCATGCCTACGGGTCTTTGATCTTGGCACACCTTTTTTATTATCCTATTACTTATCTTTGTGAGCTTTAATAATGTCAAATTGAATTTATGTAGTGAAACATTTTTTTTTTCAGGATAATGGCATTGAAAAACTTCGATTTTACCGAAAAACTGTGTTTTCTTGGAGAATGGTTCGACTACGAGTGTTCTTTTTTAAAAAACTTTATAATTTATTACTATCCAGCAGACAATACTCTTGAATTGTATGATAAAGATGTAGGTAGAGTATTCCTTAAACGGACCAAATTAGACGATGTGAACATGGATGATATGTTCGTAGGAAATATGATTAGAGTTTACGGTAGACAAATCAAAATTACTAGTTATGCAGATTGTTACACTCAAAAATATGTTGGAAAAATGAGAGAGAAAAGCTTGGTTGTACTTAAACCGAATGTATTTAATAAATTTGGTCAGATAATCAATATTATTCGCTCAAAGAATTTTCTAATATCTAAATTGAAAATGTGTAACTTAAATAGAAAACAGGCGTTGGATCTCTATGCTAAACGAAAAGGTGACACATTACTTCCGTTTATTATAGAAAATATTGTTTCTGGTCCAATTGTAGCTATCGAAATTATTAGTGAAAACGCTGTTGCACGGTGTAAAGAACTTATGGGTCCTGATGATCCACTTGAGGCACGAAGTGTAGCACCTCATTCTCTTAGAGCTTTATATGGCAAAGATAGCCCAGCTACGAATGGTTTCCACTGTGCTGATACTGTAGAAGATGGCATTATAGAGTCAGAGTTTTTTTTCTCAAACCAATCAAATACTCCAGATCCAGCAGTTAAGTTACAAAATACTACATGCTGTATAATTAAACCACATGCTATTCAAGAAGAGAAACTTGGACATATCATTACTTCTATAACAGATAGCCATTTCCAAATTACGGGGGCACAAATGTTATATTTATCCAGTGCTAACGCTGATGAATTTCTAGAAGTATATAAAGGAGTTGTATGCGATTATCATGCACTTTTATTAAGCTTTTTAGATGGGGCATGTGTTGTTTTGGAAATTGCAGGCAAAAATAAAGATTTGAACGTTCATGAAGAGTTTCGAAAATTTGCAGGACCTGCAGATGCCGATATTGCTAAGCAAATTCGTCCTAATACTTTAAGAGCTAAATATGGTTGTGATAAATACAAAAATGCAGTACATTGTACAGATTTGGCTGAAGATACTGTTCTTGAACTGGAGTATCTGTTTAAAGTCCTGAAAGATATTTAAAACTCGCTCTAGAGAAATATTTTTTTACTTTTATACATTTTTCTAATATGTATTATAATAAATATTTGGATATATATACGTATTTTTTTGTATAGTTAAAAAAACTATAAAACCCATGTTAGGTTGTTCATAATCTATTACAATTTGTATAGTTGAGAATATACTTAAAACATCAATGTGGTAGGATTGCAGAAAAGAATAGTTATTTACGTAACGAGTTATGAAAAGTCCAATTTTGTTTAACGAGTGTGATGTTGCAGCAAGAGCGTAGCGAGTACTGCAAATGAACACGAGTTAAACAAAATGGCGTTTTATAACGAGTTCCGTACAAGATTTTTTATAATTTTGACGAAATTCCATAATTAAAGAAAGTCATAATTATCTAATAATAATTAAAAACAATACATCTAGTTCTCGTGTTTATTTTGCATTGACACCTTTCTAATGACAATTCTATTTAATACAGATATAATTAAAAGGTAAGTTTCTGATTTACCTAAATATTAAGTATACCTACTTATTTAATTTTTTGTTTAAAAATGTCTGCTTTTAAATATTTCTTTAATAAAGTTAGTATAAAATATTTCTTAGTTGTTTACTTATATTTGCTTTATATTTTTCGTAACTTGTTTTGAAATGAACTTTTCAAAACTAGTTACGTAAAGTTTTACTTTTCAAAACTAGTTATGAAAAGTAATGACTTTCAAAACTGACAGCAGTTTTGAAAAATGTCACTTTACTTGTCAAAATTATAAAAACATTTTTTCAACACCCTGAATAGAAAAAGCTTTTCAGGTAGGTCATATTTTAATATTGCAGTAGTCCTGGTCTTACAAGAAACAGTGCATACAAAACCTGAATAAACTGGCTAGACACAATAGGGTCTCCTTGGAGTGGGTGCCAGGGCATAAGTGTTTTGAAGGTAACGAAACCGCGGACTTTCTTGCCAAGAAGGGAGCGGATACACGATTAATTGGTCCAGAACCTGTATTGGGACTGCCTAGAGCCTGGGTAAGGACCAAAGTCAAGAACTGGGTCGGGGAAGAGTCGACCAAACACTGGAGTAATACTGTAGGGCTGAGGCACTCGAAGCTGACGCTCAAAGGCTACTCCAAAAAACTGACGTCTGACATACTGAATCTTGGCAGGAGTCAGATAAGAGTACTGGTGGGCCTGCTCACTTGGCATGGACCATTCAGACTACACCTTCGAAGGATGGGGATTCTGACACAGGAACCCACTTCGTGCCGATTGTGCGCCATGGACGATGAGACGGTAACTCACATTCTATTCGAGTGTGAGGCCTTGGACCATAAACGTTTCCTCATCTTCGGTGACACGAACCCTGAATCTTATCACCACCTTGAGGAGCTCTTCACAGGACTCAAATCGCTTATAAAGGGAACTGCCCTGTGGCAACAGTAACTCAAGGAACTTGGGACACCTGGATTCAAGCCTACCTGAAGATCAGCATGGTGTTGATTTTCAGCTGAGCAAACTAGAGTCCTGCACGCATTGGGTGCATGTAAGGACTCTTGGTGCCGAACCTGGTCACAATATTCCCATAGAAAGCAGTGTTTAAAACATGGAGCTCCACAGGAGTGACCATGCCAGGTTTACTTAGATTAGATTATTAAAGTTTCTAATTTTATTATATTTGTTTACATTTAAGCGGAAAAAATAAAAGCGGAAAAAATAATTATAATTAATTTCACTTCAATTTCAAATTAAAATACATTGTATTAAAATTCACTTTCCTCAATAAGACTTAGTCACTTTTCCTTGTAAGCTTTCGATATATCTAAATGTTTAATATTGTTGATACAATTAATGTTTAATCAGAAAACAAGTAACAACGGGTACTTATCTATTATTGCAATTAATTCGGTTTAAAAGATAATAGACAAGTAGTTATATTGATTGAAAATATTTGTTTAAATTTAATAATCTAATCTTGATCTCAACACACATGTATATAATAGTGTTTGCCTCTTTATGATACCTATAACACTTATTACGATTCACGTGCATTACTTACAACAATGAATTGTATAATTGTGGGTTTACTTTGTGCTTTTGCTACTATTTTTATGATAAATGGTATAAATGCTGATGATGGTCAATTTGAACTTAGAGAAGGAAATTGTTCTTCAGCGTCTGTGAGCGATCTGATATTCACAGATCACGTTCACAGATACGGTATTCCATTTACAACACGAGACGACAGTGTAAGTAGTTGCTATTTTTTTTAAGTAATATTTTGTGATTTTCTTTTATAATTTTCAGGTCCATTGGGAAGGAGATGAAAAAATATTCTGCATATTAGCTCTGAGTCAAGACGATGCTTCAGTACATTCAACAGTTACAATTACAGAAGGAGGAGTAAACCATACCTTCGTTAGCTTGTATTTCAAATCTGCAAAAGGTAAAGGCTTCGAATACAACATACAAGTGTTTGGAAAATAATGTATAACTCGATTCAGATAAAATTCGTAATGTATGTTATAAAAAGTAATCATTATTAAAAGTTATTGTAAATATATTTACAAAGAGTAATTAACAAGTATACTTTCTGCATTTTATTATTATATATCATTAAGAACGTACAAAAATAAATATAAATTATTGAGGATGATTAAATCGAACCTAAAAACTGGTGTACCAATATATAAAACAAAGTAGATACAATTAATATTAATCCAATAACATTTTATCAACAAGCAGTGAAATAAAAAAATCAAGTATTTTATTTCAAATACATTTACACCAATTCGACAGACACTTTCTGGGTCATTAATTTTCAGTAAATCTTAAAGAAACATATTTATCTTTATCATGAGTAAACTTGCATTTTCCATTGACCACCACATCTAAAAAACAAAAATTAAACTTTATTCATACAAAATTTGTAAAAAGATTATGTTTAGTTTTTAAATGCGTTGTTAATTATTTATGCAATGGTATATTGCGAGTCTGACGGTTACACGAATAAGTCCATACAAGTCATAGACTTTACTTTTTCTACAACTACTTGTAAACTTATATTGCACAAAAAATATTTATGTTGTTTAGTTTCTCGGTAATGCGCTGGATTCTGTTGTTTCTGGTGGTGTACTAGCAAATTTTATTTTGTGTAGTTTCAAAATTTTATTGACAGATGGTTTATTTAAATGTTTAAGATGTCAATCTTACATTAACTCACACAGATTGCGTTTGCGTGCTTAAAAATGAGTTAAGATTGACATTATTCTATTTATAATCATTATATGACCGTCTAATAATTAATAATTGAGTTCTACTTACTGACAAGATTTTAACCATCTCTGATCCCAAGCACGAATAGCAGCTGTTCGAACTACAGGGACTGTTCCTGCAGACCCACCGCATCGGACACATTGTTTAACGACTCTTGGTGTTCTGCCTAAGTATAAATGACGAATCGAATCTACAGTTTGTGTTGAACTGTTTTCAAAATTATAGACTAGACACTCGGGTTCACTATTAAATTCCAGCTAAAAAAATACAATTTAAGGGAGTAAAATCAATATAAATAAATAAATGTCAAATATTACCTGTAGTGGTAAAATTTGTTGAGCTAATTGTGGTGATCCCAGCACTACTTTATTATTAGATGGTAGAAGAATTTGTATTTGGACTTGACTGGGCAGTTGACAACATTCGTCTAAAATAAATTTAATAAAAAATATACACGAAAAATTCTCAGTACGTATATCAAAAATACGGCCAATACATCGATAAAAATAAAACCTTTGATAAATATCAGATAAAAACTGAAGTTATAGAAATAGCGACTGTTATTATCTACACAAAGAGTTACATATCTGTTATAAATAAAACTAACTCTAAAAACAACTTTTCTTTATTTATCATGCACTAAAATAACACAACACTGTTTATAAACAAAATTAAGCTCAGCAATAAAAAAATGCGTACAATATACCTAAAATCACTAAATAAACAATGTAAACAAACTTATTTAAGTATATAAGTATTTTATTTATTACTAGGCTGCAAATAGACAACTGAATGAAATAAAATAAAGAGAAATAGACAATTACTCAATTTCAATTCTAGTGGAACTTGCTGCGTAATCTGAGAAAATACAATGAAATGAGTTTTCATTACTAAAAGGTACAAAATATTAAAAAAATTAATATAATTTGATAATTAACTCTTCTGAACTTTCACAATAATTTCTGTTGGTTTTTCGTCACTTTTTGTTTCGTCAACAAACAAATATACACTACTAACACAATTTTCATGGGGTACGACATTAGCAATAAAGTATTCTCTCTCACGTGAAGGTTTGGTATGTTCTTTCTCAATGGAATATTCCTCAATTATTCGTGTAAGTCTTGAATGTTCAGGAATAGTCGAATGTTGTTTAAGAGGAGCCTGTTTCTTCGATAGATACTGATCATCTATTGGATACTGATATTCTTCTTGCTGATTTGTTACGTCCTGAATCTTATCATCTTCTGCTTCATACTGTTCATCTGTAGAATTCCTTGGTGAAGAATGTTCTGTAATTCGATAGCGAACCATTTTGGGGTAACGTTGGTCATAATTTTCTTCTAAATTAGTAGAAATTTGTTGGTCACTAGGGTAGTTTTCTTCTAAATCAGGTGGAACCTGTTCTTCTACAGAATACTGATTTAATGAAGATTGTTCTGCATCATCATCAGTGCTAAAACTCTCAGAATATTCCCGAACAACCGGTCCACTTTCAATGTAATATAAACGTTCTTTTTCTATAAAATCTTCTGTTATATCACGCATTGACTTATTAGCCAATTCAATCATATCAATGAAAAATAAATCTCTAGGCGTCAAGGGGGAATTTAAACTTTGTGAAGTAGGTCTGTTAATTTCATCAATTACGATACATTTGGGACGTCCTATTTTTTGCTTAAGTTCATACAAATACGTAGTTTCAACTCTATTAGATTCATCAACTATTGCACGTTTTTGCACTTCAACACTCTCTGTTACTTCAGGTGGAATTAGTACCTCTTTCTCTTTGTGACGCAATACTACTTCATCTGGTTCCCATTCTATACTTGATTTTAATTTTCTCTGATCCAGATTATCTACAGAATCTGGTGTTTCGTACTTTATATAAAAAACGCCTTCGTCTTCCCTGTTTCTCTTTAATCTCCATTCAGCAATAAATATACCCATTATTATTAAGTATATCCCAAACATCGCAAGAAAATACCACACCACAAATGGTGGAAAATCCGGAACACAAGTCAAAAGTATATAATAAATCACAGGAACTAGCACAATCCAATAAAAAGTAAAAAATATAGCCGACCTCAAGGGTAAGTCAATGAAATAGAATGGATGCGATCGTATTTTATGGGGTATATATCCATTTTTTGTTTCAACATGTTTAATACTTTGTTTCTTAATTATAGTCATTTTTAAAACTACTTGTTAGGTAACAAAAAGCAAGCAATATTTTGAGTAAACGGTGAACAGGATACAGTAATGGGTTATCACATTTCCTACCATGATAAACATAACCGCGATTGTATTTGTACGAACACCTAAGGCCGCGAATTTGTATTGATAATTTATCAAATAACACAACAAATAATTAACTGAAAAAACGGGGATATACAGAAGGTAACTCATAGTTTTCAATTGTAGCATCACGGTATTGAATTGAAGAAATTCAAAACAATACATCTTAGTAAAGGTTTTGATAGCAGAGAAATCTAGAAATGTTCAAAATGAGCCAATGCTAAAAGAAAGCAACAAGTTGACTTTGATAGTCATAAAGTTCTTTATTTATACATTTTTTTGTGATTTTCTCACAAAAACAGTCAAAATGTTTGGTTAAAATAATGGCAACTGTTGATCGTTGGATAAGTATTTCTTATTCTCGTTATACATTTCATAAAAGTAAAAAACTAAGATTTTAAAAATATGTAGCATTTTTATTAGTACTTAATCAATATTGACTACATCCAGTCCTGGACTTATAAATAGGCCGTATAGGCCGCGGTCTAGGGGCGGCAGCGTCCTAGGGGTGGCAGATTTCAGAGGACAGTCACTTGATTTCAGAGGATAAAAGTCAAACACGTCCACTGGTTTTCTATACTTTCAATAAATCCCTATAGAAAAAAACTTATTTCTATCGAAACCTATATTATCGCGTGAGTGATAGGAGAGCAGCGCGGCGGGCGAACGCGAACGGTGCGACAGTGGCTCAACGTAACAACCACCGCGCGGCGCGGAGTCCGGCTCCAAAGATTATTTCAGAGTGAACACCTTTTTGGTCATCCTTGATAGACTGAGAGCTGAAATACAGAAAAGGCATAATGCTTACTCAAACTTTGAAGAATAATTTTCATTTTTAACAAAAATGACTGAACTTCAATACAAGAAGTTACAGAAAAAGCTCAGTCTCTCGTGAAATATTATACCGATGATTTAGAGGATGATTTGATTCAAGAATGTGTGCATTTTAAGAGTCACATTTCCTCTGATAAAACTGCAAAGTGTACAGTGAAGCCTGGATCAAACTCATTACTCAGTCTCTCAACGTTTTTGAAGAATCAGTCTCTGTCTAACGTTTACCCTTCGCATTGCATTTTCCACTCCGGCTACAAATCGTTCTGGGAAAAGGGGTTTTTCCTGTTTAAAACGCGTGAAAAATTATCAAAGGTCTTCATTGTCCCAAGAAAAAATGAATTCTCTGGCTCTTCTCTACATAGAAGCAGATATAATGAATACCATAAACTATGATGATATTGTAGATGATTTTACTATTAAAAAGGCCCGTAAAAAATTGTATATCTTGTTTCTTTTTTACGCTCTCTTTCTTAATGACTAACTCATTCGTTTATTTAAATAATAATTTTTCATTTGTAATAAAGGAGGCCCCTTTACTACAAACGGAAAATTATTATTTTAGAAAGGTATGTACATGGGGCAGCAGAAATAAAGTGGCCTACACTCATAAAAAATATAAATCCGGCACTGAACATCTCGTAAATTTTAGAATATACTAAAAACTTACCAATTAGAGTTTCATCAGGTTCATTGACATTCTGCACCAATCTACTAAGCAACCTAAAGACTAGAGCGAGAACATCTAAATTGGTATCGCTTTTAATAAAAACTGGAAGGCAAGCAGGTCTTAACAATCCCCATATTCGTATTAAAACTAACATTTCCCTCAACATATTAAGAGCTTTGACATCACGTAATAACTCATATGATTTTCCTGGGGAAGGTCGACTATCTGGTAGTTTAAGAAGTAAGTTTAGAGCTAAATCAGCGACCCATTGAATTAGCTGTTGTAAACTTTGTAATGTGCTAGATTCCACTGTAAATTCTTTGGCTTCGAGATGCATCAAGGTTAGGGCTTTATCAACGTCACTTTGACCTTCCGCAATCACACCTAAAAACAAATCATTTAAACTAAAACTCGCAGATCATACATACAATCATAATTTACTAGCTAATGAATCTGCAGGACTCTTCTCATGACTATTCATTTCACTAGGTCTTAACAAACTTTTAAAAGCTGTTGAAATACTATGTAACATCAGGTATTGTGTAAGATCGTTAGCTTTTCCCTGTCCTTGAAAACTTAATCTAAAAATTATACAAATATAAGTTAAGGATTCCTTTAAAGGTCCGTTCAGAGTTCAGTAAAGTAAGATGTACAGAGAATTCATTAAAAGATAAAAAACTTGTAAAGAGAAGCTGATCTATACTTTGAATTTGTCAACGGTTCTTTAACTCACTTTTTAGTCATTCTTTAAAGATGCTAGATAATGTGAATAAGTATTTTTTTTCCTGAGTAAAACTCACTTCAATTTTAAGTATAAAACTCAAGTATATTAGTAATTTAACCCATAATCTAATAAGATTTTTCTTTATAATCGTACACTTTTTGATGTAGATCAAATATAAACTACCTTACACTACTACCTATTCCTAAACAATTTCTTACCGAACAATAATATAATTAAGTTTTAAACAACATTAACTTTTTTTTTACTACATATACACCGAAATACATCAAAAACTTTACTGATGCATTTCAATATTTAGCGATACATTTGCCTCATTGTTCATCACTAGAAAGTAAAATAAGAAATGAAAATGACCCATTCTTAGTTACTGATCTTACTAATTACGATTTTTTAAATTATAAAGGTCCTAATGCTTACTTTACTGAACTATTATTCCAGCTTTCAAATTAAGTTTACCTATAAAGAGATATTTTTATACACAAATATTGTACATGAAAAAATTGCTGCACTGAAGAAGGTTGCCTATTAAAACTTTCTGTTAATTTATCACAAATAGGATCCAACATAGCTGGCCGTAGTACCAATAGTAAATCCAACCAATCGATTCCACTTATCATACAATATTCCAAAATAGTTGTACAATAAGGAACACTTAAAGGAGAAGCACTATCCACCTGAAAATTATTTACATAAACAGAAAAAATAACTCATTATTAAGATTATTTTTACTTGAGGAGGCAACTTGAACAGATGCAAACTATCATCTGAGTCCACACATAACAGAACATTTCCCAACCAAGATAAGTCAATATTTGAAATATTAGTGCTCACTTTTTGATACTTAGCATTAGGTTCATCTAAATATCTGGGTATTACAGATAATGTACTATAAACTATAGGCTTCAATGTATCTCTATAGAGACAGTGAATAGAATTATCTGCAAAAGTAACTACTACATAACCACTGGACACACTATTAACTAAACTCAGTTTACTCGTAGCCAAAGCAGTTACCATACTGTTGTATTGAAAGTGACATTGGTACTGCCATAACTGAAAAAATATATTATTAACCAATAAAAAATATGTATTTATAAACAACTCTTACGACTGTGTTGAAAAATTGTGGAGTTTCAGGATTTCCTAGTGATTTATGAACAGGAAGTGCTTTTTCTCGCAGTTCCCATACTTGAAGACAACTTATTCTTTGACTAGTAGCCGCTACTACTAACGAATCAGCATCTTCTCTCATTATCCACTTTATATGACTCACATTACAATTTTTTTCTTTTATTATTTGATCCACTAAAAATAAATAATTTCAAATAACTAACTGACATTTTTTTGAAAAATAAGTTATATTTACTTTGCGCTTCTTTCGGAGCTTCATTCAGGAAAAAACTAAGTAAAGATTGACTTTTTATTGTACACTTTTCATCTTCTTTCTTAACTGAAACTTTATAACATTGTATAGGCATAGAAGGATCCCCACTACTTACAGCTAACAAAAAGTGTCCATCTAAAATATACACAAATATATTAATAAAATAACGAATTATCTTAAAATAGTATTAAATAAATTGTTTATACTTAACTCTTTCCATAACATATATCTGCAGTTTTTATAAAAATTCTAGTAGGACCTAGACTTTCTGTTGCGATTATCATAGGTGTCTGACAAGTGGGTTTAGGCAAAAGTACTGCTGCTAGCATGCCAGTAGTTGTCAGTAAAAGAGCACCACTTGCTGGTTTGTTTCCAAATTGTTTAACTGAACAAGAGAATTTAACATACTGAAACTTTTCAATATACGATGCACTATCTTTTTTATCCAAGTTTAAACATATCTGTAAAATAAAATTAGAAAAATAAATGTATCCTTTAGTAGAGGTTAAATCTAGCTCGCCTCCTTGTGGTGCACCCTGAGTAATGCTAAAGAGCTAGAGCGCTAACTTGTCAGCTAATTATGTCTTATTATTTTAATAGTTATTACTACTACCCAATACTTACTCTTTTGCCGGAATGGAAAAAGGCAGCAGCTAAAATATGTTCTCCTTTCAAAGTAGTCTGTAACACTACATTCCATTCATTTAAAATGTGATCTTTGGTGGAATATATTCTAACACAACCACTTTCATCAGCAACTAATAAAAGTTCTCCAGTAAAATCCCATTGTAATACAGTAACCGGAGAGGAATTACTAAGTACCCTAATAATAGTAGAAAGCCATGTTACATATTTGCCCTAAAGACTAAATGAATTCAACACTTACTTGTGAATTTGCCAAGGACTATTTAAGTCAGCAACATATACATTTGAACTCCAATATAGAGAACTACATTCTTCTATATTACTCTCTGTACTAAAAGCAATAACATTCGTACTAGATACAGAACATAATATTGATTTCTCCAATCTAAAACCAACTACATAGTAAAAAATATACTTTTTTTGGGGTTATCTTACTTATTGAAAATATTCTGCTTATACGGATTAAGAGACCGGGTAGGTTTTTTACTAATAGTAAAAATATGATCCATAGCTTTATTTAACACTTTTAGAAACATAAATAACAAGAGTTCTATATTTTCGTTTTACCTCATTATTGTTTTTATGATATTTTTAGTTGTCAACACTACCATGTACCATGCCAATATTGCCAATGTTCCAATCCAATTATAAAGGGATGCCAACCACAAAACAAGAAGAGATGATAATTTTATATTTTATTTATTTAAATATTTCTTTAAGCATAGTTCCAAAATTATTTTGCACCAAAATTAAAAAAAAAACGATTCAAATACATATTACAAATAAAATAAGTAGTATTGAATTACAATAGGAGTCCACATAAAAATTAATTTTAATATAGGGAATTTTGTTTTACAAGTTGCATATTTGGCGAGACACGTCAAATTTGAAGCAATTCAGTTATTTTTGAAGGATCTTAATCAGTTTTTAACAATAAGATATATTTTCTGTTAAATAATTTTAATGTATTGTGTTGTCAGTTGTAAAATATTTAAAGGTAAGAAGCAAACAATTATCTATTTAGTTCGAAGAAAGATTATTTCAAGTAATTGGTCTTTTATTAGAGTATTTTAAGTCCATTTATTGCACTTTAATAACTTACTTATTTCTACATCAAAAGATTAAAAAAAATAATACAAGCAGCATTTTTAGATTAGGTTTTATGATTATTATTTTTTTGTTATAGTATTTTTTATAAATTTAACTTAGACTATATACAAGTAACTGTTGTTGTTTTTTTCCGTAGATTATTGCGGTTAGTAATATTCAAATCCAGAATAGTTTTAACAATAAAGAACATTAACGAGATTTCTATCGTTATTTTAAAGTACTAGTTGTTATATATTATTATTATAAACATGTTTTTTGTAGCATAATGGATGATAATTCGAACTTCTTTCCAAGTGTTCATTCCACTGCAACCAAAAAGAAAAATCTGAATGTAGTGGAACAACAAAAATATAATAACAGTTATGATAGTAGTTTACTACTGGAAGAACAAAGACAGTTAGCTAGAAAATCACTTCAGAAAGCAAACCAAGTAGCATCAATTCCTTCAAAGTATCTACGACCCAATTTTATTGATTCCGACTCTGAAATAGGAATTTTAAGCGAAAGTAGTATACATGAAAGTCATCTGGTTACTCCTAAAAATACATCAACACCCCATTCGTCGTTTGAGTGTAATTCATTGAGAGATTCTTTAGCTCAAATTTCTAATCGAGTTAATGATAACTCCATAAGTATAGATACTTTAGTTAAAGACTTCAGGAGAGCTATTAATTCGGATGTTGAGCAAAGAAGTAGTATTTTTAAACCTTCTGAAGAAGTTGCTAGCATGTTATTGGCTGATGAAGTATCTTGGAGACAAAAATATGACATGCCTGTCACAGGAGCTGAACAATTTACTGAAATATTTGACGAAAACGTAGGGAAAGAGTCTATAGGAACTTATTTCAAACGAAAATCAGAAGAGTCTTTAGATATACCTAATGGTTCTTTTAAGCAGAATATTACTAAACAAGTTTTTCCTTTAATTGATGAAGAAGATTCATTTAAAGAAAATAATTACAGTTTAAATCGACAAACTTTTAATAAACCAGTTCCTTTAGTTGATGAAAAAGATACATGGAATAATAAAAGTTTAATCCGATCAAATATTGCCAAGGAACACTCTCTTGTAGTCGATAAACATCCAGAAAATAATAAAAGTTTAAGTGTAACTGCTATACAGAGGTTGTTATCATCAGAAAATACTCCGAAACGTGCTGTAGATGATTTATATAAATTAATGAGTAAATCTGAAACAAATCTTTCATTCAAAGAAGTTTCTGAATCATATTCAAAAAGAAGTTCTCAAGCAACTTCAGAAAAAAGCTCTGATCCGTCCCCACCACCCTCAAGAAGTTCATCTAGGGCTTCAACTGCTTTAACTTCTTTACAAAATGGTGCATTACCTATTGAAACTACTAAATGTGATTTAATATGGGGTTGTGTTAAAGTAGGAAAGTCAGCTACACAAGAATTTACTATTAGAAATAAATCTTCAAAAAGGATTGGTTTACAATTAACTTTATGTACGCAAGAATTCAAAATAAGAAAAGATAATAGATCTGATAGTGAACCATTAAGAACGAATAAAATTTTATTGCATCCACATGAATCTAAAACAATAATAGTATCCTTTATACCAACTAAAATAGGAGCAGCTGTCGATGAATTGTATTTTAATTTGCTTGATCCTAATATAAAACAAAATAGAAAGCATTGTGTAAAATTATATGGATATGGTGGATCGTTTAAAGTAGATTTTTATAATTTATCGAGAGATACTACAGGAAAATTTTGGCTTTCTCTTGGAAAATTAAATGATGGAGCGGTAATAGAATCAAAGTTTTTTGTTAAAAATAAAGGTGATGTTGCAGCATTTATAATAATTACTGTAAACTGTTTAGAAAGTACGAAATTCTCCATAAATCCAGCGTCTTCTGTTCTACTTCCGCAAGAAGAGAAAGAAATATGTGTAGCTTACAAACCTTCAAGTGAGGATTATAATTTTTTATACAAAACACTTAACGATGCTGTCGTTATAGATTTGGGAAGTTTAAACGTTACTTTTGGTGCCGAAGTAGATCGCGGTAGATTAAGAAAAATTTGTGAAAAATACACTGAGCATGATTTAAAAAATGAACCTATTCTGAACATAGTAAAAGAGAAAATAGACGGTGAAATTACACCTATTGATCTAGTAAAGTTTAAGGAAAATTTAGGAAATATTAATGATCTAGTTAAATTATTAAATAGGCATCAAATTATTTTAACTCTTGAACGAGATCCAGAAGAAACTATAATTCAACATTATCCAGATGAGTCTGGTTTATATCAGTCTTTGTATCATGACGCTACAGTGGTAGGAAATCAATTAGAAACCCGAAAATCGATTTTTATTGCACCAACTATGCTAGTTTTAGCACTTCCATATAAATATAAAGATACAATATTTTTAAAATCGGAAGTTGATAAAAAAATGACATTTGTAATAACTCAGGAGCAATCAGATTTTGAAATAAGACCCAAAGAAGGAGTTTTAACTCCTCATAGTACTCTTACTGTTAGTGTTAAATATTTATCTCGATTTTCACGACAAAAAAGTGTTTCTAAAATTTTAATTATTGTTGAAAATGAAATTTTTGAAGTAGAGATTAAAGTTGAATCGCTGGAATTGTGAACAGAAGTATTTTAATTTATAAATTGATGTTGTATGCATTTTTAAATAAAATTAAGATTATATTTACTTTTTTTTACGTCCCTAAATCCAATAATTTCATAGATACATATATGTATGTTTATATCTATATATATCCTTTATCTATGGTTTATATACTAACTAGCTGTACTCGGCGCGCGTTCCTACGCCAAAAACTAAAATAAATTTAAGAAAAATAAAAGAAGAAGAGATAGAGAAGGAAAGAAAGTTTTGACTAGTAAAAATTTGTCAGTTATCCTAAAATTCCTAAATATTTGCACATTAGTTAATGATGTCATCCACTTTTCTTTACACAATTTATCTTATTGTTACTCTGCTTTCTTTTGTTCAGACTTCAGCTACAATAAGCAGATACCATTTTTAATAATCTTATAGATTGTAGATTATAAGTAGGATCGATTGGCTCAGGTGACCTTACTACAATGCCACCTATAAGATCTTTTATTCATAAAGTTTAGTAGACTTAGAACGCTCTAAAAAATTACTCTCTCGTTGGTGAACAGTTAGTCTGCAATTACAGATTACATTTTTGGCCGTTTCATCTGCATAATCATAGAATCTATTTGTTCCACTTTGCCCATTTTACAGAGATGGTACTTCAGTGGAAACTTCTTTCAAAATTCCTGCGATTACTCTGCGTGCATGGAACTATATAACATCATGTAATATTTTATAATATTAAAAAGTCGTTATGAACTATATATGATGTCAATAATTAATATACTGACATCCAAAATAATAGTTCGTTGAATTTTTCACGTATCGGAGGCGCCTTACTACGTATTAATAAGCATAAAGTCAAAGTACACGTGTAAAGCCCGAGAGGAAAAGGGGAGGACCAGGTCGATAGAAATATTAAAGCCATGAAAGAGAGACACTGAAGGGAAGAATACACAAATAGAAAAGAGTGGTAGAAAATCGTAGAGAAGGCCAAGTCGTATAATAACTTGTGAAAAGAACCATGAAGAATGCGGACTGATTCACCGCGTAAAACGAATCAAACAAATCTTTGTAGAAGAGCGGCCAACATCCCACTAGGGAATGAGACGCCTTGGTGATATGTTTGTTTATTACTTTTTTTTTGTTTGCTTTGTTCACTAGTGGTTTTTAGTTTTTTTTTTAATAATTTCCTTATTTTTTTCTATTTTCCCATTCCTTTTTCTCATATCCGTCACACCTTTCCCGACTCTTCACAGATAATCGTAGTTCTACTGTTATACAAATCATTTCGTTTTCTGTAAAATACGTCTAGCATTACTTTCTGTAAATAATAAATAGATTTTAGGTGAGTTTTATCTATTGATTGTTGTTAATGAAAGATAGGGTAAGGAAAGAAAAAATACATATTAAAATCCGATTTATTTTATACACTTACTTCGTTTAGTAAATTAAATATGCTGTGTGTAATATTTAGAGATATAATACATATTAGTAAAAAGAAACAAAGTAGTTTCTCTAAAATCCAAATGTCGCTCTAATTTGGTAACAAAAGTTTATATATACCCCTAAGCAAAATTTACAAATACCTATTTCATTGTTATTTACATTGTTTTACAATAGGGTGATAATTACGAAACTAATGTAGCACCATATTATTTGTTTTTATTTGAAAATAAAATGAAAAATTAATTATATTAATATATTACAAAACAGTTAACACAATCAACAGAGAACAGAATAGGAGAGTCGAGTAATGGGATTGCTTGTAAGAATCCAATAAAAAAAATAAAAGACTTTATAAATTGGTAACAGTTCGGTAACAATAACGAATTTAATCATGTCTTGAGTTATTAGACTATTAAGTGGATTATATTTTGATTTTATGGATATACTAATAATTTTGTTAGAATAGCAATAAGAAAATAAATGTAAGATTATTACAAGTAAACCCTGTCAAATTGGTTAAACAATTTGAGCGACCTATTACATTCCACTTAAACTAAACAAATTCAAATTCTCTTTCACTAGGTTCTAACATAATGAAAAAGAAAGTAAATTCTTTAAGACTACTTAAGGCACATTGTTAAGCCATACTGACTCCAGAATAATGCAAGTAACTTTGTATATATAAAAAAAAATATATAAAAAATTTAATTTTTTATGGCACTTCAAATAAAATATTTCTGATACGGGATTTTAAGGAGACAGTATTACTATATAATGTTTCATAATTCCTTTACATAGGTATATATTAATTGTTTATCATTAAAAAATCATTTGAGCCTATTTAAAAATGAACGAGCTTATATATTTTTAATATGCAATAAGAAAAGTAAGCTAGATAATTCCTCGACAAGTAGATTAGTTACGTGTTAATTATTCTAAATAAAATTATAATTTACAATGTATCAAAACTACAACAATAAAATAGTTAAATTTCTTAATAGATTATTTAACAATATTGGCGAATGGCTCATCTCGGACACAATTTAACCAGTAAACGTGAGAGAACAAAATTTATATTCATTTCATCTGAATGGCACATTTTTTCAGTGGCGCATCTTGCACAGTTCTCTTATATATTTCTAATGAAATCATGTCCCAAACCTGATCCATATTAATTTGTCAGTTTAATTTAAATTGTGTTAAAAATCAAAATTTTCATCACTCCGTGCGGAAAGCACTGCTTTCGACCATGCAGGATCGTGCGGAAAGCTATGCTTCCTTCAACGTTACGAAATATAAAACTTTTTATCACTCCGTGCGGAAAGCGCTGCTTTCGACCATGCAGGACCATGCGGAAAGCAATGAATGACCGAAACAGAGTTGATAAGTGTTTCCCAATCAAAAATAAATGACATAGAAAGTGAATTAAGAGAAATTGAGGTTGAATTTTTTAATAGTTTTGCATCTGATAACGCGGTAATAAATGCACCACGGTATAATCAATCAAACGTTTCATTACTAAATAAAGATTTTGTTGATTTTCAATTATTATCTAATATACTTAAGTTGAATAAAAAAAAGTATGTCTATAGAATTAAGCAACTGTTCAAATATTACATTTAACGTATTTAACAAAGATTCATAACGATACATAATTTTGTAATAAAAAAGTGTTTTTTTTAAACAAAAATGTTATAATTTCTTAACTCTACAAATTCAAGAGCTTTCCTGACGGCGTGATAAAAAATAGAATAGGCAACTCGTGCGGTGCGCAGGTAATCCCATCACCTGCTTTCCGCACTCGTTACGTAATGTACTATTTAATCAATGTCTGAAAATATTAATCATTGTTTGCTTTATACGGTTTAATCATTAATAGCATTTTTTATAATATCTAATAATGTGCGGCCTTGAAGAGTTAGATATTCACTTTTTTTATTTAGCTGTTTCATCTCAGTATTTAAATCTATTTAGCATGTTCTAATTTTCAAATATGGCGCTTTTGTTTTTTTTTTCGATTAAAATTTATACCAATATCAATGTCTGCGGACCCAGATAAACGGGCGCCGCTTCTCAGGCTGTTGGGGCATCGCCGTTCGGGCACCAAATTTATACAATAAGATTTTTTATTCACAATGCATCAGCTACGTTACCAAATTTAAAATTTAAAGAAGTTACAATATTCCCTTTTTCCTAGGACCACCTATGAAAATTTTTTGTTACAAAAATGGATCCTTCATCTTACCAAGAATAGT
This sequence comes from Altica lythri, assembly GCA_964028335.1. NCBI lineage: Eukaryota > Metazoa > Arthropoda > Insecta > Coleoptera > Chrysomelidae > Altica > Altica lythri. The sequence continues at coordinate 88,769,549 of OZ034800.1, read as the reverse complement.
CAACTTCCAGCTTTGTTGCATTGCTGTCATGGGAATGATCATTCATTATCTTAATTATTGTATCATTGGATATGTGGATCCGACATTTTCAATTCGCCAGAATTCTTTTGTTCCACACTTACTCCGTTTGTCGAAAACATAGCAGTATCAATTTTTTTCTTTCCTGCTTTCGAACAGTGGCGCCCAAATGGCGGCGCCCGCTTGTCCTAGACCCTTATTGTCCGGTATAAACCACCGTGTAAAGCAAAAATAACAATATTATTTCGTTCAACATTTAATTTTATAGTAGATTTTAGTTTTGAAATAAGTTTCGAGATATTTATCACTACAAATCTAAAAAAATTAGGACAGAAAAGTCGGATAATAATTTTATTTATTTACTATTACTTTTTAACATTTAGCATTGTGTGACATTCTAATGTTAAAAGAATTATAACTGGTTAGAAATTAAAGCACGTTTTTTAAATATTTAATTTAGTCACATCAAAAAAATAAGCTCTTTGCTAGTTGGTAGTAATCTGTAATAAAAAAAGATATTTCATTTAGTATTACAGTACGGAAACCCCTGTACCCCTTTAACATAAACAAAATAATTGAAATCGATACGCCACTGAACCCTATTATTATTTTTTTAGTAGGCAAAATATGTTTACAATCATCACAGTTTCTGAGTGCTGCCTGTTTTACTTTTTTTGGACATCTTAAACCATCCAGCAGATTTTTCTGGATCTCTTGGCATAGAAACAGATCTTGATATATCTCTGCTATCTCGGTTTCGTCTTTCTTGTTCTCCTAAAGATTCAGTAGAAAGACTTTTAGATGCCAATTTCTTATCTTCTCTTTCACGAGTATATCTTGAATTCTCTCCAGGAAACCGATCTTTTTTCTTGTATAGTGTGGAATTGGAACCTTTGGATAATTCTTCTCTAGATCGTGAAGATAGATTTTCTCTTGACTTGGACATTTTTAGTAGTGTTGATCCATTTTGATTCTTCCAAGCTTCTTGGGATTTTTTCTTTAATGTTGAAGAGGAGTCTTTACGACTAGATTTGGGTGCTTTTTGTTCAAATCTTCCATTTTTCCCGTTACGTGGGTACTGAGTGTAGTCGATGTCCATTCCTTCACGGGGATGACGTGGTTTCCAAGGAGCTAAAACTGAAAATGATCGACTTAGAGTCTTTACTTGTTGAACTCTTGACCCATTTGAAGCAAGTTCTTCTCTAGATGCAGCCCTTCTACCATCTTTTAGATAGCCTGGTCCAGGAATATCACCAACTAAAAATAAATATATAAAAATCGTCTTAATATCGACAGAATTCGAAATTGTATTATATACCTGTTGCTGCATGAAGATAAACAATACTTCTTTGAGACTGTTGACTGCTGTCACCTTCAGTTGAGCTCTCTACAGAACTGACCTCATTCTTTCGTCTTCTACTTCTATCCTTATCATGTCGATGCATTTCTCTACTCGGAGTTCGATGAGTAGGTGATATCGGTGGCTTTAAACTTACGTGATTGTGTCTGTTTTCCTTTTCGGACTCTGAAATATTCGTCATTGACTTGTAACCGTTTCTAGATTTCATCTCTTCAGAAATATTATGGAGATCTCGTGTAGACTGACTTCGAGGTCTTGAATTCATCCCGGATCGTATTTTGCTAGAGGATTTGTGGCGTAAACTGTCGTTCGATTCGATATCGGTGTCTCCGAAAAATCTTAGGTTTTTAGTAGGTTTTGTCGGCGATTTTTCTTCGATACCTCTTGTCATAGTTCCTACTTTCTCACTCTGAAACGAATAACGGATCATAATCATGAGACAATATACTATGACTAACTATCTATCGTTGATTTTAAGTAATTATTTTGAGATATATCTCATAGAATTTTTGAAATTTAGTAATTACACAAACCGGAAAATGAGATTAAGCAGAGATTGAAAAAAATGTCGCATCCGGTAGTACTCGAATCTGCAACCTTTACCTATAGCCGATAACGCCTCTAAACACTTCAGCCACAGATATATTGTATGTATGAGCAAAATTAGGGGTAGGTACACCTGCGACTTATAAGATCCAATCTGTCCCTCTTTTCTTACTGGGACAAAATAACACTGTAACCCTCCTATGGGTTTCAGGACACATAGAAATAGAAGGAAACGAAAAAACCCGAAGCTGAAACCCCTTATTTGGGACCAGAACCATCGTAGCAGTACAATCTTAGAAAAACTGAAAAAAGAAGTGGATAGAGAAAAATCCAAGTACTGGAACGATCTAAAAGGACTAAGAAAATCGAAGACGCTCCTGGGAAACTGTAACCAGAAGAGATCTTTCAGATGTCTAAACCTTAGTAAAAAAAACCTCCGTATTATAACGGGAATATTAACCAGGTACTGCCGATTAAGAGGACACAGATACATTAGTAGTTAGTAGGCTTTCTGATCGTCTTGATTCAACATTTTCTCAATTTCTCTTTAATGTCATTTTATTGTTTGTGCAATTCCTAAATTTCAAATGTCTAATTAATTTTAATGATTTTTACGCATGTACAATAAAGAGTGTTGTTTTAATTTTCACTATCAAGATCGCATACTTTACCAATTTTTTAATTGTACACTGTTAACAAATATATTAAACTTACTTTTTTGGACTTTTTTCTTGATAACCTGTCCAAAGATTTAAACCAACTGCCGTGGGTTGATTCGGATTTACCATTTCGTAAGGTTTCACGTGTTGGACTTGGGCTTGGTGTCGATAGTCGTCTTCTGTTAGTATAATCGAAATTCTGAAATAAAAACATTGGAATTTTAACTGGATCCTGTACTGATGCATTTAACATATATAGAAATGGTAGTCATTCAGTAAACAGTATGCATTAAAATAACTTGAAGTATGTAGTTATATATGCAGCATTAAGAGTCAGAACGAGAAACAAAAAATAGCTGATAATAATATCTTTACCGATCATTGAAATTGCGTGCATAATTACTTTAAGGTATTTCTGTAAGCATTAATTTAAAATTTACGTTTTTCTTTAAACCAGAGACAATATTTACAGCGCGTAATTCGAATTACGTGCGGAATAATAAGACTCATGTTGTTTCTAATTATATTCGGAATAAAAAGAGAAAAATCGAAAATTATGCCTATACTGCACCTTTCATGATCGTTTGCAAAGATACAGTTGCCGAGTCATGAATTTAATATCATTCTCTCAACAGCCTGTCTCCGTGTTTTACCACCACAAACAAGGCCGTATCGATCCTACATATCTAATTTTTTTCAACTAAAACTTTTCTTGTTAGTATTACTAAAAGATTAAGAAATTTTATGTTCTATTAGCGATATCTCAATAAGTGAGTTGCTAAAAACACTAGAAACTTGCTCAGAGATTTTATTCTCTTTGTAGAAGATTTCGGCGAATGGTATAGATCGCCCAACGAAAGTTTGGGACAGCCACGTGGCCTCTCGTTCAATGCGCAGTGTTTTTTTTACGAGCGTTACGATAACAACGACCGTTCTGAAAGCTTGTCAGTGTGGTAGCTAGAATGGTTTTGTAAACTGTATTTAGCTACGAATATGCTGAGAGAGTTTCTGAGTTGTTCTTTAAATGTATGTATTTTTTTAGTATAAGTGGGCAGTAACAAATTTATATACAATAAATTCTTCTTAATTATGTTGGCATCATACATTAAAAATTAATTTAAGATGTATAATATATTTTTATTTCCGTCCGCCACTGATAGAAAGACTCCGCCTACCTGCGCCGACTAACACGTGGCTGTCACAAACTTTCGTTGGGAGACCATGTCGTTGATAGTATCAGTTGCACGTTGCCCAGATCTAAAATCGGCTAATTTTTTTTTTTGTAATTTTGTCTGAATATTAAATACGTCATATGTTGGAATCTAAGTATTTCTATAACTCTATGGTTATAAATAAATTCCGTAGAAAAAACTATAAACATTTAATAGTGCAACCTTTGGACCATTTGGATAAAAAAATTCGTGAAAAAAGACCCGGTTTACAAAAGAAAACAATCATTTTTCATCACACAAGTTTGTTGACGATTGCTAAATTGAACGAAGTACGAATTGCTTAAACACGAATGTAGGAAAAAATCCGTGGTAAAAAAGCCTCGAAAATAAAAGCCTGGAAAAAAAGCCGATCTAAAAAACAAAATTATTATTGTTTATAATTAAATTTTACGGCATTTTTTCTGCGGCTTTTCTTCCCCGGCTTTTTTTTCACTGCTTTTCTTCCATCGGCTTTTCGGTTACCCTTAAACACCCACCCACCTGATTTGGACTCCTCTGACTATTACCTCTTCAGAAACTTTAAACAATTCCTTCGAGGAAAGCATTTTTCGTTGAATGAAAAAGTGGTTAAAGAGTCTTTCGCGTCACCCCTTACCTGAGCCCAGTAGGGTGCTAATAAAATAGCAATAAAAGAGACCTTTTCACCTACCCTCACCGCATGTGGTTGTATGAATTCACGATTTTACAATCTATTGTTTATATTTAACAAATATATGTGTTTAATTTTTTATAAATACAAATAAATAAATAAATATCAGAAACGTAAAGATAATTTTTTTCTGATTTCAACCATATATAATACTTACGCAAAATTTTATAGTTTACAGATATGACACCAAAATTTTCTAAATTACACTGAGAAACAAACAAGAGATAATCTCATAATGTGGTACAAAAATGCCCAATGATTATTAAATTTAAATCGAAGACAGCAAGGGATAATCTCATAATGAGGTTTTGAAAATAGATAAACTTTAACAATTCCAATAACAATCAGATTGAAAGAGATTTAGCCTAATTAAAATGCTATTAATTGCATTACAAAATATCCTAATGTTTTTTTAATATCAATTTGTATTGTTCGGTAATAACAGAAAATATATAAAATGTTAGCCAGTATTCACAAACAATTATTTGTGTCTTGTTTTACGCACGGTATACATCATTCTATTGATTTCTTTTTGTTAGATACAGGTGCTACAGGTATTTTTATGCATTTTTGGGGTATTTAAGGTTCTTTTCTATTTTGATTTCTTTTTGCATGTTGGTGATGGGTATATTTATGACTATTAATAGTATTAATATTAATTCCTGTTAGATACAGGCGCTAAAGGTATTTTATGTTATATTGGGTGTTGTTTGTTTCTCAGTGTAATTTAGAATATTTTGGTGTCATATCTGTAAACTACAAAATTTTGCGTAAGTATTATATATGGTTGAAATCAGAAAAAAATTATCTTTACGTTTCTGATATTTATTTATTTTTATTTATAAAAAATTAAACACATATATTTGTTAAATATTGCAGACATGGAATAATATTTTGCAGAGCTTTGGGAAAATCCCTACAGAGATGGTATAAAATTATTGGAGTATCATAAGTGTGTTCAAGCTGAGGGAGAACACATTGAATGAAAAAACTAATTTCATTAAAAAATAAACATCACTCCGTAATGGTCAATGAAAATTTTTGGAAAATTATGGTATATCGGGAAATTTGAGAAATGTATGCAAAAATCATAGATGATTGGAATATTTTGTAGATAAATCCAGCATGTATCCATTATTATTGTTATTATTATCATCTTTAGACATTTCCACACCGTTCCCAGCTATGACTGGAAATTTTCAACAAAAACTCAAAATAATAGCATGCTGGATTTGTCTGCAAAATAAACGAATTTTTTTTGATTTTTTTTTTCAGAGATTTCATTTTAACAAAATAAACAAGTAAGAGTGTCATTTAATTTCTGCAACCATTGAAATTGGTCGTTTAACTAAAGACCATAAACACTAGATTTGGGTAAATCGTTTTTTAGAATTCGAAAAACGATTCCCTATGAAAACTTTCTTGCGATTCGAGAATACGGGCCCCAACGTTTTTACTTCTTTTTCTCAATTTATACAAACAACTTAACACCTCTAAATAAAAAGTTGCAAATTAAATTGGATCAAAGTTTACATAATTTTATTTCGTCTTCTTTAAATTTCTATTTCTCTAGGAGATTTGACGTACCAAGTTCTAAGTCTATTCACTGTTGACTTTTATGATTATCTAACAAAATTCTTCAATAATTGTTTTAGAATAATTATTACGTTGTCGGCTCTGTCATAAAAATCATATTTGGACTGTTTAATTATTTAAACAGCGAATAATATCATATGTTTATTTTGTTGTAACTAAAAATTGTGTAAACATTTATTAAACATTAACCTTGAAATAATTGTGGTCTACTCTTAAATACTAGATAGTTGTGTTGACAACTACAACTTTTAACAATTTCAAAATGGTCATTTGAACAATTCTTGTAATGTACGACAGCACGAATTACTATCGGACTTTGAATACACTTAGAGGATATTAAAATTCCTAGAATACCGACCAACAACAAGCTAAGAGAGGAGAGTGAGGAATTATTAATTTCGAGAGAAAAACAATGATGTTATAAATTGACTTTACAATACTGATTAGAGCGAAAGATTGCAGAAAAATCTCAGAAACTAACGCACTATTCTATTGTTCCACAATTTTTTTATTGAAAAAGAGTAGGATGGGCAACGAGATTCTTGAGGGTTGGCCTAAACGAAGAAACGACTAGTAACCATAAGTTTGTTTTTGTTAGATTTACAATATGCATTCTTTGAGAAATACAGACATCGTAAACATCAATCAACATTCTAAAATTGTTTCTAAGTAATGTTTGTTAAAGATAAACATGAGGTTTAATCAAATAACAAAAAACGGGTATAAAAACGTCTACATCCTTTATAATATACCTACAGATATACTTGTTTGTCAAAAAATATATATTTTTTAAATATTTCGAGTTAGCTACATGGGACAATTCGATGAAATACGACATTTAAATATATAGTCGCTAAATTCTAAACATGCTAAATTTTGAAATATAGTCTACTACGTCAAAAAATATTATTTGAAATACTATAGTTATCTAAATGCAACATAAGAAAATATTATATGGTGATATGATTTGCTGTCTACCTTAGTTTTTAGTGTACAAACGTAATTTAAAACAATTAACATAATTATTAAAAAAACGAACTCAAGTTCGTTGGTAATCTCATATCTCACATATTGAGAAAAACTCTTCCTAAGAGTTATCTATCAGCATTTCATATAACTTTTTCTACCTAAACTATAAACAGTTCCGAATCTATCATAAAAATTATCTTTAACAAGTATATACTATATGTGATACGAACGCGAATATAATAATTATTGTTAGTAAATATAAAAAAATATAAACTCCTGGATAAATAGAATCCGGAAAAGCAAGAGCTGCGAAAAACGTTGAATTAAGAATAGGAACAGATACCACAAAACTAGATCTAGCAACTCATTGCAAATATGTCTGGACTTATTGAAATCCTCCACATATAAATTCAAGTGTCCGGATTTTTTTGAGCAGTAGTGTACCTATAGACTCTGCAAAATAAAAACTCAAAAACTAGGTATCTTTAAAGGTAAGACCAGTCATCGATCTTTTATACATATATAACAAATACAAATACAATCGCTATATAATATAATGATGACATAGCTATATTTGCAATTACTACAGGTATACAGGAAGCTTTCAAATTAAACAAGCTAGCAGTTGGATGAAAATAAATGATCAATATGTAAATTAAAAAATAAACAATAGTGTTATATTTAATTCAATTTCTTCATTACTGCCTTACTCAGCGGTTTTCATTTCTTTATTATACAAAGGTTTTCTCCGGTGTAAAATTGTTGTTCTGTCGTTACGAGATGAATGGTAGTTGAAGATGTATTCCAATGAAAAGATCCTGAATTGATGTAAACATACTTTTTAACCATCTGCTTAACAGACCACACATTACACAAGTATAATTTTTCTGTTACTTCAATGTTCAACAACTAGGTATCTATTGGCAAATATAGATACGAGATATATTGAATGAAATTATATATTAATGCTAAAAAATGATGGATTATATCATCTGAAATTCTTCGCTAGGATTGCAGTACATTATAGTTTCACTTTCATTAACTATGTAACTTTCACATTTAGAGATAAACAGAAAATATGTATTATAGATTTATTTAAAATACTGCAGATCACGTTTTGAATCACAAAGAAATGCTAACTTACTTTACAATTATTATTATTCAAGTTTAGAACTGGCTGCTTATACTAGTAGATATAGGAACATAATAAAACTTATTGCGAAAAGGTGTCTTCGAATTTTTCACGATTCTTAAATTTTTTCATGAATAATCTTAGTTTTCAATGTTTTTTCTTCAAGATTTTTTAACAAAAGTGTTACAATAACTATTTTGGTGTCGTTTTTTTATCGTTTACCACCATAAAAACATGGAAATTGTAATTCTATACGTCTATAGGGTAATGGTGCGCGTTTATAAAGTATCTTTTTCTATATAATATTAGGCTTGTCTTGCGATGAATTGTAAAATGCGTGAGCGTTTTTCTCTTACACCAAGAGTGAGGTATATCCCAGTAACGTTTTTTCTGTCGCTTTATTTAGGTTCAGTCCGTCCGCCAAATTGTTCCACAGTTTCAATAATGATAATGTGTCTTATAATATAGTTATGTTGAAATATCGCCCCACTTTATAACCTATTCTTGTGTGGCAAAATAGTTTCAAATCAACACAAGTGGAGGTATCACTAGCCTGGTTTCAAATTAACGCTCGAGAGGATATCGCTTACGATCTCATACCGTACCAGATCAAGTAGGCCTGGTTAACACACACCAGACATAAACATTCTCATCTATAGGAGTTGAAACTAGTTGTCTTCTGATCTTCCGAAGATATTGAGCGCTTATACGCACAGGGTATTACAATCATAAGCTCCCATGACACGAAATTCAACAAAGAGCACAATTCTTTAGAAGGACGAAGGACTCATCCATGAAGAACCTTGACACCACTTCCACGGGCACTAGGGAAGTGTGTAATGTCTATTGAAACGAATAACATACCTCCTACTTCTGACATCATCAATCCTGACCATCCTGGAAGCTCATACCAGTAACAGTCAGCAAATTCTACAAAGACGTGGGCCCGATTGGACCACATCCCAAAGATCCACGACTTCTCACCGTTTGCTGTTATAATTGCCTTCTTTGCGTGATTATTTTGTTTCATTTTATAATTTGTAATTAATTATTTAATTTTAGTTGATTATGTAAAAACAGAAAATATTTTTTTAAATAAAACCGCTCAACAAATCAGCTAAAAATTGGTGACCTCCGACGAAAGAACAAACACCTCCTATAAAATAACAAACGCCCCCCCGATGAAAGAACAAACGCCCTGACGAAGGAACAAGTGTTTTCGCTACCTACAAAAAGGACACCAACTAGCTAAATCTTGAATCAATTTCTTTTCGTTCCATCCTGAACCGCATTTGTAATCTTCAATAAAAAATAAGTACTAGTCGAAACAAGAATTTGTATAGTTAAAGTTTAGAGAATAAGATGACTGAAAATATGTCAATACGTAAAAAATATATTGTATAACAAATGCTATATAGTGTTATGTTTTTTGTATATTCTTTTAAAATCTTTAACTCTTCCTTATCTTCTTTTCTATAATTTTCTTGTTTTCAACTATTTTCATCAAATTTTTCTTCCATTTTTCTAATGTTTTCATCCATTTTTCTATTATTTTCTTCAAACTTATTTTCCAAAAATTTAAACATTCTCTCCATCTCGGTTTCTTGATGTGGTTTTGCACCAGTCGCATCTCCTATCACATCAACTTGTACCACCTGAATAGTTGTTTTTTCTTCTCCTTTCGAAAATCCATCATTACTTTGTGTTTTATGCATATTTTCATTGTATTCTTGTATTCCATCTTCTCTCCTTCTATTTCTTCTATTTTGTCTTGTATCCATTTTATTTAAGTATTTTAATTATTTTATATATATTTAATTTATAATGTTAATTTATTATATAAATTTATTATATTTATTCGACTTGTATTTAGATTTAAAATTTTTTAAAATTTTATGGTCCTTATGTATAAATATAAATATGCTTAAAACTCTCACCTAATCCTCTTATTTCTATTACAATTTATTTATGTTTTATTTCAATTCTTTACTGTTCTAATCTTCTAATCACTTCAATTGTCTATATTACCCTCTCAATCTCAATATAATGTTTTATTTGGAACTGGATTACTCTACTCCTGTTTTATTCACGCCCCACGTTGGGCGCCATATTTTTATGGTAATTAATAGTTGGTCTTTGTGTATAGTATAAATGTATTTAGGACTAACTAGATAAGAATTTTCATAACAATAGTTATTTATGATATGAGTGTTAAAAGTGACGTTTTATTTTGTGAGTGAAAAAGTTTGTGAAATGAGCGGAGCGAATTGAACAATTTCACGAACAAAATAAAATCACTTTTAACACAAATACCATACAATGTTTTTTGTACAACTGCCCTATTTTGATAATGAAATGGGCAAATTTGCAATGACAATAAACTAAACCGTGTTAAAAGTAAACTGAAGCGTGTTAAAAGTATTTTTAACACGCTGCCATGTAAACAATCAATTTTAACATTGTTTGCTATCATTAAAAGTGTCACTTTTAATGACAGTTGTACAAAATGATTATTTATGATATGAGTGTTAAAAGTGAGGTTTTATTTTGTGAGTGAAAACGTTTGTGAAATGAGCGGAGCGAATTGAACAATTTCACGAACAAAATAAAATCACTTTTAACACAAATACCATACAATGTTTTTTGTACAACTTCCCTATTTTGATAATGAAACGAGCGAATTTGCAATGACAATAAACCAAACCGTGTTAAAAGTAAACTAAACCGTGTTAAAAGTAAACTTGTTTACATGGCAACGTGTTAAAAGTATTTTTAACACGCTGCTATGTAAACAATCGTTTTTAACATTGTTTGCTATCATTAAAAGTGTCACTTTTAATGACAGTTGTACAAAAAAATATTTATTCCAAAAGCACCTGCTAAGTAATTCGTATCAATTTATTCTTGTATCTACGACAAGTTGATCCAATGACTATTAAAAAGTCAACTATTTCTGGAATTTCTGTTGATACCGTTCATATTTCACGAAAAGCGATACAGCACTTGTATCTTACACACGCAACTCCGCGAACGTAGCTCAGCGGGAGGCTTTAAAAAAGTCGCGATATAGGGTAGAAAATAATCGCATAAGAAAGAAAGGAATTAAAACCATAACTCGCTGCTGTTAATTATTTATCCAGGTGTTCATATCTCACCATCTGCAGCCACCAAGCCATAAATATAGTTTTTTCTATCTTCCAAGAAAAGTTCAGAGGCGTGCTAAGAATATCTAACACAGTTTCTATAACAACTTAATATATGTTATCTATAACTATAAAGAAGAGCATGTTCTGCATGAGAAAAAAATAAAGCTTATATTATAACAGTTATTTCTGTGTTGTTTTTCTTATATAAAATGTTACACTTCTGAAGATGTTTCTGTGCAAATTAAAATTGTACAGGAAACTTTTACTTAACATAAAACATTTTTTTATATAAAGATATTATAAAGGAAGTATTACAAAAAAAAAATGTATACAAAACTGTTTTCATTAACGTAAAAAAAATGACGAGCCTCCCGTTACCTTGTTTAGCCTTCCATGTGTGTCTCGTATCGTACTAAACTTTCCTTCGTCTTTTTGGAATTGCGCTTGATCGTCGCTAAGAATGCCTCTTGGCCATTCATAAAATAGACTTTCGTTGGTTTATTTATCTGTGAAGAGGATTGGATGCCGAGTTTACATTTGCGCCGGCACTATACACGCTTTGTCCGGAATGTTAGATTAACTTCTCTACGAGGTGATTGGAAAATACAATCGAAGAGACAATAAATTTCTATACAAACTCACACAGAACTAAATTTTTTAACTTCTTACCATTTCAACATTAAGTAGTGAAAGATTCAATTTAAGGAGGGAGGCTATGTATGTGTATTTACTTTAAAATGAAAAAAAAACCTTCATTAGTTTTTTGTGTTTTGTTTTGGTGGTATATTTTTGCAAAACAGATTATTACTCTAGTCAACATCTTCAAAAACGTGAAAAATTAAAATAAAGGTCCTAAAAATATGAACGATAGCTCATTGGATTCGGAATCACCTCTAGAAAAATATTTTTGAAGGAAAAGTGTGTGGGCAAAAAATTGCAATTGTTATTAACAAAATAAGATGAATAAAAAAAGATATTTATGTTTTTGCTAATAACTCGAAAAATATTAACATTTAAGCAATTTTGAAAAAAGCTCGTTAAAGAGGAGGAAATTTCCGAAAAAAAAAGTCCGTACTCCCGGAACTCTATCTCCATTATTTATAATTTTAATTTGACGTTGAAAATAGGGCTCCGCGCGGCTTTTACAGCATGCGCGCGCCACCGCTAAACGGGGTTTATCAGATAAAATATTTTTTTATGACATAAAATGTTATTTTAAAAATTTGAAAAAATTCCAGTATTTTCCCAACACTTAAAGAAATCCAAATCAGTTGGAAAAGACATTTTATCACTGTTTTTCAAATAGTTATTCAATTGTTAACTAACAAATTTTTTCCTAATCCCTGTTGACATAAACAATGGAATAAAAGGTATAAATAATTGGCCTAAAAATTTGAAACTTTGTGGGGCCCTTTTTATATGATGTTGTTTGATTTTCCACACTATGGAATTTGATTTAGTGAGTTTGTAAACTCATTGGCGACCATAATTATTTTTTGTGCTTTAACGGGCATTGCGGTATCTATAATATCTATATGAATAGTTTTTTTATGTTAAAGAATTTGAATTGTGTAGGATCCGGTTCGAAATTTACAAAATTATAAATCCATATTGAGATACTGATCCGGCTTCACAAATATAAAAAAGTAACCTCATTTGGTACAAGTTTTATCTGAGAACGGCCTTCATAATAAACTTTTTTTTTTGTTTAACTTAATTGGGTTTTATATGGTAACGTCTGCTCGGTCCATTTGCAAGAATAATAAATTTTGTTTCAAAATTCCAGAAGAACTGCATGCCGTTTTTTTGGTCGTTTTCGATTTCTAATTTATCTACTTCTAAAGCGTTGACAGTCAAGTTGTGATATAAATCTAATCCAAATCCACCTTCGATTAACCATGACTTTTAAATTTTAAAGCGAACAGTGGCGCGCTGTGGCGTTTCCTAAAGAAAATTATAATTAACAATAGGCATGTTCACTCATGTTACAAATCCATCTAATTTTTTTTCTCTTATTAAATACAGTATTTAAAAACCTAAAATAAAATTAAAAGAACCTAATTTTTAGTCTGAAATTAAATAAAAACTAAATTTAAACAGCGTTATTTATTATCTATTATCACGTGGCTGCTAACACCATTTAGAGCGCTATGACGTCACAGTCCGGTAAATAATCTAAATTATCTGTCATATTCAAGAGCCACCAGCAAACTGTTTATTATAACGACTACAATAGCTTACTTTTTTACATAATACATTGTATTACGTTATCACATTTGGAACTAATTATGATATAAAACAAAAAAATATTTAAAGAGAGGTTATGTAACTTAAATCCGTGTTAAATACAAAGTTTTGACTGTTTACGCTCTGATTTTCTCTATTCTAGATCCAATTTAAATACTTGTATTTACATTTTTGGTTTGCTAGTACTTATATCAAAATGATCTTCACAAAAATGACTGGTACCTTTCGGTGACAATGATTGTGGGTTTCTTCTAGCAAGTGTTAACCACGTTCTTCTTATTAGAATGTTCTTTGGAACGTTTATAAAAAGTTTCTGCGGTGTACCTACTTATTGAAGTATTCTTACACATTGGCACTGCAGTTTTTGTAAAACGACGTCATTTTTACAGCTTGTGATCAACAAGTTCTTAATAATTTAGTAAAATACAATGGATTCTAATGGAACGAGAGCTTTGTTTACCGGTCAGTGACGTAGTTTTTTATCAAGTGACAGTATGGAGCGTTTTGGCGGCAATTATGAAAACAGATCTTTCTATTAATTTTTTACTGAAATTAGTAATATTTTTTTGACAAAAATATATTTTTCGTCTTTATATAAGTTCTATCTATAAAATAAAAGCAATTTGAAAAATTAGTGAACATGCCTATTTGTGGTGTAAAGTATCAACATTCATGTCGGTTTTTCAATTGTATTTAAAAACTAAACTATTCATGAGTAATTTAAGTAAGAAGGAAGATGCTTATATAAAATGGACACAAAATTAAAAAATAGTTAAGTGTAATTTTCCTTTTCATGTAATTAGTTTATAAACCGCGTGGCTCTTTGTCATTTCTAATGAGCGTCTTATGTACACACAGGGTGATATTTATGAAGTGGATATGCGCGGCATTCAGCCATATCAGATGTAACGACTGCAAGGATAGAATCAGACTAAAAGGCCGACTTCGAGTCGAATATGTCAATTCAGAGACGGCCCTCTTGTCCTAAAACTCCAAATAAACATTTTTTTGTATAATATATAAATTATATTAAAAATTTCGAACGTATTAAATTATTGTTTTATTTTGTAATACTATTTTTATATTAAACTAGTTTTGGTTTTCTGGTGCCTGTTTTTTATGTCTTTAGGACTTAATAGATCATCCTGGAATATTCAGGACGGGTTGATCTGAAGTTATTTTACTTTTCATCTTTGATTAATAAATGCATATTTTTTTAAATATATTGAAAGTTTTCATACAGATGTGATTTTGAAATTTACGTAAACCGTATCTGTATTTACTTATTTCTTTGACATCGCGAAGATTGTGAATTGCGACAACTGATTCATAGGCGGCCTTCGCAGTCCTTGAGGACATGCCCCTGAATCAAGATTTAAAATTTACTATTTTGTATTCCAAAGATAGGTATTATATTATAATTTAACTTCAAAAATACTTAGTAAGGTTTAAATAAATTAATATTGCATAAATATTTATAATTAATTATAATTATACGAATTTTATAAAAAAAAATTCGAAAAGAGGTTGACCTTAAAGGCCATCCTTGCAACTTCCCGCTAGTTTTAACCGTAAAGCTATAGTAAAGTGACGTATTTTGACGTTTTTGACTTTTTTTGAAATGTTTAAAAAGCCCGTTATTCGATTTTAATGTTGAAGATGGGATTCGACGCAGTTTTTTGAGACCTAAAAACGTTACTAGGAGTGCAAAATCGATTAGTCAAAAAATCTCCAAGTTATTGAAAAAAAAATTTTTTTGAAATTTTTCGACAACGATATCTCACGAACGAATCAACCGATTTTAATTTGCCGTTTAACGGCATTCGACGTGGTTTTTTAAGCTTGAGAGCTGATTAGGTTATGAAATTGATCAATGTAATGGCCAAAAAGATATGCCCAAAAAACATCATTTTTACCAATTGTTTTTTTCGGTTATTTTGAAATTTCTCGAAATCTACCGGTTCGATTTGGTTCAAACTTACAGGGAATCTAAGTTAGATGGAACTCTTTGGAACGCTTTTTATTTCATCCCGATCGGTCAAGCCGTTCAAAAGTTATAAGAGGTTTACATACATCCACACACACACACACACACACACACACACACACACACATCCACACGTACATACAGACATACAGACACCCTCGTAAAAATAGTCAGGGGAGGTTTCAAATACCTCAAAACGTTGAGATCCGATGAAAACTTGATTTTCGAAATACGGGGTAAAACCAATAACTTCCCGATTTAAAAAAAAAAAATTAATTTTTTTAGCGGGAAGTTAAAAAAACTATTCTAAACAGGGTAATAACAAAAAAGAAAAATTATTAGTTGACTTTCAACTAAAAGGATTACAAATTATGATTCAAAAATTATCCTATATATAATGAAATAAACAAATAAAAACTCACCAAATTTAATTGACTTTTGGGCTTTTAAATATTAATGAAGAATAAATATCGGTACCCGTCTACATTTTTATTAAAAGGTGTCATAAATTACAAATATAGTTTGCATGAAATTGAATCACATTTATTCTGTGAACAACTTGTTTTTTGACCTTGAGGTGTTGACAAAGTTTTGTTACTACTGGCTACTTAACAATATTTTATAACCTCACCTTTTTATTATAGCAATAAAACAAACCCAAGTATTTTTATGTCGAAATTCTGATATTTAACAGTATTAAAAAATTGATACCCACTTACCTAATGAGGTGTACTTTTGATTACTAATTGTATGAATTAAATGGTATCGAAAAGGGTAAAATATGAATAAATTTATTTAATAATCTTGAGAACTGTGGACATTTAGAATTTTCCGAAGAATATTTGATTCATAAATAGGATGGAATTTGGTTGTACACTGGTAAGGAAAAAAAAGGCAAAAACTAATTAACAGTGATGTGTTTCTACTATTTATCCAGTAATCTCCGAAGAGAAGTCCATTTATAAATCGACGGAGATCGAGAAGAAAATGAATAGGGATGTATGAGTAAAACTATGAGTAAAATTATGGTTAACAGATACACCTGCGACCTATAAGATATTTGTGTCCTCCTTTTCTTGCTATAATTCTGTTGTTTCCTCAGACTTATAGCCGCTCTACTAGTCCTATCTTTCTTAGAAAGTTTAGGATATCGTTGGGCTTCAAGATAGGTAGGTCTTTCTCTTCTATTTCATATGACCCTGCAATGCATTCTGAGAGTATGTTTTCAGTTTTCACCCTCTACCTCACAGAATCTAAACTTTGCTTCATCTACCAATCCTAGTTTCTTCATGTATCCTCTTAAATGCCTTGTTAATATTCCCGTTATAATACAAATCTCTTTTGGTTAATAGTTTCCCAGGAACGTCTTAGTCCTTCTAGATCGATCCAGTACATGGATTTTCCTCTATCAACTTCTTTTCTTAATTTTTCTAAGACTGTACTACTGCTGATTCTACAAGATGGTTCTGGTCCCATATTTCAGCTTCAATTTTTGCCAGCTTATTTGCTGTTTCTGAATCTTCTAGAGGTTTGTCATTGTAGTAGTTAGATTAGCTCTCATGCCTCAAGCTACTGCCCTATAAGTGATGATTGGTCTCACTATTACCGTGTACATCCATTGAAATGTCTTTGGGTTACAACCTCTATTTTTTCCTGCAATGTTTCTGCTCACCATAAGGGTTTCTTTGGCTTTGTGTATAATTTCGTTTTCGCGTGTTTGTTCCAGGGTAATCTGTTATCTATGGTTAATCTCTGTTTTCCACTCAAAGGTATTTTCACCTACTTTGACGGTTTTTAAGTTAGGTTTCTTTTTCGTTGAAAATGCTACTAAAAGTTCTTGGTGGGGTTGATATTTGCTTTGTTGAGTCTCTTTTGTACTATATCACAGAGAATATTTTCATAGTGAAATGAATTTGAGTCCAAAAAACTTATCATTTTTCGACCATGCCACTGGCTGCCGTTTACGAGGATACCCAAAAAAACAAATCTACTACACACTTATGACATGTAATGGAGTGCTATATCTTTGAGTTCATAAAATTAGAAGTACCAATTGAATAGTATATTATTTCTTCTCAAAGAACATGTAGTGAATATTTAACAGTCTATATACGTAGTTGTTTTCATATGCTTCTTGTAAAGAACTGAAAAATTAGTATGCTGAACAACAAATTAAAAAATTTAAGTAAGAGTGCCAAAGCTTTGATATCGTAAAAGAGAATAAACTACTAATTAACATTGGATAATAGAACTTATTTTCACTTCTCATCATGCAACATTGTATTTTATCAAATTCCTAACGTTCCTACAATGTTGGTGGCTTATATGGCGAAGCTTCCGTTTTTTCAGCTCATTAGTTCACGTATTGAATTTTATGATTCATGCTGCTTCATCAAACAATTTTAATAACAGCAATTATGCCTTTTATCTGTATATACATTTTACTTTAAGTTCGTAATAAATAACTCCTACTTATAGGTTAGATACTTGATTTAATTTCATTTTATTAATATTAACGCATAAACGATTAACTTTAGATTTATTATTGATAGTTTATGTATAAAAAATATGTATATAAGCTATATTTAAAATACGACATTATTCAAAGCTTATTAGGATTAATCTCTAAGAATGAAAAGACGATGAAGAGGAAAATTAAAAGCGTATTAGGTACGATTCAATCAGTTTATGAGTAATTTAATTAAAATTTCAAGAATTTTATTGAAATATCAGATCAATAAACAAAAATCAAATCAGAGTACAAAATATACAATACATAGTTCAAATTACTTTTGAAGTGATAACTTCTTATGGGAGGGTAACTGATTTTTAGCGTAACGCGTTGAAAAAAGCGTTTATCATAACGCGTTGTATATCGTTGTTACACGCAGGCGCAGTGAAACATAATAATAATAGAAATAGGTAAATATTATTATTAATATTCATACAAATATCTTTATTTATTTATTTATTGAATTGATAACTTCTTATGGGAGGGTAACTGATTTTTAGCGTAACGCGTTGAAAAAAGCGTTTATCATAACGCGTTGTTTATCGTTGTTACACGCAGGCGCAGTGAAACATAATAATAATAGAAATAGATAAATATTAATATTAATACAAATATCTTTATTTATTTATTTATTTATTGAATTGATAACTTCTTATGGGAGGGTTACTGATTTTTAGCGTAACGCGTTGAAAAAAGCTTTTATCATAACGCGTTGTTTATCGCTGTTACACGCAGGCGCAGTGAAACATAATAATATCATTTCTCTCTCTCTCTCTCTCTCTCTCTCGATGCTTTTCCCAATGTAAGTTTTAAGTATATTTGAATTTACCGTGTTATACGGTACTAATCTGTCACTAAATACAATTCATTCCTTTTTATTAATTATTAAATATTTATATCCATTTAATATCATAAAAATTAGGTTATTTTCTATATATTCGTATTTAAAACTAATTTAAATTCATAATTTAAACGGTTCGGGGCCATTCATTAATTACGTAAGGACAATTTTGGTCAATTGTGACCCCCCCTACCCCCATGTAAGTATACGTAAGATTTCTCGAAACCCCTTCCCCTTTCTTACGTAAGATTCTATCTTAATCTTCTAAATAATAAACTGTTATGTGAGGAAAGGATCAGTTTCACTAAAACTTACAGTTCAACGTGGATCTATAATTTTTATTTTTTAAAAAGGAATAATTTAAATAATACTAGCAAACATAAATTAGTAAAACTACAAACTCATTGTTCATAAAATAAGTTATTTTTTTCAATAAACAACAAAAATTATTTAAATAAAATAAAAATTCGACTGTATGTAGGTACACTTTAAAATTAAGAAAACAAGTTGGAATCCGAAATGGAATAAGATTTTTAATCTTGAATTTTGACTCACGAAATATTACGTAAGAATAAATTTTACCCCCCTCCCCCAACGAAAGAAATTGTAGAGATTTTCTTAACCCCCCCTCCCCCTCAATACCCTTACGTAATTAATGAATGGCCCCTTCGGTCATCCTCGGCATCTATCGTGGCAGCTGTAGGAGAAGAAATGAAAATTAAATCAAATAGAAATAGGTAAATATTTATTAATACAAATATATTTATTTATTTATTTATTTATTTATTTATTTATTTATTTATTTATTTATTTATTTATTTATTTATTTATTTATTTATTTATTTATTTATTTATTTATTTATTTATTTATTTATTTATTTATTTATTTATTTATTTATTTATTTATTTATTTATTTATTTATTTATTTATTTATTTATTTATTTATTTATTTACTTACTCATTTATTCAAATAATTCGTTCATCTATGATTTAATGTTTTTTAATTATAATTTAAATTCATTCTTAAAATGTTCGGTCATCCTCGGGAATTCTCGTAACAGGTTGTCTAAGAAGAAATGACAGTGTGATTAGCCTAATTTTAGCATAAAAAAATACGTGTTTTGGTGGTTTCATTTGTGATAAATCTTATAAAAATTGATTATAAAGTGTGTTATTATTGATAATAAGGATAAGAATTTAAGTTTTAAGTGTGTATTAAATAGCAATCAGGCCGTTCCACGTAAAGGGTGGTTGTATTGCGAATTACTACGCGACTGATTAGAAATTTCGAACTGTCATAGTAAAATATTTTTGTATTGTAATTAGTGAAAGTTAAAGTGATAAAAAAACCGGTTAAAGGAGTTTATTTGTGGTAAAAATTAAATAAAGTTGTGTTGTAGGTCTAATTAACGGAAATTACGGTAAGAATTGTGTTATTCAGTAAAAAATTGATCGAAAACTTAGATTACAAAATGATAATTGTAATAAGCCCGCCAAAATTTCTAGTGCTTAATATTAACTATCAATACATGTTGAACAAAGAAATGGAAGAATAGGTGAAATCCAATTCTGCTGAAATAATCAGGCCGTTCCACGTAAAGGGTGGCTGTATTGCGAATTACTACGCGACTGATTAGAAATTTTTGTATCGTAATTAATGAAAGTTATAGTGATAAAAAAAATTTCAGAATTTTCAAAATATTTAAATTTTTAAATTTATACACATTATCATATTAATGCACATACAATTTAAGTAATAGGCAAAAGTTTTTCTCAAGTTAAAAAATTTCAATATTAGATAGTTCAACTTGGATTAGTTGAAGTTATCGCGTCCTGAGACGCACACGTTTTTTTTTAAATACATATTTTATCAGTTATTTTAATATTTGTACTCATCTACATCGCCTTTCTTTTTTAACCGATTTCAAAAAAGGAGAAGGTTTTTCAATTCGATCAGTATATATAGGTACTTTTTTATGTTTGTTCGCGGATAACTTTTATGAACCGATTTTGATGATTCTTTTTTTGTTGGAGAGAAGATATTTTAAAGGTGGTTCCAGAATAAAGAAATCAGGATCTGATTATGGCGAACTAAAGAAATCGAAGGGAATTTTCACTATTCAAAAATTGCTGAGAGCAAATGCGCATTCACCATTTATTAGAATAAAAAATAAAATTTAAAAAATGAATTCGATATTTATTAACCGACTTTAAAATAAGGGGTTCTCAGCTTGACCTGAATGTATATATGTTTGTCCGCGATTATCTCACAATTAACTGAATTAATTTGGTTTTTGAAGGAGTAAATCAGGGTTTTTTGTTGGTTCTTAAACATTCGATATAGCGAATTTTTTATAACCATTTCAATTTGATTAAAAACTGATATTCGGAAGGTTTAGAAGATACTACATCATAAATTTTGCGAAAATCTGATAAAGCCAAGTATCAACTAAAAAGGATCAAATAAAAACTTTTTTTAAAAAAATTGAACCGCCTACAAAAAGAAAAGTGTACTAAAAAGCGAAAAATAAAATATTTTTTTCTTAAAAAAAATGCACCCAACTCGGCATCTGATTTCTATTTTCCTTGAAGTCGGCTCCAATGATAATTACTCGCTATTTTTTAAGTTTTAACTAACAAATAAACCATTGGAACGGATTTCAAGGATATCGAAATAAAGATTTTATTTTTTGCTTTTTAGTGCATTTTTCTTTTTGAAGCCAGTTAAGTTTTTATTAAAAGGCTCAATAGTCCTTAAATTATATTTTTTGACATAAACTTTCAATGATATTTGCCAATTTGATTTTCTAATTTTTTTGCAATATGCATGTTATTAAAAAATGATGTGGGTAGAGATAAAGAAGAAAGTACGTCTACCAAACGGAAGATATATATCATTTTTGAAGTATAGATACCCTTTATGTTTTATGTTCTTGATATTTATTAAAAAAGTAACTACAAGTAGGCAATAAATCATAAAGTATACCTATCAAACGTACTAATATGATGTAAATTCGTGGTGAATGAGAAAGTAAAGAACTGACACAAGGACATGCGTGTCTTGCTCAACCTACTCGCCATATGGTCAAAGGTCGTACGGCAGGTTACAATAAGAATAGAATTTACCTATAAGTACATATAATTGA
Organism: Altica lythri; assembly: GCA_964028335.1. NCBI lineage: Eukaryota > Metazoa > Arthropoda > Insecta > Coleoptera > Chrysomelidae > Altica > Altica lythri. The sequence continues at coordinate 88,747,508 of OZ034800.1, read as the reverse complement.
GATTAAATATTTGTTATATCTTCCTTACATTATGGTTCATGAATATGATGAAACATTTACTTAATTATATGTTTCTATTCAAAAATATTTTTATTACAAACAATGCTGTAAAGGTAATAATTTTGTTGAAGAGATTAGATTGATATTTTTTTTTCATTTGCAACACTATATCGAATCAATGTATAGTAATGGTATTTTTACTTCATCTCTAATAGTTACCAACAATTCCTATTGCAGTAAGTATGTATTTATATAACCAGCAATTTTAAACAAAACTTAAATCCGAGTATCCTTTCTTCTCCAATTCGAAGAAAATGGAAAGAAACGTTTTCATGTTCTTGATAAAGTGTCTGGAAGTTAGTTTTTCAGTTATTTTTCAACTTTAGTAGACCTTAAGTATAATTTCCTTGTTTACACAGTTAGTCAGTCAATAAAGTAGTAAATACAAGCTGCTTTTCCATTTACTTTTTTTTTATCTTAAACGGTAATGAAGAAACAATCAGATCAGAAAAAAATCCTAGTGAATCCGAACTTGTTGGTTTTTCTTTACCAGCGACGAAGAAGCCATCGGTAATTTAGGCTTGAAGTTTTTGTTTATGTTATACAGATTACTCCTTAACAAACTTCAACTTTTTCAAAATGTTTCAGCTTATATCGTTTCTTTTCTTATGTAAGATCTTTTATTACTTTTACTTTTATTTTATTTCATGTAGATCATAATGGATGTGTAAAATTACCAAAATAAATCTTTTCTTACAGAGAAAAATTTATTTGTGTCTTATTGAATGTAGTTCAAATCGCAGAGAGTTATACACACATTTTTTCTTGATATGTTTATATAAACATTTGAAAAAGCAAAAGTCGGTGCAGTTACGTCATTCGTGGTGGCCTAGGTCTGGAGCACCTTATATGGACGGGACGAAGAAGTGATGGCCGGCAGCTTCTTTTACTTGCTTTTCTCTCCTCGCAAGTCGGTCATTGCGATTGCAAGTAATCGTTGGCCGACGAAGGCCCGTTGCACCTCGCGCGGCAATGATGACTCATTACGGCACGCCAACACGCAGTGGATTCAATGATGATATGATACAATCATGACGATCGAAGGTTGATGGCGCCTTTAATTTTACTAACTTTCAATGAGCTCAAATTACATTTCATGTTCTATTCTATATTTTAATGAAGAGTTTCCATGCGTAATCAAAGAAAAAATAATCTGCCACTTATTACAGTGATTTTACTTAGAATTTGTAAGCAATAGTTTCTTATTATTATTCAGTAATATTTATATGAATCTAGTTTAGTTCCTTTATAGCATGACTATATTATACATAAATGAATACAAATATTGTAAATTTCAAAAGGCAAAAAGGAGTTCGTTAAAGAAATGATGTACTTCCTGAAGATGACTTTCCATACATGTAGTTACTAGCGCCAATGGCGCCAGATATCCAAATAAGTGTAAACACAATTTTATTTGGTCATCCAAACTAATTATTTTACAGAATTATTTGCATTATCTATTTTTTTTGGTGTAGGTGTCGATACTGTTAATATAAAAAAATCTTGAGAATATTAATATTGATAGAATGACAAGGGTCATATTTTGAATCAAAAAATTTACTAAGCTTTCGTTTCTCCGAGTTTTCGACAAGAGAATTGGTTATCGAAAGCTAATCAAATATACAGAATGTGACAACCTTCCAATATTCAGCGATAAGATACTTGTATCAGCAATTTATAAATTAATGTTTAATATTTCTATGGATAAATAAATAACCAATTCATTCTTCTTTCAATATACACATATCCAAGGTAAAATTGAACATACATTCATTCTTCTTTTACCAAATTTTAGTGGTTTTCTGCAATTTTTGTTTTTATATTTTTTTAAGTAAAACTTCTTTAGCGGCACTAGGGATAACTCAGTAATTCTAACGGACGTGACGTCATTCTAATGTACCGCGTAAGTACCGTGATAGTAAATAATTATTTATAGGGAAGCTTTACGTAATAATATTCGAAATGTTTTAACACTTGCTTATACTTATTTTAGGTTTGGTTAGGTAGCCATAAAGGCCATAAAACCACTAGTCAGGATGGCTGATCTTATACCAGCAATAACAGATCCTTCGTAGAACTGAAGAAAACAAACTCAACTCAGGATTTTAAATTTTATGGAATATGCTATAAAATGCTACAAAATGAAATGGTTATCTAACTATCGAAGGCTCTTGTGTTGTGTTGTATTACAATAAGGTAGATACAGCTACAAAATCACACATTCTAAACGTAATGTGTGTATATTTTTAATATTGTTTACCTATTATTGAATCAAAACTTCTTTAGGCCCGACTAGGGGTAACTCTAACGTTAGATTCTAACGGAAGATTCTGATGGAAGTAACGGTGTGATTTCAGCTATGGGAGGAGCTTAAATTTTCAAAATTTATTTATGAAATTTTCAAACTTTTCAAACGGTTTCAAATACATTAATGGTATTTAGAGAGTAAAATCTATGTTTCACATTTTAGTTATCATAAACCTATTATTTCATATATAAAAAAAATAATGATAACTTTCAAATTCCTATTTCTAATGAATAATATAAATATAACATCTCATTTTTTGTAAAGTATATAGACAATAAATATGATTGAATTGTAATTAAATATTTATTTTCCGATACGTACGTCAACAAGTTTTACTTCAATCGCGCGTAAAGGTTACACGCACACTCTTTTTTTTTCTACATCAAATCTTTGTTATCTAGAAAACTTACAAATATCTTTTTGCTTTTCTTTGATAATATTTGTACTTGGACCAGTGGACTGCTAGGGCTCTTCACCGGGATTCCCCTATATAGAATTGACCACAATCACATTGTTTAGTTGGTTTTAGTTCGTTGTATTCTTGGAACTAGAGGTTGATTTATATTGTTTTTTTTTTAGGTTTAGAGTAATAAAAAAAAGATATTGTACAAGTGTGATTGGTGGTAGCAGTTACATACATTATGTAGAGAGTATAGGGTTGGTGTAATTAACAAAAACCGTCAGGGAGAAAACACAAGAACAAAAACTCTATAATTATATAATTGAATCCAGGCATCAAGTAGGTTTTCCGTTGAACATTTGGGCGACCGGTTACTAGGACCGATTGTACTATCCAACCAAATAACGGGAGCTGATTACCTAAACTTCTTTCTAACACAGTGGGTGATCTTTTAGACAATATTCCATTAATACATAGAAATCAAATCTGGTTCCAGCATGGTGCTTCGGTCCATTTTTCAATTGCCGTAAGAGAGTATTTAGACGGATCTTTTGGAGAAAGATGGATAGAAATGGGCGGACCTGTACCATAGCCTGCAAGATCGGCTGATTTAAACCCCCTTGACTTTTTCCTTTTGAACGCAAAATGTTCCAAATCTCCGAAACCGTTAATTTGCGGACACATGGTTATTAACACTTTATTGCTTATTTTGGACATACTATTACCCATTTGATTTTGTGACACCTTTTTTGAACACCCTGTATTACTCAACAAAGAACAACAGTTCAGTGGCGGTCCCAGGATTTACTAAAGGGAGGGGCCCAAACCCAAACTTTGTACCAACACCGAATTGAAATGAGAGAAATCTCCTTTTATTGGAAATATGTGTATTTTCATGCACAATGAAGATTATAAAAAAAATTTAAACTAATGAATCATTAAAAAACAATTATTCACTTAATCGCCGCTCCAATCTTTTAATTGCATGCGTCTTGGCTTCATAGTCGCAAAACGGTCAACTACTTCGCGGTGATCAATTTCGATGTCTTTATGAATGTTCAATAGTGCAAGCCCATTTAGACGATCTTCCCCCATAGTAGACCTCAGATAGGTTTTGAGCCGTTTTAGTGTGGAGAAACTTCTTTCGGGGGTGGCAGTTGTTACTGGCAAAGTAGCGAAAATAAGAAGTAGTGTCCTTATGCTCGGAGTTAAATCATCGCAAGCACTAAGGGCTGCGATAGCTGTTGAAGGAAGGTCAGTTTTCCCCTCCCATTTCTCTTTCCAGAATAGGATCTCAGCTTGCAGTTGATTTTCGTTAACGCCGATATCATTCTCGTAGACCATACCAGCGGCAATTACCGCAGAAGTGGTATGTTTTGTGAATTTCTCTGGGATCAGCCCTTCTAGAGCAATTACAGACTCTATACGATTATTAAACCGCGATTCCAGTTGCTCGATGAAATGATCCAAAAAGGGAATGAATATAGTTCTCCTGTAGTAATCGCGAGGATGTCCGGATTCCACATTATTTCTGTTCGTTTGCCTGCCACATAATCTGGGCATCTTTATCTCAATTTCAAGCTTCTTGGCATTGCTCTCGGCATCTTCAAATAAATGATCAAATACCTGATCGCAGTCAGGTCGCATATCTTTTAAAACCGCAGTTAGAGTCTTAACGTTTTCGAGAGCCATGGAAATGTCTAAGTTTGGTGTTTGCAATATCTTGCTTAAATAAACAGAGTGCTGGAAACAATGAACAATTATCCACACTGCGATGATGAAGTCACTCCTTTGAATTGCGGCATTATAGCTCATTGCATTTTTCGCTGTTTCGGGATCTTTGTCCTTTTCCAAGGTTACAAGGGCTGTCAAAATCATAGGATATAGTTCCTGAAACGTCAAAACTGTATCGTGCCTCTCCACCCATCTAGTGGCGCAAAGCGTTTTCAGTCTCGTTTTCCTGGTTTCAAAGATATTTTCTTTAGTAATTATATCCTGCAATAAATTTACCCGTTTTGCAGACGCACTCAAGAAGTCAGAAACACTGTTGACAATTCCCATCATATTGGTTATAGCACTTATCTCGCAGCTCTTGCATATCGCTAGATTTAGCGAGTGACTGAAGCAGTGAGTGTAGAATGCTAGGGGTTGTTCCTCCAATATAAGTGCATGCATGCATTTTCGCTGAGTCTGTTGTTTCATCGCACAAAATAGAAAAATATCTGGCTTTCTTGATGCGCAGCAAAATAGCAGAACGAACTTGCTCTCCCATAGCATAGATCAAATCGTTTTGGATTTTTCCACTAACCATTGTGTTGTTTTCACCAGATTCTTGAAAGTGCTGAATTAACGTATTATCCCCAGCTTCCATTCTAAACGCCAGCAATGACCTGAATACACCCTGTGAGCCCATCAATGCAGTTTTCTGTGTGATTTCGTCTTTCATTGAGCCCTTTTCGCGATGTCCTCGTAAAGGTAGACCATTCCGGCCACAAAATTCAATCGTTCTTATGATCGGTATCAAACGCATTCTGTTTTTTTCAATGATATCGTTCTTCGCCTCGTCAAGCATAGTAGAAACATCCTTTCCCGACTCAAAATTTCTCATAAACTCTCTTGCGCGCTCTACACACTTTAGGTGGTATATCTTACTGGCATGGTCCTTGCAATCTTTGAGGGCATCTTTATATTTCTGCATCGGTACTTTAACAAGGGTTTTAAGCGGCTATAATAAATATAACAATTTAGCGCCCGCTTATGCATAAAATATTGAAACTTACCTGAAATCCGATACCGGCGCCAGAAGGGGAAAACAGTACACAATATTTGCAGAAACCACCTTCCTTTAGCCTACTGTAAGCTAGCCATTCAAATTTTTTCAGCCAATCTCTTTGGAATTTTCTGTTGTGACCTTTTTCGGATGTAGTTGGAAAAACGAAGTTCTCGGGTGGCTCCCAAATATTTTTCAAAAATTCATATCGCTCCTTTGAGCCTAAATTTTGACATAACGCTAGGCCAATATCAAACTCATGTTGCTGATGGGGGGTTTCATAAGTTATTTTCGATTTCGATGAAGGGCCGGGAAGGCAAGGGTTTTCGTCGTCAATTATATTTGCTGGTCCTCCAGAACTCCCCGCAACGGTGGCGGTTTTATCCACAGCATCGGATGTTTTACTGATTTTATTTTTAAAAAAGTCGCGAATATCACCTCCTACTCTTTTCATTTTTGCTGTCGCTGCCGCAAAGCTACACCGGAAACGATCACCTCACATTTGCCCTCGGCACTTGCCAGACGAAGAATAAGCACAAGAATAACTTTTGCGAATTGTCGATTGTGCAATAATGCGCCGCTGCGCTGGCGCCGGCCTTGGTCAGTATGATTACCACTAAACTGAATTACTGGAACGGTGATACATTAGGGAGATGCACAGCATCACAGTAGAAGCAGCTTCGTACGTATTATTTTCAACAAGGAAGGTGGGAATTTGACGGGGGCACGTGTGAGCTATAAATTAAACCTATAAATTAAACTGTTATAAAAATTATACCCCCTGCCGCGCTCATGAAAAAATGAAACGGTCATATTATGTGAAAAATGAGATCGACACAAAATCGATGAAAATAAAAACGATATGGGCAATGGGGGGGCCGGGCCCTCACGGGCCCCCCCCTGGGACCGCCACTGCAACAGTTGATATTTTTTGCATGTGAAACAATTTTATACCATTCGTAGTGTTCTTAAACTTCAGAAAATGTTTGAGATTAGTTAAATACTACACTTTTTCTGTGACGGCAGATTTGTATCACGAAATGTAAATAACAAAATATGAAAACCATTAATTAAGAACTGTATTAAAAATATTATTATCACCTACATGTGTTACATGTGATAAAAAAAGTAACTTTTAACTTAATTTTATTCAAATATTTCATTGTTTAATGACACTTTATCACTATAAAGTTTTTTAAAAGTAATTTATACATCACAAAGTGCCAAATATAATATAATACTTTGATGTCTGTATAAATTCGAGCTGTAGTGGTATTGACAATGATATATTGTTTATTCAATAATTAAATACTACAGTTTCAAGCAAATTTTAGTCATTTCCGGTTCTGAACCAAATAGTTTTCTAGTGTCAACTTTTAAATCCAACCAAAAATTGATTAAAATCCAGGTTAATTTTAAAGATATAGTGTACAATTCTAATAACAATAATTATTTACCGCTTGATTGTTGCTGACTTCTTGTTTTTTATATTTCGGTTCATTTGCATCTCTTCCTTTATATTCAACATATCTTGCTCTTAAGCTTTCTTCTCTAACCATGCCATGATTAGCTTGGTTTTTTTCTTTTCTTCTTTTTGTATCACGAGTAAACAGTGATTTGACCTAAATAAAACAAAAAATATTTAAATTATTTATGAACAACATAGAACATACTTACTTTATCAAGTCCACTTTTCTTTTCTGGTTTTGGTGGTTTCTTCTCGCTTCTCTTCAATGTGTAACCGTCAATATCTTTATCAATCCTAGGATCGTAGTGGGAGCCATCATCTATGCTTCTTTCCCGTGGAACGTAATCATTTGATCTAATAGCGCTTTTGTACTCCAAATTTTCTAGGTTCTTAAAAGGATCATCTTCCCTTGATACAGCCCGGTCAGAATCATAATCTCGTCTTCTTCGATTATTTACATTATCTTCGGTATGTTGCCGTTCACTAGCTATAAGAAGGGAACTTGCAAATCCTTCATCTTCACTCTCATTATAATAATCTCTACGATGTTTTGTTCGTGATCGGAAGTTCTCTCCAGAATCTCGTCTAAAATCATTTTCAATACCGGAATCTACAAATCTTTCTCTCCTATCGGTTTCTTCCAAATAATCCGATCTGTAGTTTGAGGAACCTGTTCTTCGTTCAATATTTTCTCTTTGTAAAGAATCCTGATGAGTTCTGTAATAGATATCAGGAGTAGATTTATGAAAGTTTCTATTTGCTTCAGTTTTGTAGTTATGACTAGTTTCATATCGTCTGTATTCCGGAGACGAGCTAATCTGAGAATCGATACTTTTAGGTTCACTGTCTAAACCATTATTGTGGTATCCATTACTTTTCAGTCTATTTTCATCTTCCAATCTTTCTTTGTACTCTCCAAAATATTGAAGAGATCTTGACTCTTTCATATGAGGTTTACTATATTTGTCTGTTTTCATATCAGATTGATATTTTTGAGTGTAACCTACAGGACTAGAAGATCGACCTTTATAATATTTAGAGGTAGTTTCTGAAATATAAACGTTTGTAGGATAAGAATTTTTTAAGTACTCGGGAGAGGTACGTAACGAATTATCAGTAACTCTACGATTAATTCTAGACTCAAGCTGATCTCTTCTAGCCGATAAGTCAGTTCGTCCATTTAAGAGAGTTGTTGACGTGAAACTGTTTTCTTGAGGTTCAGTGAGGCTTTCTCTTCTTTTAGAATCCATGCCATCCCCACGACCTCTAGTTGAAGAATCTATATATCGAGTGTTTGAATACTCTTGCCTTTTGTAACTGGAGTAACCATTGTGGTATGCTGGATTTCTAAACTTGGGAGTTATGGGACTTTCTTCTTCAAATTTATCGACTTCATCTGTTCCATCTACGAAGTGAGTGATAGATTTATATCCTAAGTGTTCATCACCTCCTAATCCTTCATCAGAGTCAGAATGTGTATGTTTTTTACCATTGGTATAGGCAGTATGAATAGTTTGTTTCGATGTAGGATTACCGTTTGCTCCGCATACTACTTGAGCATAAATAACTGGACTTCCAGGCGTTGGAGATGATTCATTTGACATATATTTTTCTGGACTCAGACCTCTTGTGTACGAAAATGGTTGGTTATTATTATGCTGAACCGAGGTATGCGGCGTTATCATAATATTAGATTTTAAGGGTGGAGGAGAAGTTGAATCATTGCTGAGTCGTTTAACCATATTGTTAACTGTCCGACCTTTCGTTAAAGGTAATTTTTCTGCCGGCATTTGACTACTATGAATCATTTTTGGTGAATTTGTAGAAGGATTTTCTAAATTCTCAATAGTTTCTTTTATTCTATTCCCGAGAGGTGATAGAGGAGATTCGTCTGGCTCTACTGATTCTATGGGTTTGTCTTGAATATGCTTTTCAGTTTTTTTAATTTTGTTCTCTGGTGATTTTTTGTTTGTAGCTTCATTTGTATTTTTCTTTTTTTGGGTAATAGATTTTAGTTTTCGTCCTAAAATGGAATTTTTAAATTTCTTTCCTTTACTAGATATTTGCTCGGCTTTATCTACATCAATTATTATGGGTTGTGGTGGCTTATTTTCTACGGGAGGAGTGACTCTTATTCCTGTTTCCTTATAAAGTTCTTCGTCAACTTCATCTATAAATTGTTTTAATTGAGCAGTTATACTATCTTTCTGCTTTTTTCGTACAAAATGTGTTGGTTCTACGTTTTCTTTATTTTGAATGTTATCATCCTTTTCTTCTCGATCAAGTTCTGGTGCTGAAAAGTAATCTTCCCTTTGCGATACTTCTATAATAGGAGAGAGTTGCTTTTTCTGTATTTTTCGTTTTGCAATTTCTTCTGTATCACTTCCAGATCTCGGTCTAAATTGAGAATTGTTTTTTACTTTCACTCTCGATTTATAATTTGAAGTATCACTAGCACTTCGCCGCAAATTAGATTTTTTATTACGACCAGACTTATCCTTTTTAAATATGTCAAAGATAGAACTTTTTTGATGATTAGTTGCAGCAAAAGTACGAGGAGGTTTCTTTGGAGGGAGTAGTTCTAAGGAGTTTCTTCGTTTAGATCGACGGTCTAGAGAACCTGAATGGTATTCCTTTTTCTTTTTTCTATTGGGAAGAGTGTAAAACTTCTCGGGTGAGACACCTGAAAAGATATTTTTTTACATGTATAAATATAAAGAAAAATCGTGAATTATTCCAGAAAAGACCGACAGGGATGCATAGTTTTATTAAGGTTGACGAAAATTAAATATACACTGTGGGCCAAAATAAAGGAGTACATTTTTTAATTGAAAATAACTTTTTTGTTTTTTGGGCGATTTCATTTCTTTTTGCAGGACTAATAGCCTAACATGTCCTCAACATGACTGCAAATTTGGAAGCAAAAATAACGTACAGGGTCGGACTTATATAGGAAATTTTATTCGAGCATTTTTTTAATATGTTCACCAGTTCAAAACCCTCTTAATACCAAATTACATCTTTTCGGATTTTCGTTGAAATATTATTTTATAAAAAAAAATTATACAAATTTTGAACTTATGATCGAATATCAAAATATAAATTCAAGTACCAGCCAATTTTTCAATTCTATCAGATTTAAAATGAGTTGGTTATGTTGATGGATTGAAGTTTCAAAATCACGATTTAGTCTGACATAGCTGTAAATATACTAGTGACCTATTCCTGTAAGCAAATAATAATTAGATAGTTACTAGAAGAGTACAATAGAATATACAACAACAAATGAAGGCCAATTTGGTATCAAAACAGCTGATCATTCAGTAAACTTGAAAGTAATTGATTTAAAAACCTTATTCATTGTCGAATCTACCCAAAGATTAACTGAAACGATTAAATAGAAACTTATTTTATAGATAGCACCCGTTAGGTTTAATTGTATGTATGTATCAATAAAAAATAGCTAAACAAATAAACCGGAAGGCAATTCAATATACTACATCGTGATATAAAAAAATCTAATTATGTTTTGAGTTCAGTCTGTCTAAAATTATTACAGAACAAAAAAAGTGTGAGAACTTATTGAAAAATAAGAGGTTACTATATTATATGAATTCAAATTATGCAATTTTTAGACGCCATAGGGAATATCACGATTGAAACTTTAGTTTATAAAGTATACATACAGCTTCATTAAATGTAATAAGTAGGTAACATAATTCTCTGAGGATTGGTGAATAAATTAGAAGTTAATATTTGTTCAATTGTAAGAGAAGTATTTTATCGATTACTAATTGGTTTAATTTGTAGAAATATTGATTTAAAAACACAGCAACATTTCCAAATTTGTAAATTTTGTTATTTTGAATACAGAAGTTAATTTCACAGAAAGTGTGGGCCGAAAATTTGCAACAAAAATGGCGAGCCAACTCATTTTTCGTGGGAAGTAGCTCTTTCCTTATATATCAATGAAACATCGATTACACACAGAGAAAATTGTGAAATTTCTACATTAAACTGGATCATTGATGATAAAGTGTCGATTTTTTGGCCTTAATTTACCAAAAACAACAGAACAGGAAAAGTTTAGGTATAACTTGTAAACGATAGTTTGAGAAAAAAATATTAAGTATCTATACATAAAAGAACCGTATAATCTGAAGTATTTGTAAACAAAAACCTTGTCTACAGTAAAGAAAATAAGTATTTAGTATAAAGATTCTAAAGATTCTAAACTGAGCGAAATTAAATAATAAGTTTAATTTTGGAGCAATTGATTGTCACCCAAAATAACCTGGACGACAAAGATTATTATTAAATGTTTTTTCAACATTATGGTAATCTTAACAATTAAGTTAAAAGTTAAGAAACCTATCATTGTGTATTTCAAACATAAGTAACTGAATGAAATAGGTGTAGAGGGAAGCGAAGGACATTAAAAGATGGAAAAAGACAAACTAAAAAAAGATATAATCTAAAATGTTTATCAGAAGAAACCAAGAACCGTATAATCTGAAGTATTTGTAAACAAAAACCTTGTCTACGTTAAAATTAGTAAAGGAGATAAGTATTTAGTATAAAGATTCTAAACTGAGCGAAATTAAATGATAAGTTCAATTTTGGAGCAATTGATTGTCACCCAAAATAATCCGGACGACAAAGATTATTATTAAACGTTTTTTCAACTTATGGTAATCTTGTTTATTAACAATTAAGTTAAAAGTTAAGAAACGTATCTTTGTGTATTTCAAACATAAGTAACAGAATGAAATAGGTGTAGAGGATAGAGGGAAGCGAAGAACATTAAAAGATGGAAAAAGACAAACTAAAAAAGATATAATCTAAAATGTTTATCAGAAAAACCAAGAACCGTATAATCTGAAGTATTTGTAAACAAAAACCTTGTCTACGGTAAAATTAGTAAAGGAAATAAGTATTTAGTATAAAGATTCTAAACTAAGCGAAATTAAATGATAAGTTTAATTTTGGAGCAATTGATTGTCACCGAAAATAATCCGGACGACAATAGTATATTGTAATACAAGTGTTACAATGACAGGTTTCGTAGTACGAGTGAAGTTTGTGAAACGAACCGCGAAGCGGTGAGTTTCGCAAAGAACGAGTACTACAAACCGTCATTGTAATTCGAGTTTTACATACTATTTTTTATAATGAACTTTTAAAAGTATAAAAAAATAAATAAAATGAGAGTCTTTCGAAATATTTATTTATGTTGGCGATCTTGACACTTTTGACACTTGACAGTTATAATGATTTTAAATTTGAATGATTGTCAAATTTGAATAAAATATTCTGAATTTCGCAATATCGCTGATAATTTAGTTAATACAACATAATTCTTGATTTACTACCTGAACTCTTTCATCTTTCGTTGATAATCAGTGCAGTGCAACCAATTGTGTAAAACAAAAAGTTACCAAAAACAGTGTTACAATGAATCTATTTCGATACTGTTTTTAGTGTCGAAATAGAAACTTTGTGAAGGTGAATTATAAAAAATTACTATTAAACGTTTTTTAACATGATCAGAATCTTGTTTATTAACAATTAAGTTAAAAGTTAAGAAACCTATCATTGTGTATTTAAAATAGGTGTAGAGGGCCGCGAAGGACATTAAAAGATGGAACAAGACATACTTTATCAAAAGAAACCAAGAACCGTATAATCTGAAGTATTTGTAAACAAAAACCTTGTCTACGTTAAAAATAGTAAAGCAAATAAGTATTTAGTCTAAAGATTCTAAAGATTTGTATTTGTATCTGAATTTAAATAAGTTTGAAACTGATTTTTAACATAAAATGTTTACTCCCAAAAAATTAATATACCTGCTTTTTTGTAAAGTATTTTTTGGTCCTCCGTCCAGAAACAATACTATTAATTACTTCAAAATCGTCCGGAAAATGACATTTTCCGGCCTAGGCCGGCAAAGTAGCTTTTAGATTATCTAAAGAGATGGCGCTATGAGTCATCAAAAATAGATAATAAATACTACAAACTTTAATAAAATTTATTTAAAAACAGCGTATAATATACTAAAGTAATAACTTTTTCTAAAGGTAAGCAGGATTCAAACTTACATTTAATTTCTCTCACAACTTTTATTTTAAATTTGACATTTATGTCAATTTACAACTGCTTATCATTCGATTATGAAAATACATATCTCGATTTTATTATTGCTCATTGAACTATAATAGTTGATTGTCTCCGCTATTTTTATATAAAATTATTAGATATTAATATTAATATTATCAATATAACAATTTTTACTGTGCTGCTTATTAGCACAGTATTCGTATGTATAAAAATTAAGGATCGTGAAATTGATAATCAGAAAATCATTCCTTAGGTATTACTAATTCTTTTAATCGTGCAATAGATGTCAATAATGTCAATATCTAGTATGTCACAAAGTAAACAGTTTTTGAACTTTTAAAAATATTAAAAACGGGTCGGACCAAAAAATAGTGTGTGTTACACGTCCGCAAAATGTTTTGCAAGTGCTCGTATTGTTTGCCACGGTGCTACGCCCTCGGCTACACAACTTTACTCGCTCTTGCAAAATGGCATTTTCCGTCCTTGTGTCACAAATAACTATTTTTTTCTGTGAGAATTAGAATATGTTATCAATTAAAATTAAATATTAACAAGTATTTTGCAAACAATTTGCATCAAGTTCCAATTAACAAAATTTTATAAACAACTTTTTGTGTAAACTAGTTTTTCTGTATAATATATTCTATATATTACCTATATAATTTATTCGTCAGAAACATTTTATGTTCCACTATGTTTATAATATAAAAATAATAGATAATAAAATCTTATATAAGCGAATTAAAATGTACGACAAAGCTATTAATTAGATATATATCAACGTATAAAATTGTGAATTTCCTATAAAATTGTAATTGCAAATTTTTTCAACCTTGCTGAGGATTTACTTTTAGGATTTATTTCTTGGACTAAAAATATTTAAATTAAAAAATAGAAACTTATACAAAACTCACCGTTTCGGTTGGTAACGCAATCTAAACGATCTGCTTGATGAAGTATACGTTTAGCTTCATCAGAGAGTTCTTTTTTCGACTTCTTTAAACGTTCTTTTCTAACTGCGGAGGTTGTGATAGGTGTAGTTCTGCCATCACCACTGATTGCACCAGAAATTGGATTTTTCTGTGGCACTGAAAAAAAATAACCTACGTTTAAATAAAATAGTGTTTCTTCTATTCTGCATTAATACTAATCTTTGATTATAGTCTAAATATGTAACCAACAACTATAGATAAACTCTAGACTTCAAAAATTTACATTTAGGATTTCAAGGCAAGTAGAAAATAAAATCTAATTAACAATAGACAAGTTGTCATGTAATTTATGACCATCTACAAATAATAACGATCATTTATTTAAAATGTTTATTTCCATTTTAATGAGAAATCGTTATTTTAAGTATATAAAAGTAATAGCCGTTAATTATAGCTACAATAGTTTATGGATCATTTGCTTCCGCAATAGCTCTCTATAAATGCAATCAATGTGTTGACTTTTGATAACGAATTTGATTTTATGTTAGAGCGCAAGAAGCGGAAATTGAAGCTTGAATGATATAACAGTTTATACGCATCTGGTGCGGGTCATTCTTCAACTATACGCTAATGATTTGTTGTAATTGCCTTTTGTATGTTTTCTGTGCGGGAGCGCACCTAATGAGATATACTGGTTAACACCAAAGTGTGATAACATTTGCCAACAATTTGTATTATATTTCTGCATGAATAGAAATTTTTTACAGTTGAAACATTTTGTATTTCGATTTACACCAAAGAAAGAAGAGAAGGTGGTATTTTCTTGAGTTAAATGTTATTAGTTCTATACATAATATACATATAACGGATTTTTAAAAATATAATTATTTATTACTAGCAGCCCGCCCCGGCTTTGCCCGGGGATTAAAGGAAAATAACAAAAGCAATTAAATTTATTGGGTCAACGCTTCCCTGTAAACAATATTACATGTTGTTTTATTTTCTGGCAGCAAAATAAATTGATTTTCTGGTGCTCCGACCCGCCTTAGGCGGTTGGCCATGAGGAAAACCGATCCCTACTATTTGGAAGGTTTGACCTTGAGTCTTATTATTAGTAAAAGCGAAAGATGTTTTGATAGGAAATTGAAGCGGTTTAAATGGATTTGGTAGATCAGTTGGGATCATCGGTATCCTCAGTGTATGAGCTAGTTGACCAGATGGTGGTTCAGTTATATTGGTTGCTACAACTTAATTGTCCTTTAATTCTTTTATAAGTAGCCTCGTTCCATTGCACATGCTAAATTTGTGGTATCTGTCGTGATTATGAAATAAGTTATTTTGATAAGGATTAATACCAAGATAAAAACTTTTAAAAAATTAAATTTTTTTTATTGTGGCGTAACTATAACAGTTAGACATATGCTGTCGCGGCATTTTTTGTAGATATTTATATATTCTTCAAAATCGTAGTACATTATTTTGTTCTATAATCAATAGTATTCTCAGCGCACGCGATGTAAGGATTTTAAGGTCATTTTTGGTTACATTAATGACATTTTAGTAAGGATCCCTATTTTTTTTTCAATGAAACGTAGCCTATGTCACTTGGGAAAAGTGTAGCTTGCCAACGGTGAAAGAATTTTTGAGATCGGTCCAGTAGTTTCGGAGCCTATTCATTTCAAACAAACAAACAAACAAAAAATCAAACCTTTCCTCTTTATAATATTAGTATATATATATATATATATATATATATATATATAATAACATATATGAAAAATGTAAATGTATATTATTAATTGTTTATAATTTTGTGTTGTTTATCTGATTATATGTTATATTTAAAATGATGTAAATTTAAAATAATTATATTTAACTTTAAAATTTGATGTGAATTGAATTATTGTTTATAAAATTTTTTATCAACGACTCTATCTCAGGGCAGAATTCAATGTTTTATTTTATTAATTTGATATTGTCTTGAAATTATATGCATAACAACTATTATGTACCAAATGATACCTATGGATGTTTAAATTAAAAAGAAGAAGATCTGTAACCTATCTTCTCGTCAATGTGAGATTCTATGATTACTAATTATGTGAGTAAAATGATATGAAAAGATTAATAAATGGTGGTATTATACATATCAAAAAATTCTTAAAACTAATAAAATATGTGAATAGAGTAAAAGTGAAAATGAAGAAATTAATTGTTCATCCAATTATATATATAAAACACAAGAAAGTTCTTTATTAAGGTGAATAGTGCAATATTAATACCGTGACTCCAGGATCTATGAATTCTCTCAGCTAGTCTGCTACAGGATTATCAAAAGAAACCATAAACTCGTTCAAGAAAAAGGTCTTCTAACTGCTTAATGAACTCTGCAACGCTGGTATGTACTTATTCCTTCTTTCTATTTAACACGTACTTGGAAATTCAAGATTACATTCATAGCACCATTTGCTATCACGTTCTCATCTTCTGATTTCTTTTATTTATATAAAAAATTAACTTTCTGCTTACCAATATACTTTAGTTTTCTTCTTACAGACGTTTATAATAATATTCAATTACTCAAGACTGATTTATATTGAAATTTTTTAATAAAAATCGTAAAAAATTACAAGAGCAAATTTAACACGTCTTTTTTCTTTCTGAACAAAAAACAAGAGCGAGTCGTTTAAAATCAACAACTTCCAAAACAAAAAAAACAAAAAACAACTATCCTAACAATTCTTATTAGTATCTATCTGATGCCTACTTGATAATAACTTAATTTATGACATCCGTGCACTTGATTAATTTCTATTTACAATTTATCTTATACCTAGGATTCTTATACAAATTTATGTTTTTTATTTATTACTATTAATATTAAAACTTTTCATTTCATTCTTTTAATAAATTTTTTCATTTAAAATTTAAACCATAATAATAACTTTTAAATACTCATATGCATTAGTTAATACAGCATATAATTCTACATTTAATTTATATTTGAACTTATTCTTTGCATAAAAAAAAATATTATTTCTAGCATACTTTCTCAGACAAATTTCTTGTTTTATAGAAAGAAAATTACATGATTCCTTTTATTTATAATTATGAATATATCATGGTACTCCTTATATTTTATTTTTAAATTTATGTTTCCTTTTTTAGGAACGAAGAAAAAATTAAAACAACACTAAAACTAAGGAACTTGAAGAAAATTAATACTATTTATATACAACCTAAACTTTGTATTCTGCCCAGGATCAAGAATATTCCTTTTTTTTAATGAATTTATTAATAACTTAATTTGATCCGTTCTTTAATTTATAACATATAATAGGATAATATCACAATATATATATATATATATATATATATATATTATAACATGTATGAATAATAATAATATGTTTTGATAATATCAATCACTATGTTATAAAATATTCCTTACCTTTAATTAATTTTAAATTTTAAATATAAATAGTGAATAGGTAAGAATTAACTCAGTGTAATTATTTTCCAATATGATTAATTAAATATGCTACCGGCTATTCCCTTATGTCAAGGTCAGAGTTCAAATATTCAACCAAACTAGATTCAAAATCAGTTAATACACAAATTTGCAATAAAATGACTGTAAAACCGCACTATCCTAGACCAACAATATTTTCTAGGCTTGAATTGCATATAAATTTCTAACCTTTCTAATTCAAAATGTGTCAAACTTCAAAAATACCGTTAATAAACCAAAACATGCATCAAATATCTATAAATGAAATATTCTGTCTTGAGTTATTAAACAATTTGGATTAAACTTAACAAAAGGTGAATAAAAATAATTTAGTTAAATACATAAAACAGTGAAAATAAAAAATGTTCATGGAAATTACAAAAATCAAACAACAGAAAACTCTTTATTATAACGAGTGCAAAGTTGTTACCATTTGTGTGAAGCTTCTCTCCTCTTCTGGAATCAGGATTCAGTTCTTAGGACAATCTATTTTCTTCGAACGATACAGCACAGATTTCAGGAAACTTTATGAAGATCAAATAATCAATTCCTCTTCAAAACCAAGCGATGGATGACTACTATTTTCTCTAAGTAAGTGTAATTATGACTTTCTTTCTTGTTAAATATTAATTTAATCTTCTTTAACTCAATTAAAATACAGTTATACCATAAAGTGCTCAGCCCCATAAATTGAAATATCTATTTCTTCATAAAATCATATAAATTTCTCTTACCAATTGCTTCCTCTGGTTACCTTGGGATATTCTTTATACTTTAAACTGTTTTAATACTTTCTATTCTCAATACTTTCAAAAAAAACTCAAAATTTCTACGGAGCAAATTTTTAATACAACTTCTCTTTCAACAACCAGAAAACAAGAGAGATTCTATCAGAATCAACAAAAAAAACAAATGACAAATTCAACAAACTTAAATCTATACATCTTTTCCATCTAATCGCCTACTAATTTCTTATTCAAATAAAATTATTAACAAAATCTAATTCTTGATTCAATATTACAATTTAAAACAATGATCATTCTTTTTTATATTCTTATGAAATTTACTAGCACTACAAACTAATAATTTTCTCTTTTTCAGAATATTTCATTTGGCATTTGAACTATTAATAAATTAGAATATGGTTGGTAAATACGTATTATTTAAAAGTAAGTAGAAGTTTTAACATGTATTTTAACTATTTGTGATGTCTTTTTTTTTTATAATTTAATTTTCTCATTTACTTACACCCCTAATTCATTTAAAATTAATGTTTGATTACTAACGTATTGGCAATTTTATAAACTTTTAATTATCTACTTTACCCATTTATCAATTTCATAATTATCAAAACTTTATATAATGTAGATTAATCATTTTTGAATCTTTAAATAAAAATCTTTGAAATGTATTTGTATTTTTTTTCTTATTATTCTATTTTCTTTTTTCTTTTTTAGGAATTATGAAGAAGATGATGATAATCAATCCCAATGTTACTAAATTTGCGCTCTGACTCGAAATAAGAAAATCCTTTTTCTCTACTTTCCATTAGATTTTCCTTCTACATTCTTATTTAATATAACATAGTAACTAATATCATCTCAATATATATATATATATATATATATATATATATGTATGTATGTATGTATGTATAGATCCGATATAACGAAATCTGTGGACACGATAGCGGTCGCATTTCATAACGGATCGAAATGAAATTTGGTACAAAAATCAATCGTCCCAAAATCTCGGTCGAGTTCGTTAATGGGCCAAATCGGTACGGCCGTTTGGGCGTGACATCAAATTAAAATGGAAAAAAATTCGTAACTTTTTTACTTCACCCTGTACAAAAAAATGTTAGGAAACTTTTTTGTTTGTCTTAAAGAGACCTACAACTTTTATCTAAAACATTTTTTTCTGAAACGTATACTTTTAATATATTCAATTAATATAAATCTACTGATGCGCCTGGCTTACCAAGGGCCATTTTTTTTGAAGTCAGGTAAGCAAAATTTATATATTTCGACATATAGATATTTTTGGGGTGTGGAGGAAATAATTATTCTTCTTGTAATCGTGAATTGTACGAAATTTAGCACTTTTTAACATATTCGAATGAAAATTAAAATAAAGATTACTTGTTTAAAAATAGAATCATCGAAATTACCGATTCCACTAAAGCCTATCAGTAAAAGAGAATTACTAAAGCATTGCAGATATGTTTTGTGACCACTTTGCAAATGTAACGGATTGTACGCTAAACAGTTGATTCGGTGATAACATTTTAAAAAACTTTACGGTACCTGACATTGTAAATAACACCTTTTACTTCAAACCTATCTCACACATTGGCTTTAAAAATACTAAAAGCTATGGAATTGATCACGTTTCAATTAAAATCGTAAAATCCATTGCGAACCTCTATCTAATTTCATAAACCTATCAATTACTTCTGTCCGTTTCCCAAATTTATTAATTAATAATCAACACGGTTTCCGAAAAGGCAGATCTAAGCAAACAGCAATAAGCAGTTTAATGGAATGCGTTTACAAGTGCCTTGATGATGGAAAGCAAGTAGTAGAGTTCTTTGATTTAACACGGGGATTTGATTGTCTGAATTTGAAATTCATAGAAAACAAGCTCTATAATCTTGGATTTAGAGAAATATTTTTAAGTTGGCTGATGAGTTTCCTTTCAAATAAAACAATAACTGTCAGAATAAAAAGTTTAGTATCACTTCGCAATGGCATTGACATTGGTGTACCGCAGGGTTCCATCCTTGGACCTCTTATGTTTGTGTTATTCATTAATGAGCCACTAATATATTTAAAACCCGACGTCCTTACTCTCTCCGCTGATGACCCCTCATTAGTTATCTCAGGTAAGACCTTAAATGAATTAGTTGCTGTTGTCCAAAGTGTTCTAAACTCTTTTCAATAATGGTGTAAGCAAAACAACTTAATGTTAAACTTCAATAAAATATAATCATGTGCCACGTAATTTCATTTTTTTGTTTAACGTTAGATTTTAATCTAACCTAGTCAGGACATATATTGATAAGTTTTATATAAAAGCTAAGTAAGTCCTTTTATGCTATATCTCGCATAAAGGACTCCTTACCATTACCTGCAGTTTTAAATGTATATTACAGTTCTTTGGGAATACGTGGGAAAGCAAGAAAATATTTAAGACACAAAAACGAACCACCCGTTGCATTTTTAATATTGGTCAAAGAGACTGTTCTTTTTAAAGGACCAAATATTTACGTTTCCTTGCGTATTCATTTATAAACTCCTTTTGTTTACGACTGTTTTCTCGGTTTTCACACAACGGCGAATCATCACTAGTTTTATAATATGCATTTTAATTAGTAGAAAAATTAATTGGTAAATAATGTAATAATTTTTAATTTAAACAGTTAATTTATTGGAACGAAGTTCCCTTTCGGGCGTTACGACCAGTTACGACTGAGGCTAGAGACTAGCCGAAAAAAATTCAGACCAAAATATGTCACGACACGACACGACACACGCATGTTTCTCTCTCCCACAGACCAAAAAATATAAAATTCTCTCTCTCTCTCTCTCTCTCATAGATAGATATATTACAATTAAAAAGACACTAATTTAAATTAAAAGAAAATGTATATTAAAAAGAAAATAGTGTAGAAAAAAAATAATTACCTATAATAGTATTATATTTTATTTCATCATGTTTTTATAAATTAATTAATTCATAAACATTTTAAAAATAGTTCTTAACTTGACTAGTTAGGTACCTACGTCAAATTACCTTAACTGTCAGTTACTGTCAAATATTTTAATTTTAAAATTTTGTATTAAATTGTTAATTCCTCTTTTAAATTAATTTGAAATAAAAAGTAATTCTAGGTAGATGTTGATCATCTAAACCTCTGGTATTGTATAAATGGACACTTTTGTTAAAGGAAACAAACTGTTGAAAATAATGAATTTACTATTTTCTATTTTGCTTTGAACAGTGTAGTGTCGCGACTTTGTTAAATTTATACAGGTTTTTTGTAGATAATAAATATTAAAATAATAGAAAATAATAACAATAATGTATCCTGACAGTGTTTCTGCACAAGTTCCGGATATTGTTGATAGAGTTAGGTAAGTAGAGATTTTATACAGACAATAATAAATGCTTATGTATGTATAAACACTCTGTTGTGTTTACAATGTACTAATTCCTTCACTAATTAATCGAAAGGAACTTCGTTCCATCCGGGTGTCCCTTGACACCTCACACTTCTTTTTTATACTAAATTTGCAATATCTCGGGTTCTAATCAGCTGATTTTAATTTTTTAATCCTGATTAATGTAAAATTCTTGGGTTATACAGATAATGATATAATTTTAATATATTTTATTTGCTTATTACATCATTTTGTAAGATCAAACTTGTATAGTCATAAACAAATGTTCTTCGTTGTTTATAAAATTAGTGGTACTACTTATAATAAAAAAGTATAAAAGAATACCCAATTAATTAAAGATTATCTTTTCAAGTTCATCTATAATAAATACTTCTCAACATTTTTGACTGAACTCTAAACATTTAATAATATAATTTTTCAAATAGATAGCTAATTAATATAAAAAATTGTTTGACAGATGATTTCTTTTTAATACAAAACATGTGTTCATATAGTGAAGGTAAAAAAATAATCAACGATACTGGTACTAAGTGCCAATATGATTTTCTATTGCTCATCTAACTCATAATTTTGTACTCAACGTTTTCTTATAAATAATGATTACAGATTGACGTATCAAAATGGTCAATGTACTTTGAATTAAACCTTGAATATTTTGAATTATGTATATCTTTTAAATTGGCATGGAACATATGAGGAGAATTTTTATTAATGTGCAGAGTTTAACAACCAGCAATCAATAAAGCACGTTCTGATATTCTCTAAATATATACATATTTCTGGAGTAGGTATTTTAAATACAATTACCATTTTGGTTATTAAAAATAGGTGGTGATTTCGCACCATTTCAATAGGTTTTGATAGAATGATTTATCTAAATAGGTACTACCAAACTTATATGAAGTCACCTAGTTTTACTACTGGGCTAACTAGAAGACTGAAGAGGATAAAACGTTTGCATTAGTTTGAATAATAGTGAAAAATAGAGCATAATGCATGCCAGAATTATTCTGTTAGATAAAAGATTCCATAGGGTTAGCTTTGAATTCTTAAAAAAAGTACTAATTTAGATTACATTAAAATTTTTCATTGTTAATTTATGACCAGATTGTAGTTGTAATGATCATCGCATTGATGTTAAGAGGTATGGATGAGAACAGTTTTGGTAAGCCAGAAATAGAAGAAACAGGGAAGAAAAAAGTTATATTTGTTTTTTAAATTTAGAATTGAAATTTGTGTTATAGTGGCTGATTTTCATAAAGTACAGAATCCACATTCCAGAGATTCTATTTATTGGAAGGTGTACCTACCAAGGATTTCTGTATCAATATGTATGCATTCTTAATTTTGGTTGTTTGATGAACTGGAGAAGAATGATTGGTGTTTGGTGTAACAGGAATGTGCAGAAATTAAATACAAGAGAGTCGTATACTGGCGTTGATGTCTAACTCAAAAACCTGGGCGACAACCGAAGAGCAAGAGAAAAAGTTTGAAGTAGCAGAGATGAAGATGTTGCGTTGGATGTGTGGATAACCGAGGAGAGATGGAGTAAGAAACGAGAAAGTAAGAAGTACAATAAAGTGGGACAGGTTAGGATGGTTTGCAAATGTCGAGAGGAGGGATGAGAATAATGTAAATAAAAGAGTAGATAAATGTAAGATTGTGAATGAGAAGAAGAGAGGAAATCGAAGTTGAAGTGGATGAATAAAATAAATAAATAAATAAATAAATAAATAAATAAATAAATAAATAAATAAATAAATAAATAAATAAATAAATAAATAAATAAATAAATAAATAAATAAATAAATAAATAAATAAATAAATAAATAAATAAATAAATAAATAAATAAATAAATAAATAAATAAACCTGAAGAAGAGAGTATGTATTAAATAGAGACAGGTGCAAACGAATTATACGGAAGGATAACGCTGACTCCAAATAGGCTGACGATAAAGTTAAGAGAAAGAAGAAGAAAAACAAGAGAGTCAACTTTGGGTATTTCGGTAAGAACCGAACTTCAGTACTACCTAAAATTATTTTTTGTTAATGTCAAATTCTTTCTTGTCTTACAATATGGGAGATTATTCCAAATCCAGGAAGAATTAAAATATAAACTTCCGGATGTCCAAAGAATCAAAATTAATGTTGGTAAAGAATAGGATCATAAACACAAAACCCAATAATAACAGAAATGATATACCTACTAAATATAAAACTCTTATTGTAAAACAAGGAAAACCTATTTCTGATTATAAAATAAATATCTACATATATTGTTTACCATAACTCATAAAAACAGATATTTTCAAATATTAATTAACATCGCTATGATGTAGGAATTTATATATTTATTTGCATAACAGTTTTTCAATTACAATTTTATTGTTGTGTTTAAAAGCAGTACGAAACCGGTCTACGAATATAAATATTTGTAAACACTGCTAATAACTTTTTAGACATACACCGGAACATTTTAATTAAAAAACTGAAACACTGTCTTTAAATTTTTGTGTCATTTATTATAAGTGGGTATTTAAAAAATAATTATATATACTCTATAGGAACAAACTACTGAGGTAATAGTCTAGTCAACAAGTTCAAAAACGTGTTAAATAGAAATAAAGCTCCTAAAAATATGTGCCATAGCTCATTCGATTCGGAATGACGTCTAGAAAAATGTTTTTTTAAGGGTATATTAGCACATAAAAAATTGCGATTGTTATTAACAAAATAAGATAAATACGTCATTCCGAATCGAATGAGCTATGGCACATATTTTTAGCAGCTTTATTTCTATTTAAAACGTTTTTGAATTTGTTGACTAGACTATAAGTTTAATTTGAATCGTCGATTACGACAGTAACCATATGAAGAAGTTTATGTGGGCAAATTTCATTGTCAATTATATTTCAAGGTTTTAAAATATCTACACCAAAAAAACATACTTATTTTAAGTAATTGATAATAATTACGTATACTGCAATTATATCTTTTTAAAACAGTAGCTGAAAGGTCGTCTATTTTTTTAAAATCATCTAATATAAATAAGAAATTAAATACGTAAATAGCAATTTAATCTGACCTTGGCCTGTAGTTGTTAATTGAAAGATAAGTTAATTAGTTTTAACACTTGCGTTTTATCGATAATACTACAACTTACACTCACTTTTAATCGCGAAAAGTTAAAAGCACAACTTTATTACACAGTTTTGAATTTTTGAATTTTTTTTTTCTGGGTTACTGATATGTCAACATTGCGAATATGTAAAGACGACTAAAATCCAAACACAAGTTCTTCTCAACAATCTTATTTTTTGCTATATAATTTGCATAATGACTTAGAATGACTGTCCCACTCTAACACTCACAGATTCAGCGAGGTTGCCGCAGTTTGTTTATACGAGTACTAATCAACATTGAGTTATAGTAATGTTCATTAAATACAGCAACCTTGATTTCCCACATTTTTTAATATTAAATAATAGTAAATTTTAACAATGTACATATTTTTAAAGTTATACTTCTATTCGGACACTCTGTGGAATGAATTAGTGTGTAGCTAAATGGGAAAAATCATTACATATGTAATGGTGTGAGTAAGAGAGAGACAGAATCACATATAAGGTATATTGTTCGGTAAAAACAAAGATGAAATATTTACTACATTTTATTGGTCATCACTATAAGTCTTTTGAATACCGTTTAAACATTCATTGCATTGAAAAGAGATAGATATACAACAAACAGTCTGAGCTATTGTTATTGTATTACATTGACGTATCGCATTATGTTTGACATCTTATTTTATAATTCTGTCACGTAAATAAACATATAAAGTTTAGTATTTTATATTAATAATAATATTCAGTAATGAGTATTGTATTGTAGTCTAAAATACCGTCACATGGTTGCATTATATCCTTGACTATGCTTTTGAGTCGAAGACATGCGTGTGAGTTAAAACCTGTTCCTTCAAAGTTACTGAAAAGTGCAGTTCAAAGTGCGTTAAAATTTTGTAAAAGTGTGTTGTTAGAAAATGTTTTGCATTGTTTTCTAGTGTTTTAAAATCTGTAATAGCCCACGGTAAGCAAATCGGGTTTTGTAAACACTTTTTTTGTACATTGATCGTTTTACTGTTTGGTTTTCGTGTTTGAAGTAAGGACACACATCAACTGGTCTTATTTTTCTTAGTAGATATTTATTTAATTGAATACAGTTAATTTTTTTAAAAAAATTATTTCTACTTGCCTGTGTTTATAGTTATTAAGTTTTATTAGTTAACAGTGCATAAAAGTATAACTTCTGCCGGCAGTCCCACTGACTGCCACACCCTTTTTTTTATATATACGTTGTTCTCTAAGTGAGCAAACATTCTTTATTTATATAGGAAAAACCAAATATGCTAATCTATTGTTCATACTAGAAATATTAAAAAAATTGGAATTCAGGAATAGTAAGGAGGGAGATATGCAACTCAACAAAAAAAATGATGGAAAGAAGAGATTTTTTAAATAAGAGGATTGAGTGAGAATTTAAAAGCGAGTTATAATAAAATAAAAACAAATTAGAGATCGATAGAAAAGAAATTATTTTACTAAGAATTAAAATAGTATATTAATAATAGATAAAAGATTTATAAGGTTGGTCTAATATTAAAGAACATACATTGATAGTATGAAAAAGTGTAATTGATTAGATTTTTTTAAAAACAATATGGGTTTAATTAAATCATTTGAATAGAGTTTGTTTTGTTTGTAGAAGCGATGAAGCACTGAATAAAAATAAAAATCAGAAAAATGTAATCACAACAAAATTGGCGCCCAACATGGGACAAAGAAGAGTAAAGAGAAAGGCAAAAGAATAAATGAGCACAAATTACATTACAAAGTAATGGTGTGAATATTTAAAATTCAACAGATAGTAACGGTTTGGCATTTTATAATTGACAATTAGCATTTTCCCTTAATTTATAGAATAACACTTTTAGTATATACACTTTCAGTATATATATATATATATTCGTATGAAAAAAAGTGAGATGTGTCAAGGGACACCCGGATGGAACGAAGTTCCTTTCGATTAATTAGTGAAGGAATTGTAATTTGTAAACACAACAGAGAGTTTGTACATACATAAGCATTTATCATCGTCTGTATAAAATCTCTACTTACCTAACTCTATCAGCAATATCCGGAACTTGTGCAGAAACACTGTCAGGATACATTATTGTTTTTATTTTCTATTATTTTAATATTTATTATCTACAAAAAACCTGTATAAACTTAACAAAGTCGCG
Source organism: Altica lythri (assembly GCA_964028335.1). Taxonomy (NCBI): domain Eukaryota; kingdom Metazoa; phylum Arthropoda; class Insecta; order Coleoptera; family Chrysomelidae; genus Altica; species Altica lythri. The sequence continues at coordinate 88,720,457 of OZ034800.1, read as the reverse complement.
ACACTACTACACTGTTCAAAGCAAAATAGAAAAAAAAAGTAAATCCATTATTTTCAACAGTTCGTTTCTTTTAACAAAAGTGTCCATTTATACAATACCAGAGGTATTGTATATTCTACCTAGAATTACTTTTTATTTCAATTTAATTTAAAACAGGAATTAACAATTTAATACAAAATTTTAAAATTAAAATATTTGACAGTCATCTCTGAGTCATCTCTGAGTCAACTCTGAGTCATCTGTGAGTCATCTGTGAGTCATCTCTGAGTCATCTGTGAGTCATCTCTGAGTCATCTCTAAGTCATCTCTGAGTCATCTATGAGTCATCTATGAGTCATCTATGATTCATCTATGAGTCATCTATGAGTCATCTATGAGTCATCTATGAGTCATCTATGAGTCATCTGTGAGTCATCTATGAGTCAGTCATCTATAAGTCATCTATGAGTCATCTATGAGTCATGTCATCTCTGAGTCATCTCTGAGTCATCTCTGAGTCATCTCTGAGTCATCTCTGAGTCATCTGTGAGTCATCTCTGAGTCATCTCTGAGTCATCTGTGAGTCATCTCTGAGTCATCTCTAAGTCATCTCTGAGTCATCTCTGAGTCATCTCTGAGTCATCCCTGAGTCATCTCTAAGTAATCTCTGAGTCATCTGTGAGTCATCTCTGAGTCATCTCTGAGTCATCTCTGAGTCATCTATGAGTCATCTATGAGTCATCTATGAGTCATCTATGAGTCATATATGAGTCATCTATGAGTCATCTATGAGTCATCTATGAGTCATCTATGAGTCATCTATGAGTCATCTATGAGTCATCTATGAGTCATCTATGAGTCATGTCATCTATGAGTCATCTATGAGTCATCTATGAGTCATCTATGAGTCATCTATGAGTCATCTATGAGTCATCTATGAGTCATCTATGAGTCATCTATGAGTCATCTATGAGTCATCTATGAGTCATCTATGAGTCATCTATGAGTCATCTATGAGTCATCTATGAGTCATCTATGAGTCATCTATGAGTCATCTATGAGTCATCTATGAGTCATCTATGAGTCATCTATGAGTCATCTATGAGTCATCTATGAGTCATCTATGAGTCATCTATGAGTCATCTATGAGTCATCTATGAGTCATCTATGAGTCATCTATGAGTCATCTATGAGAGTGTGTGTGTGAGAGAGAGAGAGAGAGAGAGAAATAGAGAGAGAGAGACAACATGCGTATGTCGTGTCGTGACAAATTTTGGTATGAATTTTTTTTGGCTAGCTCCTAGCGTCAGTCGTAACTCGTAACTGTTCGTAACGCCCGAAAGGGAATTTCGTTCCAATTATAAAAAATTAATCACATAATTTTTTTAAATTTAAACAATGTAAAATCGTGCATTAAAGCACATGCTGCGAGAGTCTGTTAGGGTCGAGAAAAGGATCTCTTTTATTGACCGCCCGCTGGACGGTGACTTGAAACACTCTTTAATATTGATAATTTAGATAAACCACAATTATCTCAATTTTATAATTTTTATATTTATACGTAAATCGCTCCAAAAACTTGTTGCCCAGTCATTAGAGTAAATTACAACTTTAAAAAAGATTTTATAATTCCCTCGTATATTAAAAACTATAAAAGATATAAAAAAATTAATACAATTTGAGATTCCTAAAAAATGATAACATAAAACTATATAATTATATTCCTTTTTTCTGTTCCCGTGGGATGAAAAGTAGCTTATGTGCTATTCCCAACTACCATCTATCCTTATTTCAATTTTCATCCTACACCGTTCAGCCGTTTTGGCGCGATTCAAGATCAAGATTCAATAACAACTGTAATGATTTGCTTATAATAAAACTAGGATAAATATAGATATATCCCGTTTATCTAGTTCCAGACCATAATCTACCCCTGTCCCCTGTACCAAATTTCATCCCGATCCTTCCAGCCTTTTACTTAGTGGTAAAAATTGAAGCTTATTTATTCCTATGTGTATAGAAATTTTGTACAAAATTAATGAGTCATACCAATTAAAACCAGAACAAAGGATTTATTTATTCCAAAATACTAGGTAAAGGAAAAATTCTAAGACCTATTCAATATAAAACTACATCAGTATTCACGAACTGTATTAATAAACAAATAAATTATCAAATCTTTGATTGCTGTCTTCAGGAGTTTTTAATTTGAACACATTATTTATTACAAATTATTTAAATTTGTAAACAATGGTCAATTGCAACAAAACAAAGGATTGGATTCATAATGAAATAATCACAATTTATTAAAGAACTTTTTATAGTAGAAAGTTTTTTTTGGTGATTTATAAGTCATATTACTATTATTAAATTATTACTCCCTTGGCAAATAGCGCTTTACAAGATAGATTACGGCATAGTCCACAGTATAGTCTAAAATTTTTAAAAATTTTCTAAATTAGTTATTTTATTAACAGTTAAAATAATAATTACTGTTGTCACATGTAAAACAAAAAAAATTCTCTCTCGCGTAGTCGATCCCATTATGATAACATAATAGAACTGTCACCTTGATTCATATCCGACGCTTAATCAACTAGGCTACGAACGACATATTTAAAAACTTTCAAAATGATGTATACACAATTTATATCATATTTCATATCAATTCAGTATAAATTTCGAAATTAATGTATATGCCAAAACACCATTGACATATTAATACAAATGGACCAGCTGTACAGCGAAATAATTGATTCCAGAGTGAGACGGATAAGAAGGATAGCGCTAGGTCGGGCAGAAAGCTCCTAATTTACATTTGATTTACGTTGATTTTTAATGTTTTTGGTGTTTATCTTATAAATTAAATATATTTGACTGTGTTTATAGTGATATTTATAAACTATGTAATATATCGCACACACTCTATAATATTTTATAGTTATTAACCTATTAAGTTGGTGTCTAGAGTCATTTTAACTATAATTAATACTTGCCACTCTTAAATATTTTTGGATACATAAATATTTCATCAACAGATAATAATAAATAATTTCGAAGTTTATATTTCATATAATAATCAAGAAGAGTTATTTAATTATTTGTTTTATTATTATATATTAGGTGTAGAATTTTCAAATTTAATGTATCAGTCTCCTTATATATAGTGTGAACCATGATATAAAAAATTACGATATGATCTTCAGTTGTATTGACGTATTTTTCGATAGAAATATTAATGCATTTTTGAATTATCTATTTGAATTCAACAATTTTTTGTCACATTCACTGTTTAAAAAAAAATTGGTATTTATTGTATACAGGGTGTCCCAGAATTAACTACGGAAACTTCGTATACGTATTCCTTGATGACAAATAAGTAGGGTCTTTCCTATAAAAAAAATTTTTTTAGAGACTCCTGTCAGAGTTATAACCTACTTTGCAAATGTGCGCTACTTGATCGCGATACACGATACTCAATTGACATGGTCCTACTTTTTATTTTTTTACTCCAAACGGAAACGATTTCGCAAAAAACGACAAGGAACAAAAAAGTTTCTAAATAATCAAAACTTCCTAAAATAATTTTTTGTTATTGCAAATATTAATTGCTAAGAAAGTTACAAAAAAAATTAAGAGGGGTTCCTTGATTTGCACCCTTAGAATGGGGTAGGGCAGGTGAAAAGTGGCAGGAGAAATGCGTCTTTATTAAAATGATGTTCACCCAAATTTTTAATTTTTTATCTTGGACCAATCAGAAGATATTAAATTAAAACCGTATTTTACCACCCCTCCTCTAAAAAAATTTTTTTTATAGGAAAGACCCTACTTATTTGTCATCAAGGAACACGTATACGAAGTTTCCGTAGTTAATTCTGGGACACCCTGTATAAAATAATACAGTTTTTGAGCCTGCAATAATTGTTTTGTAAGTAATATATATTATTTTTGCTCAAATAAGTACACCTAAACATAAAATCAGAGTCTTTTCTCACTTATTTTGACTTAAGAAATTTTAACAAACTTAAGTTTCATCAAATACTTCAAATGAAAAAGCTTTTTTTCACTACTAACCTGAGAAATTGCTATTATTTACTCCATTCCCCTAACGAGAATTAATATTTACAGTTCTATAATTTTTAAGATATTGACATAATAATAGCTCACTTCTCACTCTAAGTATATAATATACTATTTTTTACATAAAACGTTATAAAAAGATGTATTTCCCTTAAGCTCTCATTTAAACAATGTGCGTTTTGCCCGGCCTACCTCCGTCTCTCTCTCGAATCTCTCTTACTAATGTTGGCCGCAGAAGCAGCTGTTGCGAATATGGGAAGCGGCCGTTCCATTTGTATTAATATGTCAATGCTAAACACACTTGAAACATGCATTGTCATCCAGATCTTAGCTATCCTGAAAATTTCAGAGCTCTAGGTAGTCGGGTAATAGGTTTAAATTCGATTACAAAATTCCGCAGAGAGACAAAGAACACGGTAAAAATATAAAAAAAAGTGTGAGGTGTCAAGGGACACCCGGATGGAACGAAGTTCCTTTCGATTAATTAGTGAAGGAATTAGTAATTTGTAAACATAACAGAGTGTTTATACATACATAAGCATTTATTATTGTCTGTATAAAATCTCTACTTACCTAACAGTTCGTTTCTTTTAACAAAAGTGTCCATTTATACAATACCAGAGCTTTAAATAACACATCTTTTTAAAATTACTTTTTATAATTTAAAACAGGAATTAACAATTCAATACAAAAAATTTAAAATTAAAATATTTGACAGTGACTGACAGTTAAGGTAATTTGACGTAGTCAAGTTACGAACTATTTTTAAAATGTTTATGAATTTATTAATTTATAAAAACAGGATGAAATAAAATATTATTATATATATATATATATTATAGGTAATTATGTTTTTTTCTACAGTATTTTCTTTTTAATGTACATTTTCTTTTAATTTAAAATAGTGTCTTCTTAATTGTAATATATCTATCTATGAGAGAGAGGGAGAGAGAGTTATTTATTTTTTGGTCTGTGAGAGAGAGAAACATGCGTGTGTCGGTGCATTGTGTCGGTGCATAGTGTCGTGACAACTTTTGGTATGAATTTTTTTGGGCTAGCTCCTAGCGTCAGTCGTAACTGTTCGTAACGCGCGAAAGGGAACTTCGTTCCAATAGTAGTAGTACAATATAAGTATATTATTAACAATAATATACCTAGTCATTAAACTTGAAGAATTTGTTCTCTTCTAAATATTGTATCTGCGAAAAGTTTTTAAAGGGTGTGCGCAGTTCTCACATTCGTGTTGGAAATTAAGGGAAAACCCGCAGAAAAAAAAACCTTAATCAAGAGTGGTAAGTAGGACATTACGTACGAGTGGAAAAGTTACGCACGAAGCCGCGTAGCGGCGAGTGCGTAATTACACGAGTACGTAATACCTCTTACCACTCGAGTTACGTATTATGCTTTATCTACGACTCAATATTTTAATTTTAATTCTAAATATTTGACATCTCTAAAAAAGTATATGACGTACGTACTGTACTGTTATCTACTCCTTGACAGTAAATGTCATTTATACTCATTGTCACCATGCAGGGTAAGTAAGCTATAACGCACAGTCGTGCGTAATGAAACGTCATTCCAACATGACATTTCATTACGCACAACTGTGCGTTATAGCTTACTTACCCTGTGTGGTGACAATGAGTATAAATGACATTTACTGTCAAAGGAGTAGATAAAAATATATACATACTTAAGAACAAAATTAATAATAAATTTCCTTTCGTATTTTCCAATTAGGATTTATATATTCTAGAGATAAATATTTTTAAGGTAAAATACAATAGGAACCTAAATACCTATCTTCTATGAATAATAATAACTCATCAATACAACAATTTGATAAATAGAAATTTAAAAAGTATTAAACAGTTACAACACATCGGACCCAGAAAAAAGGAATGAAACAAAAAAGTACAAACTTGTTATGTTCAATAAAAAATATATAGCGAAAAAGTGAAAACCTAAAATGAACTAGTCAAGGTTATAAAACAATAAAAACAATTTTACGACCATATTTAGTTTAAAATTGTTTATCAGTAACGTCATTATTTAAGGAGAATAAAATACGATGATGGATATTACAAGAAGCGATTTAGCGCACTGCAAACAACGCAATATGTTACTCACTAAAAATCAATTGTAAAAGTATTAAATTTACAGTTAATTAAACTGCTAAATTGATTCTGAAGACATTACTTCAAATTTAAGATTAACATCCTTCGGACAACCTACAAATAAAGAATTGACAGATTTGTGAACATTCTTAATATATTTTTCTAGTGAGATTGTTGCACCAAGATGTTTATTTATTATAACTTATCAAAGGTAGTAAAATGGAAATAAAAAACACCCCTTTCAAATTAAGATTTTTTAAATATATAACAATAATATAATTAACATCGTAGTATAACAAACAGTGATTTAATAAGAATGTCACAATTTTGTTAATTTTGTATTTTAAATTACTCAAAGATCTTGAATGTTAAAGTAAGAAAATACTGCAATTAATATCTATAGAGTACACCGTCTACTCAATAATTAACTGTAATTTACATAAATATTTGACTTATTGTTACTGTAAAGTGTGTTAATGTATATACTAACTGACCCGGTGAATTTCATACCGCCTAACACTGTCTTTTCTCATATCCGTTTTTTGTTAGTGTTTTCAATGTTTTTTTTTTTGTTTTTTCGTTTTTATCATAGGTACTTTTTCGTTAGTTTCCATGTTCCATATTTCATTTTTTTAAATTGTATTTTTTGCGTCATAGTTCTTAATTAAGTAAGAGTTGTTTTTTTAAGTATATGAGATATCAACTGCGCCACCTTACGTGGCATCATGGTACTTAAGAAAGTAAGCAATGCTCGTTTTAATTAATGAGATATCAACTGCGTGACCGTACGCGGCGTCAAAATACTTAATTTAGTAAGAAGTGCTCTTTTAAATATGAGATATTCACTGCGCCATTTTTCGGTGGCGACATAGTAATTAATTAAGTAATTACTTGGTTTTCCCGCATCCTTCATGTTTTATAAAATTAAATTTTAAAATCGCACTTTGCACTGATTCGGTGTACTTTGTATACAAAAAATAAATGTTTTTTTTACTGTATCCTTTATTTAAAAAAGATGTAATTGCTTTTCGACCTTTTTCTCGCTTCTAAGTGAATAATCTGGAAATCAAAAGACCGCGCTATCTACCGGGTGTTTACTCAATCTAGATTTCAAACGTTGATTGATAGTTATATCAATTAATTTACAATGCCGTATACTAGGAATAAATATTACTAAGGAGGTATTGTCACTTTACCGTTGAAATACAATAATTTAAAAAAATTTATAATGGACCAAATATTAAATATAAACTATTCTTGAATCCAGACAAAAAATATCATCAAATATCAAAATTCTGTTTCCCTAAGAAAAACTATTTGAACTTTCAAATTTATTCAATTCATTTTCAAAACATTAGTCGTAAGATTGCTATATAAGCTTTGCTTAGTTAACACAAACATAAAATAACAAAATCGTATTATTCTCTATTTCAGTGTGCCAAGGACATTTTAGAACTCTTGAATTCAAACTTACGTGTTTTCAATTGGAATTTATTGCGAGTTTTTCAAAATTAAAATAATATCTTATACTCGCTAAAAAATATAAAACATTTTTGATACTGAAATTTGTTACGTTGTATTTACCTTGCAAAACATATCACTTTTGTCACTGTATTTGTACACTAACACTTTTATTTATTGCTTTGTTTATACCGATATTTTTTCTTAATTGATTTTATATGCAGTTGGCAAGGTAATTTAATGTAGTAAATACACAATAAAATAAGTTAATTTACCTACTTTTACAAAGGTAACGGTATCACAATTATCTTCAACCTTAACTAAAGATTTGACACATACGGAAGAATCACTTGATGCATAAAGCTTCAAGGCTGGTTACCGTGATACTTAAAAGATCGAATTCAACCGCGAAAAAGCTACAATTAATACAATTTAAATACAAGTAAAAATCAAGGTATCCAATATTTAAAACCAATGATCTTGCAACATTGCATTATCCATACAAGTTATATTCAGATATCACCCGTAGGTGGCAATAAGGAGTAGAATATGCGCAAAACAAAATAATATAAATTAGCGACTTCGCCTACCTGTATCTATAATTGACACCTCAGCATCGTTTTTTATTGACTTCCCTTGTCGAAAATTGATGGTATTCTTTGTACGATTGTTTTTGTCTTTATTTTCAGAGCAATAATTGCTTATAGGTAAACCTTTTTTTAACTATAACAATAATAAATCTTTTTTTTCTTGAAGAAATTAAAATACATAAAACGTTTAATTATCAATCAAAAGGAACTTTAATATGATTAAAAAAAATTTAATAAAAACAAACTAAATGATAAAAATTGTTTGTTCCTTATTGTGTATGTACCTAAATTGGAGTTCTAATTCTATCATTTTGTATTTTTTGTACAAAAAAAGTTTGAAATTCACAGGACTAACCGACAGAAGCTACGCTTTTGGTTTGGATGTAAAATGGATTATGATAAATTATATTTATCGGTTGTTTATTCTGATTAAATGACAGTCTTTGACATTTTTTTAAATTTTTTCAAAATGTTTTTAATATCATACTTTTTTCAAGATTTTAGTAGTTTTTCAATACTTTTCTTCGATTGTCTTAATCCTTCTAGATCATTCCAGTACTTGGATTTTTCGCTATCCATTTTTTCCATAGTTTTTCTAAGATTGTAGTACTTCTGATTTCACAGGATGGTTCTCGTTCCAGGTATGGGGTTTCAGCTCCTTCTTTTGCCAGCTTGTCTGCTGTTTCGTTTCCTTCTATTCCTATGTGTCCTGGAACCCATAGGAGGGTAACAGTGTTATTCTGTCCTAGTTCGTTTAATTTGCCTTGGCATTCCCAGACCCTCTTTGAACTGATTGTATCTGAGTTCAGAGCTTTGATGGTTGCTTGACTATCTGACATGATCACAATCTTCTGTCTACGATAGTTCTTTTTAATGTTAAATTCTATACATCTTTCGATGGCACGAATTTCCGCTTGAAAGATGCTTGGGTACGCACCCAGGCTTTCGGAGTATTTGGTTCTAGGTCCAAAAACCCCTGTTCCTTTATCTCTCTTTGAGCCGTCCGTATACCATTTTACGGCGTTTTGGGTTAGCCCCAATATGGTGTTCTCGTCCCATTCAGATTTACTTCCCAGTTTTGTAGTAAATTTTCATACAAATTTAAATTTCTTTGGCATCTCATCTTGGGGCATTTCCCAAGTTTGATCAAGTTGGAGTAATCGAGGTCTTTCCTTGATTATTCCTTCTTTGATCATTCTATCTATTGTTTTCTTCCTAGCATTTTCTACTTGAAGATGCAGTGGCGAGAGATTTAGGATTACTTCCATTGCAGCAGTGGGGCTCGATGAGAAGGATACCTGGAAACATTAATCGAAAGCCTAATCCATTTATTCGTTTGAGTAGGTATACTGGGGCCTTTTACCTCTATACATTCACAGTGAATAAGAGTTTTTGATTATAAGGGTTATAACTTCAAAAATGAACGCTTCTTAGATCAACTTTCAATATATCAATAATGTTTGTCACTAATTAATAAAACAGAGGGTGAATTATGATAAAAACCAACAACCAGCAGAGAAGAACTAATTAGGTAAAAACGTGAAATTATCTCACTTTATTATTAGAAACCTGTAAATGTTTCATAAATATAATTGTAACAATTAAGGTTTTAAAAAGCATTTTCTATATTGTAGAGAGCGTGTATATGGAGACTTTATAAAAGAAATTAATGTAATAAAAATATGTAATTAACTTTAACAATCGTTTAAAGGTTAATCAATTTTTTTTACATATAAAGCTGATACAAGAAATACATTTAATATAATTAAACTATAATACCATGTTACACAATAAAAATAATCTTAAATACTTATTCTGTGTATATCAATTTCACTCATTTTGATAGCTTAAAGCTATTAACATTTAAAAAATAAATAAATTATAATGAACTGCGTATATAGGTTTATAATAAAAAGCATCACGCAAAGCCTTTTATTTCTACATTAATCAAGCATAAAATAATTAATTATTTAATGTGTTTTTTATTAGCGCGCGCCTATGTAAACAAGAAAATAAACTGAAAACGACCTTTGAATGACGAAGTCGGTGGGATGGACGTCCACACATCTGGTGCACTGCATATACATAAATATGTCGAAAACAATGGAATTATTCTTTTTAGCAGAAGTCTCATTCTATTTATATGCTAATTTTATTCATTTTTCAAAGGATAAACGTCTTGAAATGTATTGCAGAAGCTCCGTTACCATCAGATATATAATTCAGGATTATTGTTTGTCACACCACCAAAATGATGAGAAAATAATAGGATGGCGCTCCTTTTAAGGCTTGGAAATATTGGTTTATTTTCTATTTTAATTATAATTAGAAAAGCATTAGATAAATTATTTTAAAAATTATATAAATTTCCCTATTTAAAGTATATATTCTCTATTTAAGTATTTGCTGCATCTACCTTTCGATCTTTCTACAATATAATCTTGATTTATACGTTCAGTTTACTATTATTTATAATTCTGTCCATTCTCGTTCTTATGACTTCCTTCATTGTATCATTTCTTATAAGAATTTCCTAAACTTTCAACGCATTTTTTGTATATTCCTACTGTTTTATGTATGCAGTTTAAAAGAGGAAAAGAGAAAAAGGGTTGTAGCGTTGTAGCATGGTTTTTTGGTCTTTGCTTTGGATTTAGAAAAAACTCTTTTCACAATGATTTCCCAATGATCTTACAGTTTGCTAAAATCTTATGCTTTTTATATGTCACATTGAATTTTTTCATTTTTAAACATATTTCTTAACGTAATTTAATTGTTAAGAGCAGCGGTGTACTTCTTTTAAGATGAGCCTCTAACCACTGTCATTCCAAGTTTTTCTTCAAAGATACGACTCAATAAAAATAGAGCAATTTTTTTGAAACGAATGAATACTATTCGATAAGGTTTTCTATAAAGAAAAATGAAGTTATCAATCTCTTTAGATTAGCAGAAAAAAACTGACAAAGGTGAACTATTTTTTACTAATCTTGGAACCGCAATAAGAGCACAATTCTTTATTTTCATTAGAACGATTTATTTTTACAGGGTTTGCTGAATTTTTATTGGTTCTTGGTCCAAAAAATAGATTAGGCATCAAACCACTACAATATACTTAGTTTATATTTTGTTTATACTTTTAGAACGAATGATCTACACTGCGTATGATCGTATTTGCTGCATTTAAAGCCATTCTACACGAACCACAAAAACGCGACTACTTAGTCGCTTAGTCGCGTGAAAATGTTGACCATTCTACACGAGCGGGTTTTTTTTGGCGCCGTTTTGTCGCGAGTGAAACGCGACCCATTCTACACTGCGCGACTAAACAGCGAGTGCTGCTATGGATCCCGTGCAAGTTGGTTGTGTTGCTGTACACAAATTAACATTGTTGCAGTTATTATTAAACAAACGTCGTAAAAAAAGGCGATGGTGGGCACACCCTGTCGTTGCGAGCAGGCTAACATTAGGGGTTTTTCACACAAACTTTGCAGAACATCGTAGCTATCCCGAGAAGTTTTTTCAGTACTACTGAATGTCTGTAAAGTCATTTGACAAACTTCTGGCTGTAGTAGACTTTCAATCTCACAAATAAAGCGTTCTGTGTCAAACATTTCTGCATATGCTAGGAGCCAAAAACACAGTCTACGTACTGCACTGCTGTATGGAGTTTGACAAGTTACTAGTCAGTGGGTTCGGCCGGCCAGACGGTTGCAAGTCGCTACGTGTAGAATGACACGCGACAAAGTAGCGCGCGACTTTTACGCAACCTCCGGCGTAAAAGTCGCGCGCTCGCCAACGAACGCGTCCACACGCGACCACATTGTCGCTCGTGTAGAAGGTCCCATTTAAACTCTGTGTTTCTGTTACGTACGTATTTTACTCGCCACTAAGTAGTCGCGTTTTTGTGGTTCGTGTAGAATGGGCTTAACGGGTGCTACTTTTTTATCTCTTTCTGGAAAAAGTCAGGTTAGGAGAAAAATTATGGGTTCCCAGGGAACAAAATCATAGTGTTCGGTGGACAAAAAGTTTTAGTCAGGGTCAGGATTTTAAGAGAAATATTTTTAGTGCCAAAAATTATTATTTTAAGGGGGGAAATGATGGTTTTTGGTCAAAATTAACAGTTTCTGGTAAAAACTGAGTTTATTAGAGAAAAATGATGTTTTTGGTATAAGTGAGTTTGTTTTTGGGTATCAGTTTATGGTTTCTTGGGGAATATAAGTATATTCCGTGTAAAATGTGGTGTTTAGTGATAAATTATGATTTTAGTAAAAAAAATTCCTTTAGTAAAAAGGTGTTCGAGGGAAAAATGATAATTTCTGGTTAAAAAAATGTTTAATAAAGACATACGATTTAGAAAAGCGGAAAAAATGATTGATCTATAGGGAAATTACAGTTTCTAGAGAAAAATGAGTTATGCAGTGGTAAAAAGATGTTTTCTAGTGGGTAACCGATAGTTTATGATGGAAATCATAGTTTAATATAGGACCTTTTGGGTGGACTGAGTAGCTCAATGGTCATGCAGCCCGGTCCCAAGCCAGAATAAGCATAGTGTGCTATGCGGATGATGCGGTAATCATCGCGAAATCGGAGGATGATCTGCAGAGACAATTGCATAACTTCTAACAAGCCAGCCGAGGGTTAAACATGAACATCTCTATAGAAAAAACCAAAAGTATGACATTTGCAAAAGGTCCTGTAAGATGTAAACTAGTAGTAGAAAACAATATTATTGAACAATTTAAATATCTTGGAATAGAACTGTCAGGTTACCACGATACGGTAAAGGATTTAAGAAGTCAGGTGAACAAGGCGACGGCCATATCAGGGTGCTTAAGGCAAATAGTCTGGTCGAACCAATACATGCGCAAAGATAGTAAAATAAAAATCTACAAAACTTGCGTTAGACCAATAATGACGTATGGAATAGAAGTTCGCGAGGAAACAACAAAAACTAAAAGCATGCTCAGGGTGGCAGAAATGAGAAACTTAAGAGCTATACTCGGAAAGACCAGAAGAGACCGAATTAGAAACACGGACATAAGACAGCAATGCGGAATACAGGACGTAATAAGATGGGGAAGACAGAGGAAAAGGCAATGGTACGCGCATGTGAACGCATGGAGGAAAGCAGATTACCTCGCATAGCTCTCGAAGGAAAACCGGTAGACAAAAGATTACCAGGCAGACCACCACAAAGATGGAAGGACAGCTGGCAATCCACCTCCCAAGAACTGATACAGAGGCAACCTTGAAATTAACAGATCGTCAGATCTCAAAAAAGAAGAAGAAGAAGAAGAATAGACTTTTTAGTAGAAAATGATGTTTTGGTGAAAAATTTACAGTTTTCTGAAAAAAAAAATATTTTCTGGCAGGAAATGAAAAATTTTAGTACAACATACATTTATGATTAAAAAATAAATGTTTGAAAAAAAATATGGTATGCTGTAATAAATGATAGTTTTTATTAAAATATAACATTAAAATTAAAAAAATTACCTAAAAACTCAAGAGTTCAATCTTAGGTAGGTAGAAAAAAAACGTATTACTTAACAGGCACAAATGGAATATATATAGATATAGAAAATAAGAAATGTCATGTCATTGTAATTTGAGACTCTTAATATTCGACTTAATAATATTCAAAAATAAATCCCGTTAAGTGATACTCAAAGTGAATAAAAGCAATCTTTCATTGCAGTTTCGAACACTGCATGGTGTCATATATTTTCGATTACGGTTACACAACTTTTGTTGTTCTATTATACGGTACATGACCCTCATTTGCGTAGGATACAATAAAGGCAAAGTAGAGTAAAAATATTATCAAATATTTCAATTATTTATTTAGAATTAATTAATTATAACTATAGTGAAAGAAGTAAAATTTAAACTAAAATATATAAAAAAAATTGATTTGAATTTTAAATTATTTGGTAGACGTTACCTAACGAGATATTTCCTAAGTTATTCATAGATTCTTGTTGTCCTTATAAAATATCGATTTGAATAGGACAACATAATTTAAATATCACACAGCGATTTCTGGTGTTTTTTTTTATTCATAAAATTTTTACCTTTGTCCTAAACAATTTTCTCGTATTTTCATTCTGTATCATTCAATCACAAAATTGAATTGATTCATATGTAGGTATGTGATTCTATTTCGATAAATGTCTATTGACGTCTAATATTACAAAATTTAAATGAACAAATACATTTTTGGCGTTTTTTAATAGGCGTATCGCAGCGAATAGATATTTGTTATTAATGAAATATTTCACGCTAGATTTTAAGAATTTCGTAACATAACATGATACAACCTTCACCAGGTACGGATCCAATATACATATATTTTAACTTCTAATTCGAAATCAGTAGAAGTTGTGAAGAAATTATCATCTATAGTGAAAAGTACCAATTCTCCTTTACAATATACGAAATTTTGGAATGGAGAGAAGTTAAAAAACTTAGTATAGAAGTGACTGTAACATTTAGATTTAGTAAATCCCCAAAGTAGTCCAGGCCAAAGGTCCATGGAAGACTCGATGGTGGTTTACGTTAGCATCGAGGTTCACAAGTTGTAAGTGGGGGTCCATGAAAATGTATTTGGTTTTCATAGTAAAAAAGAAAAATGTTGACTTGGTTTTACCTATCAATGTAGTCAGATAATACAGATAATAACAAAGGGTATAATTTCGGCTTTCTTAGAAATAACATCATGGAACAGAAATCTATTTGATGAAATGTATTAATAAGATGAGCTACTTGATCTTAACACCAATAAGGAGCTGAAATTTTAAAAAGGCTACCAAACATTTTAGCTGCAGATGTCAACTGAAGACAGAAATAACTCTTTTAACAATCTGTTTGAATGTATGCAAAAGTGGGATATATTTTGAAAAGCAATAGAGTATATACTTTAAGTCAATGTATTTTTTTGACTTTATGGTTATGTGCAAAACTAAAAAGTCGTATTAACTCTAATTGATGAAAAATTGGATTATTGAAACCTTTAAAGTGTGTGTATTAAGACGCAAAAGTCTATTTTCTTCTCCGTTTCTGACATCCTTTTACTATTATTAGTAATTTGACTAACTTCGCACTTCAAGACCATTCTCTGTTATTTTCACAGATATAGACAATATAGATCGGAAATAACCATTTGGCGAAATCCTAAAAATACACACACCATGCGATTGAAATTAAGAGGTTTATGCTCATGCGCATTTGCTCTTTTATCGTTTTGAAGCGTATGACACATGTGTCATCTTTCATTTGTGTCAATTGAAATTTTTATTATTTATTGTAAATTAGTTATTTGGCGTTATTAATCTGTGCTCAAAACGCTTTATACATTAAATTTAATAAGTTAAAATTTAAATTTTTAACAGATTCTGCTCTGTACGTTTCAATGCGCAGTCGCATAAACCTCTCTTTTTCGCTTTCAATTGTACGTATTTTATAAAAATCACATTTCCGATCTATATTGTCTATATCTGTGGTTATTTAAAATATGATCTCAGAAGTAGGGTTATTATTTAATATGAAAAAAAAAATAACAATACCTGTTTAAGGAATTTCCATAATCCGTCTCTGTAACATTATAGCCAAAAAATTGGGCGAGTAAACTTAGCTATAAATTAGTGTATCCGAATTGAATTATTAAAGTTGTGTTATTACATAAGAGTAAATATAACCTAGGGATATGTACGCTCAAACCCATAATTGATATCATAAATCGACATTTCAAATTACCTGACAAACTGATCCTTTCCTTTTATGCACAACTCATCAATATTTATTAGGATAGAGATGAAGATTCGATTAATTTAGGTGGTGTTAGTTTAAGATCCATTGAAAGTAAAACTTTTAGTGGGAACTATTTTATATTATTTACAACTACTACTGTATGTAGTTCAACCATAACTTGAATTTTTATCTAAAAGTGCATTATTCACAGATGTATCTGTCAGAACGTACATATTACTCTTTTGAGATGTTGTTTAACAACATACCGCCATTGATAGTTTCTTGTTGTGACAAACTAAACGGAAAAACATGTTACGTACATATAAATCATTTCTATTTGTACCACAAATCTCACAAATATTATATTTTATTCCCAATCAGTTAAAAATATCCAATTTTCTAGCCTACTAAGAAGTAAGGAACTCGAGTAGGTTGGAAAGTAAGCTCTTTCCACAAAGTAATTGAATTTTCATATCAATATTTGTGCGCATGTAGCGGCGGCGGCGCCGGCGGCGCGAAAAATTTGCACCGCATTCGGAGATGATGAACAGCACAGAAGTGGTTCAAAAAATTTTCTTCGGGAGTTCAGTTTGACCGATGAACCGCGCTCAGGGAAAGCAAAAAATCATCTTCGGTTGTGGACGCAAATTTCAGGAGAACGTGCCAAGAACTTGTAGAAATGTTCAGTATGAATCCTGAAACTATTTGGTTGCATCTTCATCAGTTAGGAAAAACGAGGAAGTTAAGAAAATGGGTCCCACATATATTGACAAATGATAACAAATTAAGTTGTCTCACCATTTGTTAAACAAACATTTCATGCAACGATAATGGACCATTTTCTAATCGGTTATTAACCTGCGACGAAAAATTAATCTTCTATTCTATTTGTATCATTGGTTGTCGGTACCACACACGCCCAAGGCTTCCTTGAACCCAAATAAGATTTTTTTGTGTGTTTGGTGTGGACAGTAACTGGAATTGTCCATTATGAGTTTTTGGAAAGGGGTCAAAAACCATCACTGCGAAAAAAGTGATATTTTTGGAGGATAACGCCATGCACTCTACCGCTAAAAGCGACCCGAGAAAAAATTTCTGAACTCGGCTGGGAAACGTTACCACACCCGCCATATTTGCCCGACATTTTTCCAAGTGATTATCATATTTTTTTGTTTCTTGACAATTGTATGAGGCTCAGACAGTTCACAACTCCAGGGAGTTCTACAAAAATTCGTCTCAAGTTGGCAAAAACCGCACGAATTTATTTGCTTATATACATACAAAAGTACCATTTTACTCTTAATAAAAAAGAAGTCCTTTACGCTCCGGTATATAATATACTATTTTGGTACTGATCTAATACCTTTTTCAATAAATTTTGAATTTTGACGTACTTACCATATATCTAATATATTATAGATAATTATTTTTTGGCACGTTTGATACACAACTCACATTCAACAAATAGCTTAAAGAATGTCATTAACTTTTAACGTCAATCTGACCAGTATTGCTATTCCGAGCTATTTAATTTTTAAATAAATTTAGCTATTGAATTTGTTTATTTATAAAATTTTTGTTGTTAGATATTAACCCATAAACCTATTTAAATTCCAATTAAGAATTAAAAGTGCACGAGCCAACGGTATAATATTATTTTTCTGCAATCAATCACTATTAGTCGATCACTATGGAGATCATAATAATCAATGAAGTCTTTTGTTTGATATTTAGTAAACGTTTTGTATTTCCAACGGTAAAATTTTTGATTGACCAGTAGGTGTGCCAAGCATTATTTCGATTTCAATTAGTAATTATTTTTTAGCAAGATAGATAATAATCCAATCAATAAATTTTTACAAGATTTTATGGACGGGTGATTATATTGTAATTCATAATGGGTGTGTTTATTATTAGTGTACTCTGAACTGATAAAGACGTACTCTAAATATCATACAACACTCCATTATGAAATAATTAAGTATAGTGTGCCTTTCTCTTTGCCATATTTGATTTATTTCCTTACTTGTTTTTACTGTTCAAAATGTTTATCTGTACATATTTTGCATTTGTTAATATTATCATCCTTATTAATCGTATTATTAATACGAATATGCGAATAGAAAGTTATTTAAAGACAATACAATTCATACCAAAAATGATAACAAATGTATCTCTGACAGGATTTGAATCTATACGCGACAGCAACGACGCACGGTTTAGTATACCGACTAAACTTTTTTTATAAATCAACAGGTTAGGATAGTGAAACTTTGTCAAATGCATTGTAAAGCTTTGGTAATATCCTACAAAGAGAAAATACAAGGACTTATTAAAAAACCTGTAATCACCTTTTTGTAAGTGCAAAATCCAAGCACCCAGAGAGATATTTTATTGATTGGAAGGAGTCCAAGGGAGGAATTCTTCAAAAAATAGAACGATTATTGTCAAATCCACAATTGAAACATGAAAATCTAAATATTTTTTTTGACTTGTTAATATTTTTATTCCTGAGGAGACCTGAACCATAGTTTTTTAGTAAACTTATTATTTAGAGATATTTTTAATGGGGTTTTTGCAATAATAACATTAAACAAACAAGACCACTAAGAGCAAAGTATAATTAATTTAAATTACTTTTAGTGACTAATTATGAACTAAGAATGAATCCGCGAATATAAAATGTAAATACGTTGTTGCATATTTTCAATTTGAGTCGTAGTTAATTAACGCAAAACAACATAATTATCATTTTTTGTTAAAATAGCGTATCAAACAAAAAGGTCAATTATTAAGTATTTAAACGGAAACAATAGCTATGACTTGTCGTTATTTATGGGAATGAGTAAGGTTGTGAGCACGTTGTAGGTGTCGTGTTACTGGGTCAAGTTTATGAGCAAATATTTTGCTACTGTAGTTCATTAAATAACAATAATAAGGACGCTAATGGATATATAAAACACATAACTTTTATATAATCCTAGTTATAACCGATAGCATACTACGTCATTGTTTATATATGCACACACCTTTGTCAACAAGGGTGATAAATTTTTTTTTTTCTTAAATCCACGGTCAAGCTATGTAAATTAATTTTGCCGTTGTACGATTTTTGCAGAAAGGTGTTAGAATGAAATTCCTATATTATTAAAAAGCTTGCAACAATGGGAATTCCACTGTAATATTCATCACGAATTTCGTAATGCCGATCTAAGAATTATCTAGGTAGGTTTACTTGGAATCATTATTAAAATAATTAATCATTTTAAAAGGATCTACGTGGTTGATTAAAACGTAAGGAGAATTTTATTGTTCTATTTATTTATCAACACGAATGTGTTTACGTCAAAGAAATTTAATTCAAACTTTACAGAAGTAAATTATGGAAATAAGTCATCATTATGATTTGTTTGGTCAGAAACTTATTGTTGTGCAAATTTTGGACACTTTATTCGGATTGGTTTATGCAAATGACACGGTGAACTCTATTATTGATATCGAAGAAACATTCTTTACGGTTTTGCGTCTTTAAATCATTCTGATTGGGTTTTGTTTTCGTCACAAGAAATATAAGTTTTAAGCTTAATCAAAAATGTCTCTTGAGGTTGCTTTTGGTAGATAATAAAGGTCATTTCGAAACAAAATTTGTTGCCCGAGTTCCTTATTTGAAACACCAGAACAAATTCCTTCACTGATTAACATTTTGTCAATTTTCATCAGTTTTTAGGACTTCGGACTTATATTCAACGTTTTCAAGTTCCTTTGCAATGTTTGTACTACCACTAATAAATTTTTGCTTTACACAAAAGTTAATATTAATAAACACATAAAACTAATTAATCCATTAATAAATTTGTAAGAAACAAGTATTTTAGCACAACAAAACTAAACTGTTTAAATTTTTGTAACTTAGAAATTAGACAAACATGAAATGACATAAAGGAGGAATCGAAAAACTATCATATCCGACCGGTCTCTACCCTATAGCCAGTAGTGCATCTAACTCTAAACTCTAACTCTACCTCATAGAGAACGGATGTCAGGCAGAGACGAGGTGGGGACCTTTGTCCCTTCTGTGTCTCCCCTAGGTAAACAAATGGTACAAATTTCGAAGAAGTGTCCTGCCGTGGCAAAGTTTCTAAATATTAAAAATCCTATAGTCACCGGTAGTACTGCAGCCTAGTTAGGCTTATTGTACTTTTTCCATTGTTTCATGTCGTTTACTCCAGGATCTTGGTACACTCTACTAATTTTTACAGGTCTAAAAAATCGGTGTTTGTGGAGGCACTCAAAAATTGATAGTCTCCTGCTATCCAAAGCCTCCCAATGTTTCCCTGTCGCATAATTAACACCTTGCAGGTGTCTTTTGACCGAGCCATGCCCGTAAGGAATTCCGTAATGACTAGTAGCTGATTACCTGCTAGTTTTGCTTAGTGTTTCAGCTCTTCTGCTACACCTCTGTTCACTACATATTTGGTCCCAGTAATAATTGTTTTGTATACGGATCCAAGCTTTAATTCGGCTCCAGACCGAATTTTTTGGTACTCCTAGGCTGTAGAATATTGTGACTGATTCTTTATTTGTAAGTTTATCAGCTTACTCGTTGTCTTGTCTTCCACGATTTCCTGGTACACAAACTAGTTTAACAATGTTAAATGTATTTCATAGTTATGTGTACTCATAGCGTAAAAATGTAATAATTTTGAAAAAGACAAGAACGTTTACCCTTTATTATCATAAGTAAAATTCTCATATGAATCAATTACAGTTATCAAGAATGTATTTACGTGTTAAAAGATTTCCTTAATGCCTTATAGACAGCAATTAAATATTTTGTATGCAACTACAACCGGTTAAATAACATTTTTAATGAGGTAAATTATTTTATATTATGTTAATATTCATACGAAATGTTTACGAGAGAATAATAAAATATCATTCATAAAATCCTAATAATCGAAGATTGGACACAAATGAAGAAGTTTAACTATACTACAGCGTACTATATAAATGCATATTAATACTTAAAGATGAATGTACACATCCTTTCTACGACAGGGGATACCTTCAATACTGTTATATTTTAAATAAAAAAATTGTTGATAAGATTTAAAGCCTCATGTTCTTTATAACTACATTAATATTTAATGGATTAAAGTTATCTTTTTAATTAGATTTTTTATTGAAAAGAATCGAAGTTATAAACTATTATGCGTAAAATCCCTTGGTGTTAGCCGCTAGAATTGGTATACAGAAGTATAGGTAAAAATGAGTATAAAATAAAATTCACCCGCATGACTAAAAAAAAGTGAAACACCGACAAGTTGCTATTAAAATAAAAGCTTTCCATAAAAAAGACGTATACTTCCTTTTCCTTCTCATTAGTTGTTATGTAGTATCTCATGAAGATGAAGGTAGCTGAATTTTACGTAAATGTATATGCCGGGTCAACTTAGCCAGTAAATTAAACTTGTAGCGTAAAATTATAGTATGTTAAAACATATAATTAACCAAGTAGAATATTCGTTCTGTTTGAAGAAATTAATAATGGGTATAGGAATAATTTGATATGAAGTAGAGAAGAAAATGGTACACAATTAAATTCTAATTTGCCGACCTATTTCTGTATCTCGAAATTTACGTCAGTTGGGAAAATAATTTGTATGCAAAAACAAGGAAGAAAGTTATTTTTAGCGATTTTCTGTTCTGCGCTATACGAGTAAATAAATCTCGCCGGTCATTGTCATAAACAAA
This sequence comes from Altica lythri, assembly GCA_964028335.1. NCBI lineage: Eukaryota > Metazoa > Arthropoda > Insecta > Coleoptera > Chrysomelidae > Altica > Altica lythri. The sequence goes on along the minus strand of OZ034800.1, from coordinate 88,698,727 downwards.
AGTTAACCAACTACTACTTACATCAGAGATCCAACAACGAAAAATTATCTTCTACCCTATGAACATAAAAAGCACCTAGTTAGTTAACGCACAAAACAATCGCTAGTTACACGAAAATTATCTAACAGAACAACCAGCTCCTTATACCTTCACTACTATATTCGAACTAAAATATTTGACCATTAAGAACCTGAAATGAATTTTATGTCTACAATCTACGTTGAAGGTTATTATCAACTTCATTTTAAATCCTCGACTCTGTTGTGTGTCTCCTTTCATTTATTTATTGAGGTATTTCAGATTGCGTTTTACAATTGCCGAGTTATTTATTAATGAATATTAGCAATTACGTTATTGGTGGTAGAGTGGCAGAGAAAGAATATTGCAGGCAAGTGGGGCGTCGTCGCTACACAACTAATCTGAATCTTGGATGCCAATGCCGACTGATGAAGTATTATATAGTGATTGTGAAGAATATACCTATGTGTAATAAATGGATTACTGACATAAACATAAAAATCTCATCAATAAATATACTGCTCTACGTAGACAAAGTTATCAAGATCATGATACTGCTACGAAATAAACATGGTAATAATTTTTATTTGCAAATGAGATACATTTATACAAACAGATGATTCTATTATTCTTAATCATTACCTACCAATTGCGTTTACCCATAGATTTAACTAATATAAAGTTTTAAAATTTAAAGTATAAAACTTACCAATTCTCCAAAATAGTATCTCCTTAACAAAAGTTAAATTAAATACATAAAGGGTACCTCAATGATATACGAAGAAATTAAAAGAACCGTGACCACAAAAGTAATAAAAGACAGGTAAAACTTTCGGTCTCTACAGACCATTATAAAGCGTAAAACAGTTTATAATAACGCACTAAAAAGGTATACTAAAATGAGTATTGTATTGTATTCTAAAATACCGTCACATGGTTTCAGTATATCCTGCACTATGCTTTTGAGGTTGTTGGCTACATAAACAGAGGAAATAAAGTACCAAAACCTCCGAATTTTGTAACGTAAGATGGATCGGAATGCGTTTTTTTGCATTGGATTCGTTAAAGTATAAGGAAATTTGTCGCTATATTTTATAATGTAAAAATGGAAATTGCATTTCTGCATTCGAAAAGTACATTCCGAACAGACAATAGAGAGAAAACTTACAACTCGGTAAGTATTGCTGAAAATGGGCTCAATTTATATAGTCGGGGTTTTTGGAGTCGCTGAACACGAATATCACGATTCCGAAAGTCCCCGCGGCACTTGGTGTCTAGGGTATTTACCTCTTCTCCTGGGGTTTTATGTAAATTCTGTACGAAATCAGTGCGCACTTGGTACTCGGTGGTTTTTTGAGTCGCTAAATAAGATTATAATAATGGCGATGGTCTTCGAAACACCTGGTGCATAAGACGGACCTCGTCTCCAGGAATTTTATGCAAATTCGATACAAAAAGAGTGTGCACGCGGTACTAGAAGGTTTTTGGGGTCGCTTACCACGAATATCATGTAATGAGTTTGCTAAATCATTCGCATATAAATTTATGAATCCATGCGCGTGCATAGAAGTATAACTTCTGCCGGCAGTCCCACTGACTGCCACACTAGTTTTTTTTTTTAATTGTACTCAAGCTATTTCAGTAGATGGCGTTTGAAGTTAGACCAAGAAATTAAATTGTACCTTCATTATTAATAAAATATGTCTTTTTAAATCCAGTATTTATTAAAAATGCAAGATATTTGAAAACCAAGCTTATAAGCAATCTAATTTCTTGAAGCCGCACCTCGTCTGAAGAGCACCTAGAAAGAAATCGTCATCAAACACAAGTAGATCGGGTTTCTCAAACTTCGCGCAGTCACTCTGATATGGAAAATTGGAGAAGTGGCGAGCAAGTGCTCTGTCGGCACTGAGGCCACATACGATATGGGCCATTGTCCATCCTCCCGTGTGTAGGTATTTCTACACCTAAGGCTGTCATCAGTCCTAAGGATTTAAAAGAGGTGATGAGACTACCGAAAGGGATCTCCCTCACATCTGCTTTACACCAGCCCCAGCCAGTACTCGCCCAATACGGATCTTCTGATTTCAGAAAAAGCAGAGCAGTCATACATTATATGATCTACTGTTTCCTCTTCTTTTTCGCAACCTCTGTATAGAGGCGATTCTGCTAATTTAATCCTAAAGAGATGTTGTCGCAATTGGCAGTAACCTGTTAAGATTCCCACCGTTGTTCGGAGATTTTGCCTGGTCAATGCCTTAAATTTGCTTGCTATTTCCTCGCCAGGATGAGGTAATAACTCTCTGGTCAGTCTATAGTGCGTTGTTTGATCCCAGCACTGTATAAAGTTTTGGTAAGAGTGCTGTTTGATAAGTTCCACGACAGAGGACATTGTTAGCTTAGTAGATGGGCGAGGGCTAACATATTCGTAGCCCGCAGCCCTCCTTGAATTTAGAGTTCCCATTATCTTTCATCCAGCTTAAAGTGACCACGTTATTCTGGTTGGCCTCAGTTAGAGTTTGGTGACATTCTAGTACTAAACTTAAAGTAATACATGGTCTATTGAAGGTCGGTAGTGCTTGTCGGTAGTACGTGTAAATAGTTCCATTCCTATCAATAATCAGATTAAGAAAACCGTGATAAAAATTATCAGGTATCCGCTCGTCCCACACATACTGCTAAAGTAAGATGTTTGCAAACGAGCAGAAAGGTCTTATGATTTAGATGTTTCACGAATAAACCTCGGTCATTCACGTACCTACTTAAAATTAAAATTCTTAAATTTTGTCGGTGCTTCTTTTTAACGTGATCAAGAGATAATATAACTAATGCCTCAAACAACATCGATTTTATTATGTTTTAGTATGAATATACAAAAAAATACAATAGTAAAAAAGTTTTCTACTTACACTTATTTTAATATAGAATAATATAAAAAAACAATGGTATATTTATCATTTATTAACTGTCAGAAGCGGCGAAACAAAATTATTTAAGAATGTCTACCTACTTTATTAAGTAATCGATCTGTAGAAGAAATGCCGCAGATTCTTAGATAACACCAGTGCTGACGAGATCATTTAGCAACTAAAAATTTTAGATGAGGTTTTTAACCTCTGCCATACCAGATGCAAAAACACCGTTATCGTATATACACTTTCGGTTTTGAACGTACAATAATACTTTGATTTTTCTGTGTGATCGTAATTAATAGTTTTAAAATGCCAATTTTGTAATTATCTACTATTGTTGCTAAATCATATCTATAGAAAGAATATTGATCATTCTATATATCGAAGTCGATATCTTACAATAGACTAATATACTGTATTGTGGAATACAATAAGTTACGTGTAATTCTGAATTTTTAGTAAGTAGTAGAACCTGTCAGTAATTGAACTTGATTATATTGTTAAAGCGGACAATAGAAGAAGTAATAAGATCATTTTTGTTAATTAATACATAACAGAATATTGTAAGTGTTTCTTTTTTATATAAAAAAACAAGATTAAATAAGATTAATATTCGCATTGAACTTCAATAACTTAAACTTACATTTGTAATTAAAATACTTTCATAATCAAGACAGTGACAAGAATTTCATTGCCGTTAGAAAAAAGTAGAAGTTTACTTGTAAGGTATAAGTACTTTTTTTACATTCAAAGAAAAATATATGCATAATTATACAATAAATACAATACAGGAAATAATAACACCTTTAAAACACATAAGATTATCGTTGAAAGATATAATTTTTTCATAAAAGTCCTAATACTCAACAACTTTCTTTTAAAATACTAAATTTAGGTTGAAATTTGTTTGATATATGTTTTAATTTTTAAAACAATGTTACAGATTTTTTAACTTCTAATTATAAGTGGTACAGGGATAAGTCAAAATGTCATTATCTGTGTTACTTACCTTCAATACCTGTAAGGGAATGGTTTGACTTTAAGGGATTGGTTTAACTAGATATAAGTACACAAGACCCTGGATAGGACTACATTTTATGCTAGATTGACCCGCTTGTTAAATTACGAGAGAGAATTACAAAATTACTTAGGAGTGAGATTCACTCATCAATAAAATGAGAACACAAGCGTCCCTCGTAGGTGCACTGGGGTGATTTTACTCCATACCTACAAAACTTTTATTCGATCTCTTGTCTACCAAAATATAAAAATGATTCCTCTTCCTTTTCGATTTCAGACGCTACAACAACGATACGTCGCGTCGCTCGGACTCTTCAGGGTGCCAACATCACTGCCCAGAGGACCCACCATACCCATTGGAATGGAACACTCCAAAGAATCTCTTTCCTCCCTAGGACTTCTCCAAACCGTAAACAGGGACCTTCCTGCAGAACTTGAAGACTTCCTAGATGAAACCCCCCTTTCCTATAGGTAAACATTGAACTCCCAACCCCACATTGCACCACGTGGAGTACACTCCAAAACTGACACTAAAAAAATGTTTTTTTTGACACCAGGACACAGGAAACACAGGAACAACCAGAAATCGAAACCATACCATCCACTCCCTGAAAAGGACACTAAGTCTTATAACAGGGTCCTAAACTCAACATTCAAATCACACCACACTAAAAAAATGTTGTTTTTTTGACACCAGGACACAGGAAACACAGGAACAACCAGAAATCGAAACCATACCATCCACTTCCTGAAAAGGACACTAAGTCCTATAACAGGGTCCTAAACTCAACATTCAAATCACACCAACAACACACTCCTGCGAACCAATTATTTCTTGTATCCTTGAATCATAACTTTGAGTTGCCTGAGCTCTTAGCGCCACCTTTAACATGTTTGTAGATCAAAATGTAGCAGCATTTTATATAAATTTTATCCCACGTTTTTATGTTATTAGGATCAAAATTCAATAGGTAGGAACACTATTTATGTCCACACTGTATAAACGGTTAAATATTGATCATAGTTCAGTATATTAATGTTCTGTATACAATTTAATATATTAATTTTCATTAGCAAACGTATATGTTATTATTTTAATATTACGGTTAAAAATTAGTGAGTACAAGACTCAGTTATACATACTATTGAAATATTTAGCAATCAACATATTATTGTTTATTTGTTATTTAATAAACTACTTTACTGTTAATAATTTATTTATACTTTCCTGTACGATATGCTTCAAGCTTGACTGATCACTAAAAATGATCAAAGGTATTTAGTTTCGAATATAAAAGTATCTACTTAAAAAACCTTTGTTTCAATAGTGATAAATCGAGTTTAAAACTAATTTGCAGTTAATTACTCACAATAATTAATGTTATTGTTGATAAAAAAATTAGTGACGCCTATTAGGGAACCCAGTACATTATGAAACGATTTAAATTAATAATTGAAAATTGGATAGCAATAAAATAAGCAAGGATTAATTCCTGCTTAATTCATTACGTTTTCACAAAATTGTTTTGATAATAGAAGAAATTAAATTATGTTAAGAGATAATCAGAAGCTTTGGGAAAACGAAATTTTTGACAGTTGGTTACTTATTTCTCCATTAATCTTCCTGGAGTAGTGCCTCGGTATCCATGCGTGGGATAGTTATTTTATTCTTCTGAATCCTACGAGGTCCTCGCTAACGATACTGAGCACCTAGAGTGATCCCTCGACGAGTGGGGAAAACGAGTAGTGCGTTGGGTATCTAGGAGTCTTCTTTATGCACGTACCAAACCACGTTTTCGTTGGGTATCTAGAAGTTTTCTCTAAGCACGTACCAATCCACGTTTTCGTCACTATTATAGTAATTGTAAGGACTATGAGGACAAGTCTTTCAGCACTCCTTTAAATAATGAAAAAACTTATGGAAAGGTGTTTGGTGATGCGGAAGGGAGTATATTGAAGAGGAGCATTCTAATGCAGAAGAATTTTTATAATACAATTCTTTTTCATAACCAGTATCGTTATTTAATAGCCAGACCTCGTAGTTCTACTAAATAGATTTTGTTGTCAGGTGTGACGTGACGATTTAATATAAATTAGTAAAGGGGGATCCAATTCTATATGTTTATATTACACGATTAGTTATGAAGACTATATGAGAATACATACTATTTTTGAGGAGAAAATAGAGGGGAAACTTAACTATAAAATTAATATTAAATGTTAATTATTAGGTACCCTAATTGTTGCGTCTTAGTTGTGTAGTAGCATTAGGTACTATTCTCTAAGGTTAATCCATTAATAAAAAATGCGGACCAAAAATTAATCATTTGGTTTATTTTATATTAGCTAATTTTACGTATAACTGTTATCAACCTTACACGTATGATTTTGCCTTGCATATTGTGATATAGTTTTTGATCGCATTTTTTACAAATTAATTAGCCTCTAGAATAAATTGAAAGAGTATAATTCAGAGCAAATTTTAGTAGATTTAGTATTTTTTATTAAAATATAGTAATATCGATATTCGTACCGATACGTTTAACATGTACGTCTCTATTGAAGGAAACACGTGGTTTTTGTGAAGCATCTGATCGTTGGGAATCCGAGCGGCTCACATCAGGCATCCCAACTTTAACGATTGTTCATCCTAGAATTTCATTAGAAGGTTAACACAAAAAAAATATTACAACTATTACAAAAAATATGATCGATGATGAAATGAATTTGTATGAGAAATGAAAATCATATAGTTATTGGTTAATTTATCAAATCTGAGCTATAAATGTTTCTCAACACCTTTGCCAGTATGCTTTTAACAGAACCAAAAATTGTATTTCTATGCTTCTGCTTTTAGATTGTTTAATCAGTTTTTTCTCGAAATGTGCCAAAGATAACAGGAAATATTAAATAGGTCTCTACTTCTTAGGATTATGAATCAATTGTTATTTTTCTACCACATTTGTACAACCACTCTACATGCACAATAGAATTATTCAATTATTTAATTCAGTAAAATTTTGCTACAATAAGATAAAATTACGAAAAATTTATTACAATTAGAACGTATATGTTTATATCACTTTTTGAAACGAAAGTGGTTAACGCTGCAGCTGTATAAAGTGCTTTTACCGGATAGGATTAAATCATAAAAAATTAACGTTTATATAATTAAAATTTCTTATTAAATTATTAACATGGTCATGGGGTATGTTTACCTACTCTGCTATTGCTGCATCTACGACATCTCCTGCATTTTTTCGACAAGCTCTAACGCTTGTTTTAAGCAGGTCCCACAAATTTTCGATAGGGTTTAAGACTAGTAAACATTCAGGCCAGTATAAAACTAACACATTTTAAGACATTATCGGCTTCTATGGGGAGTTGCATTATCGTGCATGAAAAACTTATTGCTATTAGTAACTCTTCAAAGCCTAACGATTAGTTCTAGCATTAGGTTTTACTCCAAGCATAGTACCTTCTCAAAAAATTATAGTCCTTTCATGACATCTTGGGGCAGAGCTGGCAGCCTAGTGCCTCACTAGAGCTCTAAGAACCAGTATTCGCTGGTCATCTGATCTTAAGCCAACTCTGGTCTCATTCGAAAATTGACCATTTTGCCAACTCTCAAATGTCCAGTTTTAGAGTTGAAGGCACTAATTTTATTTTGTTTAGACAACACTGTGAACCCTAACACTCTTTGGAGCACTCCGTTTTTAATGTGAGCCAAAATTCTTCCTCTCTGTAAAGTCTAATTTTACTACTGACCCTAAAATTCACAAGATAATAAATCACACTAGTCGTTTCTTCTTTATTATCATGTTTAATTACAACAAATAGCTGAATAGATTTTTTTTCTTAGAAAAATTTTATTTAAAACTAGGTGTACCTGCGACGTCGTTCGAGTGGCGTGTTAATTGTTGTATAAAAATTTCTCCCCTCACCCCGTTAAAGGGGGTGGGAGGAGAAATTTTTATACACCAGATGTTAAGTTAAAAGAAGGCAAACACATACGTGAAATCGCATTCGAATCGGATCAGTAGTTTTCATGTGATGCGCGCACAAACATATCGATAGACAGACAAACGTACAACAAAAAATCTAACCACATTTTTGGGTTCTATATCGATGTACTCGCGACGTCGTTCGCGTGACGTATAGATTGTTGTATGTATAAAAATTTCTCTCCCCACACCGTAAAAGTGGTTTTTCCAACATTTCCCTTCACTGCTCTGCTCCTATTGATTGTAGCTTGATGTAAAGTATCCTATAACCAGCTCAGGAGTATGAAAAATAATTGTACCAAGTTTCGTTAAAATCCGTCGAGTAGTTTTTGTTTCTATAACGGTTATACAGACAGACAGACAGACAGACAGACAGACAGACAGACAGACAGACAGACAGACAAAAATTTTACTGATTTCATTTTTGGCATCAGTATCGATCCCTAATTACCCCGATAGTTATTTTGGAAATATATTTCATGTACAGAATTGACCTCTCTACAGATTTATTATAAGTATAGATTACAGATAAGTTGATTGTGTAGGTATATATACTTTAGGTAGTTTATAAGAGATTTGTAGTAGCGAAACCTTAAAAATGTACAATTAACGGTATAATAAAGATGTTTCAACTTTCAAACCGGTGTTAAGAATAGAAGTATCTGAATGCATCTAAGTGCTACTCTATTGTTTAGATATCAGTTATATACTATTACTCATCAAAAGATAATGCAATTAATGCATCGAAAAATACTTTAATAATATTATTATGAACACTTGTAAATAATGATTTTGATTTTACTGCGAGGTGTGGCGTTATAAAAAAAGGTGTGCTAATATCCATTTTACTGCTAACAATTAGATAAAAATGATTATAATAATATTGGTGTTAATTGAGAATTCTTATCAGATTATGGTTCTCTTTGTTTAAAAATGTAATGACGATTTGTTGTAAAAATAAAGTATATGATGAATATTGCGTAATAGTGTTTAGTTAGGAAAAATCAATGTAAATAGCATTTAAATCAAAACCATATTTGGATCGCTTTATAGATATTATTGTATATCTAACCTAAAATAGCTTAAATTAGCAATACTTTCATTTTTGGAAACTGGTTTTATCGCAAGTGAGTGTGTTGACCTAGTTATTACATAATAATGAACAGGTAGGTACTTTAAGGTCGTTTTAAATACACTTGTCTATTCACTAAGAACATTTAAAATGTATCAGTAATCTACCTATTATAACTTATTATTAAAATATATAATTTAGAATGTCTAGGTATAAAGAAGGAATTTGCGATCTCTAGAAGATATTGAAAGAAAATGTAAATACCAACTACAATCAATTTTGCATCAATTTTATAAATGTTATGAAAATCGCAATACGAAAACCTCTTAAGTTTAAAAATGCAAATATTTGAACACATCTTAATAACCTTGAGCGAAATTTAACAAACTTTTTTAATTCGAAAGCTCCATGAATCAATCGCGTATCAAAAAACAAATTTGATTAAAAAATAAAAAATTAGATTTTGAAAGAGTAAAATGTTTATTTGCACCGAAGATGTTTAATCGAGGAATTAACTACTTGTAATCCTAAATATACTTTCGAGGAAGATTATACTTTTTGAGGTTAGTAGCTAAATTTCAAAGTCAGACATCAAAGTTTGGATAGACAGATAATACGAGGGTTGTCTTTTTAGTTTTGCATACAGCAATCAAGACAAAAAGTATATAGATTTAAAGTACTTTTTAAAATATGTCCCCCCAAGATGGATACACTTTTGGATATGTTTAAACCAATTGCTATAACAGTTTTTCAATCTTCTGTTGACACCTGCAAAATCGTTGTTTTTAAGGGATTAAAAGTTTTTTCTGGCAACTGGAATCGCTGCCCGCACACGTGAAGAAGTCGGGACTATACGGTGGATAATCTAACAATTCGATGTTTTGAAGCTCCAAAAACTCGATTGTCATTTGGACTGTGTGAGCACTTTGCTGTTATGTCGGAGTTTCGCGATAACTTCTGGTAAACAAACATTTATATACCAATCGGGAGATTTTTGACACACAAGTTGTAACCAGTTTCTTTGGCACGCATCGAGAACGAATCACCATTTTTAGGTTGTCCAAATGGTAAAATACCTACGCAGCGGAATGGTGTGAATTTTCGCCTCAAGATATATCGCCACTAACAGTACTGTTGAACCGTTCCAATGTTTTTCGATACCAATTGACGCTAACCGCTTTTCGCTCTACGAATCCTTGATTAAAAACAATAGTTTTAATCAAAGGGTGCAGGTAAGTTTATTATGGGGTCGCGGGTAAAGGTAGTAATAAATGTATTTATGTAATTGGAAGATTTTTTGTACCTGCCTACCTCTGGACCAACTGAATAATAGGATTAGGTTGACCTTTTCCCGCAGCAGATTATAACTGATAAATTGGTAATTTTCTGTTATTTATATTTGATTTAAACCCATCAGCTACCTGTACCAAGATGGGCCGCTTTTGCTAGTGTTTAATGGTATACCTGAGGGTAATTATGGGTCGCTTTTGGACAGTAGCCTTTTGGTCTAACTGACTGGTGTCCTTTGAAGAAAGGCAATATATTGTTCCTGTTTACAAAAATATTAATACCTTCCCTTATAGATTTTAGTTAAAGTAACGTAAATAAAAACCAATTTGGGAAAATTAACATAAAATAATACTACATTTTAAATTTTATATTATGTATTATCAATCTACTTTCCGATTGCACTACGAATTAATAATTGTTTTTAAATCCGGTCTGCTCTGCCATAGCGTGACAGTAAAAATCCCTTTTAATTATTTTATGGAGGGTAGAGGTAAGGAGAATTCAGTCTGTATATAAAAAGTGTCCATCCAAAAGCGTAAAATTTTGTTTTAATAAGTTGCCGAAGCGGGCGCTGTTAAGCAATAATTCCATGATCTGAATATAGCGATTTTAAACAGACTGAAATATGCAAAAATTAATGAAGTCTTACCCTAAAAATTAACGTGACAGATTGTTGATATGATATGATAGATTGATACATGGAGACTACACAAGGAGTACGCACTCGACCGGGGGAATTGCCAAAATCTGTCCCGCGTATCGTACATATTAGGTTTACTTTTTTCACCACTTGCGGCGCTAATGTTCCTTTTGTACCGGTGTGAATATAGTAAAATAAATAGATGTGAGGTGACAACCAATTTTTGATTTTTGTATATTTATGTGAATAATCTAATCAATCTAATTTTATTAATGATATTTTTGTATTTTTTCATTGGGTGAAGAAACTAATAATAAAATAATTAAAAGTTATTTATTTTATTTCAAACTACATCCTCATTGGTCGGCCATTTTGGTACAAATGGAACACCAGCGCCCTCTTATTTTAGTAGCCCTATTTGAATACATGGAGTTCGTACTCCTTGTCTAGTCTCCATGGATTGATATATGATTAGATTTTAATATTGTTATAAGTTAAAATGGTGAAATCTTGTGTAATTAAAAATTGTTCAAACAGGCGCAAAACGAAAAAGAAAATGTTGGATGATGTATGCTCTGTATCATTTTTTCGGCCAACGGTACGTAAAATGAAATTTAATTATATAAACAAGTAAAACCATATAGTTATTGGTTCAATTTTTTGTAATTTAAGGTACTTTTTTAAATTATATTTATTTCGTGATAAAAAATTAATATAATAATAATAATAGTAATAAAGCAGTTTCTTTATTTATCTTTGTACATTTATGTATAGACTCCAGCACGGTTACAGCTTTGGACGAAATCTTTGGGCATTGCTATAGGTACATATGGATATCTTTTTCTTGAAAGTTTCTACAATTAAAATAATGACGTACCGATGGCCGAAAAAAACACAGAGTATATATCATTCTATATTTTCGTTTTCGTTTTGCGACTATTCGAAGAATTTTCAATTAGGTACACAAAATTGCCCCATTTTAATTTATAATATTACAATCCAATATCAACAACGTGTCACTTTAATTTTTAGGTTAGACCAGGGTGAAAGGTTAGACTTCATTAATTTTTGCATATTTCAGTCGGTTTAAAATGGCTATATTCAGATTATGGAATTATTGCTTAACAGCGCCCTCTTCGGCAACCAAGTAAAACAAAATTTTACGCTTTTGGACGGACACTTTTGAAGCTTTTTTCCATAAGAGTGAATTCTCCTTACCTCTACCCTCCATAAATTATTTCTTGTTAAAAATAAATATGTAATTAATCAATCTTACCCTAACAAACCGACTGTTAAAATAAAAGGGTAAAAAACTATTGTAGGTGTTTCCTGTATTTAATATAGCTTAATATATTATGTAATTAAAAGTGCAATAGCTAACTGACTTTATCGCTGTTCTTATCGTTTAACCCAGAAATGATGGAAACTAATGTTCACCAAGTGTGTAAAATCGAGCCCCTAAAGGTTATTAAATGCAGATTGACATTATAAACAACCGTTATAGTTTCTTATCAAAACTATCTTAACGGTATCAATGCAACTGTTTTATCCCAATTTATTGTAAAGTTATAGTCAAGCGTGTAATTTACACATTAGCAACTGCGTTTACGAGAAATATCTTAGAAATTTCTGGTTTCGCAATGGAATTTTATTTTTTAACTTGATCTACCAAAACATTAACTTTATTTTTTTTTAATCGTTTAATACCGATTGGAAAAGTTATACACAATGATGTAATTTGATGTAAAACGTCTTACAAACTGAAAATTTGTAGACGTTTAAGCTTAAATTAATTAAGGTTGTTTGTGCGTTCATTATTGGGTAACGATGTCAATTATTTAACGAAAAAAAGAGTACACCATTAATCGTAAGATATTTGGAAATAAAAATTACTTTTAAATTTTGTGTTCAATTTCTGACAAAAAATATTTCGTGTATTTTTTCGTATGGGTCACCGTTTTTATGCAAAAAAAGTGTGAGGTGTCAAGTGTGTATATAATTTATAAATTTCCAAAATCCCATGAGAGATATCTAATAATAATTAGTTTACTAAAGAATTAAAATATGTGAGTTCCACAATTCCGTATCTTTATTGTGTTAATGTCAATTTATCATTTATCTATAAAACAAAAACTAAGCTGTAAGCCTTTTTAGAATTCAGAGGAATGCTGTTTTATATTATTAACTTTAACTAATGCAAATTTAATTTAATTTAATTTAATTAAGTTGACTTTATGCTTTAATTACTTTTTGTTGCGTTTTTTACAATATTTCATATTTTTTTATTGATTTTCAATGATATAATTAATATTTTCCTTGTTGTTTGTAACTATTAATATTATTTTTATGCTTCCATTTGAAGCACATAATAAGATGTATATATAGTTGATTCAAATAGAAGTGTCATCAAGTGGGCTGGGTACGTGTGAGATCATCTTTAACTTTATTACTAGATTCAATGGAAACAGAACTTTAGTTAGGGAATTATATGTCATTGCCATGTGTCAAAAGTTTTAAGTTATATTGAGGTTATTTCTGATGTGATCGAAAAAAAGTAAATATTACGCTTGAAAGTAATATCTACGATCCCTTTAAACTGTGCATATTAATACTTAATCAGTTTTATAAATCAATCTAACCCGTAATCTTATACGAGTACTTATAATTTAAATTTTGGTGATCTAAAACACTCTAACAATGTATTTATCCATGTGTAAACAACCAAGGAATCTTTTATATCTGTACTAATTAAAGAATCATGAAATTAAAATCTACTATTATTGTGTTTATCTTGAAACCTTAGTAAACGATTATTCAAGATTTCTCTCATAGGATTTTTTGAAAATTTTGAAAAATATCTTGAAACCTCTTTGAACAAAAGGAATACTTGGCAAATATTTAAATCAAGCAAAATATTATAAATAATTCTTTATTAAAACATTTCATTATAAATGCAGCTGAAAACTTTGTATTTTTACAAATTCCCTTTAGAAGAGTATATTGAACCAGCATGTTATGACTTATTTTGTTAAAAAAATATCCGAAAATATTTTTTAATCAACCATCAAAATAATTTCTTCACTAGTTGAGTCTGTCTCGTAGTCACTTTCACAAATATCTTCATTTTCGGATTCTGACTCAGATGAATCAGAATTCAAATTTATAATAAAAGGTGGCACATCGTCCACACTTTTTACACCCATGAATTTCTGCCAATCGATTTTAATTTCTTCTTCGGCATGGCTTATGAAGTTTTTCCACTTATCTTCTGAGCACTGGTAAATTGCTGCTTTCCATATGGACATCACTCTATCTTTTGATGATAACTGAGCAGAAATGTGTTTGTTATAAAACGTTTTACAATCTGCCCATGCTAATTCGATTGGATTGTATTGACAATTATATGGTGGTAATCTTAATACTTCGTGGCCCTCTGCTTTGAGTATCTCGTCTATTTCATATTTTATATTGATCTGTTCCAATCGAGGTTTTATACTTTCCCAGAGTTGCAATTTGGTACTATTGCTATCAAAAGGTAAATTGTGACAAGTCATCCAACGAATTAACTCTTCCTTTTTGCTAGATAAACTTGGTGGTTTTTGAACCTTCATTGAATGATACGGAGCATTATCCATTACCACAACGCATTTACTATTTAAAGAATGCAATGCAGGAATAAGTTGTTGAGTTACCCATTTTTTAAAAATATCTCCATTCATAGTTTTGTGATAATCTCTATCATTTATTTTACTGTCTAAAATTAAATCACAACCAATCAGAAACCCGCGTTGACACCCAGCATTTACTATAGTATATCGTTTTCCTTCATTTTTAAAAACAGAGGGTAACCCTTTTGATGTAGACTCTAAACACCATTGACGGATTTGATTTCCATTTTGATACACCCAAGTTTCATCCAAATAAACGAACATTAAATTTCCCTTTTCATATTCCTTTAAATAATGCAAATATTCCCAGCAAAACTTAATTCTAGCAGTAATAATTTGAGGCCTTTCTATCAGAACTTTTCTTCTATCAACTTTTTTGAATCTGTATCCAATAGATTTAATTACATTAAATAAAGTGGTTTTAGAATAAGGGAAATCCAAATTTTCTTTTACATGTTCAAATATAGTTTGAATCGTAAAATGTTCGTTTTTCTTTATTTTTGAAAAAATTAAACTATTTAACAGTTCCTTAAAACCATATCCAACATCGGCAACAGTTTGCTTATATTTTTTAAGTTGCAATGGTTTTCCTAAGCGTTTTCGGTTCAAAATACGTTGCACTGTGCGAGTAGAAACCTGAAATATTTTTAATAAAGTAATAACATTAATGACATTAGAAAAAAAACTTACTTGGAAAACTAATGCTACTCTTGCTAAACTAGCATTAACATCCTGAGAATCTTTAAAAAATTCATTATAACATCGACAGATTGCTTCAGATTCCCTCTCTGTTAGATTGCTTTGCGGATTCATTATTTAAAGATATAAATAACCTTAAAACAACGTATTTATGAAAACATGTATGATTAAACGATTAATTATTTATACTTACGTAAAAACGGCAAATGCTTGTATAAGTTAGCTCTGAAAAGAACTTTTTTGATATATGAACAAGAACAATAAATGAAACAAAGCAAAATCCAAAACACCAAGCGAAATATTTAGACGTGACAGCCAAATAGACAGATCGCGATCTGATCACAGGCTGGCTAATATTGCGATTCAAATTTCACTAAACGCGGGTGCTGCCACTACAAATTTGAATTTTCCAGAGACTACTTGATGACACTTCTATTTGAATCAACTATAGAAACACTCGACACTGTATTACCTACGGCGGTATTTGTTTAATATGTTAATATCAACGAATTTATGTATTAATACTCTTTTGAAACATCATCTGTTTATTATAAGAAACAGAAAAGATTATCCGGCTAAAAAAGAATAGAAATTACTCCTAAATAAAAGTAAGACATCATAATATATTATTTATCTAAAATTTATGTTACTGTCGTCCTGTTTGTTTTTTTTATGATCATTTATTCTGCTTACAAAATTTTGCAGATATAATATCCAAATCTTGTTAAATTGTTACAACATTCATCACTTCTTTTACGGAGAAGTAGTTTTACGTGTTAAATTTATTTAAGTTGACAGTAAGTATATTTGGACTATTAATATTCTAGAATTTGGATGTACCTACAAATTTGCTTTTAGAGTCTGTAGGCGCGTGTCAAGTCGACCTACATAAATGTAAAAATAATAGCTTCATCGATAACAGTACCTTTAAACAATAATCAAAAAGCTTAAAATTATGTATAAGTATCTTAACCTACAACCGCATTTATTAATTTCGCCTTTATTTGACAGGTTAACGGAGTATATTTTTTAATAAAAATTAGATTTATTAATATCATTTAGATAAAGCTTAGATTCTTAGATACATCTTTGTGTTAATGAAATACAACTTTAATTATAGTTGTTAATACCTCATAAAATTCAACACCGTACTGGTTTCTATTGATGACCCATACATTTCTGAAATACCGAATGTTATACGGAACTAGTTATTTAGTTGTAAGGAAAGCTGTATTTTACTCACGACTTCAAAGTTTATTAACATTAGCACAGCAAGTGTTGTAATCACAAGAATAAAGAAGACATATTTGCACGAGCTACACAATATTATTTTTATTATCCTACCTTATTAACATTTACTAAAGCATCTTTTAGGATAAACAAATAAACATTGTGATTGCATTACAAACGAATATATAATAATTTGATTATTTGTACTACTTTTAGAAATATCTATATAATGTTATACAAGCCAAATATTACTTTATCTTAATAAGAGATTTATACCAATAACATTTATGCTTATTAGCTGATTTATTTTGATGACACTTTTGAAGGGAATTAAATATTTCCTTGTTAACAAGGTTAATCAATTGAATAAATAAATAAATATTATTTTTTACTCTAGTTTAAACGTCCTTAATAGATAGTTTTTGGTAGTTCATTAAAAAAAAAATCGAAAAGAGGTTGACCTTAAAGGCCATCCTTGCAACTTCCCCCTAGTTTTAACCGCAAATCTATAGTAACGTGACGTATTTTGACTTTTTTTGAAATGTTTAAAAAGCCATAACTTTTTAACGCGTTATTCGATTTTGATGTTCAAGATGGCATTCGACGCAGTTTTTTGAGACCTAAAAATGTTACTAGGAGTGCAAAATCGATTAGTCTAAAAACTTCTAAGTTATTAAAAAAAACACTTTTTTTGAAATTTTTTGACAACGATATCTCACGAACAAATCAACCGATTTTAATTTGCAAAACGGCATTCCACGTGGTTTTTTAAGCTTGAGAGCTGATTAGGTTATGAAATTCATCGATGTAATAGCCAAAAAGATATGCCCAAAAAACATCATTTTTACCAATTTTTTTTCGGTAATTTTAAAATTTCTCGAAATCTACCGGTTCGAATCGGTTTAAACTTACAGGGAATGTAAGTTAGATGAAACTCTTTGAAATGCTTTTTATTTCATTCCGATCGGTCAAGCCGTTCACAAGTTATAATAGGTTTACATACATCCACACTCACACACACACATCCACACTCACACACACACATCCACACATACATACAGACACCCTCGTAAAAATAGTCAGGGGAGGTTCCAAAACGTTGAGATCCGGTGAAAACTCGATTTTCGAAAAACGGGGTAAAACCAATAACTTCCCGATTTTAATTTTTTTTTTATTTTTTTAGCGGGAAGTTAAAAATGATAATAAAAACAACGAATTACTTGGTTATGGTCTAAGAATGTTTTTTTAAGTTAACCTAGTTTGCAAATATATCTAATTATGATATACATCAGATCCGAACTAATTGTCAAATGCATCATTAACATAATCTACGTTTTTTTAATGCGCCTTCAGTAGGTTTTCGTTTCATCGTTTTTGAAGTCTTTCTAAGATGTTTTCCCTAAGGAACGGTCTCCTACCATCTTTACTACTTTGTTTGTTATTGTTTTACTTATGTGGTCATTACATTTGGATAATTTTGAAGCTACAGATACCAATATTTCACGACGAAAGCATGGACTATTTTCCAATACTTGATTGCATCAATTCACCAGCTATTAGAACAGTTTGAGATTTTTTGTAATTATACATTTGAAGAAAATGAATTTTAACTAATAATTATCTGACAGATTTATTTTTTAATTAATAAATGACACTTTGCTATGTTTTTGCAATGAAAAAAGACAGAACGAAATATCACAATCAAAATAGACGTACCTTTATAGACATGATAACAACTCGAGAGAATGAGAATGAGGGAAAGAGAAAGCGAAAATTCTATATGAGAATAATGCACGTTTAGAGACATTAGGTACTATGTTGGAATCTGAATCCAATTTTTAAATTCAAATTCCTACAATATTTTTCTGTTGTTTTTTTTTCATTCCTTGATGTTATCCACTTTACTTCTCCAGCGTACGAGGGTTGTCTTTTTAGTATTGCATATCGCCATAAAAACAAAAAATATATAGACCTAAAGTACTTTATTGCTTTCCACAATATGTCCCACCAAGATCAATATACTTTTGAGTGCGTTCAAACCAATTGGTAAAACAGTTATTCCAGTCTTCAGTTGATACCTGCTAAATCGCTGTTTTAAAGGCATCGATGGTTTCCACTGTACCTTTAGCTCTATCTCAGAGTGTTTTATCATCTATTTTTTGAGGATTTTTACTTTTGCTGTTTCCAACAATATTTTTGTCCTTTTTGTGGTAGATTGTGTTTCTATATTATTGGTCCAATGACAGTTTTGTAAATTCTTTTATTTTTTTCAAAATATTTACGTAACGAGATTATATATAATGTCCATGTTTTTACAACACTTTTTCGATTATTAACCTGATCTCTATGAGTACAAATAATCGAGTAGAACTACAGACATTTCTTAATCTCTTTCTTAATTTTAAGTCAACTTAACCGCTTGTAAGAGTTTTTGTTGTGTGTATGAATATCTTTTCATTAGCGTATACCTACAGCAATTCATTTTCAAATAAAACTAAGAAATAACAAGTTTAAGTAAATTTATATTTACGTATAAGAGGCAATATCGAATTCTCCAGTCCTTATCTGCGGCTGAATAGAGTTAAATAAAATGATCTGAATACATACTTCCTTTTTACCTTTACTTTTTCATCAAATTATATGCAGCACGAAATCCAAATTTAGTAAAATTGCTATAAAATCAATGTCGGTTTGTCATATAGCAGGATCTTAAATGGCAAGAAAGCTGTCAATTAAAAAGTGGTGTGGTAAATATGGTTGACCTTCCTGTCTCTTGCCTTCTTACTGCTCTAGAAGGAAGAAAAAATACCGGCAAAGTAGTAGAATCTACTTTAAAATTCACTTGACGGCCTTCACAAGGCGTTTTCTTAATGCTGTTGATTGAAGTTACGAACGTATATACATTACAAATGAAAAGGTTTTTAGTAGATGTTGATTAAAAGAAAAATTTAACACCTTTTTGTTGAACAACTCATTAAACCTAGGAAGTTTTTTCACACTCACACACTAATCATTTTGTTTAATCTGCCCTTTATAAATTTAAATTATAATAAACTTTCTAAGACATGCGTTGCATACGGGTAGCTTAATATAGTAATTAATTAAACAAGTTCCGAACAGAATCGTGACAAAAATCATATATAACAACATGATTAAAATGTCATTACCAAGAGACCTAAGAAACAACTGAAGGTAGTGAGGATTTTGTAATAACTTTAAATATATTAATTATAAATATTTTGATTTCAATACACACACATGCTCATAATCTATGGATATAATTTTTTAAATATTTATTTATTTATTTTACATATTAAGCTATCATGGACAGTGTAACACAATTCTAGCAAAATGTATAAATGTAAATATACAAATAAAATTGATCCACAGAAAATATTTCTATTAAAAAATTGTTGATGCATGACAATGCTACTCTACATACAGCCAGAGTGACAAGAAATTTCTTGGAAAAGCAGAATATTCCAGTTTTGTCCTGACCAGCTCAATCGCCCGATTTCAATCCTATTGAGCATGTGTGTAAGTATTTCAGAGAAGAGTTTTTTGAAGACCAGAATTAATTTCAAGCTCTTTAAGAGTGATGGATGGCGACTCCCCAAGAAGATCTGGATAACTTTAAGGAAGCCACATTTCTTATTAATTTTTTTTTCCTTTGCTGTTTTGTTTACATTTTAAATTGTTTTTATTTTTTTATGAAAATGAGTCATTTTGATATCTTCGTTCTTTTACCTCTTCCTAAGTATCAGGCTTACACAACTTATTCCATGAAATACTTTTGAACGATTTTATAAAAAATTAAGTTTTTAAATATCCCTAGATTTTGAGCATGTCTGTATCTTCTTCATTTACATTTAGGAATAAAAAATAGGTCAAATTTTGAGTTGATTAATTAATTAAAAATTTCTTTAAATGCCTCACATTATTTATACTAAACTGTATCATTTGAATCAATAAATTATCGTATTTGAAATAGAAATCCCACGGTATCTTTTCCTCAACATAATGTTGGCTCGTCATCCGTGTAAATCACTTTCCGGGCAATTAAATCATTATGTGTCATTAATTATTTTATATATAATAGACTTGAACCGTTGACCTTTACCTTTAAATACTTTTAACAATGGTAGCAATTGTGTTAAAGTTGAAAATAAAGACTATTACATAAGATGTTTTAAGTTGGATGGTAGAGGTTGAAATGGGGAACTTAAAACCACTCATGCAGGTAAAGTTATAACTATTTCCTATATTTGTATTACGATCTGAAATACTGATAATATGTTAAAAAAATAATACGAGGTCTGTCGCAAAGTAAACAGGACAAAGAAAAAAAAAATATTTTTTTTCGGCAAAAGGAATTCATTTTATTCAAAGTATTCCCCTTCAGGGTTAATACAGTGTTTTGCACGGTCTAAAAGTTTTTCGAATAAGGATTTCAGCTCATTGGATGTTTTTCAAAATGGTGGTCTACGCCTTTTGGATTGCCACTACGTCGCGGCCCTTCATGGGCAAAGGTAGTCTACTGAATAGAAAAAAATGCACGATGCCATCCGGAGAAGATGGGAAGTGATTGATGGTTAAAATGCAATTTTTGTCATAAAATCGGATATGAATGTCGATGGTGCATTATCGTGCAACAAGCGCCAACAGTACGTTTGGCCCGGTGGAACGAATTCTTTTTAGAAAGTTTTTTATATTTTCGCCGTGTTCTGTGTCTCTGTGTCATTCCGTGGAATTTGTAATCGAATTTAAACCTATTTCCCGACTACCTATAGCTCTGAAATTTTCAGGATAGCTAAGAACTGGATGACAATGCATGTTTCAAGTGTGTTTAGGCATATACATAGATTTCGAAATTTATACCGAATTGATATTAAACATGATCTAAGTTGTGTATAGATAATATTATTTTGAAAGTTATTAAATAAATCGTTCGTAGCGTAGTTGGTTAGGCGGCGGATCAGTTCACTTGTGACAGTTCTGTTATGTTATCATAATGGGATCGATTACGCGACAGAGAAGTTTTTTTTTCTTTTTTTTTTGTTCTTACATGTGAAAACAGTAATTATTATTTTAACTGGTAATAAAATAAACTGTTTTAGAAAGTTTTTAGATACAACTACCCTTAATTTTTTTCAATTTCTCCTTAATGTCTGTTTAATAATTTCTTGTTTGTTTAATTTCTAAATTTCAAAAATACCCTTAATTTTGTTAACAAGGAAACAATCTTCTCTATGATCAATCACAGCGTTGTATGACTTAATATTTTTGCAAAATCAGGGATGCTGTGCATTGTTGAGATGACACAAAATATGACCTATAAATCAGTAAAAAACTTTCTATTATAAAAAGTTCTTTTTGTAAATTGTGCTTATTGAATAATTTCGTTCAATATTGTTTTTTTTCACTTTTGACTTTTCAAAACGGTTTTTTTCGGATTAACTCGCTTGAGCGCTTACATGCGGAACTTTGACGGTTGGTTTAGGGACTGTATTGAAAACACAACGTTTTGTTACCAGTCTCAATCTTGTACAGAAAGTTTTTATTTTTCTTGGCCTCTTTAATGATGTCTCTCGAATGTTGAATTCGAAGCGTTTTTTGGTCATCCCTGAGCTTGTGCGAAACAAACCCTGAATACACCTTCGTCATGCCCAAATTCCCGGTCAACATGCGGTAGATCGAAATTTTTAAGATATTTAATTCCATTTGCATGTATTGCAATAAAGATTTTGGCTCATTTTAAATAAACAGACGCACTTTGTCGACAGTTTCACAGTAATCACAAATTTTGGCTGGCCAACATGTTCGTCCTCTTCCAGTAATTCACGACCCTCTTTGAACCGTATAAACCACTCGTGGACTAAAAAAACTTAATATGGCTCATTTTTTGACCGATTTTAAAAAAGTACTGCCACTTTGAGCGCGATACCTACCTCCGCGTGAAGAACTAGTATCGGATATTTCTTAAAAGTCTTCTTTACTTTGCGACAGACCTCGTACATCCGTGGAAATCGCCAGAGTGTATAAAATATATTTTAGACAAGGAAAATATATATATATGATTTAAAACAATCAGAGGAAGAGTACAATAATTGTCATTCAAGTTTATTAAATAAAATATTAGACTGGAAATAAATAGAAATCTCTATAAAATTGGTGAAAGTAACAGTGCAGGATATAAAGAAAAATAAATTTCTGCATTATATACTTTTGCTAAAACATATAATTATACATATAAAGAGCTTGGTATATCAACAAAGAAAATATATTTAAAATATGTTTAAAAATGCTTAAGATGAATGGTGCTTGCTCATAGAAACCTTGATCGTCCCACATGTGAGATTAAATGTGTATCAATAAAGGCATAATGGATAATTGTCAATTTTTTTAAAACATCGCTATTGTGATAGTAATAGATGCCAATCTTATCTCGTCAGTTTACATTGTCCAAGGTATTTTTATATTTTATATAGTTGCTCTTGCAAGTGATTCTATAAAAATCGACTACTCATTGTTTTAAACCGATAATCAGGTGTTTGAGTTCTTTTACATAAACTAACCATTATATTTATATAAAGCGTACATTTTAGAGTCATAAGCTGAATTTAGTACAGATTTCTAGTATTTATTCGACAATTTGATGTTATGGTTCCTATAGGGTATTAGTTATTTATAGTACCAATTATCTTTCTGCTCTAGGATACCTGATCAAACTTCTTATGTGTTTAAAATTAAATTTAAAAAAATAATTACTCCAATCTACCCTTATTTGTCCGCCTATGAGTTGAACGGAACTAAGATCATTCGCTAAATTCAGACAAAGATGAATGATTTTTGTCTCGGTCCGCCACACTAATGATTGAGTGGGTGTCTAAAGGACCTGCAGCATTTCTAATCATAATCAAAGTATTTCGACCCACACGAGCTCGAAAATCTTTGTGCAACTCTATAAATTAATATTCTGCCTCAGAGGCGCCTCGTAATGTTTTTCCGTATTGCAGAGATTTACCAATAATTTCATTCTTTAACCTAACCAATAATATAGTCAGAGTATCTTGTAGCCGTTTTTGATGGGAGATAATTAAAAAAATTGAAGATAATATAATCCTATTACATAAAATAGTAGTTTTTTATTTGATTTTCCATAAAAAATTTAGTATAAATTTATAATCTTTGAAACTACACCAACAAGAAAATGACATTAAGAAGAAATTGAAAAAAATGTCTCACTTGGCAGTAATCGAACCTGCAACCTACTGCCGCTACAGTTGTTAGAGGCGATACCAGGTATAGATAAAGGTTGCATGTTCTAGTCTTTCAATTTCACTTTAATGTCATTTTCTTGATTGTGTAATTTCTAAATTTCAAAAGTCCCATACGGTGTCTTGCTATTAAATAACAAGACTACGCACCGGGTGGGCGCCCTAGAGGTGTGGTAAAAAAACGAGTAGTGCGTTGGGTATCCAAAAGTACCAAAATACGTTTTCGTCATACGACTCGAAAAATGGCAGAACTTCTAAAGGTCCTCACCAAAGACTTCCAGCACTGCTTTGATCAATGGAAAAAACGCATGGAAAAGTGTGTGGCGAGGGGAGTGGAGTCTATTGAATGGGAGCATCCGAATGTAGAATAATTTTTCTCCACGACTATTAATGAATGTAATAATTCCGACTTCATTTTTAACTAGCTGTACCCGGCGCGCGTTGCTACGCCAGCAACTAATAAAATAAATTTAAGAAAAATAAAAGAGAAGAAGAGATAGGGAAGGAAAGAAAGTTTATAGTTTTGTTTTACTTATCGCACCATCAATATATTTTAAGAACTTTTATTTGTACGAATTCGTATACCTAGATATCTATTAAAATCAGTATTGAACTTGATACATGGAAGCGCCATCTGGTGGTAACTTCCATTAATACGAATATCATATTCATCTTACCCATTAAAAATACATCATCATACTGATTTTCGTGACAATCGGTTGAACGGAGCAGAAGTTGGTACTCTGCAGCGCCACCTGGTGGCGAGTGGCATCAATGAGCATATCATACAAATCTTCTCCGTGGAAAAATACATATACATACCAATTTTCATGACAATCGGTTGAACGGGACTGAAGTTGCTACTCTGCAGCGCCACCTGGTGGTGAGTGGCATTAATGAGCATATCATACAAACCTTCTCCGTGGAAAAATACATATGCATACCAATTTTCATGACAAGCGGTTGAACAGGGCAGAAGTTGCTACTCTGCAGCGTCACCTGGTAGCGAGTGGCATCAATGAGCATATCATACAATATTTTTCCGAGAAAAAATACATATACATACCAATTTTCATGACAATCGGTTGAACAGGACAGAAGTTGCTACTCTGCAGCGCCACCTGGTGGCGATTGGCATCAATGAGCATATCATACAAACCTTCCCCGTGGAAAAATACATATACATACCAATTTTCATAATAATCGGTCCAGTAGTTTTTGAGTTCATTGAGTACATACAGACATACAGACATACAGACAAACATTCATTTTTATATATATAGATAATAGAAAGTGTTCATTCTCACTTTTGAGATAGAATATTCATTCTGAAACACTTGCTTCTTATGTGTTTTGCATGTATTTCCATTCTATAACTAGTGACGGAATAACATTCTGTAATTGCCCAACAAAAAACGTTGATTGCCATGCGAATTTCAAAACTGTCACTCAGTTTGTCAGTGCGACGTTCTAATTGTTTTGCTACATATTTCAATTTAAATAAACAGAATTATTACATGGTCGTGGAGAAAATACAGTCTGTTACACGGTTAGAATGAAAATTCGATTACTCGTGGTCCTCTCGCTCGCTACGCTCGCGTTCGGAATTCTCCAGTCGTATCGAATTTTCATTCTAACCTTGTTACAGAATATACTATTATAAAAAACCCTTTTTTGTAACCAGTCTTGTTATTTAATAGCCAGACCTCGAATTTAAAAAAATATATACCATATATAATCTGTCTACTGATTTTATCTTAATTATTTTAATTATATTTTTTTTATAAACTTGAGTTTAAACGACACTTTTTTTTGAATTAATTAAAATTTTTTCTTTACAATTTTTTTCTATTGCAGTATTTTTTCAAATATTTTAATATTTACAGTAAATAACCTAATCATTTACTCATACACTACGTTAATTTTTATTCTTATCCTCCTACTAGAAATCTACCTACACTTTATGTTGTGCCTTGTCTTAAGATTTTCTAGATCTATATTTATCGGGTGAATCAGCTTCTTTATATTGTGGTGAGGAAGCTGGTGAACATTTTTATAGCTCATTTGAAATTGTATAAATTTAGGTTTTTTACTTTTGTTACTATTAAATTTTTCTTTTTTTTTGTGCTTGTTCTCTTTATAAATAAACAGCTCATTCCAGCATGTTTTTTTTGCTTAAGGTTGTGGATCTATCTATACCTTTCCCTTTTCCCAATAAAAATATGTATCTAATAATTAATCTAACTTGATTTGCTATTTGATAATTGTGCTATTTACAGACTTTCTTCTGTATCTAAATTTTGTTGAATCTATAAAAAATGGGAGTAGAAAGTAATCTAGAAAATATTGGTTGCAGTTTTTATGCATCTGCAATCGGTGAGTTCTGTTAAACGGATCTACGTTTTTTTTATTAGAAATAAAACTAAATAATGGATCAACCGCAGACATAATCATGTTTCTACATCATTGGTTGTCATTAGTGCAATATAGTAAAAATATAGATTGTAACCGAATATTTTTTGCTTGTTGTTAAATTTCTCTACTTGGATGAAAAAAAAATAATTGAGGTAAATAAGTGAATTTAATTGAGTAGAAAAGAAAAGAATATTAATAGAGAACTACACAGCCGACGACTCTTATGAATTAGTTTTATCTGCAATAAATAATGACGTAGATTCACATACGAGAGCCTCGAGCTGTCACGTATTGGTTTTATTTTGTGCCTCTTTTATTTTATTAAAATTGTGCTCACGCTCCTCGCATGTGTTTTTAGTTCTTCCGCCAATTCAACCTACCACTGAAGATTTGGTGAATGCCGACCGCATTACTTTATTTTTTTCGCAGTGGAGCACACCAAACAAGGGAGTTTAAATAACTTGTTTAGTCCCACAAACAGTGAGTTCATTTTTCTGTATTCGTAATGTGAGACTTTTTTGTGTTAATATCCAAACCTATTAAAGATTAAACATCGTTTTAGAGATGAATCTATTTTTCTAAGCTACCGCTTTAACTTTTATCTAAACGAGTAATCTTGACATTATCATTTCAAAAGCGTAAACCATCCAAAATATAGTAATCTCTACTAGCTACATTGCAAGGGTAATACATGACAGTTCACTAAAATATTTTCAGTAGATCTTGTGTTTGACGAAATATTATCGTAAAGTAGAGTAAGGCCGGTCATACACGTAGCGGTATATCGCACCGATACACCGTAGAAGCAAATCACAGACGTTTAACGCAAGTGTTGAGAAGACTTTAGGGAAGATTAGTTACGATTATGGCTTCCATAGGAATATACGACAGGATCGCGGTTGTTGTTGTGACATTAAACTTAATAATAAAAAATAGTTATTTATGATATGAGTGTTAAAAGTGAGGTTTTATTTTGTGAGTGAAAACGTTTGTGAAATGAGCGGAGCGAATTGAACAATTTCACGAATAAAATAAAATCACTTTTAACACAAATACCATACAATGTTTTTTGTACAACTTCCTTATTTTGATAATGAAACGAGCAAATTTGCAATGACAATAAACCAAACCGTGTTAAAAGTAAACTAAACCGTGTTAAAAGTAAACTTGTTTACATGGCAACGTGTTAAAAGTATTTTTAACACGCTGCTATGTAAACAATCGTTTTTAACATTGTTTGCTATCATTAAAAGTGTCACTTTTAATGACAGTTGTACAAAAAAGGAATTTTAGAACAAATATTGAGTAAAAAGTAGTTGCTTAAAAGAAAACGATAGGTACAGTCTACGTGAGTAGAGAGAAGAGGAAGCAGACTATTGTAACTGCTTGGTTTTGTTCCCCAAGGACATTTGCAAAAAAACTAACTCAAAGGCGCCCTCTTTCTTCAATGCTTTAAATGCGACTGATTTTAGAACGCTGTAATATGCCTTTGCCTTTCACAAACACGTTGCGTTGCGAAAAAAAAAGACCTCAATTCTGTCTAAACATCGCCGACGATCTATTCCCCACTGAAGTTTTATCGCAGGTGGTGGCACACACGCCGCGGTCATTTCCGCGATACCGCTCGAGGGATCAAACCGTTGCGATACACCGCTACGTGTATAGCCGGCCTAACATATTTGCTTTAGCTATTCTAGATCGCCTGCATGGGTTCTCTAATATGTTAAAAAAAGACTGTATCGTTTGTTTCCGAGTTCCTTAAGTTATCGAAAACGGATTACCTACTATACAAATTTTGCATTTGCTAACTGGTTGCATGGTAGTAGAGAAAGTGTTGCCGAATTTTATTATATATAACGCTTTGGGAACCTTATTTTATGGTTAATTTTCGTATATAATAAGAAATGTATAAAAACTTAAGTTAGAATTTGGATCGAAAATTAAATTAAAACTAGCTAATTAGGAAATCAGCAGAATCGGTTATTCAACTTTTGTTAGGACAATCCTCGAAAATAAATTTCGAATCATTGTCGGTCTGTGGGATAAGTTTTCCAATAGATAAGCAGGTGTACGTTATATATGTTATATTTTTAGATTTTAAAACAGAATGTTTAATAGAATGGTGGTTAGATTTTACAAACATTAATGTAGGTCCTGTGGCGCAACGGATAACGCGTCTGACTACGGATCAGAAGATTCCAGGTTCGAATCCTGGCAGGATCGCTTTTTTTATCAAATTAAACAATAATGTTTACAAATAGGCTTTATACAGTTCTTTGCGCAGAGAGATAAAATAGAATTCGACACAAGATTCGACAAACTAAAAAAAACAAGATTTCAACTGCATTTCAAAAAGGTTCTTATTAAGTATTTGTAAACAGTGGAATTTGATGGAGAAGAAGTACATACTGGCCTAGAACAGGTGTGACCCTTTAAATAAATGATAAAAATTTTTCTTCATACCTCGGTCGAAAGTACGTTCTTTCGTCCCTAATTGCAGGGAAGAAAGTTTAACATTTACTCCCTGTTAACGGCGGGAAGAAAGTTGAATTTTCGGCCCTGCGCGTCATGATGTTTTGTCGTCTTTAACATTTACTCCCTGTTTACGGCGGGAGGAAAAATTTCTCATGCGTAGTTACACTTGTAACTAGGGACTGTTTATTCTCGTGTCATTTCTATTTCTATCTATAACCTTAAAAATAATCATCAATGTTGTATATTTGTCATCTGTTAATTGAATATTAAAGTATGCCTGTCCCACGACCAGCTGCACTCGCTTCGCTCGTTCCGCAAGTACTTTCGACCGAGGTATAAAGAAAAATAGTATACACTACACGGGCCAAAAGTTGAAATTTCGGTCCTGCGCGTCATGTTGCCCTCGGCATTTCGCCTCTGGCATCATGACAAATTCAAAATTCAAATTTAAAAATGTTTTATTGTTTAGCTTACAAATTATTTCTTAGAATTAAATAAGTAATATATTTTATTTCCCTAAACCCTGCTATAGGACTTAGTGTCCTTTTCAGGGTAGTGCTACAGTTTACTGTTTCCTGCACGCGCAGGGCCGAAAATTCAACTTTCGTCCCTTGTAGCGTAATATACTATTGAATCCTTGGTAGAGATAGAAAATATTTGAGCAATTATGCAACTTTACGGTAAAAAAAACGACATAAAAGTTGTGAATATAGAAACCACCTTTTTGTTGGAGTTGTGAAGAATTTTTTGATTATACTTAAAATTGTATAAATAAATAAACGATTTAGACAAACAATAATATCAATGAAAATACTGCACACGTGTACAGTTGTTTCTTAGGTTTTAATTATATTGTAATTTTTTCCTATTTCATAAATAGGTTTTATAAATGTCTGATAGTAATCCGATTCAGTTCCGTTCTCCTAGTTCGCGAGAGGGAGGGAGAGAGAGAGAGAGAATAGATAAAAGCAGCGTTTGCTTCTTTTTCTAATATTTTTACAATTAAAATTGAAGTCTATCCAGGAAGTCACGTAACCGGTATGCTCCGCCTATTAGAAAAAGAAGCAAACATTACATCGATAATTTTTCTTTCTCATACTGGGAGAACGAGCTTGAATTGGAACGCTCGGTCTAAGTATTATCAGGTTATGGAAAACTTCACAATAATAGGCGTTTGTTGTAACAAAAAAATTACTGATAATAACAAAAAAGACTGTTTGATTTTGCACCAATTGTCGAATTCAGGAGTATTGGAAATATCTTATCCAGATGCATAGTTTTGTACGCAGAATTGATCACGAGGCTCAATATAACTTTAAATAGTACTTATATGAAATACTTTTAGACAACTACACGCACGTATCATTATTTATTATTAGCAGTAATAAAATATAATTCGCATTAAATTCCTTTTGAATCTTCTCAAGATTGATTCTTATACAATATTGTTTGACATTAATAATAAAGGTCATTATACCGTTTATGTAATAAATTCACATTAAAGTTGATTCGACTGGTTCGTGAAAATTTGCAGACAGAAAGAGAAATTTTTGAAATGATTAATACCATCAAATCGACTACGATATCTAGCTTATTACAATTCCCACACATATTAACGAAATGTTCGTACTAAGGATTCTTTCATAAATACCTACTTAGTTGTATTTTTTTTAAATGTTTAGTTTTCAAAACACATTCTTTAATAGTAGTTCAATAGATAGTGCTAATTCAAAATTAAAATTCTAAGTTGATTCTACAGGGCACTCCCATATGTAGTTCCCGTGAAATATACGGTATTTTAAAATCATAGAACAACCAACGTTTTTCAAAGTCATTCCACGACTTGTCTATATTCTTTTACTATAATCTTTTTCACCTTATTATGTAACAGCTAACAATGTTATTCATCAAAATAACTTAAATTATCATTACCATTTGAAATTAGTTAAATAATTTCATATATACAACAGGTGGTCCAAATTACTTAAACCGAAACATGTAAATCTATCTTTGTTAATCATAAAACATGATTATACTTACATATAATGAAACACTATGAATGGTTAATGGAGTGAAAATGTTGGTTGCATGGTTAGGAGAAATGTATAGTTACCTGCAACAAAAATAGATAAAAATTATTTTATTACTTCCATCAATGTACAAAGATGTAGTAGAATACACACATGCTTAAAAACTAAGGATATTAAATATTTATTTATTGTACACATTACGCGATGTTGGACAATGTTCAAAGAAATACAAAATAAAATATTTTATAATAAGAAATTATTTTGATTATTTACAATTTTAGTCGAGATTTCATTAATTGTTTTCTTGCAAAAGTGTTATATTGTTACAACATGTATCGACGTCATTTGGCCGAAAATGAAATGCTGAGGGCTGTGGGACAGGAATGTACCAAATTGATGTGGAAAACGGTATAGAAACCACTCAGAATGTTATCTCACGTCTCTAGACTCGTTATCTTGAAAGGGAAAGTGGTCGGAAAAGGCATTTGGTACGATCAGTTAGAAGCGCCAAAAACTCGCACAGTGACGGCACGGCACTTAACTAATCATATTCATAGAGCTCATAATGTAACTGTTTCCAGACATACCATTTACAGAAGGTTAAGAGAAGGTAATTTAGTTAGTCGAAGACCTTGAAGGTGCCAACCTTTAAATCGAGATAATCGCGTCAGTAGACTACTTTGGGCACAAGAAGATATGGGAGCAAAATTAAAGCCAAAATGTTCTTCTACCGATGAATCTCGGTTGTAGCCAGATTTTCGCAGGGATTCAAAAGATGTTCACAGCTACAGAGGAGGCAGAATTATGGTATGGGCAGGAATTTCGCTTAGCAGTAGAACTGAGCTCGTTCTACTGGATCGTTTTTTATCATCAGAGTGCTAGGTTATAAATGTTCTAGAACCTGTAGTTGTTCCATACGCGCAAAACATTGGTCCTGATTTTATCTTGATGCATGACAAGAAATGGCATAGAAGAGCAGAATATTTCAGTTTTTCCCTAGTCAGCTCAATCTCTCAATCCCAATCCTATTAAGCATGCTGTAGCGAAGAGTTTTTCAATACCAGACTTAATTTCAAAATCAGTGAAGCTAGACTTTTAAAAATTATAATCATTTGGGAGCTTCCAGCTTCAGTTTCTCAAGCTACCATAAGACAATTCATAGCCTCTGGTTGCTAATGCAAAGCCCATTTTCGATCCTATCTTAAAACTGAAAATATTATCCTAAAAACTAAAGATAAGCAAAGTGCTCACGACATTGTACATTCACAGGATACTTTTAATTTGTTAGAAACTGATCAATGAGGTCAATGTTATTGATTGCTGAAAGCAAGAGAAAAATATTTGACCTACAATATATTTTATACACACTAATAACGAAAACCTGATGAACTGTGATATTTTCAGACGTTTTAACTGATTTACCGATAACTTTTTTGACCCTAATCAAGGTTGTTGTATATACCTAAGAGGTGAAAAACTGATTTGCATCTTCCTTTTGTACATATTTCATTGGACATTGATTAGTGTTATTTATGGCACTTCAATTGAGAAGCCAGACTATAAGGTGATAAATGATGTTTATGTTAGATTGATAGACAGTAGTAATCGATTGTACCAGAAAAAATTGCGGTACTCTTTTAAAATCAGTTAAATATCATAATTGTTTAATTACAAACTCCATTTAAGATTATGAATATTAAAAAAAGGATTTCATTAAATAATGGTTATACATAAACTCATTAGTTTTTTTATACATATATCTGCTATTTAAAACATTATGTATACCTATTAATTACATTAAATACAAAATTAAAACAAAAACAAACTTTGATTTAACCATCTTCGAAAAAAATCATGTATTAAAATTCCTTCTAAATCTCATGGACTCATTATAGATTATAAGTGGGGTTGACTGGCCGTCTTGTCATTGGCCTGGAGTGTTTTCCAGTAGGTTGCACGTGGGGTTGACTGGCCGTCTTGTCATTGGCCTGGAGTGTTTTCCAGTAGGTTGCACTGAGTTCCTTTTACCAATTACGAATTTTATCCATAAAGTGTCATTTTGGAAAAGTCCAATAAAAACAGTACTAGCTCCTTCTTTTGCGATTCTATCAGTAATATTGTTTCCAAAAATCCATTCGTGCTTTGGACCCACAGCAAAGCTACGTCCAGCCAGTTACGAAAGAGACGGTTCCAGACTGTTTTGGATTCAATCATGTTGTATTGTATAGCCTTTAACACAACTTGGCTATAAATATTCTGCCTGAATTAAAGCGTTTTTTAGTGCACTCTTGAGCACCGAAGTCTATTGCTAAAAGCTTCTCTTGAAAGATTGTAGGAGTGTTTTCCAGGGCTATTGGGAGCCTAACATTAGGACCTGTAACCCCTAGACCTACTACTTCTAGTAACCGATGAGTATAATAAATGAGAGCTCCTTTTGTAAGTTTCATTTTATGTTAACTTATAATCATTAATACTAACATTTAGTGTAAGTTCGAAATCTAATTTTAGAGTCTGTATTCATCTTCATAGAATCCCAAGATTTCCTGTAAGATCGCTAGATTTTAGAGACTGGGTCCTTTGTTAAGAAATAGGCACTTTCCAGAGCAATCCTCTTTACATGAAAATGCAACAATCTCATTGCGCCAGTGATCCCTATACAAGTTTTTTCACCTTATGCAACTATTATTGCCTTGTTCCACCAAAACAGCGCGGCACTGTCAACCGTTAGATGTGACCAATAGATCATTTTAGGTTTAAGACTCTATGTTTTCTCAAAAAGCAAACGACAGGTCCATATAGCCCTTGTAGCTTTACGAGGTTATATCTTCGAGGTGTGGAGTCCACGTTAGTTTTCTGTCGAGGATAACTCCAAAGTATGTTACTTCTTCTGAAAATAAAAGTATGACTCCATTCATAACAGAAGGTTAAATCCTCATGTACTTATCGAAATGTAAGTACATTTAGTTCATTAAGACAAGAAAGCTTATAGTTGATGATGCTATGAAGGTATAGAGTTGTACTGATTGGTCAAACCAAATTAAACCGTGACTTGAAGATAGCATAAACACAAAATTTTAAGAGAGTCTATTTGTTAAAATTTTATCGAGGTATTCGCTTCGTATCTTCAAAACAGTGAGATAGTAAAAATCAGAGTGGTTATTTTATTTATTAATATTTGATTAATATAAAAATAGATAATGAAATAAGATAGTTCTTGGTAGCTTTTGTCATCGATGTTAAATTATTTATGCGCACTTATATGGTCATCTTTAATAATGTCAACGATACGGAGAATATCTTAGTTTTAATTTTTTAATTACACAAATTTTGTCATTGTTTTTGTGAAACACCAATTTCCTTGTACATTGTTATATTACAAAGTCCTTTACATGTAATAGATTGCAAATTGTAACAAGCTATATAATTTTCTAGAATTAAATTGATGAACTTTATATTCACATATTTTATATTGAACAGTAATGGTTATACAATGTAAAAATTACCACGATATACTATAATATATTCTTAGAAAATTTGTTGCATACCTGCAACAAGTATTGCTAGTAATAACACAGTTTTTAACGTTTACTGCATTCAGTTTATATTGGCCATTTAAATCAGATACTGAATATCTAAAAATAGTCAAACTTGACCTTTTATTATAACAAAATGATTTTGAAATGATTCTCAGGTTCGGACTCGTAGACTTTCTAAAAATTTGATACCAACTAAAGGCTTGGAAGGCCAAATAGACAGAGAAAACTAAGAAGAAGGTAATTAATGTTACGTAAATGAAAACCAGGGAAATGTTCAGAATTATTCTAAATACCTTCTCTATGAACTCGCACTTTCATATTTTTTATACGAGGTCTGTTGCAAAGTAATTAGGACTTTCAAGAAATATTCGATACTAGTAGCACAATCTGTTATTAATGCTAGCTTTCGATAGGTACATCTTTTATTGATTTTCTTTTACAATTTCGTGACAATCGAATCACTTCACGCCGAGTTATCGCTTTCGAAGTGACAGTACTTGTTTAACATCGGTCGAAAAATGAGCATCGATTGTTGAAACGAGTTTATGGTGATCACTGTTTATCTCGTTGCCAAGTCTAAGAGTGGTTTACAGGGTTCAAAAAAGGGAGTGAGTCGCTGGAAGACGACAAACATGTTGGCCCTCCAAAATTTGTGATTACTCCAGAAACTGTCGAAAAAGTGAGTTTGATTATTAAAAATGAGTAAAAATCTCACGTAAGCAATAACCAGCCGTCGTTAAACCCTCATTAAGATAAGAAAAGTCAGTCCGCACGAACCCGGAACGAATAATACTTTGTCTATTCTTACTTTTAATATTTCTCTAGTTGATCAGCTTCTAGTATGA
This sequence comes from Altica lythri, assembly GCA_964028335.1. Taxonomy (NCBI): domain Eukaryota; kingdom Metazoa; phylum Arthropoda; class Insecta; order Coleoptera; family Chrysomelidae; genus Altica; species Altica lythri. The sequence goes on along the minus strand of OZ034800.1, from coordinate 88,663,596 downwards.
ATCTCTTGATGTCTTCGGTTTTTTTATGATTTCTTCCAAATACCCAAATTTAAATTTATTATTATTATTATTAATATTACATAGAAATAAGGGCTGGGGTCATGGAGACACATAAGCCCATTTACAAGATAAATGAAATAGTACCTACATTACAAAAATTGGTTTCGCAAATAAACTCTAGACTAATAGATTGTGCACAACACTGATCAGTTTACAAACAAATAACTGTCTAGTTTAGTTGGTTTTTGAAAACATTTATAGATGGAGAATTTATAATTTCCGTTGGGAGACTGTTCCATATACTAAAAATACGATTACACAGAAAATGTTGGCGTCTTATCGATGAAAAGGGTTCCTTCTTCACTTTCAAACTATGTTCATGTAGTCTGCTGTGATCATCTAAAATGAACAAGTGTTGCAAATCTCCATATCCATACTTTAAAATTCGGAAGGTGATAATTAAGTCACCACGGAGTCGACGAGCTTCAAAAGTTGGTAACCCTGCTAAAGAAAGTCTTTGTTGGTAATCTGGCCTTCTTCGTGTGAAAGATAGTCTGGTGGCCTTCTTTTGGATATTTTCGAGAAGAGTTCTATCGCGCACTAATTCTGGGCACCACACCGTTCCACAGTACTCCAGTAGGGGTCGGACATAAATTTTATACAAACGAATAGAACCCGAAAATGATATGTTTGTAATGCTATATGATTTTTATTTGTGAAGTTATTTTTATCTGTATACCTATCGCATCTCTTTATACTTTGTTTATGTTTATTTCTTTGAATTGGTGAGTAGAAGGTACTAAATTTTTTGTTTATTGATGTTCATTTTCTCACTTGCTTCACACGTCTCGGTGTGTAAAGTATTTTGCTTTTAATTTTATTGCTTTACGTTATATAATTGTTTAGAGAATAAAATATCAGAAAATTTGAGTATCGTTTCATGTATGAACAATTTATTTAAATAATACCATTAAAATTAAATATAAGCACTAATAAGATAATGTAAGTCTTAGTTTTAATAGTTGTATCAATATGAAGAGGCGTTGAGTTAATAGAAACAATGAATTTTTAAAATGTGGGTGTAAAATCTCCTGCTGATTTGACTGAATAGTTAGTATATGTTATTTAAAAAGTCGTTGAAATTCTATGATTAGTCATTAAGTACGAAATGTCTGGTTTGCCTTTTATGGTATAATTTGGATCCTAAACTAATAATAGAATCCATATATTAAAATTTATTAAAACCATGTACCTATGTAGTATCATATGTTTAACAATTTTTGATTACTTATTTTATTTAAATATTATATACTTTATATCCAATTAAATATATACTTTTTCGTGATTATATATTATACCATTTCCTGGTTTAAATTAAAAATCTTGATTTACGAGTTTTCAATTTTATCAAATTAACAACTTTATTAGATTGTGGTTTAGAACCGGCATTCTAAAACGATGTTATTAGAAACGACATCTTTCTGCCACCCACCTAATAAGGAAGAGCTAAAATGCCTTAAGGAGTTATCAAAATAATGAACAAGGGCAACTTCAAGATAGGTACGATGAATAAAAACGAAAGAGGAATTTGCACGCATAAAGACTAGTCTCTGATAATATCCAGAAGCGTCGTTAAATTACGGTGGTTAGGTTTACATACAAATTTCTATAACATGCCATTTTCTACAAAAAGGAAATAAACTATTTAGGGAAATATTATTTTTTATCCTTTGTGATTTTTTTTACAGTTGCATACAAGATCGGTTAAAAAGTTGTTTCTAGTTGATTTCCCTTTTTTAAATTTTGGTGGATTTTAGTTAACTTTGTTGTAAAACTTTTTAGTGTTAAAAAGACATACGAGGAAGTCTATAATAATTTTTACCACACAGATTTGCAGTTTCTTTAGCGATCCGGAGCGGAATGTACTTCATTTTTCGCTAGAGAAAAAAAATTGCACTTCTGTCAAGCATCTATACTTATAATAAATCTGTAGAGAGGTCAATTCTGTACATGAAATATATTTCCAAAATAACTATCAGGGGGTGATTAGGGATCGATACTGATGCCAAAAATGAAATCAGTAAAAGTTTTGTCTGTCTGTATAACCGTTATAGAAACAAAAACTACTCGACGGATTTTAACGAAACTTGGTACAATTATTTTTCATACTCCTGAGCTGGTTATAGGATACTTTACATCACGCTACAATCAATAGGAGCAGAGCAGTGAAGGGAAATGTTGGGAAAACCAATTTTACGGTGTGGGGGAGAAATTTTTATACAACAATCTATACGTCACGCGAACGACGTCGCGGGTACATCGATATAGAACCCAAAAATGTGGTTAGATTTTTTGTTGTACGTCTGTCTTTCTATCTATATGTTTGTGCGCGCGTCACATGAAAACTACTGATCCGATTCGAATGCGGTTTTCACATATGTATTTGTCTTGTTTTAACTTAACATCTGGTGTATAAAAATTTCTCCCCTACCTTTTTTACGGTGTGGGGGGAGAGAAATTTTTTACAACAATCTACACATCACGTGAACGACGTCGCGGGCACATCGATATAGAACCCAAACATGTGGTTATTTTTTTTGTACGTCTGTCTGTCTATCTATACGTTTGTGCGCGCATCACATGAAATCTACTGATCCGATTCGAATGCGGTTTTCACAGATATATTTATTTTCTTTTTACTTAACATCTGGTGTATAAAAATTTCTCCTCCCATCCCTTTAGAAAAAAAAATTTTCATACAACAATTAACACGCCACGCGAAGTTTCATATATTTAGATTTAAAATTTCTACCTTATAGTTTATAATTTTACGAGCATTTGAACCTAAAGTTGGTTTGATTTTCGAATCCACTATTTATAAATAAAATAACCACTGTAATTTAGCAACACTGTACTATCTCACTGCACTGAAAACATCAATTAAATACATCAACAAACTTTCGGAAAATAAGCTTTTTTAAAATTTTGTGTTAATACTGAAGTGCATCTTCAAGTTATACTTTAATTTGTTTTTTGAAGTTATACTTCTATTCATGCACTCGATTTGTATGGGGTTAAAAGGGAACAATCATTACATATGTAATGGTGTGAGTAAGAGAGAGACAGAAACACATATAAGGTATATTGGTCGGTAAAAACAAAGATGAAATATTTATCACATGTTATTAGTCATAACTATAAGTCCTTTAAATACCGTTTAAATATTCATTACATTGAAAAGAGATAGATATATAAAAACCAGTCTGAGGTAATGTTTTGGAATATCATAGTGACGTATTACATTGTGTTTGACAGATTATTTTATAATACTGTCACGTAAGTAAACATATAAAGTTTAGTATTTTATATTAATAATATTAATAATAATTTTCAGTAATGAGTATTGTATTGTAGTCCATAGTACCGACATATGGTTGCATGATATCCTGCACTATGCTTTTGAGGTTGTTGGCTACATAAACAGAGGAAATAAAGTAGTCGAAAAGTGCATTTCGAACAGACAATAGATAGAATGATAGAAAAATTACAACTCGGTAAGTATTCCAAATGGGTTCAACTTATGTACTCGGAGTTTATGGGGACGCTGAACACGAAAATCATGATGTCAAAAGTTTCCGCGGCACCTAGTGCCTAGGGTATTTACCTCGTCTCCTTGGGTTTTATGTAAATTCTGTACAAAATCAGTGCACACTTGGAACTCGGCGGTTTTTTGGGTCGCTGAATATGAATATAATACTGGCGATGGTGTCTGAAACACCTGGTGCTTAAGACGGACCTCGTCTCCAGGAATTTTATGCAAATTCGACACAAAATGAGTGTGCACTCGGTACTAGGAGGTTTTTGAGGTGGCTAAACACGAATATCATATAATGATTTTGCTAAGTCATTCGCATACAAATTTATGAAACCGGGCTCGTGCATAGAAGTATAACTTCTGCCAGCAGTCCCACTGACTGCCACACACGTTTTTTTTTTAGTAGTAACTAATATAAAAAGACGTCCCCCAGTGTCAGCACTCAAATTATAGTGGTATCTGTCCGCCAGGTCCAAGATACTGTTAGAAGATCCCTTTAAAATAGAGATGACCCCTTTAAAATAGAAAAGACTTCCTGTGCCCTAGATTTAGCAAACCCTCTCATTATATCTCAATGTTCCAGAAGGCGATTGTTAACTACGCACACGTCTCAGGTAATAATCCGACACCCTAGCTAATGACTTTAAAATATGCAAACTGTGCATACTACTCTTTAAATTGCCTGAACACACTCAAATAAAATAACTTAATCATTCTGTTCTAGAGGAATTTTCAGATTATCTTGTCGGAACATACTTGACTAAAGAATGAAAATTTTCATCACATACATGGGCAGCAACATTTGCAGCCTTTAATCTATATATATAAAAAAGGATGTGTTTTTATGTACGAAATCGATGAACTCAAAAACTACTGGACCCATTATTATGAAAATTGGTATATATATGTATTTTTCCACGGAGAAGGTTTATATGATATGCTCATTGATGCTACTCACCACCAGGTGGCGCTGCAAAGTAGCAACTTCTGCCCCGTTTAACCGATTGTCATGAAAATTGGTATGTATATGTATTTTTCCACGGAGAAGGTTTCTATGCTATGCTCATTTATGCCACTCGCCACCAGGTGGCGCTGCAGAGTAGCAACTTCTGCCCCGTTCAACCGATTGTCATGAAAATTGGTATGCATATGTATTTTTCCACGGAGGTTTGTATGATATGCTCATTGATGCCACTCGCCACCAGGTGGCACTGCAGAGTAACAACTTCTGCCCTGTTTAACCGATTGTCATGAAAATCCGTAGGCTGCTGTATTTTTAATGGTTAATATGAATATGATATTCGTATTAATAGAAGTTACCACCTGATGGCACTTCCATTAAACGAGCAACCACTACTTATTTGATTACTTTATATCACGCCACCGTAAGGTGGCGCAGTTAATATCACATATATTTAAACGAGCAATCCTTACTTAAGTATTGTGATGCATCTAATATATTTTATCGGTAAACTACAAAATATAACGAAAAAAAAAGTATAAACCTGATAACTAACGAGAAAATATGATGAAAACGATAAAATCAAAATAAATTGAAAAAACGAAAAATGGAAGAATGGCATAGGTAAGTAAATGATTTGCGGTACGAAGTCCGCCGGGTCAGCTAGTAGAACTATAAAAGCGTGCAAGCTGTTCTATTTTTATTTTAAATTTTTTTTGTTTATTTTTGTTAACGAATTTACAACGCGGAACATATCTAAGTCCTAAGTGCTTTTATATAAAATGCTGTAATATACAAAAGTTTTTAAATAATATCCTCATTTAACCCCATTACTTTATCAGTTTGTGGAGTTTATATTTCTTAATTCGCATAATATAGGGTTGAGCTTGAGTAGAACGAAAACTGTGTATATGATAATAGACGAAACGAATGGACTTAAATTAATTTGCAGGATCAAGTGCTGTCAGTTGTCCAAAACATTTAGGCTCTGTGCTAGAAAAGAATGGAGGGTTAAAGAATGAAATGAATCATAGTGTGGATGGATGAACTGGAAAAAAATAATTGATGTTTTGAGTGACAGGAATGTGAGTGCAAAAATAAAAGGTAGTTTATACAAGAGAATTGTTTTATGTATAACTCAGAAACTTGGTCAATAACAAAAGAGCAAGAAGTGGCGGAAATAAAGATTTTGCGTTGGATGTCTGGATTAACGAAGAGAGAGAGTTAGAAATAAGAGAGTATGAAGTACAGTGAAAGTGGGAAAACTGAGCAAGAAAATCCAGGTAAATAGGTTGAGACGATTGTTGATTTTGTTTTTGTTGTCTTTCTACAGAATCTGTTTATATTTTGTGTAATTCAATTTTACATTTAGAATTGAGATCTTTCGGTTTATCGATAAAAATATCATTATTATTTATTTCATGTGTAATCAGAGCTGTAAATATTTGGTAGATCTTCAAAAGATGGAGTTGGTTGACTGTATTTTCTTTGATCAAGATTACCGTTGGCTCTAATCTGTGATTCTTTTTGTGATGTCTTTTTTACATTTTTTTACAGTCGCAAAGATGGAAGTGTTATTCGGAAGTTTAATTATAATAAAAAAAAATTGAAATGAGCATTGTGGCACACTAAGTCGATTTCGAAATTTGTCGTGAGGTTCACGCAATATAAATTAACTATAATAATATCTAATTTAATTAATTTTTTTTATGATTCTTATCATTTGTGCACAAAATATTCGAGGTTACGTTAAATTTTGATTTGCAAGCCTAAACTATTACTTTTACGACAGTTCAAGTAACATTGTAATTTTATAGGTCCAAATGTGATTACCGTGACCTATTTACTATATCTGAAATTGAATGATATGATTAATTACTATCAGTGATTTTAATATTACACCGTTAACTCAACATGGCTGCCGGGTAACCATAAAAATTAAATAAATTCCTGTGTGTTTCAATATATACATAAGAAATTATAATGTGACTGTTTGAGTTAACTGTTACCTTCCTAGAAAGTTCAGTGTACTGATAAATTTATCAAATTGCGAATCAATAAAGGTGTTTATATCCTTTTATTTTTTATATATTTAAACATCCATTGATCTAGAAAAAAATTTGAAACATTTAATTTTCATTTTTAATTAAATACACAGTCAATAGATACGTAATTTGTAACAGATGAATTCAATTATTAATTTAAAAACCCTTTTCTTTAATCCATCTTACCGACTATCACTATTTCTTTTTCTGACAGGTAGTCTCTCCATTAATTATACATTTTTTCACCTATTTGCATATTTGTAATCAACAGTTTAATTGAAATTCTTAAAATATTCTTTTAAACCACATAGGATGCTTTTACTTAATCATGTTGAGATGTTATTGGATTTTTTCCTTGTTTAGTTTTTTAATTTAGTCGGCTAATTTTACAAAATTAATATTTCTCTATGAAATTAATCAATTATTGCATAATCTTTTTATATTCAGGATTTACTTTCGTTAAGTGGTGATTATGGTAATTATTTTCTTGTTCTTTTACACTTACATCCCTGTACTTTTTGTAGCATAATAAAGCCAATAAATCAACATTAAACTGATTAAAGATCAGATAATAATCGTTTACTCTTGAATTTATTGTCCAAAAAAAAATTCAAAAATAATCAATTAACAAGTTCACTGTATAATTGCTTAGAACTATAAATCAGATCCGCAAACCTGTCAAATTTACAAAATTTAAATAAGCAATTGCCTCAATTGATTCTTAATTTATCGTTTGCAAATTAAAGGGATAATGTATGGAAAGATGCAGTTAAAACCAGCTCGATGTTTTGGTATGTTAAAATTAACCGAAGTAGATCTAATTATCTGTGTAATCTGTGTATGCACTTCCTATTTCTGCTATTGCGTGTAAAAAGAGATGTGTTAAGCGGCACTTTTTTAATAGATAATTATTGTAATAAATCAAGGTAAGTTATAGAGCTACATTATTAAGAAAATTTTTCTTCACACTGGAAAACTGTAGATTTTCAGTCAATTGAGAAAAGCATCATTTATAAAATAAAACCGGCCAAGTCAGAATCTGACTCGCACACGAAGGGATCCGTTCCATCCTTAATATTTTAATTTTTTCCTTTAATATTTTCATTTTTTGATAGTTGTTGTTATAGCGGCAACGAAAATAAATAATTTGTAAAAATTTCAGCTTTCTAGCTATCACGGTTTATGAGATACAGCCTGGTGGCAGACAGACAGACGAACAGATAAACAGCGAAGGATTAGTAATAGGGTCCCGTTTTATCCTTTTAGGTACAGAACCCAAAAAAGAATTCGTTAAATAACGTATTTGATTTCTTTAGAAATTTTCATAATCCAGTCAATGACCATTTTCCCGGGTAGCACCAATTTTCATAAAAATTTGGATTTATCTATTTATCACGTATTTCAAAGTTAACCAGTGGTTAGTTAGTTAGTTAGTTAGAAGCGCTTTATTGTCCAAAAACTTATACATGTATAAGCTCTTATTGACAAAGCTTAAAAAAAATTAATTAAAAATAAAACAAAGATACATCAAATTACAGACTATGATTAACAAAAAAAAAAAGTTTTTAATTCATTACTATTAAATAAAAATCTAAAATATTCATCGTCCAACCAGAGTCATAAGTCATCTATTTAATCAAAAAACTCTTCAATAGAGTAATATGCTTTATCAATAAGCTCTTTTTTTAGGCTTTTACGGAACATTTTTAAGTTATGATTATAAATTTTAATACCGTTATACATAAAAGAATTTTTAACAAGGCTTGTGTGAGGAATTGGTAAGGGGATATAATTGGTTTGGCGTGTAATGTATGATTGTTGTCGAGTAGGGAATAAATGTCTGTGTTTGTGGATGAGGCATGCAGTTTCTAAGATAAAGAGTGCGGGCAGGGTAAGGATTTTATTATCTGTGGTAAGTGGTCTGCAGTGGGTTCTCGGATGAGCATTAAATAAATTTCTGACAGCTCTTTTTTGTAGTATGAAAACTGATTCCAATAGAGTTTTAGAGCAAGCACCCCAAAAAGGTAAGGCATTGCTAAGATGAGACTCCACAAGGGAAAAATACACTTCTCTTGCCATCTCTTTACCAAGCTCTTGAAAAGTAGATCTGACAGAGTAGCAGCCAGATGCGATTTTTTTATTTAATTTAGAAATATGGTGTGAAAATGTTAGGTCTTCATCAATAAACAAGCCCAAAAATCTCGTCATTTCTACTGAGTTAATTTTATCTTCACCTATGAAAAGGTTATTTACGTCACAGTTGAAACCAATCAGATGTGTCTTTGACATGTTGAGACAAAGTCGGTTTGCGTCGCACCATAGCCTGATCTTTCTGAGATCAGATGAAATGTCATGAAGAAGTTTATTAGAGTCCTTGTTACGCCACAGTATAGTTGTGTCGTCTGCAAACAAAGTGAAGAAGCCTGAAATATCTAGTTGAGTGAGGTCATTAATAAACAAAAGGAATAAGATAGGACCTAATACAGAGCCCTGAGGGACGCCACAGGAAACCCGGCCTTTATGTGATGACACACCATTTAAATGAACAGATTGCAGTCGGTCAGCCAAATAACTTTCAAACCATTTTAGAACAGACCCACGTAAGCCATATGTGTAGAGCTTTCGCAGCAGTATTACATGACTCACACAATCAAAAGCCTTTGAGAAGTCACAAAATACTGCTGCGTAAGCCTCGCGTTCATTAATGGCAGAGAAGACTTTAGAAAGGAAGTGAAACATGGCGTCTGAAGTGTTTTTGTTAGCCAGAAAGCCAAATTGATTTTCAGTGAGGATGTTATGCTCATTTAAGAAAGATAGAATGCGATCCTTCACCAAAGTTTCATCTAGTTTCGAGAGCGTAGAGAGTAAAGAAATAGGTCTGTAATTAGAGGGGCTTGTTTGGTCTCCGCCTTTATATAATGGAATTATTTTAGCAGTTTTACAGCTTGTAGGAAAAAAACCGGAAAGAAAAGAACTATTAATTACTTTTGATAACACAGTGATAGCGTTCTGTGGTAGGCTCTCTAGGATTTTGACAGAGATACCATCGTCATTTGAAGATTTTTTATTTTTTAGAGAGGCTATTGTTTTTAAGATTTCTTCATGAGTTGTAGGTGTAAACAATAAAAAAGAATGAGAGATGTTAATATTAGAAAGATAAGATAAGGGATCTATTGAAGAGTTAAGGCCGATTCTCACATAGCAGCGCCGCAGCAGCGCGGCAGCAGCGCTTCACAACTTCGCCGCGATGCAAAAACCATGATGGCATTCCCACTTAAGCAGTGCAGCAGCAGCAGAATCACGAGCGAAGCGGTTGCGAAACATTTGTCCCAGTAGTGTTTAGACTATTTAAAACAACAAACGATTTTTAAAATGTCGAGCTCCTCGTCTAGAGATGATTATGTATTTGCTGTATTGTTATCAGAAAAAGAAAAAAAAGATGCTGTTGGGTGCACAACTCGATTTTGCCTTCCATCTTCTGTTTTTACCAAAAATATCTAACTAAACAAAGGACAAAATCAAAATATCAACATTCGATTTGATGTTGTTAGATCACGTACCTGTATGTACCCTTTATACGTATATATGTACTAGGTTTATTTTTCAATAAAAACTAAAAATAAACTACTCAATATCCAACAATAAAAAATAAAACAGCACCCTTGCATAAAAAAGGAAATATCTAATAAATGCTGACTATGTGAAATACCAAACGAATATTCTAATAAATTAACGACATCTACTTAAGAATATTAACAATAAACAAATATAGAATCTTTCTCTATTCTACAGAAACATATAAAAGGAGTTGTTATTTGTTCCAAATCCATCTAGTTGTTTTCTTAAGGATCATTCATAAAAATTATTTTTTATTTATTTAGCTTTCTGTAGTTTATTAACCAAATAACATCAACCTCAGCAGTGTTTGCTGCTTTCTAATACCCACTTGGCAGCGCGGCGCGGCACAGAGCAGCATACAACGCTCTCGAAGGCGTTAGATGTCGACGCGCTGTGCTGCTGCCGCACTGCTCTGCTTATGTGGGAACCGTTCCATTTAAAATAATGAATACTTTATGGAGCCGCATTTGCGGCTACGCGACGCGCTGCTGCGGCGCTGCTATGTGAGAATTGGCCTTTAAGGTCCTTAGTTAAGTTGTTACCTACAGAACAATAATATTTATTGAGAAAATTGCTATCAATGCTAATTTCAATAGATTTTTTTATTCTATGATTTATCTCGTTGACAATTGACCAAGATTCGCGTTGCCTATTAGTGGAATTTAGTAAGCGTTTAGAGTAATATTGCATTTTAGCATTGCGGATGACAAATTTGTATAATTTCCTATATGTTGAGTAATACACATTAAGCATATTATTATCAGAGTATGCTTTTCTAAGATTATTTAGGAATCTGAGATTTGAAGCGGAAGTTAACCATCTTTTACTATCTTTACGTTTAGGTTTCAGACGTCGAACTGGAAAGGTTTTATTAATGATGTTTTGTAAAGCATTGTGGAAGGCACCTAAAGGGTCAACACTACGCCCTGTTGAAGACCAGTCATAAGTTTCGCAGCATTGTCGAAAGCTTTCAAAGTTTTTGTTTCTATAAATTCTACCGAATTGAAGAGGATAAGTTGACTGGGGGACCAGTGGAATGTCAGCCAGAATGGCGTTATGATCTGAAAGATGCGGATTGAACACTGAACATGTTACATTGTCTTCTATATTGGATGCAATGTAGTCAATAGTGGTGGAAGAAGTTTGAGTTACACGAGTAGAGTTTTCAATATGCATATGCAGGTTAAATGACTCAAATAGGTTCCTTAAGTTTATTGTTGCTCTGTTTTCCTTATCTTGAAAATCGATGTTCAAATCTCCAGCAAGTATAACTCTATTATTAGATGGAATTTTAGATAGTAGAACCTCAAGCTTTTTTAAAAATATCTGTAAATTAGTTGTTGGTGAGCGGTAAATACATATTATACAATACTTTAATTTTATGGAATAAATAATAGAAAATTCAAATTGTTTTTCCTCTAACAAAATATCAAATTTTTCAAAGGGTAAAAAATTATCGGAAATACTTTCGTTAACTAAGGCAACAGTGCCTCTATGTTCAAAATTTGACCTACAGAACTTAGAAACTACGAAATATCCTGGTATATGAAGTGGTTCTTCAGGATTTAACCAATGTTCCGTAAGCAAAATTATACCTGGAAAATTTAAACTTTCACAAAGAATAAATAACTCGTGGGTCTTATTACGTACTGACTGAATATTTAAGAGCATTAAACATATGCTCCAGTCAGAATGCCTTCAACTAAAAAAGAATTTAACTCCCTATTTTTTGAGTAGTGAGTCTTAGGAATGCCGAATCCGAATCAAATAATTTTACATTAGATAAGACAAAAATAAGTTTCATTTTGCTACTGGATTTGACATACAATGATAATTTTTTACAGAGAGATTCCTTAGACAATCTAAATTTGCCATTGACAATAGTATTATCCAAAAAACGGATGGAAGTATTTCTATAATTTAATGAGCTATTGCATAACGAAACATATTTATTGTATTCATAATTATTTGCTGGCGTATATGTCAATGAAAAAATTAAATTAGTATACTTCCCACAAGAAAATAATTTTTTTAGGTAAAAGTTTCCTAGCCTAGCCATTAGTCCTAAATTTAAACATAAAATCACGCTATCATTTGATTTAAAGTTTGTAGTTAAATCAGAAATTCTATTGATCATCTGTGGAATTGAAAAACCTGGATGACTTTCTCCATAAAGTGAATATTCATATCGGCTCAACTCATAGTACAGCCCCGCTTTTACCCTGGGGTGGATGTGGATGCCATCCCTTTACGGGGTTGGTTCTAGATTCTATGAAATATTTCTGGCAATTTTCGATCAGTCGGTTGGTTGAATTGTGAGATTGATGGTCTTAATCATCATTATGTAACTCCGAAACGAATTGCAATTGATTTTTGAAATTCTAGAATGACACTAATGTCGAATTCTTGTGCATATTCTTCTGATGTAGAGATTATTCTAATGTATTTTCGAATCGTAAAATATTATATTGTTAACATTCATTAAATATTCCTAATGGGCGTGAAACTTCTCGTAAATATCTCTTTATTTTTTTTAGTTAAAGAAAATATTATTTTTTATTTAAATAATATCTAGCTGCATTATATTCCTCTGGTCATTTACTTATTTAACATGCAATGACCTCAATGCCGTTAAGATGGCAATTAAAGTTCACTTGAAGGACGGCTAAGTAATGGAATTTGAATAAAAAACTACTTTCATGCGCTCGATTTCGAAGCTCAAAGGGAAAGTATATGCAATTCTTTATTGCATCAGGTGAAAGCCACCTTGGTTGGCGTTTAATTAAATGGCATTCTCATGCCTTTACGGTAAAGATGCACCTTACACAGACACAACTGGAATGTATTTTTGTTAATTGTATAGTCGGCTATAGAAGTATTAAGGGAGTAATTGAAATTATGTGAAAGTTGAATTTAAAGTAAAAAACGGTATAACCATAATCAGAAAACATTTTAGTTATACAACACGTTCCATTAATTTTAAAGATACAGATTTTTTATGGAAACAACATTTTAATTGCTATACAAGAATCTCCATCGATAACTGTGAAGGGAATTTAATTAAACAACAGTAATGTATTTTGCTTTTGAATACTTGTTTGCTATATTCAACATTAATTTATTTCATTTTATTAAAATCGACATCTTCGTGGAGGGTCTAAATAAAGAAAATCGACACCAATATTTACTGTATAGTATCATTCATAAAACACCAAGAAGCAATTTTATGGATAAAATGAACATAAACATTTTTTTACTTCTATAATATTTTAGTTTTTGCTTAGTGTGAGAAAGTATACTTGTCAGCATCCTGTCTATAATAAATAGCAAAAAGAGCACTGGTGTTCGCAAACACGAAGAATAAGCGCAAAAGATCAAAAAAGTAGTACCTCAAACAGAGCGAAACAAGTCTATTGTTTCCTAAACGTTTTGTTTTTATTTTTATAAAGAAATGTCGGCACGATGTTTCAAATCATGCATTGCATAAGAGAAAAACAACTGCTGTTGAAACTACAAAGTCGATATCATCCATTCAGATGATTTAAATATTCAATTCAATTAGATAAATAAAATAATGTAAGGAATCCATCGTAAGTTTTCTTCAGTTTATCAATTAGTATTAATAGATCTAGTAGTGTAAATAGATGTAAACTATGAAGAATATATCCTAAAAACACTAACAGAAAAAAAAAAGATGAAAGATTTAGTGGTCAAACTTAGTATAAAGAAAATAAAATAAATTCTGTAGCAAAAGCTAAAGAAAAGACCACAAGATAAAAATAAATTAGACAAAAAAAGTAAACCAATTATTCCTTACCAAAGTAGACACGTTTGTTAAAAAAAGAAATAGAATACAAAGGAACAAATAGAATAAATGGCAACTGCGGTATTAACAAAATTATTATTAAGCCGTATATCGTGATGAAATAGAGAGCCTTGTAATCTTCAATGTTACTCCAATTCTGTGTCGTTTATTTTGGTGGTCCTTTTAACTCATAGTACACAAAATTATTTTGTTGATAACAAGCATACTTAAACTGTAGCACAGAGCTAAAGTATGTTAAAGCAAATAAACAACCAATAGGTAAATAAAAGCAAATGCAACAATATCATTGGTAAAAGCACGGATAGTAGACCTGACATAAAAAATTAATATTTGACATAAACATTAAAAACACTCTTGTATATATATGTATGTAGAAATATGTCAGAAAATGGGGCTCAGATATATTTGAACCGAGCCTGTGCAAGTACCAAAACCAGGTGGTTTCACAAGCAGGATTTTAATCGACTTTTTTAATAAAACAACTAAACTGATTTATTAGTTGTAAGTGCATGGGTTAGTAAGGAATAAGTGTATTTCCAGGTCTAATGTAAAAGCGAAAACGTCCGAAGAAATGAAGATAAGCGAACGTGTCGTAGTCAATGATGCGCGACGGCTATGCTATAACTCCGTCTACCAAGAAGAAGAATATGAAGAATGTCGTAATTGGTGACTACAAATTATGAATGAAATTACGAAATTGGTAGATTTCAGCTGATCAGTGTCGGCCGTTCGTGGTTAAAGCATTAGAGCAGGTGGTATTCAAATGTAATTATAAGGAAATACAATCCGTATATACAAAAAAGAAATAAATATAGTTATTGCCATAATATGTATAAAATTATATTATTTATTCATATTTATGTAACCTTCTCGTAATACCATAATATAGCACCGTAAAAATTTACCTAAATTTCGAGAAAGACACAAACTATTTCATATTTCGATCCTTAAAAAAAATATTTATCTCTTATATTAGGTAACGTTTTTAAGGTTATTTTAAATCTAAATACTGAAGTTTGAATCAATAGCTATTGTGGTTTTAAAATTAAATTGAAATTATAATTCAACTAAAAATGTACTTATGCGTTCGTCATATCAATATGAAGTAACTTGTTGAACAAAAACCATATGCTGTTGTTGGTGAATACTAATAGGATAATATGGTGCGAAAACATGTTGATGTTCTTGTCATGCCGCAATTAAGATTCGCAATGTGGCGGCGCGTACTAGAAATTCGTGACCAAAGTCAAAGATCGAGAAGAGATGATGGTCGGTAAATGGTTCTAAACATTTCAAAACTTTCAAACACTTCCTCGTCGTCTTCCTTTCAATTAGAATTTAGTAAGAATGAAACATAAGTTGTTAAAGTGTAATCTTCATTATATGACAAAAATAAGATAAAACTAATTGGGAAGTTCACAATACATCATTTTCAATATTTGTTTTGATTTTTACCATTTAACGTATCTACGTCGAACTAATAAACTTCCTTCAAAGAAAAACTCTGTTGTAGAAATTACAACTAAAATTATATTTCTGTATCCACCATTATATTATTGTCTACCTTCTCCAATATCATATCAAGTTTTGAGTTCGCAGTTCATTCGGAAACTGCTAAATTTAAATCTTCTTCTTCTTCTTTCTCTTAGCCTTATCCAAAGTCTGATTGGGGTCGGCGTTAGTCTTCTATATTATTTCTTTTCACCTTTCTCTGTTTAATGCATTGTTTCTTCTCCATTTTTTCTCTTTCAGGACAATATGTGTTAGGTACACATCAGGTAACGCCAATTTCATCATTAAAATGTAACCAGATTTTTGCACCCAACAGAAATTTCAGAAACTTTTACCGGATTTCTATATGCCATCCTAGTAAAATGTGATAACTTGTTGATGTACTTTGGTACAAACAGTTATTGCATTTGATGTACAGTACTGTTCTGTATAAAGTACAAAAAGGTTCATTATGCTTTCATACAAAAAGGTTAAGCTACGTCTACACCCAGTCGACACTGTCGATCGACTTTATCCATCGACATTGTCGATCAACAAGCGACAAAATCTGCATCTGTCCACACCAGAGTCGACACAAAAGTTTGTCGATCAGTGGAAATCAACATGTCCGACGAAGATGACGTTATAGTTGCTTGTGCCGCGTATATTATTATCGCGACTAAAAACAGAAAAATTGCACGAAAGAAAAGATTTTGGGTTGGACCAAGTCTTCAAAGTAGAACTAGATACAACGCTAGTAATTTAATAGACGATTTAAAAAAAGATGACGTTAACATATTGTTACCATTCCATTTCTCCAACGAAAACACACGGCTACGATGTCAACAAGGCAATGGGTCACTGAGTACTACTACTACTTTAACACTTTGTCGAATGTCGAACGTCGAAAACACGTCCACACACAAAAGTCGATCGACTGCTCTTTGATGTTTACCGATAAGCGATGGAAAACAAATCGACATGTCGATCGATTAATTTTGTCGATCGACACCGTCGATTGCAACGTACAGACCAAGTCGACAACGTCGATAGACAAAGTCGATCGACAGTGTCGACTCGGTGTGGACGCAGCTTTAGAGACGTAACATTTTGAACCGACACAAACGTTAATACTGTACAGTAGGTACGCTTTGGTACAAAAGGTACATATAATCAAAAGGAAATTTAAATATGATGCTTATTTAAGACCTGGTTGCTAAACACCTTGCGAAATGATCTGACCCCCGATGTCGCCTCTATGTCTTCGTCGATTCTTATTTGCAAGTTTGTTTAATATACTTGTGACTCTAGCTAGAGTTACGAATTGTGAAAAAGCTTTGCTTAAAAAGACCTAAACTTTATAATTTCGTGGTTTAAATTGACATGTATCTCTTTAAAAACGGTATGTAAAATATCTCAAATAATTTTGTTGTTCTTAATTCTAATCCAAATATGTAGATTGTTAGTAAAATAATTCGTTTCATTTGGAAATTTTAAAATTACATTTGTAAATAGGTATAAATACACCGTTTAACCATCGAGTGTCTCTGTATATTTATGCACTTTAAAAATTAGATAATTACATAAATTAGTTGTAATTTTCATAATCTCTGTTAAATGCGGATTTCATGGTTATTTATTACTTTTTTGAATAATATTTTCATCTTAATCAGTAAATCTTATAAGCTCTATTCAAATTTGTATTTGTGTATTTGAAATTTCTGTAGAAAGTTGTTATTAAATAACATTTTCGCTTCGAGGATCAAGTTGTTCGAACCGGAATAATTTGTACTTTGCCTTCGGGTTTTCGTTTATTACCCGGTAGACATTCATCGGTTCACGTGTGATAGTGTTTTAATTGTTTAAATTTATATGTAAATTGTATACTGCAAGAAATTGAACGATCGTGTACCTATAGTGCGGTAAATATAATAAGCATACCTGTTAGATATTTATCATTCGAACCGCTTGTACCTACTTATCATTCATTAGTTCAATAAATAGTGTTTTACAAATTGTACTGTAATGATAGTTTATGAAATTTCACGTTGTTTCTACATGCCTAGTAACAATAATTACTTTACAACACGTGTATTTATTCAGTCAACTTCCAGGTGTTAATGCAGAATAAATTATCATTTGATTTTTAGAAATCTTTAACCAATTATTATGCATTACCTTTAATGTATTAAGTAATAGAGCCGTGGCCAGCGCTTTAGCCTTAAATTGATTATTACCTTTACCAGTTAATTATATAGGTATAAAATAAATAGATGTACGTAATGTAGTGTTAGTTAATAGAAAATACATTTCAAAATTAGATTTAAGATCATTTTTTTTCCAAAGTATACAACTATTTCTTATTCTTAAATCTTCAGCCAAAAATAAATTGTTTACACCAGCGATATGTACTCTTACATCTACTAATATGGATTGATATATAGCAAGTCTAGACCTGTTCAGAGGATAAAGAAAATATGGCATTGCATAACAACAAAGAATACCTTATCAGATCAGAAGTGTCAGTGTAAAAAAATGCGACTAAAATTGGGAATCGGGAAGATTTGCGTATGGAAGCATCATCAAATGCCCATACTACTATCACGTCACGTAAGTTCATATGCCGTCACATTATCATGTTTTTATGGTAATATCACGCTTAGAAACACACTGCTATCACGTCTAACGGAATTTTCGTGAATATTGTATTGAAGAAGAACTGGAAAGTGTATGGGTAGACAATATAAATAAAAAAAAAGTGTGGCAGTCAGTGGGACTGCCGGCAGAAGTTATACTTCTATGCACTGTTAACTAATAAAACTTAATAACTACAAACTACAAACACAGGCAAGTAGAAATAATTTTTTTTTTTAAATTAACTGTATACAATTAAATAAACACGAAAACTAAACAGTAAAACGATCAATGTACAAAAAAAGTGTTTACAAAACCCCATAGTGCAAAATATAATGCAACCATCTGACGGTAGTATGGACTACAATACAATACTCATTACTGAATATTATTATTAATATTATTAATATAAAATACTAAACTTTATATGTTTACTTACGTGACAGAATTATAAAGTAATCTGTCAAACACAATGTAATACGTTACTATGATATTCCAAAACATTAGCTCAGATTGTTTTTTGTATATCTATCTCTTTTCAATGTACTGATACCTTATATGTGTTTCTGTCTCTCTCTTACTCACACCATTACATAATATGTAATGATTTTTCCCATTTAACCGCACACAAATCAAGTCCATGATAAGAAGTATAACTTCAATAAGAAAGCAATTGCGTTTGGAATATTAGCTGCTCTATCTTGACAAAATTGTCCTTGCATCGTGTTGCCTGCATAACATGTTATGAGAAGACAAAATGTTTGAATCTGACACCGAATTAACGCAACTTCCTCAACAAGTGTTGTTAAAATTTGAACCCTATAAAACTTCGTTCATTTTCCTTAATCAGATGAAAGCTACTATGAGCTCAAGAAGACAGAATATGTACAAGCGTAGAAAACAACGTGAAGTCACACATGAGGCCTGTTTGGTTTTCGTTCATAAGGAACCATGGAAAACAACATGCACAATTTTTGGCCATGACGTGAGTCTACGTGAGGTCACTTGAACTCACATGATATGATAATAGCATGTTTCTGTCTTAAATATCACGGTTAAAATGTAAGCAGATCTACCAAGATATGCTTAAGTACTTAATATAGTTACTTCGGAAATAATATCTTTTATATCTATCTCTTTTAAAAGAGATATATTTTCATTAAAATGAAAATCGATCAGAAAAATCAAGTTCCGTTTCTTTCCTTTTATATATCGATATTATTTTTATCACTTTATCGAATTGGGGTGAAACGATTTTCTGGGGCACCAAATATATCATGTAAGTCCGTGATACAGTTTAAGTCGATTTGAACATGAGAAAATTTCTGCAAAATGAATGTCTGAATGTTGACTAGAAGTATGAAAAAAGAAAAGCTGTCCTCAAATAGAAAGACAGAACCTTTTTAACTCGTGTTGTCATTATTGATACAACTTTAGTACATTTATACGACGCAGAAACAAAGCAGCAAGCGATCAATCGATGGAATGAAGACACTTCAATTGATAAAAAAAATCTGCAAGAAAAGTTGCTTCTGTTTTTTTGGAATTGCCAAGAAATAATCATGATTGTCTAGATAAGTATAGAACTACTGGGAAGTACTACTTAGTTGATATTACTAACCAATCAACGAGAATAAAATATAGGGAAAGAACCTTAGAACCTTAGATCCTTAAACCTAAAAATAAAATGGATGGCTTGTCAAGTGTGGTTCAGTCAGAACTCACAGGCATAACCATAGCTGCAAAAGAATTAATCAATAGGAACATCACAGGCAGGAATATAAATATATACACAGACTGCCGACAAGCACTACTGACCTTGAATAGAACACGTTTCACTTCAAGTTTAGTACTAGAATGTCACCAATCTCTAACTGAGGCCAGCCAGAATAACCTGGTCATTCTCAGCTGGATCAAAGGACATGGGAACTCTAAAGGCAACCGCATTGCGAACAATTTAGCAAGGAGGGTTGCGAGGTACAAATATGTTAGCCCTCGCCCATCTACCAATCTAACATTGTCCGCAGTCGTGGACCTTATCAAACAGCACTCTCACCAAAAATTTATACAGTGCTGGGATGAAACTAAGAACTGTAGACTGGCCAGAGACTTATTACCTCATACTGGCGAGGAAACAGCAAAAAAATTTAAGGCATTGACCAGACAAAATCTCCGAACAGCTGTGGGAATCTTGACAGGTCACTGCCAATTGCGACAACATCTTTTTAGGATGAAATTAACAGAATCGCCGCTATGCAGAGGCTGCGAACATGAAGAGGAAACAGTAGAACACATTATGTATAACTGCTCTGCTTTTTCTGAAATCAGAAGATCCGTGTTGGGCGAGTACTGGCTTACACCAGCCGATGTCAGGGAGATCCCCCTCGGAAGCCTCATCACCTATTTTAAATCACTAGGCCTGGTGACAGCCTGAGGTGAGGATATCCCTACATACGGGAGGATACACAATGGGTCATATGTGGCCTCAGTGCTGGCTGAGCACTAGCTCGCCCCTCCCCAAATTTCCAGATCCAGATCCAGAGAACTACTGGGAAGTACTAGTTGATATTACTAACCAATCAACGAGAATAAAATATGGGGAAAGAACCGGGAAAGTTGTCAAAAGGTATTTTGTTAGGACAAATACAATTCACATATGTTGCTTAGACTTCGAATTACTCGAAAACTGTTCTATTCATCAAATATGTGTCTGCCTTTAATAATAAAATTATAAAATATGATATATTTTCCTATAACACAGAAACTTATCGAATGTTCTGGTTAGGTTCACAAAACACAAGTAGGTGATTATGTTTTATATTTTAATAGCTTCTTAATCTATTTTAAAAAGAAATTATGGCTCTTGCTTTTTTAAAACGTGCCTCTAATTTGCCTTTTATAAGACTCTTAGATAGTTTCATTGTTATTTTAAGGAATGTTATTCCCCTGTATTTCGGAGAATTTGTTTTTTGTGTATTGTTGTGTAGTTGTGCCAGTGTTTAAGTTAATTTACGAAATGGACGGATATAAATATCTCACCAATTAACAATTTTTTTATTCTATTCAAATAAAAGAGTAAACAGAAGAGACTAAATGCAAAAGAAGAGTTTTTAATTTTGTATTTTATTTATGTGTTCATCCCGTAAAATATTATGAAGACGATTTTAAAGTTTGCGTGGAGTCTCTCCATCAGGAAGTGAAACACGAGTCAAGACCGTCAATATCTGGTGTGCTTTGTAAGCCGATCGAACCCGCTTCTAAAACCGATCATTATCTCATTGCTATACTGAGGCCGTTTTTCCTCTAGCCAACCAGGATTGTTATTATCCGTACAAAAATACCTATTTCCTCCTTAATGTGATATTATGTTATGTTGAAAATAAGCTCGTGTTTTCAACATGTTATGCTAATTTTTACTTTTTCTTCGTTTTTGTATCCATTTTCATATTATTATTTTAGGTTGTATGTCGACAAGTGCTATTTTGTGCTATATGACTGCAACGCGTGTACTTTCATATATACAAAACCAATTTATTAAATTTAAAAGTATACATCAATGGTGATTAAATATTTTATTTTATTTGTAACAAAACTAATTTGTAAAATAAATACCCATTGATTATTACTGCTATTTACAAACAATTAAAGTTAAGGATATTAAAACTTGTGAGGTCTAATCTCGTCATTCTACTTATTTTTTTAAAAATAAGGCAATTAAGTATTGGTAATACATAAAAATATTGAGTCATCGAGATTAACTTGCATCTCACTTTTCTTGATTACCAGCACATCTTAAACTTGATTGGTATTTCTTTTTTTAACGTATCAAAAAAATCGTATTTATCGGGTAGTTTTAAAATATACAGATGTTAGTTTCCAATTAGTTTGTTAGTAATTTTTAGCAGTTTAAATAAATTTATAGTTTAATTATATACAGGTTATTAACATGTATACACCGCCCAAGCAATTAAAATAACCTCGGTGTTTAAAAAAAATTAAATTTACCAGTGATTGGTGAGGAACAAGACAATTACTGGAATTTTTTAGAAAATATTCAATATTAAAACGTTAATTTATATTACTTGGTACAACCCACTTCCTCTGTTATTAAATAAGTTGTTAGTAATGGACATGTTAACGAAATTAACATACAAACGACAATGTTTTGATTATTCAATTAAATTATGTATACGTATCCGAAGCTAACCACTTTTTTAGCTTATATTTTTGATTTCCAAAATACTCTCTCATACTTAAGTAACCCAGACTTCAGAATTAACAAAAATTGACGGTATATCACTGGTTATACGAGGTCTGTCGCAAAGAAAAAAAATTAATATGTTTTTTGAAGTTATACTTCTATTCGTACACCCTGTAGAAAAAGATTGTGTAGAGTTAAATGGGAAAAATCATTACATATGTAATGGTGTGAGTAAGAGAGAGACAGAAACACTTATAAGGTATATTGGTCGGTAAAAACAAATATAAAATATATACCACATGTTATTAGTCATAACTATAAGTCCTTTGAATACCGTTTAAACATTCAGTACATTGAAAAGGGATAGATATACAAAAAACAGTCTAAACTAATGTATGAATATCATAGTGACGGACCACATGATTATTTGACAGATTATTTTATAATTCTGTTACGTAAGTATACATATAAAGTTTAGCATTTTATATTAATAATAATATTCAGTAATGAGTATTGTATTGTAGTCTAAAATACCGTCACATGGTCGCAGTATATTTTGCTCCATGCTTTTAAGGTTGTTGGATACATAAACAGAGTTTTTACCAATAGTGGAGGAAATAAAGCACCAAAACCTCCGAATTTTGTAACGTAAGATGGATCGGAATGCGTTTTTTTGCATTGGATTCGTTAAAGTATCAGGAAATTTGTCGCTATATTTTATAATGTAAAAATGGAAATTGCATTTCTGCATTCGAAAAGTACATTCAGACAATAGAAATAAAACTTACAACTCGGTAAGTATTGCTGAAAATGGGTTCAATTTATATATTCGGGGTTTTTGGAGTCGCTTACCACGAATATCATATAGAAGTATAACTTCTGCCGTCAGTCCCACTGACTGCCACACTAGTTTTTTTTTATTCAAAATAGTCCCCCCCCCTTTAGAGTTAATACAGCGATTTGCACGGTCCATAAGTTTTTGAATAAGGATTTCAGCTCATTGACCATGATGTTCTTCAAACTGGTTGTTGACGCCTTTTAGATGGCCTCTACGGGGTGGTTGAAGGTTAAAATGCCTTTTTTGTCAAAAAATCGCACACAATTGTCGATAGATCTGATGGTGCATTATCGTGCAACAAGCGCCAGCTTCCTTCTTCGTGACAATCTAGCCGAATACGCGAGAGCAAACGCCTCATAACACCAAGATACAGCATAAAGGCCAATTCTCACATAGCAGCGCCGCAGCAGCGCAGCGCGGCGCCGCAAATGCGGCTCCATAAAATATTCATTATTTTAAATGAAACAGTTCCCACATAAGCAGAGCAGTGCGGCAGCAGCGCAGCACGTCAACATCCAACGCCTTCGAGAGCGTTGTATGCTGCTTTGTGTCGCGTCGCGCTGCCAAGAGTGCCAAGTGGGTATTAGGAAGCAGCAAACACTGCTGAGGTTGATGTAATTTGGTTAATATTTGCGATGAACTACAGAAAGCTAAATAAATAAAAAATATTTTTTATGAATGATCCCTAAGAAAACAACTAGATGGATTTGGAACAAATAACGACACCTTTTATAGATTTCTGTAGAATAGAGACAGATTCTATATTTGTTTAGTGTTAATATTATTAAGTAGATGTAAATTTATTAGAATATTTGTTCGGTATTTCACATAGTTTATTAGATATTTCCTTTTTTATGCAAGGATGCGGTTTTATTTTTTATAGTTGGATATTGAGTAGTTCATTATTATTATTGAAAAATAAAGCTAGTACATATATACGTATAAAGGGTACATACAGAGGTACGTGATCTAACAACATCAAATCGAATGTTGATATTTTGATTTTGTCCTTTGTTTAGTTAGATATTGTTGGTAAAAACAGAAGATGGAAGGCAAAATCGGGAGATTGATTTTATTAGTCAGTGAGAGGCCAAAAATCTTCGATCTAGGTAATAAACATTACAGTAATTTAATAAGGAAAGAAAACATCTGAAATGAAATAAATAGTCTGAACAGTATTGGGACAATTGTTTCGCAACCGCTACGCTCGTGATTCTGCTGCTGCTGCACTGCTTAGGTGGGAATGCCTTCATGGATTTTGTATCGCGGCGGAGCTGTGAAGCGCTGCTGCGGCGCTGCTATGTGAGAATCGGCCTTTAACCGTTTGGCCCAGCGATATTATATTTACATATAATTTACAGTTTTAACCTGAATCTTTGGTTTTGCAGATGAAGAAGATTTATGAATCTTAAACAAGAGTAAATTCAATGACCAGAAGTGTTACAAAAGATACAGTTAGATGGAGGAATGTTACTTTGTGAATAAAATGATACCTTATTCATGAGGAAATTTCCAATTTGAAATCTCCTCATCAAAAGGCGTTATGTCTATTTTTGGTAACTTCTCAGCAGGAGTGTATACATCTTTGGATTAGATAAATTTTTAGTGATAAATTCACGTAATGTTGATAAAACTGAACAATACTGTTCTTCTATATTAATTCTATCTTCAGAATCTTCTGGATCTAAGGCTTCAATATCACCCTGCGATTTTGAATACTTATCAAATGCGTTTCGAAGCATTTCTTCCCTGGTATTACACTTCCACATTAATTTCTGTGTTTTCGTTTTTCAATAACCACTTTTGTATGCAAGTGATTTGTGCCTTTGCATGCTTCCTGTTTTTTTTTAAAATTGTGTTAGCGTCTCAGTTTTGGTGACAGGGAGAGAGTACAGTGTGTTTCAAGTTGTAGTGTTAGTTTATAATGAAAGGAACAGACTTGCAAGTTTTTGATGATTTCTCCCATTGAAATCCGGCTCGAAACACCATAATTCTAGTATATCTGCTATCATTTGTGTTTTTTTTCTTGTAGAAAAAAAATAATGATGCGTTAAACAAAACATTTAGTAGATTAAGAGAACTAGTTAACCGTATAAAACATAAATAATTTATCTTTTATGTAAGATATATTTGCTTTAATCTATAGGTATCTTATTTCACATACAAATGTGTTCTTGTGTTATATATTTTTTTGTATTATACATTTTGACAGAAAAACCAGTCCATTTATTCTGAAAACAAGTTGATTACGTGATAACACTTTCACTTTATATTTTATGGTAGATTGAAGTTACATATATCGATCAAATCGTAAATTAGGTTACTTTTGAACTACTTTACTTTTTATTAGTCTATTAAAGATTATAATTAACGAGAAGGCTAAATAAATGATTTAATCTGCAATAATCTCTTGTTAACCTGTTTATATGCTAAATTAAGCAAGCTAAAATAACGATTATTTAAGTGTTTGTTTGTGATATATTTAGTTTTTTAATACCTTTTATATGGAAAATTGAATTATAAAATTGAGTAATACTAATTATAATTCTGAACAGAATTTATATTTAAATAGATTGGTTGACACTCTTTGTTGAGTGATTTTTTAATATATTTTTTATGATTATTTTTGTTTTTTGACCAATTATTAGAAATCTGGTTTTAAACAAAAATTGTGCTCCTTCATATTCTGTATCTGGAAAATTGGAGAGGGGCAGCAAGTGCTCTGCCGGCACTGAGTCCACATATGGTGCATCCTCTCGTATGTAGGGATATCCACACCTCAGGCTGTAATCAGACCTGTAGATTTAAAATAGGTGATAAGACTCCCGAGAGGGATTTCCCTGACATCGTCTGGTGTAAGCCGGTACACACTCACATGAATCTACTGATTTCATACCTGCAATGTGTAAAGATTTGGTGAGAGTGCTATTTGATAAGGTCCACGACAACTGATATTCTTAGCTTGGTTGATGGGCGAGGGCTAACATATTTGTAACATGCATCCTTCCTTGCTAAATAGTCCGCCTGAGGTTTCCATTGGAGCCCTTTGATCCAGCTCGGAGTGACCATGTTATTCTGGCCTCACTTAGAGTTTGGTGACATTCTAGTACTAAACTTATGTTCTTTTGTTGAGTTGTTTGTCCCGTCAAAGCAGAGCACTATAGATAATAGGGCTCTGACAACCATTTGGTGTGACCAATATAGATCATTTCAGGTTTAAGACACCATGTTTTCGCAAGTCCACATAGCTCTTGTTGAAGTGTACCTACTACTATTGGTATTAATCAACTAAAACTAATTACAAATAGTAATATTTGTAATTCATAATTTAAATAAGATTTCAATTACATCTGATATCTATCGAAATCAAATCTTTAAAGTTAGAGGCACATTTAATAATTTAATTTCATAGCAACTGTACAGGAATAATTTATTCACCGATGCGCATGAATACTTATATACGGATATTTATCTACTTAAGCTCTATAAAGCAATATATTATTTCTGTTTCGTTCAACACGGAAATAGTCTGGAACTGATATTTTAACGTAATCAGGAGACCCGTTAGTAATAGTTTTGATTTATATTAAAACATTTAAGTTGAAAAAAACATAATAACTTTGTGATAAATACGTCCTTCCTATATATTTTTACTTCAGAACTAATTCCGCTTTAATTAAGCCATAAAGATGTTTTCTGTATCTCACATCTATTTTACTTTTAATTGTTTTCTTTCTAAACACTTAGCAACTATTTGCAATTTGCTATTTTACTTATAAATTTATTAACTTTGCTTTGTTAAGTTTTTGTTTTCTCCATCTAATTATCTAGCAGTAGAATGCAGTTGTTTTTGGTCATTTTTAGTTACTGTATCTTATTTAATTGGTTTTTCCCCTCGTCGTATATCATGTATCCTTGTATTTTAGTAATCTTTCCCATATTTATGAGTTATGTATTCATAAAAGAAATTAATTTAAGAAAGTATTATTGTAAACGTCCTCTTTAATCAATTAAGATGAGTAGATGAGCACCTGTCATTATTTAATTCTAATTATACCAGCTACTGCATGTAAAATTTAAATTAACATTTTTTATGTAACTCTGTGCTCCAGCTGTAGGCAAACGTATTACTATTACATAATTTATCCGGAACATGAATTAAAACAGAATTAAGATTTTATAACTTAATTAACTAAAGGCGCGATTGGCCACCCACGTTTTGACATAACAGTATATGGTATTATATAAAAGTAGCACGTAATTGAAACTCAAATTAGGGATATTATTTTGGTTTAAAACAGAACAAAGTATCGATTTTGGTTAGTTTGAAAATATCCGTTCATAAAAAGTTACTTTACTATGTAAATTGCTTAAAATTTTCCATTTAATAATTTTTATTAAGGTACCCTTCTAATCTAATCTAACAAAACAGTGTCTTCTTGGAATGGATACCAGGGCATAAAGGTTTTGAAGGAAATGAAACCGCGGATCTTCTGGCCAAGAAGGGAGCGGATACATGATTTACTGGTCCAGAACCTGTATTGGGACTGCCTAGAGCCTGGGTAAGGACCAAAGTCAGGAACTGGGTCTGGGAAGAGTCGACCAAACACTGGAGTAACACTATAGGGCTGAGGCACTCGAAGCTAATGCTCAAAGGCTACTCCAAAAAACTCACGTCTGACATACTGGATCTAGGCAGGAGTCAGATCAGAGTACTAGTGGGCCTGCTCACCGGGCATGGACCATTCAGACTACACCTTCGGAGGATGGGGATTCTGACACAGGAACCCACCTTGTGCCGACTGTGTGACATGGACGATGAGACGGCAACTCACATTCTATTCATGTGTGAGGCCTTGGACTATAAACGGTTCCTCATCTTCGGTGACACGAATCCTGAATCCTAGCACCACCTTGAGTAGCTGGTCACAGGAATTAAATCTCTTATAAAGGTAACTGCCCTGTGGCAACAGTGACTCAAGAAATTTAGGACAACTGGATTCTAGCCTTCTTGAGGATCAGCGGGATGCTGATTTTCAGCTGAACAAACTAGAGTCCTGCAAGCACGGGTGCATGTAAGGACTCTTGGTGCCGAACCTGGTCACAATATTCCCATAGGAAGCAGTGCTTAAAACATGGGGCTCCATAGGTGAGACCATGCCAGGTTACTTAGATTAGATTAGATTAAGGTACCCTTGGCAATAGGAATAATTTTAATATCTTATACAGTTTTAAATACATCTCGAGAATTTAGGGACAGTTTCATAAAACAGAAACATATTTCCAAACTTCTTCTTCTTATACTTCTTACAGCTCTATCGATCTGTTAATTCTGACACTTCCTTTGCAACTTTTCCTGAAAAGTAGATTTGCCAAATATCCCACCAGCTATTAGGTTGACTTCTGGGGGAAGTCTTGAATCCAGAAGGTTGCTTTCTAGTCTATCTGTATCACTACCTCTTGCGCCTTCTTTCCCATTTTACAATGGCTGGTATTTTGCATTGCTCGCCGATGTCTGTGTATTTCACTTTTTTTGCGATTTTTATTAGTATTTTCATTTCGATAAACTTTAGCTAGTGTTTCGTCTTCCTGATAGGCTGTCTTTCTGTTTAATTCTCTTGGTGTTGAAAAGTTATGGACTATCCTTGGGCTGGTGTCTTATTTCTGTTTCAAATAAACAGATTATAAAGGAGACTATGATGAAAATAATGACCTGTTTATACTTATTGGACTAAAGAACACTGAAACAGTGTCTTGTTTTCAGATGAGATACTTGTTTTGGTGCAAGGGTACCAATCAATTTGACTTCAGCACAGTTGGTACAAACATTACAAAATCCAGTCATAAAGATATTTTGAGGCTGTTTTTCATATCAAGAAACAGGAAAACTTATAAAAAATGTATTATGACCACTGATTCTAGAATTTCTGTAAAGAAGTTCTTAGCAAAGTTAGCAAAATTCAGCACCGTATCATTTTATCAAGGATATGGTAAACTTTTTCAAAGACAATAAGTTTACTTTTATAGATTGGCCTGGAAACTGTTCGGACATTAATCTTTTGGAAAATGTTTGGAACATACATCTATATATATAAAAATGAATGTTTGTCTGTATGTCGGTATGTCTGTATGTCTGTATGTACTCAATGAACTCAAAAACTACTGAACCGATTATTATGAAAATTGGTATGTATATGTATTTTTCCACGGAGAAGGTTTGTATGATATGCTCATTGATGCCACTCGCCACCAGGTGGCGCTGCAGACTAGCAACTTCTGTCCCGTTCAACCTATTGTCAGGAAAATCAGTATGATGATGTATTTTTAACGGGTAAGATGAATATAATATTCGTATTAATGGAAGTTACCACCAGATGGCGCTTCCATGTATCAAATTCAATACTGATTAATAGATATCTACACGAATTCGTATAAATATAAGTTCGAAAAATATATTTTTGGTGCGATAAGTAAAATAAAACTATAAACTTTCTTTCCTTCTCTATCTCTTCTTTTCTTTTATTTTCCTTAAATTTATTTTAGTTGCTGGTGTAGCAACGCGCGCCGGGTACAGCTAGTCTGAAAATAAAAATCTACCCCAAATACGTAGATGTCATTTAGGTTTTGAGATGGCATTATGAAGGAGAACTATAAACAAATAATTGCTTCTATTCTATTAAATAATATTAACAGATTTATAAACTTGTACTGTTTGTATTTTTTCTTACTGTATACAATATTTCACGTAAATTTGTCTGTGTTCAGAATACTTCGCACAATACTGTTTACATGGTTTCACATTAGTTTTTAGGTATCAGTACCAAGAATTTATTGCTACTAAAAATTGCGGCTCTAACATTATAAAAGATCTACATCTTAGTTTATCTCAGTGCAAATCATATATAACGCTGGAATGGCCACAAATTATTTTTGTTCTACAAAAAAAATATACACGTTTTACTGGCTTCTCAACTAATCTCCAAAATCGTCAAGGTCAACGATATTGTCTCACAAAAATGTTTTATTATTCTGAAAAACATACCCACGAGGAATATTTTGATAAGGCAGACGATGTAGAACGAGAAATAAAGATAAATTTAAAACGTGAAATGGTTTTATTATGTAGGTATCATGATATTAAAAAAAAGTATACCGAAGCAAAAAATATGAAAAATTTTATTATCTTCATAATAATTTTTTCTATGAAAGTAACTTTAGTATTAACTATATTTTTAAATGTTAAAGAACAAAGTTTGGAAAAAATAAAAAAATAAGAAAATAAATATACGTAGGAAGGCGACAAAGTTGGTTAGGTTAATCTTGGGCCGTTTTTGCGTAAAATTTTATTAATCAACATCAATTTTTTTGAAAATTTGTGTTTAGGTTTTTAGATTCTTTCAAAATCTACTCTGACCAAATTGGGCTTTTCTCATGGGGTTTGACGCTACCCTTCCTAAGTGCTGAAATATAATAACAATATTCTTTAATGAAAACAAAAAAATCGGTAGATTGGCCAGTTCTAAGCAGTTTTTGTAAATTTAATATTTTCCTCGTTATTTGCGATTGAAATTTTAGCATTTTCAAACGAAAAACGCATGCTTTTTATCCGTTTTTGACGAATTTTAACACTATTTTAAATAATTATGTATACAAAAAGTTAATCTGAAGATTTATCCACACAAGTTAAAAAGATACATTTTTAGTTTAATATGGGCGTTTTCTACGTCGTGAGTGGTGTGTAAAGGAATATTAAGTTAATGGTAGGTAATCAGTTGTTGAGTTTCAAAAAAAACTAGTGTGGCAGTCAGTGGGACTGCCGGCGAAAATTATACTTCTATGCACGCGCGGAGACTTTCGGAATCGTGATATTCGTGTTCAGCGACTCCAAAAATCCCGAGTATATAAATTGAACCCATTTTCAGCAATACTTACCGAGTTGTAAGTTTCCTTTCTATTTTCTGTTCGGAATGTACTTTACGAATGCAGAAATGCAATTTCCATTTTTACATTATAAAATATAGCGACAAATTTCCTGATACTTTAACGAATCCAATGCAAAAGAACGCATTCCGATCCATCTTACGTTACAAAATTCGGAGGTTTTGGTGCTTTATTTCCTCGACTATTCGTAAAAACTCTGTTTATGTAGCCAACTACCTCAAAAGCATACTGCAAGATATACTGCAACCATGTGACGGTATTTTAGACTACAATATTACTGAATATTATTGTTAATATTATTAATATAAAATACTAAACTTAGTATGTTAACTTACGTGACAGAATTATAAAATAATCTGTCAAATAATCATGTGGTCCGTCACTATGATATTCATACATTAGTTCAGACTGTTTTTTGTATATCTATCCCTTTTCAATGTACTGAATGTTGAAACGGTATTCAAAGGACTTATAGTTATGACTAATAACATGTGATAAATATTTCATCTTTGTTTTTACCGACCAATATACCTTATAAGTGTGTCTGTCTCTCTCTTACTCACACCATTACATATGTAATGATTTTTCCCATTTAACTGTACACAAATCTTTTCCACCGAGTGCATGAATAGAAGTATAACTTCAGAAAAAACAATGTAGCCACAGAAATAAAGGAACCTACCTATTGTATGAATCAATGTAAAGGTATAATTTTACATTAAACTAAGTAAAATCGATATACAAAAATGTTTGATCTACACTCAGGGATTTCGTGCCATGGAACAGTATTTGTACATTTTTAATACTTACCTACTGTAAATATAGATGAATACTACAAAAAATTAAAGATAACGGAACCCCAAAATATATTTTTAAGCAACTGTTTCAGCCGTTTATTTAGCCATAAAAGAATCCCACGAAATTGAATCTAGGAAGTTGTAGCATTTTACCAATAATAAAGTGTAAGCATTAAATTAATTGTTACGGGACTGCCTAGGTCCGCTAAAAGTATCTAATTTAACTGCTTTTAAAAGCATCAAAGTTTGATTGCACGTCAAGATGTCTAAATCGGCTCCTCTTACTCATATAGAAACGCCGCACGATATGGTCTAAAAAATAATAAAGACAGGAGATTATCCATACGGTCAATGTCATTAAAAATGCGCTTTAAATAAAATAAGGAAGGCAGAACAACAAACCGCTTTATGCTTCTGATATAAGATCTCTGTTAAGACCTTTTCGAAGAGTATACTTTTTCATGCAAATTATTTGCTGTTATGAAATAAATTTACATCATGCAAAGCGGCATATTTTTGGAACTGTTATCAGATTATCGTCGCGGCTGTAAACCAGAAATTAATAGCCGCTCATATTTACGTAAATATGACTTTATTCAGTTAATAAGGCTTGGTTTGGAGAATTCTTGAAAAATAAATCTAAACTTAAAAATGAGAATGAAATAAAAAATAGATTTTATACGGTTCTTTCATCAAACAAAGGCGTGGGAATTCCGATGAAAGCGAAGTTTTCTATGCTATATATTCTAAAATACGAAATGTTAATGCACTTTTTTTATTTATACACTATCATCACCATTTTATTTAAATAGAAACGTTCAGTCTGCTTCCTAGGCCATGAGAGCGAGAGAGGGGATAGGTAACGTACGTAAGTTTGTATGAGGACACTTTTTCTTGGTTAACTGCTCTCGCCCAGTGGCCGAAGCTCACATAAAAAGCTTCGCTTTGAAAAGATCTTTAATTTGCATTGCTGATATTAAATTATGGTTCATATTAACTTTCTATAGGTTCTTACATACGCCTCCCAAACATACAATATAAAAATAGCGAAAAATAGATATAAATAAAAAATGGCCCTTGGTAAGCCAGGCGCATCAGTAGATTTATATTAATTAAATATATTAAAAGTATACGTTTTAGAAAAAAATGTTTTAGATAAAAGTTGTAGGTTTCTTTAAGACAAACAAAAAAGTCCCCTAACATTTTTTTGTACAAGGTGAAGTAAAAAAGTTACGATTTTTTTTCCATTTTGATTTGATGTCACGCCCAAACGGCCTTACCGATTTGGCCCATTAACGAACTCGACCGAGATTTTTGGACGATTGATTTTTGTACCAAATTTCATTTCGATCCGTTAAGAAATCCGACCGCTATCGTGTCCACAGATTTCGTTATAGCGGAACTATACATACATACATACATACATACATACATACATACATACATACATACATACATATATATACATATATATATATATATATAAACTTTTGAACGGAAGGTGTTTTTGAGGTCAGGGGGGCCCAAAACGAAAAACTGTAGTGAAATTTTCCCGAAGTCGTGACCTGCGAACCAGCTGAATAGTAGATATAAATCTACTAAAAAGTAGACCGGAAAATCTTTATTTTCACTTTATTATACTTTTTTACGTTCAACTTTTAATTCAAAATATCGATCTATATAAAGAAAACAATTTGTCAAGTTTAAAGTCGTAAAAAAACCTCGATCACTCCAACTTGATCAAACTTGGGAAATGCCCCAAGATGACATGCCAAAGAAATTTAACTTTGTAAGAAAATTTATTGGGAAGCAAATCTGAATGGGACGAAAACACCATATTGGGGCTAAGCCAAAACGCCATAAAATGGTAAACGGACGGCTCCAAGACAGGTAAAGGAACAGGAGCAGGGGTGTTTGGACCTAGAACCAAATACTCAGAAAGCTTGGGTACGTACCCAAGCATCTTTCAAGCGGAAATTCGTGCCATCGAAAGATGTATAGAATTTAACATTGAAAGGAACTATCGTAGACAGAAGATTGTAATCATGTCAGATAGTCAAGCAGCTATCAAAGCTCTGAACTCAGATACAATCAATTCAAAGATGGTCTGGGAATGCCTAGGTAAATTAAATGAACTAGGACAGAATAACACTATTACCCTCCTATGGGTTTCAGGACACGTAGGAATAGAAGAAAATGAGACAACAGACAAGCTGGCAAAAAAAGGAGCTGAAACCCCATATCTGGGACCAGAACCATCCTGTGGGATCAGCAGTAGTACAATCTTAGAAAAACTAAAGAAAAAAATGGATAGCGAAAAATCCAAGTACTGGAATGATCTAGAAGGATTAAGACAATCGAAGACGCTCATGGGAAACTATAACCAGAAGAGATCTCACAGCTGTCTTAACCTGAGTAAGAAAAACCTCCGAATTATAACAGGAAAACTAACCGGTAACTGTCGATTAAGAGGACACATGAAGAAACTAGGATTAGTAGATGAAACAAACTGCAGATTCTGTGAGGTAGAGGATAAAACCTCAATACACATACTTTCAGAATGCATGGCTTTAAGTAATTCTAGGGTCAAATACCTAGGGTCATACGAAATAGAAAGGGAAGAACTACCTAATTTAAAACCCAATGATATCCTAAACTTTCTAAGGAAGATAGGACTAGAAAAGCTGCTATAAGTCTGAGGAATCATCAGAAATATAGCAAGAAAAGGGGGACACAATAGATCTTATAGGTCGCAGGTGTATCTGTCACCCCTAACACCATACATACATACATACATACAAGAAAAGATGTGAATATGATTAAAAAATATTAAGGAAAATTTTATTACAAAATTATCAAAACAACGAATATTGGGACTTACATACAGTTAGACATCTGTTATACGGAAACGCTAAACTAGATGATTATCGGAAGCTATATGCTAAATATGTTCTGTATTTTCTAAATATTTTCTTTTCTTTTTTTAATCTGTTCTTGTATTGTTTGGTATAGAGACGAGAATTGTATTGAGAACTGTGAAAATATTCGGAAATCATATAAGTTTGATAAGAAAACCGATGGTACTTTATTTTCTAATGTATTAATTATTTACATGATCAATGTATTCATATTGGTATCTAGTTTTATTTTGTTGATTTTGCGATTTAATTGCTTTAATATTTTTATGAAATAACTGAAAATCAAATTGTTTGATCATCAGCAACCTGTCATCAATGCACTGTATCATTTATCAACAACTTCGTGTATTCTTTGTAGAAGATAAATGTTATTAATGTGGGAGCAACCACAAGGTCAACTTTATTATATAACATATAGGTAACAACAGACAAACAATTGTATTTAACATCCTCCACTTAGACAAACATTAATTCCGTAATTTGTTGAAAAATTGAATAGCTAACCTACTGTATTTTTGTTAGTTGTATAATGTTTCCAAGCTATTAGCAATGTCATGTGAATCTGTAATTCTCAGGGTTAGAAATATATAAATAATTATTTTAATCATTAACATGTATGAATTCCACACAAATTCTTACCTTAACTTAGATAAAAAATTGAGAAAACCTTAAGGATAAATAGGGTCAAGGCAAGATGGACATATAGATAATGAATAATCTAGTAAAGATTAAAAAAATGGATGGTGTTTTGGGAAAATGAGGTATTGCATCAGCATCAGCTCATTTTACAAAACACTTACTATAAGGGTACCGTAGGCTTGCCTAAAATTGGGATAGAGATAATATACACATAAACAGAACAAATTTACAGACGATTAGAGTGATTAGACGATTATTTGAGAAAAACCTTTACGAAATACACACCCAGTTCTGCATGTAGGATATTTTGGATGCAGGTCTTTAAAATGCCCAAAACTGCCTTTATCTCCCGGTATGTTACACGGTGGTCATCCTTAATTAGCAGAAGAACCGTATCAATGTTTTGCTATGTGAGTGCTGTTTTGGTTGGACCTAGCTTAAATTCGTCGCTGAGACTTAAGCAACCACGTTGAAATTTGTAATACCAGCGAAAAATAGTTGACTGGTGTGGTGCTTCATTCTCAAACACAGAAACCATTCCAACGAGATATTGATGTTGAAATAATCCTCTCCGAAAAATGTAAAAAGATATTGTTTGAAAATGTTCTAGGCTAAGATCCATTTTTTGACCGTCTTGTTAATTTCAAAAATTCACTGTATCTACATGATTTGTTGTATCGTACTGAATCTCTGGATTTACGTCAACAAAAGATTGAGGTTTGATTTGTGTCTCAAACTTCTATTGGTGACACCTTCTAAGCGGCATTATGCAAAACTAAAAAGACAACCCTCGTATGTCGATAGAAATGAATCCGTTATGATTTCGGAGCACATACTTATCAATCATTTTGGTACGGTTTATTTATATTCAAAGGGTAGTCATAAAAACTTATATTTGAAATATTAACAAATATTTATTATCTTATATGAAAGTTTGCTCACTAAGTTAATAAATATCGTCAAACAGATCGCCTTAGAACAGATTTCATTCGGTAAATATCAAATACGACTTCGGAAGAAACAGTTTATTTTTACTTATTATTCCCAACAAATATCTATCTTCTATTAGCTACTCTAATATATCTGGAAAGAACATTAATTAAATAATTAATGTTTTTTTATTGAGGAAATACTTTTCATATTTGTGGTTGGTTATATTTCCTGTTCGTTAAGATCAAGAAATATTGTTTTTATAATTGAAATTGAATAAGTTAATAATCTCATCTGCTTGACTTTCGATCAAGTAAATATAATAAAATACAAGATTCTAATTGACTTCCAACCGGAAGTACAGCATTCCATCACAAACCATTTCAGCGATCCATATTTACCGATTTAATGGTTTAGCCGTCGCTCCTCGTGATATCTACACGTGATACTGTAATAAACTACATGAAGTAAGTAATAGTAAATAAAGGGTCTAGGATAAAATTCTATTTTATTTGTTTCGCATTCATATAGTCTAATCTAGAATGAAGTTGAAGAGTTATTTAAGTAATTTACCAAATAGGAAAACAGGATGATTGCAAAATTAGTGCATTAGATATGCTAAATTTACTGATTTTATTTCATTGACTTTATTGTTTATATTGTTACATATATAAAAGAATTAAAAAATAACTATTTTTAGTTTCAATACGCTGATTGTTTATAAAAAAACGACCTTCAGTAAGTAAACTAATTATTTGAGATATCTTCAAAGGGGTTTTTGAAATTTAGAAATTATACAAAAATTAAAATGTCATTAAAGAGAAATCGAAAAATTATCTCCAAAGCTGCTTTAAAGGCTTCACAATCTAACACATTCCAGTCCAAAACAGCCTAGAACTGCTAACAAATTGTCGAAAACGAGATTGCTGATAGCCTCGCAAAAGAAGGAGCTAGTACTTTATTTATCGGACCTAAATCTTTCAGTGGCGTCCCAACATGCTCCATTATGGATGAAGTTCGAAATTGGGGCAAGGAACTCAGTGCAAGCAACTGGAAAAACACCATCCAGACCAAATACAAGAAAAAAGTTAGTACGACCATCAATTTGCTACTCTTAATTACCCTTAGAGCCTTAGAAACAGCAGGAATTTTTACAGGACACTGTTCACTGAGGTACCATAACTGTAAATTGGACAAAATGGACAGTGGAACATACTATCTCTAACTGCAGAGTAATTACTCAACAATGACATAAATATCTAAGGACAGGTCTTCTTAAATCTTGATCATGTTACAAAGGTACATTCTAAGAGGATAATAGACTATAAGTCTAGACTTTATGGACTCATAAATAGATGTAGGATATACACAAAAGATCTTTTAGGTCACAGTGTAGTAAGGTCACTTATGCCAATTGATAACACTTATAATCTACAATCTATAACGGTAAGTTTACCAGAGTGGTCATTTTTAATAATTATTATCGGAACAGATTTAAAAAAGTCATTTTAATTGATCTAGTTCTAATCTTTTTGAACATAAGATTCAGTAGAAATAAAATAATTATATATTATGGATAACCCATAATACACAGTCATGGGTTTCTGAGAAACTGTTTTAGCCATAACAAATGATTTTTTTAATCTTCTATTTTTATAGATATTTAACAATTTAAGCAACCGTTTGAAGTACACCGAACAATATTTTATATAAGTAAAATTCTTTACAGACATCTGAAAACAAACGACAAGTAAACACAGTTAATTCTATTAGTTTTCCTTTTTCATTAAACATTCACTAACGAACTGTTTTGAAAAATCAATATTGACTATTTTCATAAAGTTTACTGAACGTGCTGTATACTGTTTTACATATTTGTATACAACGATAACTTGACATAAGGAATAATAATTCATCCGCATCCCATATGAGTTAAATTCATTTCTAACAGAAATTTCCGTTCACATTCAATGATAATAAGTCATTAAGTTTTTGCCACTGGTTTTTGCGTAATTGAAGCTTAATTTTCATTATTGTATTTCGATTTCTAAGTAAATAGAAAAAAAGAGAAACTAAAGTAAAATAACAAATAGTAAAAAAACAAAAAAAAGGCAGGAAAATAAACTAAGAAATTACTTCCTAAATTAAGTAGTATATAGCAGTAAATACCCAAAAAAAGTTGGCATAGAAGTATAATAATTGCCAATATTTCTTAAATGCTCCTAATTGCTCATCAATTGCTAAATTATAATCTGCGATTGCTTTCATTAATAATTAATTATTTAATTAGTTATTAACAAATGAAAATACAAATAATTTTTTCTCAATAACGCGAATAGCATTCAACTTTTCTAATAAATTGCTCACAATTTGCTCAATTATAATCTGCAATTGCTCACATTATTAATTAATTATTTAATTAGTAGTTATTAACAAATGAAAATACAAATAATTTTTTCTCAATTACGCGAAGAGACTTCAACTTTTCTAATAAATCTTTTCTTTAATAAATTGCTCACAATTCGCTCAATTATAATCTGCAATTGCTCACATTATTAATTAATTATTTAATTTGTTATTAACAAATGAAAATACAAATCATTTTTCTCAATTACGCGAAGAGCATTCAACTTTTGTAATAAATTGCTCACAATTTGCTCAATTATAATTTGCAATTGCTCACATTATTAATTAATTATTTAATTAGTTATTAACAAATGAAAATACAAATAATTTTTTCTCAATTACGCTAAGAGCATTTAGCTTTTCTAATAAATCTTTTCTTTAATAAATTGCTCACAATTTGCTCATATTATTTTCAACCTACGTCTCAATAAATTTCTTTTATTTATTTTTAATTAATTAAAAATAATTATTGCTATTTGAAACGGTGATGGGTGACGTGACACTAGCAGAAGATTTCTTGTGCGCATGCGCATGAATAAAATCATTGCGCATGGCATAGATTTATTAGAAAAGTTAAATGCTCTTAGCGTAATTGAGAAAAAAATGATTTGTATTTTCATTTGTTAATAAATAATTATTAAATAATGTGAGCAATTGCAGATTATAATTGAGCAAATTGTGAGCAATTTATTAAAGAAAAGATTTATTAGAAAAGTTGAATTCTCTTCGCGTAATTGAGAAAAAATTATTTGTATTTTCATTTGTTAATAACTAATTAAATAATTAATTAATAATGTGAGCAATTGCAGATTTTAATTAAGCAAATTGTGAGCAATTTATTAAAGAAAAGATTTATTAGAAAAGTTGAATGCTCTTAGCGTAATTGAGAAAAAAATAATTTGTATTTTCATTTGTTAATAAATAATTAATAAATAATGTGAGCAATTGCAGATTATAATTGAGCAAATTGTGAGCAATTTATTAAAGAAAAAATTTATTAGAAAAGTTGAATGGTCTTCGCGTAATTGAGAAAAAATGATTTGTATTTTCATTTGTTAATAACTAATTAAATAATTAATTATTAATGTGAGCAATTGCAGATTATAATTGAGCAAATTGTGAGCAATTTATTACAAAAGTTGAATGCTTTTCGCGTAATTGATAAAAAATGATTTGTATTTTCATTTGTTAATAACAAATTAAATAATTAATTAATAATGTGAGCAATTGCAGATTATAATTGAGCAAATTGTTAGCAATTTATTAAAGAAAAGATTTATTAGAAAAGTTGAATGCTCTTAGCGTAATTGAGAAAAAAATAATTTGTATTTTCATTTGTTAGTAAATAATTAATTAATAATGTGAGCAATTGCAGATTATAATTGAGCAAATTGTGAGCAATTTATTACAAAAGTTGAATGCTCTTCGCCTAATTGAGAAAAAATGATTTGTATTTTCATTTGTTAATAACAAATTAAATAATTAATTAATAATGTGAGCAATTGCAGATTATAATTGAGCAAATTGTGAGCAATTTATTAAAGAAAAGATTTATTAGAAAAGTTGAATGCTCTTCGCGTAATTGAGAAAAAATTATTTGTATTTTCATTTGTTAATAACTAATTAAATAATTAATTAATAATGTGAGCAATTGCAGATTATAATTGAGCAATTGATGAGCAATTAGGAGCATTTTAGAAATATTGGCAATTATTATACTTCTATGCCAACTTTTTTTGGGTGCAGTTAATACCTTATATATGTACACGAGCAATTCTCACCTAATTAAGTACAATGACGCCACCGTAAGGTAGCGCAGTTTATATGTTATATATTTAAACAAACAATTCTTACTTAATTAATTACTAAAAGACGCAGATATAGCAATGTAAAGTTCTAATGTTCATGACATATATCCGGTATAAACAAAATATAATGCAAACAAAAAAAATGGTCATTTTCTTTAGCCACATTGTTTTTTCTTATTGTGTCGACCTTCTTGCCTATATTCCATATATAAATAACAAAGCTAGTGGTTTACCGTGTCTTGATTGATACACACAAGAAAAAACCTTCGTAAAGTGAATGAATGTACTTGACATAAAACAATGGCTTTCGTTATCCTTATACTTATATGTTATACATTAAGATTAACCATTTTCCAACACATTTAACTTCTTTAACGTGACAAGTGTTGACTATAAAGATATGGATTACTTATAAATGTTTCTGATCATTACGAAACTGTTTATACAAAAGATTCGACGATTCATGTTTATTGTTAATAGGTTAATTAATATATGTATATGATGAATGCACACAATTTTCAATTACTTATTTCTTTCTTAAATAAATAATGTATTTCGAAATTAATTTTTTGACTCTCACAATCGAGTCTTAAAAAAATTGTTAGTACATTATTTTGTCGGTAAAGCCTATTATTTGTAGTTACATAATTTCCTATATCTATTCAGAAATAATGTTTTTAAAATATTGTTTTGTAAATATTGCAGCTATTATTATACTAATAGTTAATAGTAAAAGAATGGTTGAATAACTGTAAACAAAATGATACAAACTTCGATTAATATAGATATGTAAAAACAATTAGGTTAGCCAGATACAGTTATCTGCGTTACGCATAAAGTTCAATTATATTTTATTTTAATTAATTTTTAGTATTATATTTTCTGGAATTTATTATATTCTAGAATCCATTTTAGTGGGTGTGAATATATTAAATTACTTGATATTGAATAGTTTCGATTATTATAATGTCAAAGGTTATTATTTACATAAGGACAATGAGTTTTAATAAATAACTTTCTTGAGTTAATTTTTTTTATACGATACTATAGAAAAAACAACGTAGATTATATACAAGCTTCTTTATGTTATTATTTCCACATTATGAATGTATACATCATTAAAAAAACAGCTTTTTTGTTAGTGGTCTTGTTTCTGAAAGAGGGCACCGATACTTTTTGCTAACAATTTATTATTGATTTTTTCAGTTTATTTAATATCGACAACATGAAAAGAGTGTATAAAGCAAAAAATCCTATTGAAATACTCAATTTAAAATGATTGACTGTGCCAGTAGGACAGCTCTATAATGCCTTTTTTACTGGACATACTATAGTAATTACTCGAGGCGAATATATATAGATTATATCGACAACCAATAACCAACAATTATCCGATGATTACATTACAGAAGGATGCGTAATTATTTTAATAACCTATCCAGGGACGGCATTGACGGCAAAAGGTATCAACCAAAGATAACATAATTTTTTAACCAAGCATTGTTGCCTGTTAGCGTACGAATAAAAAAAAATACTACAAGAGGCGTAAACACCAGATACACAATGCATTTCTCTTCAACTTTAACTAAGAATATAAAAAGATAAACACACTGTATACTGTAGATTAAAATATATTCTCTTCTTATATTTTTTTTATGAAAACACTTAAACTTGAGGCCCCTTTTTATTTTTATGAACGTTTGTAGTCTAGAAAATATCCGTATATTCCTCCACAGCGAAAGAAACTCATATGCAAAAGGTGCCTTCCTTAATAGTATTGCAAAATTATGTTTTCAGTATATACTTCATTATCATGTAGGTAGTAGGTACTGCTTGTGGTGTTGTTAAAGAATAATGAAATTTGGGAACAAATGACTTTTACATTCCAATGTGCTTCTGTGGAAATATGGTGGCAAGAAAAGAAAACACGTAATATTATTATCCAGGTTACAAAAAAATTGTGGGTTTCTACAATTTTTCTAGTATCCATACTTTTTTTGGAAGAACTCTCGCAGATAGTTACCAAGGGCATTGAAACCCAATTCTACTTATCGTAATTCATCCATAGGTTCAAAGTACCCATTTCAAAATTTGTGCTCAGTGACGGTTGTATGTCTACAGATCCAGGCTTTTATCCTAGTCCGGACTGAACTTTTTGGTAACCCTTTAACTGGTTCTGGTCCGATTACATTTCTCAGATGCCTTCTCCAATTTTCCACTCTATTGCATTATGACATTGATTCAACAAAAATTTTGCGCACATTTTGTGCAGTCTGAAGCTTCACTCTTTAAAATTGTACTGTTGGATTAACGCTTAGAGCTGGTGTTATCTCAAGACAAACAAATCTTTGGAACTTGCTTAGCTTTACGATGAGATATTTTAGTTAAATCTTTGACCACCATACTAGAGAAGCGTGTTCATACTTGATATATAAAAAAACGTAAAGCAACTTTCTGCATAGTTACTAAAAGTTACTGAGTGAGCTGTTATTGGCGAACAATTGCTCACATTTTTGTGTGGTCAGTCGTAAGTACGTACAGTTATTTTGTAGGTAGTTTTCGTGGGCAAAACTATCTAATGTTAATGTTACAATATTTTTTATCTTAAAAGAAACTATTTTATACATTTATTATTTTATATTGTAGCCAAATAAGCTAATTATACCTTATTCCGGCCATTTTTTCATAATGATCAGTTTGTCAATGTAGTTTTTTTCCGTTTTATACTTATACAATAATAAATACTTTGCTATAAGGTAAATTATGGAAAGTTGTACTGAAGAAAAAATCTTAAGATTCTTTGAAGAATCTCTATTACTCTATAGAATGTTAACAAACTAACTAGTCTGTCAACATTCTGTTAAAACTGTATATTAAATGGAAAGTACATTTTGCAAGATAACGCTAATATTACTCAAGCGACCATATTTGCTATGGTTCGTGGGCAGACTATTCTAATAAAGAATTAAAACG
The DNA here is from genome assembly GCA_964028335.1 of Altica lythri. Classification (NCBI taxonomy): domain Eukaryota; kingdom Metazoa; phylum Arthropoda; class Insecta; order Coleoptera; family Chrysomelidae; genus Altica; species Altica lythri. The sequence goes on along the minus strand of OZ034800.1, from coordinate 88,619,975 downwards.
ATGCTGAATGTTGATAGAGACTATGGTACACAAGGTATTACCTTATTGAAGACACAATTATCGAAAACTAGGTTAACCTGATCGACCATTTGTTTTATATTGAAATTTTTGTGTATTACCTAATTATTTCTATTACACTGGCCGAAAGAGGTCATCAGCTCTTAAAATGGACATGCTAAGGTATGCAAGTTATTGTACCAATATGATTTTTTTTTGTTATAAAACCATTCAGTGAAATCGATAATTATAACAATCGCAACAATAAGGTGAACCTCTTATTAAAATTAAAAAAACAATTAAAGTCAACCTTGATAAAATCTGTTCGCAAATTAGTGGAGCATAATCATAAAAGTTACTTTTAGAAGACTTTTCTTCTATTGATAATTTTATATTATTTCAAATCATATTTAGTTATATCTAATATTATGTATACAAAAAATAGACAGGATTACAAACACATACATACTTTTAAGAACAGCAATGAACAGAGAAGAGTTTGCAGACATTCTCGCCAAACTTTAGTAATGAAGAAGGCACCTAACGAAGAAGAAGAAGATATGGGAAGACGAGAAATCATTTGTATAAGTTTTTCTGTTCTACGATTTTTATTCATTGATGATTATGAACAAACAATCGAGATGTAAAGTGTTGAATCACAACAGCATTCATGTTATTGCCTTCGGCATAAAAAATTTTGGTCACCGACATTGTTTCATTTAAATTCTAAATGTTTCTTATAAGGATATGTTTATAAATAACTTCAATTATACTTGTATAACAGTATTTTGTTAAATATTCAACCTTGCCATAAAAGGGAAGCAAAATAGAATATATAAGATCTAAAACTACATACGGTACAAGATATTATTTACATTCAAGAGATAAAGTTCTACAGAAAATGAAACTGATATCGTTTTGAATCTTTGTAGTGAAAGTAGAACAGACATTTTGTTTTGTAGCAATAAAGGTCGGTATTTATTTTTGGTCGGTTACTGATATTTGAGTCAAAATTATTTGAATTTCCGTTTACAATATTATATTCGTAGATTCAATTTCAGTTTTATTTATATTTCTAACTCACTTACCCACGTCGAATTGATATTTATTTCATAATTTATTTCGTAAACTGATTGACAATATTACATCGTTAAAATATTAATAAAAGTATATACTCAGTATAAAATCTTACTTAAGTGCATAAATCACTCTACTGATTAAAACGCACACCGAACATATAAATATTGAAATTGGTATTTATGGAATCCGCGTAAGTACAAAATTCGAAAAGTAGACAAACAAACAATGACGATAACGAGAAATTGAAAAACTCTGATAGACATCGGAGCTGCGATCTCTATGAATAGCCAATAGCGCCATAAACCACTTAGCCACGGATGATCGTAGCGGTTAGTCGGCGTTTTTGATCATATCTTGATTCAACTAATGTCGTCCATAAAATTTATTCAATTCCACCTTAAACACATATGACTTTAATAAGAGAGAGATAGATTCTTGTCAAGTACGTGGCCGAGCGGTTAAAGGCACATCGGCTATAAATAAGAGATCGCAGGTTAGATTTCTGTCAGATGTAACATTCTTAAGTTTTTCCTTAACATCAGTTCTTGTTTGTCTAATGTATAAATGTCAAAAAGCTCATGAGAGATGATTTAAATAATTAAATTATTAAAAATCGATGATTACAGTAAACTAACCGAATAACATATAAAAGTGACTTAGAGTTTGATGTTTTACGTGTCGATTTGACAAATAATATCTTTTAATCAAATTTTCTTTTTAATTCGTTTAGTAAAAGATAGGGGCAATTGTACTTTAAACATCCAATATCAAAAACTACAAGAATAATTGATAGTAACTAAAATATTAATCACATCATAATTTTTTTAATAGTCACCTAGAAACTTAATATTTCCGAGAACAGCTCTCCTAATTTAATATTTTATCATTATTTCTTACACGATTGCTTATTATCCAAATTATATTTTTAAATATTTCATAATCAATTTGACATGCTTCTTTCAAATTAAAAAAAATCTATTATTAGCGTACAAAAGGAAAATAAAAGCAATTTTTTTTAATTAAAACAAAAGAATAATAAATTTAAAAATTACCTTTGTTAAAAACTTATTTTTATATGCACTGTTTAGCTAAATATCCTGCTGATTTGCCACTCGCGCTATTTTAGATACCAATAGTAGAGCAGAACAGAAACCCGCTGTAATGCAGACGAAATCTGGAACAAAAATGAATATTGGGTTTATTTTTACAAAAAATGGATCGAATATTACACATTCAGATCAGTTAAACTGTATATTGAGAATAAATAGAAAAAAATTTATAGTAAATCCTAAACAACAGTTAATCTTGACTGTATTCATAAAAAATGTTTTGTTGATGCATATTCTCCTTGAAAAAAATGTTGGATATAAATTTCGAATTCCCCACTCAATATTGGTACGTTTTCACAGAATAACACAAAACAATAATTTATGAACAAAAAGATTAACTGTATTAAAAAATTATAATATTTTGTACTTTTCATATTTCGTCCACGTCAGAATTTGCATTAAACAGAGAAAGATTCATAGATTAAATTTTCATTCAACAACGACACCCATCGGGTTGTCCGAGCGCTTCCCACACTCTGTCTTCAGCATGCATAGTAACTACGAGGTGTGATCAAAAAATACGGTGAATGAATTTTTATAGAAGTAACTGCTGATGCTACACCGAATTTGAGTGATACGCTCGGTGGCTTGGTCCTTTAAGAATACCAGCTACAAGTCACAACGAGTTGTGACCTGTCATTTGACTTCTAGAGCCGGGAGACTCAGGTTGTGTTTACTGTGTCTGTCGCGCATCACGAAGACTAGATACCAGGAGTCTACATACGGTATAGGCTTTTCCATAATATTTCTGGTCTCAAGAATCAACCCAGATCATAGTTCTATTTTTTGCCACTGACGGCGCGAGTAACCATAAGAACTTATAGAGCCTTATAAAAACCGATGTTTATGACATTTATGACATTTAAATTTGGCGAAAATAAATTCAATATATGTATAATATTAATTTATTTATTTAAAATTAGTTGATATAAAAGCTGTCAATAGTAACAAAACTTCCCGCGTAAGGATTTAAACGAGTATATTAGGAACACGAGCGCACTCTACCGGCAATAGTTCTGTCCCCTAAATTGAGACCATTTTTTTAACATTACGTTTAAACTCCTGGTATCTATACTTCGTGTCGCGCATCATGGATTACGAACAACGAGTCAACATTAAATTTTTTCTCAAGTTGCAAAAGAGTGCCAAAGAAGCTCATGAAATGTTAAAATCAGTGTATGGCGATAATGTCGTTTACAAGTGGTATGAGAGTTTAAAAAGTGAAAATGAATCTCATACGGGTCCGTACAAAGCACTTTAACTGAAGATTTGAAAATGAGACGAGTCAGTGCGAAATTTGTTCCGCGACTTTTGACTGGCGAACAGGAGGAAAATCGTGTGTCAATTTGCATGGAATTGAGAGATTCTCTTGCAGCGGATCCGGACTTCATGAATAAAATAAAATAACCGGAAATGAAAGTTGGGTGTATGGCTATGACCCTGAGACAAAAATTCAGAGTTCACAATGGAAAACTAGTGGCTCTTAACGCCCTAAAAAGGCACGTCAGACGAAGTCGAGTGTGAAAGTCATGCTTATTGTTTTCTTCGATTGTGAGGGCATCGTGAGGGCAGAGTTCGTTCCAAGGGGAACAACTGTTAACTCCGTATATTACAAAGACCTATTTCAACGCTTGTGAAACGATGAGCGGAGAAAAAGATCAGAAAAATGGACCAATGGTTTCCTCCTGCATCACGACAACGCACCGTGCCAAATTTCTCTACTAATCCGCGAGTTTTTGGCCGAAAAAAAGGTCCCTGTCTGTCCATATCCGCCTTACTCTCCGGATTTAGTGCCATGTGACTTCTGGCTCTTTCCAAAATTAAAAATCGTACTGAAAGGAAAAGGATTTGATACAATTCCCGATGTTGAGAGGGCCACGACAGAACAGCTGAAGTCCCTTCCGAAAGAAGCCTTCCATAAATGTTTCCAATCGTTGGAATAAGTGTATCGTTAGTCAAGGAGAGTACTTTGAAGGAGATTAAATTAAATTTGTTTATCTACTCCTTTGACAGTAAATGTCATTTATACTCATTGTCACCATGCAGGGTAAGTAAGCTATAACGCTATAACGCACAGTTGGAATGACGTTTCATTACGCACAACTGTAAGAGGTATTACGTACTCGTGTAATTACGCACTCGCTGCTAGGCGGCTTCGTGCGTAACTTTTTCACTCGTACGTAATATCCTACTTACCACTCTTGATACGTAATATACTATAAGGTGTCTGACATAAATTGACATAACTTCTTTATTTTTTAACCGATTTAAATGAAAAAAACACTAAATGTTAAGTAAAGCCAGTTACAATATATACCTAAAAGCTTTATCCAAATTGGTCAGCCGTTTCTAAAATTAGCGTGCACAAACATGCTGCCATACAGATATACAAACAGCGATAAGTTAGGAACAGTTTTATTATGTTTAGATATATACAAATATATAGTAGTAGTAGGTACAATATATGGATAATATTCAAAAATACGAATTTTGTATATAATCGTATATCTAGTGTAGACCAATATCGGATACTGATTAGAAATTTGAGTATTTAAATGGATCATTTAAAAAAAATCCTTTCCATTGTAATATGAATTACAGATGAAGAATATGAATAAGAATTGAAATGAACAGTGGGTAACCAAATAATTCTTAACAGTATGTAGATCTAGTTATTCAACAGACATATGCATACTGCGTTGTGGCATGTGATTGGCTGTTGTCCAAACAAAGTGAGCATCGGCACGCAGCTAACTGCTAGCGCGTGATGCTATGTCGCCTACTAGATTCATAGACCGGACGACATATTCTGATGTACAGCGGACAACTGAGATAACTTTCTTTTGGAATCTTTGTTAATCTGCTTGCGATTGCGATACGGTCGGGCAATCCTGGCTCGCACGATTAAAGTAGTTAAATTAAGATTGTCAGGTGATAAAACTGATGCATTTAAAAGGAAGTCGTTGTACAGAGTGTACTGAATGACAGTCTAAAGCTTGATTAATCAATGCTCGAATGAATAACTGATCAAAAATGTATCGAAACCAAAATACATTATCCATTAGAATTCCGATGAGGAGGTGTCGTATCCCACTATTACGACCATTTTGCTATCTATAACACATAATCGTTATCGTTATTTAATGCTATCTCGTTTTCAACTAAAGTATTCTTATTGCTATAGTCTTCATCCGCTGCTTTATCAGCAATTATTTCCTTAGTTTAACAGTATGATATATATAATATAATAGTAACGTATAACCCTTCTCAAATAATTAACTTTTAAACATTTTTAAACATGCTCCTCAAGGGCACACTTATTCGGTAACTTTCCGAGAGTGTGAATTGCCCTTAAGCGAGTCGGTTGCTATGATTAGGGTTTTAAAAACAGAGGCCAAAGCTGAAAAGTAATAGAGAGAGTGGCAAGAGATAGAAATTTAAGTAGCAGGAAGTGGACTGGGAAATAAAGAAAGAGATTTTTTTATTGACGTGACAACGTCTTATAATTCGATGGAGCCGGCAGCACGCACCAAAAAACGCGTTACGTCGCTCTGAGGCGTTCCATTTAAGGCTTGAAGTGCAAGCGAGAGCTCTCTCTCTCCTACTTGAGTGAGCGATGCGTCCGCGTGGACACCTGCTATACAATAATACATTTACATGTTTTCGTCAAGTATGAAGTGCAGTGAAAAGTGAATGAGGTGTCAATTGTTTATAGCAACGATAATTGCCGCAATAAAGGGAATAGATCAGTTCAGTGATATATTGTCGAATATTCGCGCTTTCACCATTAAAATAAATAGCATCTGTCCGCTAGTGTATCGATTGTAGGTTATGCTATAATTGACAAATCTATAACAATAAGTTAACAGAACTATTTCACGATAAGTAAAAAATCAATGGTTTTACTATTCAATTGAAATAATTATAGAGCGTAGCTATGATTTCAAAAAATTAAAACATAAAACATTCCATCAGTATTTTCTTATGACGTTATCAACTATCGTCAGTAAACCGACTTTACAGACAACCGATTTTTTTGTTATAGCTATCAATATTGTAAGTGCCAGAATTCACAACCTAAAAATTCTTGTCAACATATATATGTATATGTATATACAGTCTTGTTTGATCTACCTGTGACAGTATCAATAATAATCATGTCTATACGCAAAGGATTTTGCTCAGATGCCACTGCACCAGTAATCTATACTTATAATAAATCTGTAGAGAGGTCAATTCTGTACATGAAATATATTTCCAAAATAACTATCAGGGGGTGATTAGGGATCGATACTGATGCCAAGAATGCAATCAGTAAAATTTTTGTCTGTCTGTCTGTCTGTATAACTGCTATAGAAACAAAAACTACTCGACGGATTTTCACGAAACTTGGTACAATTATTTTTCATACTCCTGTGCTGGTTATAGTATACTTTTCATCACGCTACAATCAATAGGAGCAGAGCAGTGAAGGGAAATGTTGGGAAAACGGGAGAAGTTACTCCATTTTTTAAGCTTCCGACGCGTGTGCACCCTTGATGGTTAAAGCTATAAAGAAATCATATTATTTTTATACTTTGGAGGTCAACTGTGAACGGATTTTACAAAATTTTACCCACAAGGAGCGTTGCGGGGGCGTGAAAAATAAAAAAATTAAAATTTAAAATCTATAAGTCCTACAGGTTTAAGACTTTGCAAAATAGTTATTTTAATAATTTGTAGGTCAACTGTTAACGGATTTTAGAAAATTCCTCTCACAAGGGGGCATGCGGGGGCGTGAAAAATAATCTATACATATAATAAATCTGTAGAAATGAAAATTCTGTACATTAAAGATATTTAAAAAATAATTAGTGGGGGGTGTTACTACATAGATATAGAACCCAAAAATATGGTTAGATTTTTTGTCTGTCTGTCTGTATGTTTGTGCGCGCATCACATTAAAACTACTGACCCGATTCGAATGCGGTTTTCACAGATGTATTTGTCTTCTTTCAACTTAACATCTGGTATACAAAAATTTCTCCCCCCCAGCCCTTTAACGAATTCGGGGGAGAAATTTTTATAGAACAATCAACACGCCACGCGAACTACGTCGCGTGTACAGCTAGTCATTAATGATTATGTCTTTGAGACATCTTAATACTTTATACAAAAATTAGTTCATTAGTGTTTTCTAAAATTCATTTTAATTCTCTCCTGTATTTCATTCTCATTTAAACAAATTTCAAGGTTGTATGTCTTATACTTCCAATATAAAATGTTATTCAACCATTAATTTCAACTTCTTTAAAAAAATGATCCAAAAATTAGTAATGAAGCTATATTCCATGTGCAGGTGACAATCCATTTTAAACCACGATTTTTACTTTCTTATTAGTGAAAAATATTATTGGGTGTCTATATCATAAAAATTTTATTCTTCTAGCTCCAGTAATTTAGGCCTTGTGATGATGAATCAAGGTATGTTTTAACCGTTGCTTTTACAGGTTGTGCTTTTTTGTTTTTGTCGGCATTCCTTATCAAGGTTGATTATTATAAACTTTTTAATGGTGGCAATTCTAAGTAAAGTTTTTTCAACAATTTTAAATTTTATTAATAAATCTACCATTTGTTTTCTTCATTCTGTTTTTCTTAAACTACTTCCTAAGCACCCCGAAAGTGATGACTTTTAGTAAATCACTTATGCAGGATTATCGACTATCTATTGATATTAGGATATTCTGTATAATTTACACATCAATACATAGTATAAAACAAAGTCGCTTTTTCTGTCCCTATTTCCCTTTGTATGCTTAAATCTTTAAAACTACGCAACGGATTTTTTTAATAGATAGAGTGATTCAAGAGGAAGGTTTATATGTATAATAACATCCATTAAATAGTGGAGAAATACTGTTATTTTTGAGGATAATGTGATGTCGTTAATTATCAATTTTTTTCCGCTTACATTGCAAACGCAGGCTGAACCCTAATGTAACAATTATTTGTACAGATTGAAAAGGTCTACAGAAAACTTCGCGATGGTATATGTCTATCTCTTATGGATATCCCACAATAACATTTTTTTGTCATTTAATTTTTACGACAAATAATGGCTTATTTTCGAAGCGATTTTAACCAATACAGCATTAATCCTTATCCAATTAAATAGCTTAAATACATTGTTGATTTAAATGAATATTTTCGAAGATATTGCAGATTTAAAATTGCGGGACGTAGCGCTTGCGGTGGTACTGGCCGGCAGGGGTGGCGGCAACGGAGGCCGCGATTTTCCTTATAGCACTTTGAATTTTGCAGCGATCGGACGCGTTTATTACGAAATTAATCATTATGACGCTACCCTAAGGTGGCGCAGTTGAGATGTTATAAATTTACATCTGTAAGTACTATGTCGTCACCGTAAGGTGGCGCAGTTGATATCTCACATATTTAAAAGAGCAAAACTTACTTACCTAAGAACTATGACGCCACCGTTAGGTGGCGCAGTTAATATATAATATACCTAATCCATAAATTACAAAGTACTATAAATAATGGTAAAAACTGGTAACTAACGAGAAAATATGGTAAAAAATACAAAAAATTAATCGTAAAAATAAAAATAAAAATTGGAAAATACATTAGTGTTAGGCGATGCGAAGTTCGCCGGGTCCGCTAGTTTTCTATATAATGGAATTTCATATAACCAAAACCAACCAATCAAATACATTTGTTTCTGGTTTGACTCAATCTGAGACAAATAGATTCCATTCTTGTTGATTCCAAATTAACAGATGTAACACAAAATCAAAAGTTCGTTTAAACAAATTCATTACTGTCATAAGAATTAAATTCCTTCCATAATGGAATTTGCGATATTTTAACATAACATAATCCACTCCTAGGTACTAAGAATCTCAAGGTACAAATTTTCTAAGAACATACAAAAATAGGTCAAGTTATGAATAATATTAAATATCTGTACAGTGCCCAATAAATCTTACTGTACAAATAAACTTCATAATAGGAAAAAAGAATTTAATATAAATGAAATTTATTACAGATTTAAGTGTCTTACAGAAAAATAAATATTTAATTTAAAAAATTACTACTAACACAATATTAGTCTTAGATAGATGTTGATTTATTACTCACATTCACCCATCACGACAGAGGTTGTTTTAATAATTAAGGAATTAATATAATCTTTACTTTTATTCATCTGAAGGTTTTGTCCTTTTATTTATTTACCCACCGAACATTTTTATAATATTTAAGTATATATAAATACAATTATTTCGTTAGTTTTGACGGCATAATCGCCTGCGATTATGAATACAAGTATCGACAGATCAGATCCTTCTTCGCTTCAAATATTTTTATCTTACTGCAGATATTATTAATAAAAAACACTGTGCGTAAGTGCAGGTATATACAGGCAATTATTTTAATAGAGCAGCTAAGTTGTTGGGTTTTGAAATATAGGTATAAAGTTAGTGGTTGAAATTAGTAGCGGGATACTTAAAAAAATGCATAAATATTCCTTAAGAACAACAAACTATACCGTAAGAACTAATAAACAAACTCCTCTCAATAATTATATTACCATAATACAAAGTGTAATGGAAATTAGAAATCCTATTTGCAATAAAGCTCCTATATAACATACATTAAATTTTATTAGTGAAGAAAAGTTATATCCTAAGACTGATATTACTTTTACACCCATATCAATAACAAGGCAAATTTAGATGAGTTTCTTTATAAACCAGACTTATATCTACCTGATTTTAATAAGCAACTGTCTTGGCAACTTTAGAATGTATATTTTTTGTACCAAATAATAGGAATTTGGGTTTTATAATCTGTCGAATTCATCCGAAGGGCTATATGATTCATTTTTTAATGAAATCTGGTTAGTAGTATGGAATGCTTACAACATTTTGAAAAAAGCAACAGACAGTCCAGTCCCAATTAACAATAGAATAGAATGCGAAATAAGTTACAAAAAAACATTTGGGAAGGGTTTACTTTTGTTCTAATGCAAATTTAATAACAAAATTATTTCAAAATTGCACGATTGTTTTTTCAGATTTTTGTCATAAAAAAATAAGAATATATTTTTGAAGTTATACTTCTATTTGCGCGGAAAAGATTTGTGTGGGGTTAAATGAGAAAAATCATTACATATGTAATGGAGTGAGTAAGAGAGAGACAGAAACAAATATAATGTATATTGGTCGGTAAAAACAAAGATGAAATATTTACCACATGTTTAGTCATAACTATAAGTCCTTTGAATACCGTTTAAAAATTCAGTATATTCAAAGGAGATAGATATACAAAAAACAGTCTGAGCTAATGTTATGAATATCATAGTGACATATCACATTGTGTTTGACAAATTATTTTATAATTCTGTCACGTAAGTAAACATATAAAGTTTAGTATTTTATATTAATAATATTATATTATATCCTGCACTATGCTTTTAAGGTTGTTGGCTACATAAACAGGGTTTTTAAAAATAGTCGAAAAGTGCATTCCGAACAGACAATTGATAGAAAAATTACAACTCGGTAAGTATTCCAAATGGATTTAATTTATGTACTCGGGGTTTTTGGGGTCGCTGTACACGAATATCATGATGTCGAAAGTCTCCGCGGCACTTGGTGCCTAGGGTATTTACCTCTTCTCCTGGGTTTTATGTAAATTCTGTACAAAATCAGTGCACACTTAAGAACTCGGTGGTTTTTTGGGTCGCTGAATACGAATATGATAATGACGATGTACTAGGAGGTTTTTGGGGTCGCTTACCACGAATATCATATAATGATTTTGCTAAATCATTCGCATACAAATTTATGAATCCATGCGCGTGCATGGAAGTATAACTTCTGCCGGCAGTCCCACTGACTGCCACACTAGTTTTTTTGTTTGTTCTTGCTTATTTTTGGATTTATTGTAGCATTTTAAATATTATTTTATAATTAAATAATAAGTAGATATATTTTATATATTTATATTCATAAACATTATGTGATCGTTAAAAGATGGATGATCAGTTTTGCTGTAGCCAATCAACAGTTTCTGTTCAATTAGCTTTTGTGTGTATAAGAAGTAAGAAAGAACAATCTCTTTATTCATAATTATATTTTAGTAGTTACATACGCCATTAAAAACTTCACGAGAGTTAAGTATGTATATTCAAGTACCAAATGTCAATTTAACAAAACATTTAGGTAGAAAATAGTTGATCTACCTACAGCTAGAAATAATGGTGCAACGTTTTAATGAGAGAGGTGAAAACTTGTTTTCAATGTCACCACTATATATGTACTTGAAAATCTGTTTAATTTGAACAATGAGATTTTTAATTTCTCTATGAATAATAGTACTTTATATTTTAATAATATAGTAAAATTAAAATTATATTCTAGATGTATTTATGTAAAAAATAAACGATCATTGAGAAATAAGGAGAGTGAATATAATAAACATTTTTAGAATAGAGTAAGTAAGTTGGCTGATGGGTAAAACGAGGAGTTTAAAAATATATTGGTCTATTTATCTCACTTAAGAAAAATCATACGCGTTTGCGTAGTTATGGAAGGTTTACATGCTTGGCGAGTCTTCGCAAGCAGCCACAGACACCAGCGTGTAAAGGGAGGTGTCTGCTATGTTTACCTATCCGTAACTCACTAGCGCATTCCCAGGCATGTAAATGGCTTGTGGATGCTTGTGGAGACTTGCCAATCGTGTAATCCTACCATCAGATAACTGATATTTAGCGTTTCATCATAATATAAAGACAGGTCGGTAACTTACATAGTCTAGTTAGTTTTCTTTATTTTTATATAATTTAAAAAATATAACGTTTTGAAATTTGTATATATTCTGGTTTGTTAGCTTCCAAAATAAAAAGAATCGTACTTTTCTTTAAGTAAGAGTTGTTTTTTAGTTTGCTATAATTTACGAACATTTATTGTACCTCTTCTTAATATGTATAAACAAATAAGAAACAAATCAGAGTAAAAATTAAAAGTCAAGATAAACATACAGGCGTACCTTTTTTACATGGAAAAATCGTCATTTGAAAAAAGAAGTAAGAAATTATTTTTAAAGCATGCAAAGCCAGCATCATTTAAATTATTGTTTATAATTAGATTCTTAATGGTAATTTACATGTAAATATACTTATAGATACAATTTTTATACATTAAACATTACTAATATACTATATGTTTATTTTATACGATAATAAATACGAACTAAGTATTTTACATTGCTATAAAGTAAAAGGGCGTACGATCGCATATGGAACTTGTGTGAGTTGATTTCAAGTCGATAGAAAAAAAACATAGTTGCGTATTGAAAAATTTTAAAATTTTTAAGGAATCATATAATATTCGATATAATTTGTAGTTATTATAATGTAAAGTGAATTGTGTCGTCAAAAAATAGATGAGTGTAAGATTCTTTTATTTATAGTAAAGACGATTGGCAATTCTTTTATTTATACGTTCATATACTTTAAATATAAAAAAAATACGTCAGTGCAAGTTTTAACTCCTTGAGTGCTATTTTTTTTTAAGTGTGAAACGAAAAATTGGCTAACCACGGTTTAACTACAATTAAATAGAAGTTTAGGAAAATATTGAACAGTAACTAATCGAATGATCCCAAATTAGGGGTATCAATAATTTACAAACAAAATCAGGATTACATTATTATATTAAAAATATTTTTTTAAATTTTCTAAAATCACTTTTGAAAAAACTCCAAAGAAAACGAAAAAATAAAGCTTTTCTAATTAAAAAAATAAATAATTATTTTAAATATATTCAAGATATTCTAATTAATTATACTAACACGAAAAATTTTAAGAATTTTCAAATATTTTAAAAAATAATTGGCACGTCAATAATATTATTCAAAAACCAAATTTTCTAACGGCTTCATAACTCAGGTAGGCATTTTCTAATAGTTAAATTAATTCTTCAAACCAATTCATACATTTTTAAATAAAATCTTACCTATGAAAACAATTTAAAACTGGCTGTACGAACTGTCACTACTAAATAAGAACAGTTAACAATATTTTTGAAAAACTAGCGTCGACTCAAACACTCAACGTCAAAAACGAATGGACAGGTACGTCACGGCCGCCAATATTCTACGATCCTCTGCAGGTGAGATTTGCAGGAGAACTGATCACTGATCAAAAGGAGATCGGTCACTAGTGCGCGCGGTTAAAGTTTTGTCTCGTAAAGTAAAGGGTGCACTTAATTCGAATATGATACTTGCGCGCCACTAAGTGTCATACTCTTTTTACTTAAGAAGTTAACTATTTGAAGAACTCCAAGTTATTTAAAAAACAATACTATACATCCGATCATTTTGTCTGTTACGGAGCGGATCCCTCTCATTTCATACATAGTCAAATTTTCTCTTGTTTGGTACACTTTTGATAGAATTCATTAAAAAATTGACAAATATATTAAAAAAAATTGCTCTTGTTTGGTACACTTTTGATAGAATTCATTAAAAAATTGACAAATATATTAAAAAAAATTGCTGAAATAATACCACTGGAATTACAATATTATTCAGGGCTGGACTGGCTGACTGCCACACGAGCAGGGGCGCTTTGTTAGCGTCAGCCCAAGAAATGGGGATGCTGAAAAAAAATTTACCCAAAGATAACACTTCTGTGAAAAAAAATTGAAATTACAATGAGCAAAGATCAATCAAGGATAGAAATTTTAACAAATTACAACTCGTATTAACTAATCGAATGACGAGTGCACAGACTTTGTTATTTTGAAGAGGGTGCGGACTCCAGAATCCTATTGAGCAAACAGCGCGCTTGGAAAAAGCTGTAAGAACCGACTTGTATTTTTTAGCGAAGACTGTAGCACAACAAACAGCACTAAAATGGTAAAAAGTCTTGATTTTTATTGTATCAAATTTCTGATCTTGCTCGCCGCGTTGCAGGGCACAGTTCGCCGTTTTCGACGATTTAGCTGCGCGCCTTACAACGCTGTACGAGAAAGCATAATTATGCATCTTTTTTTTCTTATTACGCACGACCTCCCAAAGCACCTGCTTAACGTTTGCATTAGGTATTTTGTAAAAGTACGTTTTTCGTGCATTCTCAATTTATGACTTGCGAAGAGTGTATAATATGCATTCTACGCAATAGTTACTTAATATATTATTACGCCAACGAATCAAAAGCTGCTGAACCCATACATCGTGGACTTAGAAGTGCCAATTCTTACAATCTCGTTCGATTGACATCCCCTCAGGTGGGACAATTGAAATCGATCGAATTTTAATTTTACCCTTACATTAATTTGATTTAAATCGTAATCTTGAGTGTTTTAGAATATTCAATCCGCAAGTCTGAATCCATTTGTGCCTTGGCTGATATTGACGGTATTGAGTTTAGAATCAAAAAATCTCAAATAATATTGATGTATAGAATAACATTTAAAAAAATTTTGCTTTAAAATGGAGGAGAAAGGTTCTGGCTCCATTTACAGTTAAGGTTAGCACCTATTTTTTATCAGTCCGTCCCTGGTATAGTGTAAAAATATATACTTTTTTAAGTACGCGTATTCGATATACCTAAAGACCGTAATAACTAAAAGTAAAGTAACTTTAAAACACTACAAAAGTTTTATTATCATCCCCAAGTTTAAATCCAGTGTCACACAATTTGTTGTTTTACCCGAAGGAACTGTTACTGCTCCTCATTGCTTTCTAACATTTAATAATATGCAATATAAGTGTAGATACATCTCGGAGACTGGGTAATTTTATCAGAATCTATATATATAAAAGCGAAATTTCACTCATCACCGTATCTCAGAAACTATAAGACATACAAACTTGAAATTTGGCAGGTAGGTTCCTTATAGGGTCTAGACGTCCGCTAAGAAAGGATTTTACAAAACTCTACACCTAAGGGGGTAAAACGGGGGTTGGAAGTTTGTATGAAAGTCCTATGTTTTCGAAATAAGGGACTTGAAAATTAAAATGTTTTCTTTAGAGGTTGTGGAGGTGTACAAGTTTCGTTTCAAATTCGTTAGTAATATTTGTTTTTTTCTTCGTTAATTAAAATTATGTTTTTTCAAAGTTTCATGCCAATTAGGTGCTAGCTTAGATTGGTTTTCTTTTTCATTGATTATACTGACGTTTATATCAAAGTGTCATATCGATACTTACTTAAAAAAGTTTGTATTTTTCGTTAAGTAAACTTACGTTTGTTTGAAAATGGATGGAGAAATTGTAACAGTCACAGTTGAAGGATTAGCAATCCGATGTAGAGTAAAAGAGATACCTGGCGATGGAGCGTGTTTATTTTCATCTCTGTCTTATTTGCTTAATGGAAATATTTCAAAGGCTGCTCAAGTTAGGGCTAATATAGTAAGCCACGTGTCCAACGATTGGCAAAGATTTAGGTGTTTTACTACGGATCGGGCTGAGATTTTGCATGCATATAGCTACTATTACGAAGGCATCCCCTAAGAAAGAATTTTGATAAATTCCACCTCTAAGGGGATAAAATAGGCGATGAAAGTTTATATAAAAGTTTGTTAATTTTAAACCGATCGGGCTGAGATTTTGCATGCATATAGCTACTATGACGTAGGCATCCACTAAGAAGGGATTTTAATTAATACCACCCCTAAGGGGATAAAATATGGGATGAAAGTTTGTATGAAACTTTGTCAATTTTAAACCGATCAGGCTGAGATTTTGCATGCATATAGCTACTATGACGTAGGCATCCCCTAAGAGAGTATTTTGATAAATTTCAGCCCTAAGGAGATAAAATAGGCAATGAAAGTTTGTATAAAACTTTGCCAATATTAAACCGATCGGGCTGAGATTTTGCATGCATATAGCCACTATGACATAGGTATCCCTAAGAAAGGATTTTGATAAATCCCACCCCTAAGGGAATAAAATAGGGGATAAAAGTTTGTATAAAACTTTTTAGATTTAAGACTGATTGAACTGAAATTAAAGTTTGGAGCTACTATGATGAAGACGTCCGCTTAAATAGGATTTTGATAAATTGAACTCCATGGAGATAAAATAAGGGTTGATGGAGGATGTAAATGTAGATGGCGTTAGTAGTATTTTAAAACGCGCTATCGTTGTGTTTTCACTGAGTTACATAAACCCGATGATGACCAAAATGTAAGAAGTTTTATAGTTTTAAAATAATAATAGTCTAATACCACTCGCGCATTAATGTGCGGGGTGTGTGGAGCGGTGAGGCGGTAGCACGCTGCTGCTGATCGACATGACACTATCTTAAAAATTGGAGAATAAATTTGTTTTATTACGTAGTGGTGTACTAAGAAATGACTTTTTTAAATTCTACCCCTAAGGATTTACAATAGGGGTTGCAAATTTGTATGAATCTTGGTGGCAAGAAACTTAAGTCCACGCGGATGAAGTCGCGGGCGGCCGCTAGTACAAAGATAATTTAGTGCTAGTACCTAATCACAAAACTGGCTAGATATTGATGACTGATAATCAGTGACAGTGCAAATTAGTTATAGACTGTCACTGAAAATTGTCAAACCAAACGAATCTCGAAAAAATATAGTTGATTCTTTTATAAAATTTAAACTATTACAATCGCAGTGTTAACTTTAGTAGCAGCTTTTAAAAGCATCTAAAAGAACAATTTCAGTTAATCTAAATCTTAGATTGTAACAAGTTGTCAGTTGCTAAAACATATTAGAAATGTCATCATCGTTGAATTTTCATGAAAACGAATATTATTTTAGGGAAGACAATCAAAATACAGAATTATCTGGGATTTCTGTGTTATCTGGGCCTTCTCTCGTAGATGGAAGTTCCATAGGAGGTGCGAATTTTCTGGATCAGAATCCTAAACATGATAAAGAAATTGTGCAAAAGCTTTTAGATGAGAACGAACACATTATTGAAATCATAAAAGATCTGCTAAATCTCCATAAATATGAAGAAGTAATCCAAATGAACAGTCAGCTACACAATAATTTGGTTTATTTAACTACATTAGCAAATAATGAACAAACTACGTCTTTTTTAACACCAGCAAGTATTTTTTTATTATTTATATAACATTATACTTATACTCAATAGGTATTTATATTTTTCTATAACTGGTTTTTAAACTATCTATTAAATTAATATTGGTTGATACTTTATAGTTGACTCCCCTAATTCCCGAACCTCAAGGTCCAATACCTATTCAAGTGATGTCCATTCAAAATTCTGTATTAGATGGACTTTATCCTCAAGACCACTTTGCTCGTATGCCAGTTGCTTATTTTTTTGAACCATTACAAATTCCATTGGAATTTCCATTTATTCCAACAGAGATGGATTATGGAGAATCATCAATACTTGCAACGTCATCAATTCCACTACATCAATAATTAAAATTTGTTCCTATTATATGAATTGTATCTGGATGCATTAAGATATAATTTAGTAATATTGTAAACGAGTTAGTTGAACAATATTTTTGTGTTGTTGTATGTAAACTAGAAATTTGTATTTAAGTTGTTAAGTCATTATTTATTTAAATACATTTGTATAAGTATTTTGTAATTTTTTTTTATAGTTTAATTGAATCTAAAAAAAAATCTGAAATTATCTTTTTCCCACATTTAAGAAAAGCAATCAATCATTATCACGTATTTTAAAAGTATTTTGATTTTTTATTCCGATAAAAGTTGTTCTTGACGTAGTTCTTATAATATAATTGATTTAATTATTATACAACTTGATACCGATTCCTGAACATTTTTTTAAATCATTTCGTTCTTCTGGGAGGTCTTACGTGTATCATATTCTTCTAGTCAATTAAAGAATTGTTCTACCGTAAGTACGACAAGTAATTACCGAGTGAAATGATTGTTAATCTCGAAGAGTACCTCTCAACTTACTGTAAGAGGTATTTAAATGAACTATTTTCCTATCTGCTAAGCTAATCATATAGTTTCTACTGAAATTAGTCCACTCTTGCTTATGTCTGAACAAAGATGCCGCTAAGATCATAATTCACACACAGATATAGATATAAAGTATACATTGCAATTTAGATAATATTACTTAAATAAGTATAAACAAAACAGTCATTTAAATATTTAGCAAAAACAGTGAAGATTACAATAATAGTTATTATCCTAACAAGTGCGGAAAGTTATACTTTCCCGTACGCGAACTGCCGATGCCCGAACGACGCGAAGCGGAGTTCGGGCAAGCAGTTAAGTGCGGGAAAGTTAATTTCCGCAAGAGTTAGGATCAATATTTTTTCTACAAGCAAAATCACTTCGAAAATTATTTAGATACTTGAAAAGATGCGATTGTGACAATTAAATCTTTCATAGTGTCAATAAATACACGACTGTAGCTATAGCAACCCTAATTAAACAGGTGAGCTTGTTGTTGCTTTGAGTAAGGTTTACAGGGGTGATTTAATAAATTATGGTTTTTTTAAAAACAATCATTTTAAAAATCCCTATTTTCATGTAAAATAATCTTAATTTTTTTTACTATTTGTATGTAGTCCAACAAGATGAAGATAATAATACAATAATTTGTCAAAAAGGTTATCGGAAAACATCTCTAATTAATAAAAAAAATGCTTGCGGGAAAAAATCTTTCCCGCACGCAGTGCGGGAAAGAGATATTTTCTGAATTAAAATGCGTGTGGGAAAGTGTTGTTTTACGCATGGTTGTAGAAAAACATTTTTTAAGCTTTTAATTGTCCTGTTTATTAGTTAAATCTCGGTAATTACAACAAATAAACAACCATAATTATTGAAAACAAAAAATATTCTATTTATATGAATGTCATACAGAAATTGATGAACTGATGAACAATTATATAGTTTAAATCCGATTAGAATTATTAATGAAATAAAATAGCCGACTACACATGAACAAAGAATAAAATTCTCACGTGCTTACTTGTAATAAATCAGATAATTTTTGTGCTATCTATAAAATCTAGTAATTTATCGTAACGCATTTCAACATTCCTCATTCGCGACCGTTTTATTTAAAATTGTTTCCTTACTCAACTCAGCGAAATGCTCTTCTTTCAGATAACAACCCGTATGCCCTTTTTTTCAACAAGAATCCTGGCGTACGATTTATGAAAGGAAATATTTCTTTCTATACCGGTTGTCCGACTAAATAAATACTAAATGATTAAGACTTAATATATTGAGATTTCAAAGAGAAAGGAAAAATATCGAAAAGATTACGCAGACAGAAATGACGATACAGTAAAATGAACACGGTATTGAACGAACACCAGTGTGTACAACAATAGTTATTTATGAAACAGTTCGTGAAGTATGCTTTTTGTGCACGCACGCGATGTTTAGAGCACGAGCGAAGCGAGTGCTATATATCGCGTAAGTGCGCAAAAAGCACTTCACGCACAGTTTCATACAATATTTTATCTACTATAAACAAATAAAAACTAATTACAAATTCAAATTTGAAAATTTAAACTACAAAACTGTCAGAATGACTTTTGTTGAAATTTAATGCTCTCATAGCAACACCATGACAACGCGAATGCTAAGGATATTTGATTATTTGAAGGTGTGTCAAAAACAGTGCGGAAAAGTAAATCCCATTTAAAATACATTGTTACTTCACGCACACTTTCAATCCTTCAGTTTTCACGAACTAAAAATTGATACATAATATGAGGTAGAGTAGATAAAATTTTTTTTAGAAATATACATTACATAAACCCAGAAACGTAGAAAACCGAATGAAAAACACTTCTTTATCTGTCAAAACATGCAAAGCACATTCCCTTTTATGTAATAATTGGTATGGTCGGTAGCCGAATGAAAGTCTGGGTCCGAAGACAAAACAACCAACACTGGGAATTGGGAACGCATCACTGGCCAAGCACACAACAAAATATGTATTGGATAGACGTTCAGAAGAGCTGAAATACTGCCCAAAATCGCAGCTATACAGTCATTACAGGATTCCTTACAGACTTTCGACCTGTCAAGGTACACCTGCCAACCATGGGACTGTTTAATAGAGACTCCATCTGCGACAAGAAACCTTAAATAGTCAAATACATACTGTACCATTGTGAGGCACTGGATCGCAGGAAACAGTCAGTTTTTGGAGACCTTAAAGTGCCTCTACAAACATATGGCACCTATCCTTTAGACCTGTACATACTAGTAGAAGGTACGAAGATCCTGGAGTTGGTGACATGAACCAATGGAAGCAGCACACTCACTAAGCTGCACTAAGCTGCACAACAACTTATACTTTATCGTCAATCCAAGAAATTGTTCTAAAGGATTATGAAGAAAAAACCTCAAGATTAGCTGGTAAAAAAGTGTGACAGATGGCACATTATTACCTACATACAACATAAAGATCCAGGAAGTGGGGGACAAAAGTAATAAAAAAGAAAAAGGAGAAAAACTGTAATGACAATATTAATAATCGAATTATTTCAACAGACAAGAGCTTTACCTGGTTTGGACCAAGAACAATACAAGAAATATTGTTTGACATTTTGGAACAACGTAATTTAAGATTAAGAATACCCACGTATATTTTAGAATGTGTAAGATTACAGAATAGAACTGTAACGTAAATGTAAATACTACATAATGAAATATATAAATAAAAGATATTATTAACCAATACCTACAAACCAAATGATTAACCAAACTTCAACTTTATAAAATTTTGCGAGATAAAAAACCTTCTCTAAAAAAATAGGAAAATTGTTGAAGAAGAAAAGAGTAAAGGCGGGAACAGACTAAGCAAACATTGTTGAGCAACAGTTGAACAACTGTTAAGCAAGAGTTGATCAACTGTTGGCAAACAGAAGTCGATGATTGTTGGAAAATATCGGCGAACCTTGTTGCTGAAATGTTCGTTCAGTCGAGCCAAAATGTGTGACGAAGACGATGCTTTACTCGCATGGTGCACTTTTTATTAATGAAAATTAAAAAAACGCGTAACTGCAGAAAGCGTCGGTGGTGGCAAAGAAGTATATTCGCAAACAGAAAACGGAATTTTTTACCAGAACTAAGAATGGAAGACCAAATGCTGTTCAAAAACTTCACTCGAGTTAATTCAACTGCATTTGAAAGTCTCATCGTTATGACTGGACCTAAAATTGCCAAAAAAATACAAACTTTCGGCAAGCCATATGCGTGAAAACAAGAAATAAAGACCCAATAAACAAGCATTTTAATCCTACACCAAAAAGATATCATGCTAACATTTAACACATCATCAAAATGAAATGAATATTACCTATATTACTACATAAATATTAAGATTGAATGTTTTCTCGAAGCACGTATTCACCGGGGAAACTGTTGACGCACTGTTGGTCAACATTTTCTTTGATGTACCGCCTCGGGAGCGAACATCATGCAACAGTTTGTCAACAGCTGCGCAACTGTTGAGCAACACGTATAAATTGAGCGAACTCACGAGTTGATCAACTGTTGCTCAACAATGTTCCCGCCTTAAGAAGTCGTTTATTAATGATTTAACCAATGTGCTAAAAATGTTGTACCAAAAATGTTAAAAACTTGCAGGAAACACAATTATGCCTAAAAAATTGTGTTCTTGTATGCGAATCTGGTTTATGCAAATTTACCTACAGTACCTATATCTTAAATGAGTTACTAACGAATTTGTTTTCTATTAGTATTAAACAAAATAAATCCGAGTTACCAAAAAATCTAATAAGTGCGACACTGTTGGTCCGTTCTTTGCAAATTATAAATGTATTTTACAAATTCGTTAATCGTAAACCTTAAAATTTAAAATCGGGCGGAAACCAGTTTGTTATTTATTGTTTTTGGCAAATAAATATCTACAAACGAGGGGGCGCCTACGACATATAACGGGTCGAGAAAGAAGCTCTTGCGGTACCACATATTAGCTTTAACCTATTCATGTTTTCACGTTTCTAGATACGACAAATTTGTAGTCATGCTAGTTTATATTTATTCAAGTATTGCGAATGTTTATTGAAGTTGATAATAGCCTATTCGATACAATGTTGATAGAACTAGGTGACTAACAAATATCTTACCACTCGCTCTATTTAAAAAAATATGAAGTAAATAAATGAAAAAGTTTTGGAAACAGCATTATTTAAAACATCATTAACAATTAGTTACTACAGTACCTTAATAAAAAAAAATTACTTCAAGATCGTCCGGAAAATGACATTTTCCGGCCTAGGTCGGCAAAGTAGCTTTTAGATTATCTAAAGAGATGGCGCTATGAGTCATCAAAAATACATAATGAATAATACAAATTTTAATTAAATTTATTTAAAAATAGCGTATAATATACTAAACTAATAACTTTTTCTAAAGGTAACCAGGATTCTAATTTACATTTAATTTCTCTCACAACTTTTATTTTAAATTTGACATTTATGTCAATTTACATCTACTTATCATTCGATTATGAAAATACATATCTCGATTTTATTTTTGCTCATTGAACTAAAATAGTTCATTGTCTCTGCTAATTTTATATAAAATTGTTAGATATTAATGTTAATATTTTCAATATAACAATTTTTACTGTGTTGCTTATTAGCAAAGTATTCGTATGTATAAAAATTAAGGATCTTGAAATCGATTATCAGAAAATCATTCCTTATTACTAATTCTTTTAATCGAGCAAAAGATGTCAATAAACATCTAATCTTGTATGTCACAAAGTAAAAATTTTTTGAACTTTTTAAAATATTAAAAATTAGTCGGACCAAAAAATAGTGTGTGTTACACGTCCGGAAAATGTTTTGCAAGTGCTCGTATTATTTCGCCTCGGTGCTACGCACCTCGGCTACACAATTTTACTCGCTCTTGCAAAATGTCATTTTCCGTCCTTGTATCACAAATAACTATTTATGGAATACCCTCGACTCTCACGGTAAGAAAAAATTTCGAACGCTTACCACAGTTAATGATTTGGCTGGCTTATTATTTTATACATACAAGCACCTGTACATGCACACGTATACGTATTGTTATATAAATTAACAATTATTGTGTTTTGAAACTAACTTTATGGGATGTTCTGGCAAGAGTTATAAACGTTATAAAAAAAGTTACCAAAAAGCGTTACTCTTTGTATTCTAGTACTGAAATTGTCTGAAAACTCTTGAAAAATCAAGAGGTTCATAAAAAATGTAACTAAATCGAAAAAAATTGTAAATTTCCAAAAATTTAGAATGAATCATGAAAAACTGCAACAGGTCGTGAAAAGCGTTGTTTAATTTAAGTTATGAAAGAATGAAAAACTGAAATGATCAAAATAGGTTTTATAACTGATTTTTACATGCTGATTAGAAGCATGGCGTCTGTCGTTTTGTTTTATTTCGCCCATCAAAATTTGTCTTGTATTTGACGTTCTTTTGATGCCATTAAATATCTTTATATCCCATCAATACTTTAAAGGTACTTCTATATGATTTATTGTAATGATTTTCTTTGAAGACATTAATCGCTACAACTCAATACAATTTACGAAAAGTTTAAAAAGCTAAGAATGTTAATAACATAATAATTTAATAATAAAGTAGGTATGTGTTAATTTCTATAAAATCTGATGAATACTTTGATTGAGCTATTTAATAAATATTTTGATAAAAATCTTTTTCAGAAAATTGCCTATTATGATATATCTTTTCTACAATGCATAAATATGGGTTTTATAATGACTGCCAATACGTTGGTCATTTATTAACATTATCTTAAACGATTCGACTACCTCTTCGTAAACTTTAATAGATTAATCAATATATATTACTAAGATTGTTTAATTGCGATAGGAGAAGAAACACATAGTAACTAAACATATAAAATCCAACCAACATCTGCTAAG
Organism: Altica lythri; assembly: GCA_964028335.1. Taxonomy (NCBI): domain Eukaryota; kingdom Metazoa; phylum Arthropoda; class Insecta; order Coleoptera; family Chrysomelidae; genus Altica; species Altica lythri. The sequence goes on along the minus strand of OZ034800.1, from coordinate 88,595,868 downwards.
ATATGTATTTATTTGTAGAAAATAATTAAAGTAATATTTCTAGAAGATACGTTTATTGTTAGATCTAAGTTTTATAAAATCTTATTCATAGCAAGTGCAATTAAACGCTATATTATCGTATTTTATATTTTACGATTTTATCTATTTAGCAGGATTATGAAATGGTAATCTACGAATATACAGTTATGTTGTAAAATGTTAAATTGTTGAAAAGTCTCAATCTTTGTTTCGATAAGCATTTTTAATTGGTTTATCTATAGAGTAGGAGGACGGACCAAAATTCGTCCCCATGATAAATTTGTCTACGAGAAGAGTAGGTACCTACATAGGTAATAATATGTTTATAAATTCGTCTCCGCATTGGCTACTTCTGAAGGATTTAAATTTTTCCAATTTCTAATAATCAAGAACAAGCTTGCGTTAAGTATCTTATCTTATATTAATATTAAGCAAGCAACTGTCTGCATGTATTTCCATAGGTTCTCGAAAACGGCTCCAAAGATTTCGTTTAAATTTGCAATATAGGTGCACACTGGGGAAAAAACTCGATCTAGCGGGGTACCACATCTGCAAAATTAGATCCCTCACTTGCTCACAAATTGGTATCGAAAAACATTGGAACAAAGGAAGCTCAAAAAACGTTTATATAGTATATATAGTGGCAATGAATCTTGGATTTACTCCTACGAACCGGAGCTTTAAAAGATCGAATTGTTAGACCATCCACCGGATAGTCCCAACGACTTCTTTACGTTCTCAAACATCCAGAATTCAATGTGTGGGCAGTGATTCCAGGCGCCAGAAGAAGCCATCGATGCCTTTAAAAGAGCGACTTTGCAGGTGTCAATTGTTTTACCAATTGGTTTGAACGTATGCAAAAGTGTGTCGATCTTGATCTGACATATTTTGAAACGCAATAAAGTACTTTAAATCTATATATTTTTTGTCTTTAGGGCTATATGAAAAACTAATCAGATAACCTTCGTATCTGTACTGGAGTTTGAACTTTGTTAATTTTTGAAGTTATACTTCTATTCGTACACCCTGTAGAAAAAGATTGTGTAGAGTTAAATGGGAAAAATCATTACATATGTAATGGTGTGAGTAAGAGAGAGACAGAAACACTTATAAGGTATATTGGTCGGTAAAAACAAAGATAAAATATATACCACATGTTATTAGTCATAACTATAAGTCCTTTGAATGCCGTTTAAACATTCAGTACATTGAAAAGGGATAGATATACAAAAAACAGTCTGAACTAATGTATGAATATCATAGTGACGGACCACATGATTATTTGACAGATTATTTTATAATTCTGTCACGTAAGTATACATATAAAGTTTAGCATTTTATATTAATAATGACAAGATGGCCACCTTTGCTGATGACACTGCTATAATGGCTGTAGGCAAAGACCACAAAGAAGCGGTAATAAATCTGCAAACATCAGTTAACAAAATTAATAACTGGACTAAGCAATGGCGAATCAAATTAAATGAGGCTAAATCTGCCCATGTCAATTTTACAAACAAAAGAGACCAACATATCCCTGTTAGCATAAACAATATCCAAATACCATATGCTAATACAGCAAAATATTTGGGTATAACACTAGACGCTAAGCTACGCTGGAGAGCTCATGTCAAAAAGAACAAAGAAGAATTAGACATCAAATTTAAAAAAATGTATTGGCTGCTTGGACGAAATTCCACCCTGTCAACATATAACAAAGTACTTCTGTACAAACAAACTCTCAAGCCCGTATGGACATATGGCATCCCAAGTAACATTTTCTGGCTCATTTTGGTAAAAGTGTCGACTCTTTATGGAAACTGTATTTTGAGCACGACACATTTTTAAGACACAATGTCCACTTTTAGACCGCTATAAGCGGGAAATGAGTCCAAAATGGTGATTAAAATGTGTTCTAAAATTTCCAAAAATGTGTCTCTATGTGAGTCCAAAATATTCCTATAATGTTCCTAAAATATGCCTCGATTGTGACTTTTGTTTCCAATCGGTTCCTAAAATAAAACACTAATGTGTCCAAATTGTGTCTATTTTCTTTCCAATTTGATCAAAAAATGTACAGACTATGTGTCCAAATCTAAACTGTAATGTGCCCTGTATTGTGGTCGCATTGTTTCCAGAATGTTTTATTGCTTTTATTTAATGATATAGTCACAAAATTGGCGCGCAGTGTTCTACATTTCACCTAAATTAATATTTCGCATCCATTGTGTATCAAAATATATCCAATTAGACACAAATACGTCTGAATATATTCTGGAATACCTATATCATGAAGGCAAAATAGTAATTGCTGAAATTTTTAAATATTTAGCACATCATTACCTTATAATAGGCAAAAAATTAATTCTAACACATGAAAAAACCCTTGCGAAGTAAACTTTACTGATAATAGTTGACATTGTACTTCTAATAATTAAATACGCCTTAACATTATAGAGTTATTATAAATTAAATGAATTTATTATTTTTTTTTCAAATTTTTTATTTTTTATTTTTCCATGTGGTTGATATTTTATAATTCAAGGCATAATGTTTATTAACACTTGTACTTAAAATAATGCAAAACTCGTTAGTTTGAAATAATAATAAAAAAAGACGCCATTTTTTAAAATCCTTTTTGTTGAATTATTTATTAAAATATGGCGTACCTATAGTGGGCGTCCAAAAAGAAACATGGTTCTGTAATGTTGACAATATTTTCCCATAAAGTGTCTATCATGACACATTTGTTAAGAGAAGAAACAATTCAGAATTATTTTTCTAAATATAGTCCAAAAATGGTCTGAAATATTCCTATAAGGGCGCAGAGACACATTTCAGAGTAACCTGCGCCTACAAAAAACGCTCTAATGAATAACGGACACATATCGGACAATTTGTGTCAGAAATGCGCCTAGTGTGTACCGAACAGTGTCCGTTTTTATTTGTGTAGATTAGATTCAATCGCTTTTCTAACCTCACTTTTTACGTTTTTTAAGAGTGTTTCTACATGCTGTAGATATTGCCAAAAAATGTCTTTTAAACAAGTCGACCAGTATTTCTGTTTATTTTAGGCATATTTCATAAATATTTTTGAGCTGTTGTGTTGTGTATTTTCACTTTATCAATAATCCTGTTTTCAACGGGATGAACTAAACTTAAACACATTGCAGAATCAAATTGGAAATAATGTGTGTAAAATGTTTCTATATGGAACTCTATGTGCCCGAGCAACACACAATGGAAACAATAAAGAAACTTTATGTTGAAGAGGTTCCTATATGGGAACTCTTGTGACCAGTCAACTCATTTCAGAAACAAATTGGAAACATTTAACTAAGAAACAAATCAGAAAATCTTGAGTTTACTTAGTGTCGACACATCGTGTCTAAATATTGTTGATGTGTTCAAACTGACACAAAGTAGAAATAATTTGAACACATGTGTATAAAATGTTGCTATTTAGACATGGACTTTTTCTTTTGACACAATTAGGTTGAAAATATGTCGACACAAACTTAAATATTTTGGTCACAATTTGCATTGAGGCAGAAGTGCTACATAAAGGGTCGACACAGTCCAGGCACAAGAAAACTGTGCCCGAGTTCTGCCTCAAATTGCTACTTGGGATCCAGCTGTGGGGTTGTGCCAGTAAGAGCAATTTAGAAATAATCCAACGATTCCAAAATAAAGTACTAAGGAGCATTGTCAATGCCCCCTGGTATTGCAGAAATAGTGACCTCCATAGGAACATGGAAATGGACACCGTTAGCCAGGTCATTAGCGAATTCGCCAAGAGTCATGAACAGCGACGTCAATGTCGAAGCCATCCAGCTCCTTGACAATACGAACCAGACCAGAAGACTCAAGAGGATCAAACCCTTCGAGCTAGTGTAATTTGTGTTAGTGCAAAAGCAGAGAACAGTGCTAGCGTACACATCAATATAAGTGTAATTATGTTATTAGAAAATAAGGAACCCTAGTGAGTGAGTTCTTAAATTTAAGTTTCAAAGCTGTAGTAAATTAGGTTTGAAAAATATTACTCATTGATCAGAGTCATGATCAGATTGTAATTTGAATAAATGCCAATAGGGGTGTTTGTAATAAAAAAAATTCGAAAAGAGGTTGACCTTTTTAAAGGCCATCCTTGCAACTTCCCGCGAGTTTTAACCGCAAAGCTATAGTAACGTGACGTATTTTGACGTTTTTGACTTTTTTTGAAATGTTTAAAAAGCCATAACTTTTTAACGCCCTATTCGATTTTGATGTTTAAGATGGCATTCGACGCAGTTTTTTGAGACCTAAAAACGTTACTGGGAGTGCAAAATCGATTAGTCAAAAAATCTCTAAGTTATTGAAAAAAAAACACTTTTTTTGAAATTTTTCGACAACGATATCTCACGAACGAATCAACCGATTTTAATTTGTAAAACGGAATTCGACGTGGTTTTTTAAGCTTAAGAGCTGATTAGGTTATGAAATTGATCAATATAATAGCCAAAAAGATATGCCCAAAAAACATCATTTTTACCAATTGTTTTTTTCGGTTATTTTGAAATTTCTCAAAATCTACTAGTTCGAATCGGCTTAAACTTACAGGGAGTCTAAGTTAGATGGAACTCTTTGGAACGCTCTTTAGTTCATTCCGATCGGTCGAGCCGTTCAAAAGTTATAAGAGGTTTACATACATCCACACACACACACACATCCACACGTACATACAGACGTACAGACACCCTCGTAAAAATAGTCAGGGGAGGTTCCTAAGACCTCAAAACGTTGAGATCTGATGAAAACTCGATTTTCGAAAAACGGGGTGAAACCAATAACTTCCCGATTTAAAAAAAAAAATTAATTTTTTTTTAGCGGGAAGTTAAAAAAATATTAATAATAATATTCAGTAATGAGTTTTGTATTGTAGTCTAAAATACCATCACATGGTTGCAGTATATTTTGCTCCATGCTTTTAAGGTTGTTGGATACATAAAAAGAGTTTTTACCAATAGTGGAGGAAATAAAGCACCAAAACCTCCGAATTTTGTAACGTAAGATGGATCGGAATGCGTTTTTTTGCATTGGATTCGTTAAAGTGTCAGGTAATTTGTCGCTATATTTTATAATGTAAAAGTGGAAATTGCATTTCTGCATTCGAAAAGTACATTCAGACAATAGAGAGAAAACTTACAACTGGGTAAGTATTGCTGAAAATGGGTTCAATTTATATATTCGGGGTTTTTGGAGTCGCTGAACACTAATATCACGATTCCAAAAGTCTCCGCGGCCTTGGTGTCTAGGGTATTTACCTCTTCTCCTGGGGTTTTATGTAAATTCTGTACGAAATCAGTGCACACTTGGTACTCGGTGGTTTTTTTGAGTCGCTAAATACGATTATAATAATAGCGATGGTGTTTGAAACACCTGGTGCTTAAGACGGACCTCGTCTCCAGGAATTTTATGCAAATTCGATACAAAAAGAGTGTGCACACGGTACTAGGAGGTTTTTGGAGTCGCTTACCACGAATATCATATAGAAGTATAACTTCTGCCGGCAGTCCCACTGACTGCCACACTAGTTTTTTTTTTACTACTTATCTTCCAATATAACCAAATATTTACAATAACTTTATATTAACCCTCAACACCAATTATCAAGAAAGCAACAAATTAAAAATAACATATTTATTATTCATTGAAGTAGGTATCTGTTTCTTTTCTAAATTTGTTTTTAACGGGAACAACAGAGTAAACGATAACATTACATCTAGTCAAACTCCTACTTAACTGTGAACAAAATGGTTATTGAATTAACAATTAATTGACACATAACCATCCATAATCATAAAATCTACCAATGGGTTTTGATAACTGTTTATACCAGTATATATGAACCGGTGACGAGATTTTTATTTTAGCACATATTAATCACGTGTGACACAGGTCAATGTTCAACACTACGAATCTAGGATTTTATAAGACATGTACCCTTAAAATTATTTGCTAATATTGCTATAAAAAAATTAAATTTTACCTATAATTTTAAGTGTTGAGTTTATAGCTTAAATTATCATTTTAATAGTTGTATTCGAGGATTTTACAAGCAATATTTGATGTGTTTTGGAAATAAATTAAAAATTAATTGTATGCAATTTATTTGGTAACAGATGGGCAGCAAAGACCAAGAAAACTAAAGAATTGTGTGGAAAAGAAAGATATGTATCGAAGAGAATGGAGAAAAATGATAAATACTGCTAAAGCACAACAACCCATAAAGATGATGTCATCATATGAATTATTTTTTTTTTTTTTTTTTATTGTCAAGCACAAGCACTGCAGGAAAAATCCTTTAAGGCGCTCTGAGAGCGGTGCGTGTGCGAAGAAAGCGATTCACGTTGTTCTTGAATGGTTGAAGGTTATATTCGGTGGGAAATACGGCCTCAGAAAGGCCGTTCCACAAAGAGGATGTCCTCCAGAAGAAAGAGTTCTTAAACAATGATGTTCGAGGAGTATTAAGTTGAACCACATAGGGATGGGCGGAAGTGGTTTGTCGTGTATTTCTACTATGAATTGCTCTAGGTGGAATCAAGCGGGCAATGTCAGTAAAACACTTGCCATGGAAATATTTGTAAAAGAGGGTCAAATCACCAACCTGTCTTCGATGTTCTAAGCTGTCGAGGTTCTTGGTTAGCTCGTGGTCACCGATCAGGCGAATGGCTCTCCTTTGGATGGAATCCAACAACCGAAGGGTATGCTTCGGTGCAGAACTCCAGACATGAGAGCAGTATTCCAGTGATGGTCGAATCTGGGCTTTGTAGAGTGTCAAAAGTTGTTGTGGTGTATACAGCTTTTTGGTACGGAAAAGTACACCGAGTTTCTGAGAAGCTGTCCTGGCGATTGTTACCACGTGATTATGCCAAGACATATCTCCTCCCAGATTAACACCCAGTAAGTTAATAGACGAAGCCAGTGGAATTGCGTGTCCTGCCATGACTATATCTGGTTCTGCAATGTTAACCTTCTTAGAGAAAACTGCTGCCTGGGTTTTTTTAGCGTTAAATTCGACTTGGTTACTGTCACCCCAAGACCAAATTTCTTCCAGGTCTTTATTGAGTCGTGATACTTCATGCTGTCTGCGAAGATGTGCGTCAGCAGCCGATGTTCGAGAATTCAAAGTAAACGATGAGATAAGTGTGCTGTCGTCAGCAAAGCTATAAATTGGATTTTCTGTCTTCGCTAGAAGGTCGTTAATGTATAGTAAGAAGAGGGTTGGGGATAATATGGACCCTTGAGGAACACCAGCATTGATGGTAAAGGTGTCCGAGAGAAACCCGTCAATAGCCACTTGCAGAGAACGGTCCTGAAGAAAACTAGAAAGCCATGAACAGAATCGACCGGGCATACCGTAGGATCGCAGTTTACTTAGGAGCCCCTCGTGCCAGACACGATCAAATGCTTTAGAAATGTCTAGTGCAATAGCCCGGGACTCCCCATGATGTTCGACTGCGTTGCTCCAAAGATGGGTGACATATGCTAGGAGGTCTCCTGTTGATCTGGACTTACGAAAGCCGTACTGATGGTCGCTGATAATAGTAAGACCCTCTAGGTACTTTAGAAGTTGTTGGTTAATAGCTTTCTCCATCACTTTTGATATAACTGAAAGCAATGCGACAGGTCGATAGTTGTTTGGCATAGTTTTCTTGCCTTTCTTTGGTATAGGCTGGACTCTTGCCTTTTTCCAGCAAGATGGAAATATTCCTTTTTTGTAGGATAGGTTAAAAAGTCTACAAAATATTGGTGTTAGCTCATTAGCGCATTCCTTGAGCACTATAATAGGAATTTCATCTGGACCAGAAGCCTTCCTGACATCGAGCCCTTTAAGAATTCGTTTGACAGGACGCTGACGGAATACGATATCAGTCATTTCCGATTGAACTGCTGGAATGTTCGGTGGTGTTTTTCCCTGAAAGTCTACGTTGGAATGAGAAGAAAATAGTTCTGCCAGTAAGTTCGCTTTATCTCCGGCTGTGGTTGCTATTGTGCCGTCGGAACGTGTTAGAGGTGGAATATTTGATTTGGTAAAATTTTGACTGACGGCCTTAGCGACTGACCAAAAAGACCTAGATCCGTTAGGACTGGCAAGAAGTTTGTTTTTGATCCTCGTGTTATGCGTCTCTTTGCTTTGATGTATCGTTTGCTTACACTGGTTTCGAGCGGTAACAAGGGTGGTGCGATTCTCAGCCGTTGGATTTTTACGCCACTGTCGGTAAGCTAGATTTTTAGATCTGACTGCGCGCTCGCAGTTTTTGCTAAACCAGGGCTTGCCGTTAGAAGGGCGCTTATTGGAATAAGGAATAAAGGCTTCCATGCCAGTTAGAATGACATCGGAGACCTCTTGAGCACAAACGGATGGATCATTAGAAGAAAAGCACACGTTCAGCCAAGGAAAAGTGTGAAAATGGTTCTTCAGGTCTTCCCACCTGGCTGATCTGTAATGCCAAATCTTGCGAGGTTTAGGAGGCTGCTCAGAACAAATTGGTAGCTCGCTTAGTGTTGAAATAAGTTTGTGATCGGAAGATCCTAGCGGAGACTGAACGGAGATAGTGTATAGGTCTGGGTTTGATGTCAAAAAAAGATCCAACAGACTAGCAAAATCACCATCTCGGTCTGGTATCCGCGTTGGTTCTTCTACGAGTTGAGCTAAGCCAGAACTGATCGCGAATGATTCTGCCTCACGGCCTTGTTCATCGTTGGTATTTGAGTATTTAAGCCAGTTGACATTATGGACGTTAAAGTCTCCAAAGATAGCGACTTCGGCATTTGGATGGTTGGTTTGCAAGAAGTCGATTGTGTTGGCTAGTGATGAGAAAAGGGCTCTGTATTGGGTGTCGCTTGGAGGACGGTAAAGGCAGCAGATAAACTTGGTGATTTTCTGCGTAGATATTTTAAACCACATTACATCAAACCCTGTCGGTTCAAGTGTTTCCTCTCGTTGGCAGCAAAGATCATCTCGGATAAAGAGACATACCCCAAAGTTGCGTTCAAATCGGCAATGAAAATCGTATCCAGGGTATAAATAGCTGACGGTATTTGTTGACGATCTGACCTTTGTCTCGGTCAGTGCGAGCACATGAGGCTTGGAAGATTGTAAGTGCTGGTGGACTGAATTTATGTTGGTGTTAAGCCCTCTGATGTTGCAGAAATCAATTTTGCTGTTTTTGGGTCTGTTAGCAACTGCAGGTGCCACACTATTTCTCCGTTGAGTGTTGTTAGGGGAACCCAGTGTATGTAGGAGATAGTGGAAGTTCGATTAATATCGCTTGATGAGGCCACAGGACTAGCCCCCACCCGGAGATCCGATCGGGGGGCGAGTTTACCTCCGGAGTATTTTAGTCTTGGAGCTTCCATCATGCTTTTTTTTTCTTTCGGTCCCACCCTGGAAACCGGAAACATCGACACGGCGACGAAACGTTAACCCAAAGAGCAACTTCACGCCGCCTAAATCGATGCAATGGTATCTCACCGGGCGATGCCGGGTGGGCCCAACAGCATCTACCATTAACATTTATAACTATATAAAACTCGATAGTTTATGACTAATGTAGTAATGTTACTTCCACACTATCGCCGAAACCTTTTGGCAAGTGTTTCCGCGAGACATTTTGCGAGGCGATGTAGCGGAAACGAGTATACAACTTTCGGAACTTTAGTACTTTTCCAAAAAAAAAGTTTGAAAAGAAACGGAAGACTCAATAATAGAACGAAAATCTTTATTTTTGGACTCTGATCCTAGAAAATGTGACAGCAAAATAAAACCGAAAGAATCACACCTACACAGAAAATAATGAACTCAGTAACTTTGAGCTCTCTCTGATAAAGATTCTGAGATAGTTAGTACAAAAGACATATGCCTTGTTTGTGACAAATTCGGTGGGATAGAGATTTGTGGCTACAAACAATGTTAAGCTTATGGTAGCTGTGCTTATTTCCTGTGTGGTGGAGGTAGCAAGAAGACCTTTGTTCGTAATTTTTGTACCTAATATTTTTAGGATTTTAATAAAAAATTGATTCCAAGATATACTTTTTCAAGATATGCTAATTGTGACTATCTGGCCTCAACTACCCTGAGCTAGTCTGGTAATTCTAACCCTAAACATTGGTAATTCTACCCCTAAATGTTGGTCAGTGTGTGGTATTTTAAAGAGTTTAATGAATTTTTAGACAAATGTTACAAAACAATGGTATCATGTAGAAGATCTCCAATTTATTTGCCAAACGTATTCACGAATAAATTTTAGGCGTAATACCAGCTTTAGGTAGTTAAATGTAATAAACTCTTTAGTGTGTGTATTAAAAAGTATATGTATATAAATTACATATTAAGTATCATAGTTAGACAGCAGGTATTTATACTAAAAATGTAGGTAGCGTTTATTATGTTTATTTATTGAAAAAATGCATCATTATATATTTTATAAGGCGGTAGTCTCAGTCAACATTATGTTTATACTTCGGAATTAGTCAAAGCTATTTCTAGATTATAAGTGGGATCGATTGGCACAGGTGACCTTACTACACTGCGGCCTAAAATATTTTTTGTGTCTACCCTACACCTAAATATGAGTCCATAAGGTCTAGACTTTTAAGAAAGCCTATTATCCGCTTAGGACGTATGTTTGTAACCTGATCAGGCTCTAAAAAGATCTATTCCCGATATTTATGTCGTTGCCAAACCATTACTCTACAGTTACAAATAATATGTTAGCATGTTCCTCTTTTCACTTTGTCCAGTATACATAGATGGTACCTCAGTATCCTGTGACAATTCCTGTTCAGGTTTTTAAAGCTCTAAGAGTAATTTAGAGTGGCGCAGTGAAGGCTGTATTACCTACTTTTGGCTTGTGTTTGGTCTGGATTTTTCCCGTTGGCTGCACTTTTCTAAATTACGAACTTCATTCATAATGCGGCTTTTTGAGATGCCACTGAATGGTTTAGGTCGGATAAAAAGAATACTAGATCCTCCTTTTGTGAGACTAACAGTAATCTCGTTTCCGACAATCCGTTTATGCCCTAGAACCCATAGCAAAACTACTTTATTGTGTTTAGCCAGTTGCTTAAGACACTGTTTGCAGTTCCAGACAGTTTTGGAGATTGTAGAACCTTCAAAACAGCTTGGTTATCGGATGCAATAAGTATACCCACTTGCTTTGGTGTTATAGATCCATCAGTAAAAATAAGTGAGAGCTCCTTTTGTAAGTTTGAGTGATTTAGGTTTGTGTTTACTAACACTCGTTAATACTAATTTTTTTCAATGTGAGTTCGAAATCTCATTTTGGGAATATGATGTTTGTGGTCATCTTCATGGATTGGGTTGCTCCAACTTTTAGAACTGGGTTTTAGAGACTTAGTACTTGTTCCTATACATTTTTTTTTTAGAGCAATGAGGAATTACCAATGGCTGACACTCCATTTATAACAGGAGGTTAAATTATTGATTTCTTTTTATTGATGAATGAAACGAGTGCCGTTTTATTAGGATTGGCTGAAAGTCCTTCCTTAGACAACAAGTAGTTGTAAGGTTTAAGGCATGCGGTCATCTACCTTTGACGACAGTAAAGGCGATAAAACTCCTCGTTGAGGACAGTTTTTCACTGCTTTCATGGTAGTTGATTGATTTCGAAGGTAGGTAACTATAAAGTATTATTACAGAAGACTGTAACATTCTCGTATTTAATAAAGCGTGTTATCAAATAGATATCAAAGAAAGAATAATATTATTCTAACGCTTTACAAGCTTTAAAAAACATTTTCAAAGACAATGACCGTTCAACTAAGAAGAAACAACTACTTCCCGGGCTATATGCCCCGACGGATATTGGATTACACTTCAAAGTCAAATGAGGTTGGCATATCTAATAGATAATTTAAACCAACCATTCTGGTTTGCAGTTAGAAGGGACAGCATAACCTGTAGACCGGTTTCGGCCTATTGGGCCTCGTTAGTACAAGGTATATGTTATCCGTCGGGGCATATAGCCCGGGAAGTAGTTGTTTCTTCTTAGTTGAACGGTCATTGTCTTTGAAAATGTTTTTTAAAGCTTGTAAAGCATTAGAATAATATTATTCTTTCTTTAATCATGTAGGTAACTATATTTCTAGTGTTTAGAATGAGTTATGCCCATTTGATAATAAAAGGTTCTATAGGTTAATAGGCAATTTGTTCCTTTTGCAGTGGTATCTTTGATAGATATTCACTTCTTATATGCGTATCAAGTATTTTTCTATAGATGTCAAAGATAATAATAGTATACCTCTAATACTATTATGACGTTTTACAGAGTCTTTGAAAATCAAAGAACATATAATATAGACCGTTTACTAAGAACCAACAACTACTTCCCTGGCTATATGCCACGACGGACATTGAATTACAGTTCAAAGTTAAACGGGGTTAGTATATCTGCAAGATAGAACTAACCATTTTAGTTTGCAATTCGATAGGATATCACTTGTAGACCGGTTTCGACGTATTGCGTCTCATCAGTACAAGGCAGATATCCATCCAGAAGCTCTAAGAGCAACTAGATTGGAGATATGTCTGAAATCACACCAATACATTATCTTTAGTAAAGAAAATGTTAAAAGTGCGATAATAGCGACATCTCCATAACTATCCTTGTTAGTAGAAAGGATGAGGCTTATAGGTCTATATGACATTGGTACCTCCGGAGGACGTTTGCCACTCTTAGAAATAAAGCAGACCTTAATCTTTCTTTATTCCTTTGGAATATATCCCAAGATGAAACTCATCTTAAATATATAGTTGTTAGATGAGGGATTAGAATATCAAAACCCTGTTGTAAGTGTTGGAAATTTGCCATTCTCTCCAAGAGATTTGTTGGGTTTAAAGCTGTTAATAGCCTACTTAATTTTGTTAGCGGTGAATATTTTCCATCCTAGGTTTTTTGATGATCTTGATGATTTGTGTACAGATTCATTATGATCAGCTTTCAGGTCGTCACCATAGTTACTGCCACAGGAAAGTAAGCATCTAACAAGCATCTCATGCTCTCCTCTATTGGTCCGTTTAATATATTTCTGAACGTGCTTAGAAATAACTGCGAACCAATGGCGCATTTCAAAAACTCTAACATTTCTGTATGCTTTAAAATATGAATCTGCTGTATCTAAGCTATTAACGGTGAAAGAGTTTAATAGATTATGCATGGGGAATATAATTAACATCGAATGAAAAAAATTAAAAAATTGTATGAAAACTTATTAACATCTTATGCTCAGTTGTTATTGTATAAACAAATTATATTTTAATTTGACAATTCAATATCTTTTCAATCAATTTGAAGTATATATCAATTTTTTTATTTCATATAATTTGTGTTGTTTCTATTTATTTTTTATTTTTCAGTATTTCTTTTTATATAACTGAGAAAAATACAGACATCCGGTCTAGGTGCACGTCATAGCCAAGGTAAGTTCATTAAAAAATATATAATTTTAGCAAATAGAAGTATAGGCAAATCAGTTCTCTTTACCTTTCTCACAAATAGTATAAAACTTCCAAGTTTTCTTTATGTGTTTTATATATTTAAAAATGAGTTTGAAGTTGGTATTCAAAAATATATTTACATCAAACCAAATTGAAATTATTTGAATTATCCACAGAGTATTTACTGCAACACACAAAACACAAAACCTAATACAACGAGTAAACTGCTGTGAAGTTAGTTCACGATATTTCACTAACTCTTAAAGAACATTTAGGAGTAATTAAGATCTAAAATTAATAAAATCGTTTATTAAATGTTAAATACAAATTTTCATATCTATTATTCTATAAAATATAAAATATTTAAAAAGAAACACGTAAAAATAAACGAACGCGTATAAGTATTCGGTAGTTTTCGTGACATATTTAAAATGTCAAAATCATATGGTGTCGAATATGACAGTGACAGAATACTCCTTTGATATTGTCAATAAATAATTTCTCTTCAGTGTTTGTGAATTGTTTACTGGATTATTATAAATACAAATATATAAAATGCATTATTAATGTCATACACATTACCGCAAGATTACAGTGTACCTAACATACTCAGTATTTTATTACTAAATTATCTATATTCGTTACCTTGGACTTCAAACTGTAGTTAAAAATGTGGAATGGTAAAGAATATCATCAAATAAAAGTTATTAAAATAATTATTTTTATCTATTTAAGGTTGCTGTGGATGTTGCAGTGCATTTAGACCAAGATACAAAAGATTAGTGGATAATATATTTCCAGTTTACCCACAAGATGGTTTGGTTAAATCAAACATGGAAAAACTTACCTTTTATTCTCTTAGTTCCCCAGAAAAGTTAGATCGAATAGGTGAATATTTATATCAACGTGCGGCTAGAGATATTTACAGGAAGAAATATGGGTAAAAATATTTTTTTAAATATTGTTACTACTGCAATAACATTATCTTTATGCACTTCATTTTTTCATAAATTTATAATAATCTGATTTGGAATAAGTTTCTTTACGTTAATAGGTAGAATCCTCTAGTTACTAAAATTCTAATGAAATGTTATCTTTAAAATTTTTGGTGGTTGATATAAATTGCACGTATACCTACCTAAAACATTAAATGTAGAAGCATGACGTAATATATTTTAGTACAGTATCTTAATAATAATAATTTTTGTCTAGTTTTGTTGTAATTGCCATGGAAGCAATGGACCAACTGCTCCTAGCTTGTCATGCACCAACTTTAAATTTATTTGTTGAAAGTTTTTTAAAAATGGTACAAAAGTTATTAGAATCCACAGAACCTGAGTTGCAAATTTTAGCTACACAATCGGTATGTTTACAAAATTTATATTAAAAAAGATAATTTATGTAAATATTATTTTAGTTTGTAAAATTTGCAAATATTGAGGAGGATACTCCTTCCTATCACAGACGGTATGATTTTTTCGTTAGTAAATTTTCTGCAATGTGCCATAGTGGTGAAAAAGCAGATGTGAGAGACAAAATACGCGTAGCAGGTATAAAAGGATTACAGGCTGTTGTAAGAAAAACTGTGTCAGATGATCTTGTGGAAAATATTTGGGAACCCGTTCATATGGATAAAATTGTACCTAGTCTTCTATTTAATATGCAGGTAAATTAAACATTAATAATAAAAATATAGATCTTTGATTTGGGATCCCATATATGAACGTTATGCCTCTTTAATTGAGAAAATTCAGAAAAGGTTCCTGAAGTTAGTCAGTTATAAAGTTGACGGTGTTTATTCTCCAAAAGTTTCTGATTATGACAATTTTTTTGGATAGATTTGATTTCAGTTCTATGAAAAGGAATCATGCTTCAATACTGTTCTTGATCAAAATGTTATCAAGTTTGATTGCTCCACATTGCTTTCACAAATTAATATTCTAGTTCCTAGACAATTATGCAGACAAAATCAGATGTTTTTATGTAAAAGAGCACAGACAAACCTATTGCTCTAATCGCCAATTCACAGAATGTGCCCTATTTTTATTTTCTCTGTAAATGGTGTTCTTACTGTTGAGCAATAACTGCTTTTTATTATTATTCTTATTGTGTCTCCATGGTTTTATTATTTACATTAACTGTAATATATTACTTTTCTTTCAAAGTGGAGATGAATTATCATCGGTGCTACAAGATTTATCACAATACTTTTTTAGATTATCTGAAAGATTTATTTGCTTTGCTGTTTTTAAACTCAACTCAAGGAATAAGTAATATTTTAAAATAAGCGATTTTTTATCAAATGGAAAGGTCTTGCTTTTCTCGAACAAATGATGATATTTCTTAAGGTATCAATCACAACAAAAGTAATATAATATTTAATATACAGTACGATGCAAATTTTAACTCGTAAGTGACGAGTTGTGACTTGTCACCCACAGAAAGTTATAATTATTGCCAAATATTCGGTGCTCCGGCAAAGAGCCTCGCCGAATATTCGGTATTCGACTAAATAAGTATTCGTGGCATCTCTAATCCTTATCCAGTCTATGATTTCTCTGCAAATTGAGATTTAATGACACATCTGCATTAAAATAATGAATTACTCGAAGATTTAAAATATTTAACTTCTTATGCAATAAATATTTATGGAAATAAATAAGCTTAAACACGACCAGATATTTTCCAGACTACAAATATTGAAACAGCAGATTGAATAATCAAACTCATTAAAGAAACAAGAAAATGTTTTGCCAGAGTTAATACTTTTATTTCAAATTGATTGAATTTCATTGCTCTATGTTTATATTTTTAATATAATGATTATTATCATTTATATTTTCGTTACTACTAACGATATATCCCTCATTATTTTTTGATATGTTTCAAAACAAAAGGTAGAAGGACATGAAAATAAATATTTCTATATCGTTTGACTACTAAGCAAATTGTCTGGCTATTTACATAAAATATAATAACTTCGCATTTATTTTATACTGGTCTGCATATTTTACTCGGAAACTAATAGATAATTAACAACACTGCATTATTTTAGGAATCTGGTTTTCATAAAAAAGATGTCGAGGAAGTTGGAGGTGGCCCTGAAGACGTATTAGATCCACCAATGTTAGCTGAAACCTGTATGAGAGAATTGGTTGGCAGAGCTTCTTTTGGACACATCAGAGCTGTACTAAGGCCAGTTTTTAGGTAACTAATAATATTTATATTTTTTATTTTAAATTACTCAACATTCTTTAAAGTAAACGTCAACTTATCATATTTAATCGTACTAATATTTTGCTATTTTTCTAGGCATTTTGACCTGCATAAACTATGGGTACCTAATCAGTTTGCTATTCATACCTTTAGGATTATTATGTTTTCAATTCAGGTAATAAATATTATTAGCATTTTTAAATTTCTACATTTTTGTTGCCTTCAAAAAGTATTTAAATCTTCTAATTAAATTACTAAAAGTAATGAATGATAAATTGTTTCTTTAATAATTTTTTTATTTAGTCAGCCAAAAACTACAATTTTATTATCTATTGTTCAGCATCATCAATCACAATTGATGGTAAAGACTATATGTTACCAGCAACAAATCTTTTTGTTTTGTAATTTATTAATTTAGTGTATTATTTCAGGCTCAGTATTCTTATACCGTTGTCGAAACACTAATGGCTCATCTTGACGATAATACAAAATCTAGTCCTGTAACAAGGACAAGCATTGCTGGTGTTTTATCAAAAATTATTGCTATTGCTGCTGGGGAAAGTGTTGGTAAGTAATACAATTAACTCGGTAGGATATGATTAATTCATTATGAGTTATTTTTTAGGTCCGTCTGTATTGGAAATTATCAACTCTCTTCTTAGTCATTTACGGGATTCAGTAAAAAATGAAGCTAGTCAAACAGAAGAAAAGCAATATCAAGAAGCGTTAATAAATGCCCTAGGAGAATTTGCTAACCACCTTCCTGACTATCAGAAAATTGAAATAATGATGTTTATTATGAGCAAAATACCTTTCCCACTGGTCGACAATCAAACTCCAGCTGATAATTTATTACAAAGTATATTATTGAAAAGTTTATTGAAAGTAAGAGAAAAATAATTTTATAATTTAGGCGCTATAGTAAATTGTTTTAGGTTGGTACAAAATATCAAACTATTCACCTAAATACAACGTTTCCAGTATCATTTTTGGAGCCTTTATTACGAATGTCTTTAGCACCTGATCCTGATATGAGACTTCTTGTACAAAAAATTCTACATACTCTTATAGATAGGCACAACAATCTTGAAAAGCTCTCTAAACCTACGTAAGTTTCTAATGAATTTTAAAAAGTAATAAAAACCTCGACTGATCCTTTTTATTGTTATCAAGATTAGATTGAATTAAAATAAAAATACAATAAATTTTGATTGTAGAGTTGCCATGGCAGAATTAGATTTAGTATTAGAGAAATCGTCTCGACCAGATCTGATATTTATTAACAAACATGGACCTATCATATATGATGCCCTTTATACGAGCCTACAAATGGATACTAATACTCCAGAAAACATCGAAGCTGTTTACACCACTTTAGCTTTACTTTGTGTAGAATTGGCCTCTGCTGAAACTGTTATTGATTTGCTGCAGTTAACTTTGGGGTAATAAATATTATCTAAATTTTTGTTACTAATATTTTTTCATATTAATGATCCAGAAATAAATACTGTATTGTTATCAAATTGAATTAATAGCTATAAATGTACATTTCGTGATAACAAAGTAGCTGGATATAGATATAAATATAACGATCTTAGTTTCATATTGATTTATAGATTACAATAATGCACTTTATAGGTATCTTATGTATTAATTAAATTGTTTCAGTATCCAGAGCTTGGCGTTAAGTAGTACATCTCTTTCAAACGCTCAGAAATTTAATCTTCACGCCGTTGTAATCAGTCTCCTGATGCTTATTCCGACTGTGGTGAATATACAACCTCTGTCTGAATATGCTTTCCAAATCGTTGAACAGAGAAGACAAGATGCTCCACATTTACTTCCTGATTTATATTCTCATTACTCGCCGAACTGTGAAGTCGCTAATAAGGTTCCTCATTTGCTGGTAGACCAGGTATTATAAATATTTATTATTTCAATTAAATAAGAGAACAGTTTGTTCCTATTACCAGTGTTATAACTTTATTAAAAAGTAATTGTACACTATTAAAAAAATTATTTGATCTGTGTTCATGAATGGTAAACTACGATTATTGGATTTTCGCGTTTGTTTATCTTAAAATATATAAAATCGAATTCCATACTTTCAACACAATATAAATATTTATAAATTAAGTTTTCAAATTGTCAATCGAAAAACCTGTTAAATTTTTTTTGTAGATGGCGGTATGTGAATATGTGAAATCGATTGGAATAGATCCATCTCGACTACAGCAAACTTCTCCATATGGAGCTGGTGGTCCTGGTCTTATTGCTGGTTCACAACGAAATAGTTGGATAGAGAATGGTGCTCGAGGAAGTATCGTTGAATTACCTACGGCTGAGGTAGATAGTGCGGCGAGTTCTCCAGGTGTGCAAAAGGTAAAAAAGTTTATATATTTTCTTATAAAACATGATTATTCATCCTGTAATTTTCAGAAACACACTGAAGAAGACCTAAACTTTGAAAGCATGAAAAAAGTTTTGACAGAACCCCCAGAAATACGTAAAGAAGCTGAAGCGGAAAGACGTAAAGTACTAAGTCATACCTTTAGAACGGCAACATTTTCAGAATTAGTAAGGCGGACGCAACCAAAGGTAAATATTTATTTTCAAATAACAGTTGCAATACTCTCCAATTTTAATTCTATAATCTTCCTTCTCTTCTTGGGCTTGATAGTTTTAAAGAAAGTATCCTATATTTCAGCATGATGTTTTACAGAGTAAACTAAACGAAATCTTTAAATCACTCACTGCGAACGAAAATCGGAGTCCTTCAGAGGAAAAGAAGAAAGATATACCACATTATGAGCAGAACTTCCCAGAATTATTCTATTATTGAAGATCTGAATAATCTAAAAGGTGTTAGTAAATTGGTTGGAGGAAGAGGTTGGTTGAGGGAGCCGAATAGTATTGATATTTATATATTTAACACTAAACACTGATCCAGTATTTCCTAAAAAAAGAACACGAATATTAACTTGTTTTTACAGCAAATCAGTGTATTTATTTCATGTACACATACTTAAGAGGTTTAATTTTATGCCATATTCATTTATAGAAAAATATTGTTAATAAATAGTTTTTCCAATAATTTGTTTGAAGGGGTTAGAATATATAGTTGACTTAAAATTCTGGAAAGAAATTTCCCAATATTAAAATTTCATTCCATTCTAGAATTTAAAGCCTTATCTAATTTAATATTTGGAGTTCAAATACATCTTGGGTGAATAAATCATTGCTGTCAATTAACACTTAAGATTAGAATATATAAAACCAAAATCTGACCGAACGCCTTTTAGTACAGTTTTTCCATCCATATTATCACGTGAATTCTAACCAGTAGCAAATCATGAATATTACATAGTTTACTGTTAACTAATGCAAATTCAAGGTAATTCCAAAGCTGTTATTGGTTATTAAAGGTACTAATAGGCATTTGGCCATATTTTTTTTAAGCTTCATCTTCTCAATATATTCTATACCTTGTTAGGGTGGCTGAGCTCATTTTCGTTGCAGCTAGTTTTCTTTATGCTTATGTCTTTAACATTATTTAATGTTTTAACTCCTAAATGATTTAATCTTGATTTTAGTATTACTAAGTTACAAACGGTTATAAGATATCAAAACTATTAAAAGAACATTACAATTTTACATATTTTTTGCACGATAGAACCATTTTGCTTAGTTACCGCGTTTGTTGCCTGATCAGTATGTTGTGTTTACTGGTTACTAAGATAAACAGAACGGTAAGTAATTTACTTACCGTTCTAGAACGGTAAGTAAATAATTACATATGTATACAGAGCACTTTTGTCATTTTAACGTTATTAAAATGTCAAAAGTGCTCTGTCTAATGTCTAATACGGAAAAATATTTCTATCGTGCAAAAAACGTTATAAGCATCACGAACGTTAAGGACTACCGATCTCAGACAAAAATTGAAGTAGTCGCTCCGCTCCTCTCCAAACAATTGTCTTCGATCGGTAAAATGTCCTTACCGTTCTTGATACTTAATATACTATTGTTATCATTAAAAAACATGTTATGAATTTTTTTTTGTCAAAAATTAATGTGCGATATTAGTGTTTACGATCTACTACGCAATAAAAATAAAATGAGAATCTTTTAATACCAACGATTTAATAAAGTAGATTTTTTTGTAAAATTTTTACGAAAACTATTGTGTTATTGTAATAGGAATAAAAAAATGGTAAAACATTGTCAAAAATTTATCTTAATTTTATCGACTTGTATTATCAATCAAAATGTATTTATTGTTACGTTTTTATTTTATATAATTAAAATTTGCACGAAATATGAAGACTATAAATGTTGACAAATACATATTTTTTTCCAAAATAAAGTGAATATATATGTTAATCTAAAATTTTATCTCTTGTTGTAATTTTTAAATAAATTATATAATAGTTAGTGTTTTATTTTATTACTTTTGGAAATAATATATGATAATTTCAAGGTTTATTAATAATTTAGACGGATAAAAATGGAAACTGAATATAGTTTTCTGATAACTAAACAGGTACCAAAATTTGATTGTCATTAACCAGGATCACCTGATGTGTGACGTGCCTGTGATCACGTATTTACTATTTTGTAACAAAAATGGAGAAATGCAATGACAGAAAACGCAATATATTTTTATCTATCTAACCAACAATTACGAAAATTAAAACTTTGTGCTTTCAATTCTTTAAACCAGGGACTGTGATTCTAAAGGAAAAACTGTGTATGATAAATTAAGAAAAAGAACTTAGTCGTGAAACTGACAGGCAGAAGTTCTGCTTTTACTCTGTATGGAAAAAAGAATTTTGAGATTTGTCTGATCATGTCTATTTTAAATAACAGGATTAAATAACATTTTTTTTTAAATTGAACCGCTTTCAAAATAGAAAAATGCACTAAAGAGTAAAAAATAAAATCTTTATTGGTTAAAAAAATTGGAAGCAACCATCTCCAATGGTTTATATCTTTGCAACAGGGTTAAAATAGCGTGAAATTTGCCATTGGAAATTGGAACCAACTTCAAGGAAATCGAAATCAGATGCCTAGTTGCATCCAATTTTTTTAAGAAATAAAGATTGCTATTTGGCTTTGTCAGATCTGGGCGCAAATTCATCTTCCGAAGAGGTTGTGGGTTCAATCCCCAACAAACCTGATATGTGCCAATATGTCTTTTCGGAGACATCAGAGAATTTACCTAGAGACGTACAGTAAAGAAAAAAATTGATGATGAAACGGGGACTTAATTGTCTGAAATCACCAACAAGCGTGGTGATTAAATGTTCATTCCTTCTACTTTGATTAAGATACATCTCAGTAATAAACTGAGGGGTGGTCAAGAGATTTACAATTTCAGTGCAGGAGCTGCTAGCTAATAAGGGATTAACGGAAACCGTATCGCCTTCTCATATATGAAGCTTATTAAAATAAAATTTATATGTATAAAAAATAAATAATTTTTCAAAAACTATTATGTCGTATTAAATCCTTAACCTGTATGGGTCCTATATATTGGGTTATTGTTCTTTAGTGTAAAAAACAATGATGGGTCGTCTTTCTATTCAGAAAACACGTGTTTAAACAATTAATATAATTATATTAATAATATAATCACGTTGTTGATATAAGTTTAGTGAATAATCAAATTTATTTATTGAACTTTACTTTGTTTTCTCATACTTGTATGAAGAACGATATATTTCTCAAAATTGTTACTCGATATACCTATGCAGAGCTTTGATAGTAAACTATCTATGTTCAGTTTTTTCCTGAATGATAAAATTTATTAGTTGAACTTTACTTGTTTTCTTACATTTCTATGAAGGACAAAATATTTATCAAAATTGTTATTCGATATACACTACACATAGCTTTTATGTTAAACTATGTCCCCTTTTTTTCTCTAACAGTGACCAGTCGTACTAGAGCCTAATTAGGTTTATTGGACTTATCCTGTTCATTCATGCTACCTCTTCAAGGATCTTAGTACTAATTTGTACAGATCTCGAGAATGGTTCTCCTGCAATCCAGTACCTTATAATGGCACAGAATGTCGCATAATCTGTAGTTAGGGTCTTTATTAAACAAACACATGGTGTGCAGAAGTCCCGTTACCGATATACGGTCCATAAGGAATACTATAATATTATCTCTGCCCTGTACCAAAGAATATTGTGGTTGATCCTTTGCTTGCAAATTTCTCAGCCTTCATGTTGCCTTATATTTCTTTATACCCGTATACCCAAACTTGTTTGATACTATTATGTTTCGCCATAACCTATTTTTATCCTTGCGCCATTCTGATTTTTAGTAATTTTGAGAATTTAATTACTCAAAGCACGAAATGGTTCTCCTATGATCCAATACCTCACAATGACACAGAATGTTGCAAAATGTCCAGTTAGGGTCTTTATTTAACAACCACAAGGTGTGCAAATGTCCCTTTACCGATGCATGTTCCGTAAGGAATTCACTAATAGATCTTAGGTGATTTTTCAATATGCATTTTGACGTGTGCTTGACCATAGATGGTTGTGTTGTCTATTGTCTACGAATCCGACTCCTAACCATACTTATTGCTTAGTACTGACCCTGGATCAAAAAATATTGTGGCTAATCCTTTCCTTGCAAGTTTCTTAGCCTTCTTATTGCCTTGTATTTCATTATACCCTACCCAAACTTGTTTGATAATGTTATGTTCCACCATAACCTATTTTTACTCTTGTACTATTCTAATTTTTGGTAATTTTGAAAATTTAATAACTCAAAGAACAAAATGGGTTCAGTTACAGTTTGTATTGTATGTTTAATAATCTAATTAAATTTAAATTTGTTATTATAAATAAATAACATTAGGTTAACCCGTTATGATGTTCTGGGAAAAAGTCCTAATTAATACTGGTAATTCGAACTTAAAAAGCTACTAAAAAAAGAAACAAACGAATAGCTGTAGAAAATATTTTTTTTATAAAAATTATTCTGTTATTGGGTAATATGTAAATATCAGATTCAGGGTGGTAATTAGAAACAAATCATAGATGGTACTTAGCTTAGCACTAGCTATGGAGGGTAGAAGTCTCCATAGCACTAGCGTAATTGGGAAGAAAAGAATCTGGAATTCATTACATATTACGACTCTCATACATAAAAAAATAAATAAATACATGAAAATAAATAAAATTAATGACAAAATTATAAAAAAATTCCCATATATTTTTTTATATTCTTATATTAGACAATTTTTTATCAAATAAGATATTTTTAAATTATTTAAATAAACAATATCTATTTGTAAATTTATGATGTATTCAATTATTACGAATGGAAATTTCCTACAAGTAACTACGCAGTTGACTACAAAATCAATACCACGTAGCTACATAAAATGAAACAAAGATAGCAATATTCTTTAAATATAATTAAAAAGAGACAAGAAATATTCTAGAACATACGCCGAAACCAGGACCTTCTAGAATATTCTGTGGCAGGGGAACCCTATAAATACCTCCAAGAACGGATTCGTGACGCAGTCCATATAGTGCCAGTATACCTTCAAGTTGTGTGAATAGTGATTGGTTGAAGAGAACAAAGAACAAAGAAAGAAGAGGAGTGAATTTCTATTCTAGTCTAGTATCTCTTTTTTGATTTTTTTATCGTTAATGTTTAATGTTTTTATATACAAAAATAGCTTGCTAGAATTTACTTTTTGAATGCATAAAATTACGCAATATTAACCAATTTACACCTGGCCAGTGTAAATAGGTCATATTTATTATTAAATATCCGAAGCGATGCAAACTATTTTTTATACTTATTATCAAGTTCATTTATGAATTTAGTTCTTTAAATGGTTATTTGGATCCAAAAAAAATATTAATTAATTTCAGAGTATTGCACCATATGACGAGTAGGGTGCGGTCGTCGTGTAAATGAGTGATCACAATAGAGCATAATCGATAAAACATTTTCTTCGAAGTACCCCAATAAGCAGATAATTACTATTACTAAATGGTATGATAAAACATAGATATAATTAGAGAAGCTTCGGCTTCGATGTAGGTTTATACGCCAACTATGTTGGCATTTTTAACAATTTTCTAGATTACCTATTGGTTGCAAGCAGGGGACCGTATGTAGTCAGGTTTATTTAAATGCGAGACAGGAATCGAGCCCTTTTTAAAAAGCCGTTATATCGAGACCCAATCACGAATTATTTATTGCGACTTTTAGAAACTGGACTTTAGGAATGAATTGATTTGGTTTTCAACTTTCCAATAATTTTACTATTAAGAATACTTAATGTAATTTGGACAATAATTACTACTGTACCCTATGGGTACATTCTAACATCTACTTTTTATAAGTAATATTACTTTATAAAACGCCTTATAAACATATGTCTATTTGGTGATACTAAAAACTGTTGACTTTATTTGTATTACGATACCATAGATATAATTCTTATTCTTGAATCTATAATTTATTTAAATAAATTGAATATTTAACTATCCGGTTGTTCTTGAGTAATTATTTTGTTGCCATAATACCTAATTGCTTTAAATAAGCATTAATACATAATATTAGACTCAGAATGTTAATGAAATCACAATAATGTGAATATTATAATATCCGAACCCAAATCGTTTTTAGCGATATCCCATTATACATACAAAATACAAACGAAACAAAAATAAATCTTAAAATTTATAATAAATATTACATATATGTATGTAAATATACATAAATTATTAATTAATTATTAAAATCACATTTTGTGAAATTTTACATTCTGAAATTTTTTAATAGACAAGTTTTGTACTTGTAAATATATAAATTTTAAATTTTTGAGAGTAAGGCCTGTCTACAGTAAGTACAAATTTAAGACTTTCTAACCTTTTATTTTTATTGAATTTGCGCCTTAATTTTTTGTGATTATTTTTTTGCCGATTGTTAACTAACCTTTTACCTATCGATTTTTTTTGTTATAAATAGCCTCAACTGTTAAAACCTAAGTATACTTTTCAAAGCATTCATCACCGAATATTAAGTAATATATGCGCACAGAATTCTGGTCATATTTCGATTGGGTAACAAAGCGTAAAATTAATAGTAAAAAACTAACAAATGTCGTTTATAGGTCTCGCATCACTACAAACCAAAAACTCAAATTAGATATGGTTATATAAGCAATAAAAATATGCAAAGTAAAAAGGTTACAATAAAAATAATGTATTTTGTAAAAAAATATAAAAAATGTAAATATTATATATTTCTTACAAAATTAAAATGTATGTTCTATAAACAGACAATAAGGTAGAGTTTTCACTTGGTATTCATATATAAAAGCATAATACTTATTTCGTGTTACTGACGATCAAAAATAAATTTATAGAAAGACCATAAAATATGCATTGAATTTTGTCCCCTTATTTGATAAATATAAAATTTTTTAAGAAAGAAGTTTAAAATAACGTTAAATGCATGTATAGAAAGCTCATAAAATATCCATTGAATTTTGTCCCCTTATTAGATAAATATAAAATTTTTTTTAGTAAGAAATTCAAAATTTCTATTAGGGGTTTGATGTTTTTATATACAATTTAACGATCTGTATCTTTGAATAGGTACCTAATAATTTTCTTATAGAGTAAAGTAGATTATTCAGTGTCTTTATAGAGATTTAGTATAGTATGCGCACAGAATTCTGTGTTCGGAACTATAATATATTTCGATCATAAAACTCAATAGTTAAAAATTGCAATAAAGAATTATTCTGAAAATAAAGTCATTGAAGCATTAAAGTAAAATATATAATAATAACCAAGAAATTTAAATAGTTCTTTCTTACAGAATGAAAAGTACAAATAATTATATAACCATTCAGATTGCCATATTATTTTAGAAAATCTAGCTTTTAAAATAAATTATTCACAAACCGATTTTTCATTAGGTTAAATATTTTAAATTTCACTTCAATATTTATTTTTACATAAACAGCTGATACAATTTCTGATTTCTTAAAAAGACCCTGGAAGTATGGTCATCGTAACACTAGACAAGAGCAACGTAATGCCAATGCAGAACCATGTGCTAGTAACAAAAAAAAGGAGTTAGACCGAAATGTTCGCGATTAGTCTGCGAAAGAAATGATGCCTTATAACCCCTTTTATTTTTCCAAAGAACAAGCACATGCAACAAACTTTTTTCTTTATACCAGAAAACAGGATCTGTTTAAGACAATCTGTAAATGCAAATCAGTTGGTTAACAGTAAATTGTAAATGTTCTTTCAGCAATAAGTAATTATTTAAGTATGTTTGCAAATTTCATAATTTTCTCTAATTTTTTAGTGGTAAAAGTAAGTTTATCGTTATGAATTAGTCATGATCGAAATATTTTGATAGTTTTCCATTACCTACATTCAAGCATGTGCCTTAACTTTAATTAGATACTTAATTGCACCAAACATTTTCAAAAATGCAAGCAATATGTTTACTAACAACGAAAATGATTTCGATAAAATTGTCAATTATATTTCACTTAATAAGCTTTTCATAGTTATTTTTTGAAATTGAAATTATCAGCAATTTGGTTAGTAAAATTGAAAATGTAATTGAATATATGACTATAAAATATTTTTAAAAATTACATAATAAATTAACAACTAAAAAGTTTTATGATCCGTTATAAATACGTAATACATGTTTAAAGACATACAATTTGATACAAATTATGTTATAAATAAAAAACTCAACAAAAAGAGACTTCTTGAACTTCTACTTATTTTTTGATAATTTTTAATGTAGATCCAATTTGTGTAAATATTTTTATTTTAAGAGACAAGTAATTATTAAAAATAAAATATAAATAAGCTACTTATAAACTATATAAACTATTGTGGAATAATAGTATTCAATTATCTGCCAGGATTAATACTACGTACAGGTTTTACAGAAAGATGTGTAGACCGATATTATCCGCGATTAGCTTTCCAATCTACAAATATAGTAAAACATCAGCGACGACCTATATTCCAAATGTAAACCACAAGAAAATCCTTGGAAGGTTTAAATATATTTATTTCAAAATAGTTGATATTGTTTTTGAAACTCGTAGCTTATTAATAATTAATTAATTAAAATGTTTTCATAACAGTTAAAAATTTTAATTAATTCCAATTTTTTTTTAGTATACAGCAATTTTTTATTATTTAAAAGTAATCAAGTAATTAAGTAGACTGATCAATAATGTATTACTTTAATTAATTTAACTATTTTCTTTACAGTTTAATTTTTAAATTGTGTGCAGCATCAATTTTTTACTATTTAACAGTAATTAATTAATTTATTTATTTAACAATTTTCATAACAGTTTAAATTTTAGGTAAATTTAAGTTTCCAAAATAATTTTTTAGTATTCAGCTACAATTTTGTATTATTTAAAAGCATTCAAGTAATTAAGTAGACTGATCAATAATGTATTGCTTTAATTAATTTAACTATTTTCTTAACAGTTTAATTTTTAATTTTTTTTGTGTGTGCAGCATCAATTTTTTACTATTTAACAGTAATTAATTAATTTAACGATTTTTATAACAGTTAAAATTTTAGTTAAATTTAAGTTTCCAAAATAGTTTTTTAGTATTCAGCTACAATTTAGTATGATTTAAAAGTATTCAAGTAATTAAGTAGACTGATTAATTGTGTATTACTTTATTTAATTTAACTATTTTCTTAACAGTTCAATTTTTAGTTAAATTTTGTGATTTGGGTACAGCTACAATTTTTTACCCTTTATAAGTAATCGAGTAATTAGTTAAGTAGACTGATTAAACGGATCAATAATTAATTAAATCTTTTAATTAATTTAATAATTTTTTTAACAATTGACATTGTTGCATATAGCTACGTTTTTTTACTATTAAACGTAAAAAATTAATTTAACTGTTTTCATAACAGTTAAGATTTTAGATAAATTTGATTTTCCAAATCATTTTTAGTATATAGCTACAATTTTGTATTATTTAAATATATTGAAGTAATTAAGTAGGTTGATTAGTTATGTATTGCTTTATTTAACTATTTTCTTAACAGTTCAATTTTTGAATAAATCTTTTGTTTTGTGTATAAATACAATTTTTTACTCTTTAAAAGTAATTGAGTAATTAGTTAAGTAGACTAATTAAGCGATCAATAACTAATTAAATCATTTAATTAAGTTAATCATTTTCTCAATTGAAATTGTTGTATATAGCTTCAATTTTTTACTATTTAAAAGTAATCAAGTAAATTAATTACATAGACTGATTAATTAAATAAATCAACATTTGAATTAAAACTTTAAAAAAAGTTTAATTGACTTTTTGATCAAAAACTTACTTTCCATTCAGAGCATATTATATTAAATTAAATACTAATAAGAAACAAATACGTTAGTAATTCATATTCACATTAATTTTGTTGCTATCGTTTTATAAATTCTAGATTCTAGGAGTAGTATCTCTAAGAATTAATTTCAAAATTTAAAATAAAAGCATTTTGTTATTGCAAAAAGAAAATAAAACTGAGTAAAAGATTTAGATAGTTCAGAAAGACCTTTTGCTACTAATATATAAACAAGTTTTTCTTATACAATTAATTTGGTTATTATTAATATATTTATATAAAAGTCACACCATGCGCTGCATTTAAAGAAATTTTGTAAACAATAAATTCGAACTCAATTTATTGTAAGTGGGAATGCGGAAGTTACTATGCTTTTTATTTCTAAGCTTTAATTAAAATTCTAATAATTATGAAATGTACCTACCCATAAATGTAATTATTTGTAAAAATTATGAAATTATCTCCAAATGATACTTTCTAAAATTATTTGTAAAATAAACTCTCCATATGATACCAATATTTATAAAAATGATAAAGTTTGTGGATAAGAAAAAAAATTACTACTGAATTAACTTTCATTTTTTTATACCATTAAAATCTTCAGGTGATAATATGTCTGCCGACAAAAGTTAGTAGATATTATTAAAGAATATTTTTTTATATTTCAGATAAAATTTCCCTTACAGTTTATTCCGATTATTTTTCGCCAAAAATAAATTTATTATTATTTATCGAATCAGTGGCCGTGTGTTGTTTCTAAACTTACTTTAATCAAACTGGTCTTTAAACCAAACTATATTTAAAAAATAACAAAACATTAGATCAAACTTCAATTTTAAAACAGAAATAATTAAAATGCAATTATAATTTGTTGTTTATCTGTTGTAAATTTTAAAATAGGATTAATAAAGAATTTTTACTTTATTTCTCAAAATATAAATCCAATATAAACTATTTTCGTTTCGATTTTAATTTTTTGTTTTTGGTTAATGTTTTAAGAATACCGAAGGTACCTAAATTGTTTTTTATTTTTATTTTTTTATTTAAAACAATAATTTTTTTATTCAGTAAAAAAGACTATAGAGTAAGGCCGTCGTAATTTTAGGTCATCGACATATAATAAAAACATGTGCTATATTTATATTATATACTTTTATAAGTATACAACAGGTAGACCGAAAACATCGCGATTAGCTGTTACATTATGTTTTTATTTATTTTTAATGGGTATAATTTTCAGCAAACGATAATTATGAAACACAGCACATGCAACAATATTAATGATATTTAATGCCAAAAAATATAGTCAATTTTAACGAATATTAAAATTATTAATTATATTTTAGAAATATTACTAAAAGCACGTATTCAAAGTATGTATATGTTTCTTCTTAAATTTTAATAGGTACCGTTTCATTTTTACACTAATTAGTCTACTGTCCTTAGAGAAATATATGTAGTTCCACACTCGAGTCCTGGCGTAATTTCTGCAAGAAAAAGATGTATAGATCGAAAATTTTCGCGATTAGCTTTCCATAGGTACAAAACGCCATCCCGGAAGGAAAACCTTATTTTTCGAAGTACAGTATACTTGCATAATATTTTTATTAAAAATTTACAATATCAGTCATATTTTAATATATTTTTTCCTTTAGTTGTTTTTTATTTGTTTAAATGCAATAATTCTGATTCTAATTATTTTTATTTCATCTTCACACACACCGTTCTTTAAAACAAAATCAACCAAATAAAAATGTATATATTTTAGAAAATATAAAGATTTCTATTGCTATAATGATTTTAAAGTGATCCCGAAATATGATTGTTTTATATTATTTTAAACAATAATTCAATAATTTGATTTGATGTTATGTTAAACTTTTAAAAAAATATGTAAAATTTTGAACATATAAATATGTATATCTGCATTTTTTTAATCTTGTTGGCATCTCAACTATATTTATAATGTACATTACAAAGCACATGTTTTACAGGAAATAATTTCCTATCTCGATTATTTGATCTCAATTTAAAGTTAAATGGGATATCCATTTTTATTCAAATTTGCTTAATTGTATAAATTACATATTAAAAACTGTTTTGATTTTAAAAAAATATCAACGTGATATACGGATTTTATTTAATTTATATTTGTACTTAAATCTTTTATGGTACTTGAATTAGTTCAAGTTTTGCTCTCAAAAATGGGCTACAGAATTATAAAAATTTAGTATAAAAAGTAAAAAGGTACAGCATAATGCATATTATCTAATATCCCCATTATTTTTGAATTCTTTTAAATGACTCTAGTTTTGATTTTGGTTTTACGTCGATTTACAATTCGCTTTTGTAATTACAAAAATAAATATAAATAGTCTTATGTTCAGTTTAATGTAGAAAGTAGATAAGGTTTCGTATTATGTATAAAAACTTTTATATTTTATATTAGTTTTATATAACTAACTATACATTTTATATCACCAATTAAACATTGGTTTGTTACGAATTCTTCGAAAAATAACTGATTGATTATAGTCTTAGCAATGATAAATTTAATGCACTTCGATGTAATATTGGCGATACAACGTTATTAAATTTTAGAAAAATCGTTTGATATATGATAAAAAAACAGATCAAATAGTGTTCCGTTAATTTCAAAGGTTTATACAAATTTAGACTTAAACTAACAAAATTACGAATATATACATATTGGGAATAATAAAAATAATAAAAAACGTTAGTTTTTTATATAAAACTTTCACTTTAAATGTATTTTAAAAAATGACGATGCTTAAATGCGAAACATATGTCATTTTTTAAAATACATTTAAAGTGAAAGTTTTATATAAAAAACTAACGTTTTTTATTATTTTTATTATTCCCAATAAAATGAACTTTCAAGTAGTAAGGGTCGGTACAATTAATTTAATATATACATAAATGTTAAAATCTTGCAGATTCGAATCCTGTCGACTGCGCCATTTTTTTTTTAATTTCTCGTTTCCATTTTCTTGTAAACTATCAAAATTTTAAATAAATGTTAACCGTTAAGTATTAAGCAATAAAAAATAAAAACGCTGGTTATTGATACACATGGAATATTAAATGATGGGAAAAGAAACGGTAATATCAAATTGAAACAGCGATAATTGATACTCAAAGTGCCTTATAAATTAGTTATAAGCATCGCATGTGTAGTGTTTGCATTAGTGTGTTGTGTATGTGTTAGTATTTAATTTTAAACAAACTTATTTAAAACAGGTAAAATCTAGGATAAAAAATTAACTCTAGATTAATATTTAGAATTTTAGTATTCCAATAAGTAAATACGAAATCGTTTTAAACAAGGGAATCCATAATAGAAAATATAGGAATTAACACACTCCCAATTATAAATTGTTTTTGAATATACAAACTAGTATGCGATAATCCTTAAAGATTTAAAAGATGGTTCTATACATAAATTATTAAAAAAAATTGATAATTAAAAATATCCTGTATATAATATGTATAATATTGACTATGTAGGTAGTAGGGTAAAAATAGGGTATGTACTTAAATAAAGTTTCAAATTACTAAATATTGGTATGACCATTAAAATATCGAGTACCATTGTTATAAAATTTATATTTCGTAGGTGTAATATAGGCAACAGTCTTAAGAATTTTTATGACTATATCAATAAAACACATAAAAAATCGAAGTAATTTAATAACACCGAAATTGTTGAAACGTGCTTTCAACTCTTGTTAAAAGTCGTTGGTTATACATCGTATATTAGAGTTACCTAAGGGTTTTAATTTCTTAGTGCAGTAATAAGATATACAAATTTATAATAACTTATTTGAGTGTTTAATATAATAGTTTTAAATTTGGTTTACTTATACTTGTCGTTTTTAAGCAAGTAGTAATCCATGGTAATTATAAAGAAAATATTTATTCAATTCAAAAATATGTGAAATTGAAAAAATATATAAAATTAAGCCGAGTCGAAAGTTAAAGTTGACGACGAACTTGTTCGGTACTTATTATAAATGTAACTGGTATATAATCAGAAATCTATATTGCATACGGTGCAAAAATAAATTAAAAACTTTTAAAGAAATCATTATGATAAGTAGAGAATTAATTCAATTAAAAAAATTATTATTCAGTTTAAAGTAGAAATAGTTACTGCGTTATATAAAATTTATGTATCCCGCAAAAGTGTCCTACAATAATGGTATTAAAATCATTCGATATCTATATTTATTTTTTTACTTCATAGGTACTTGAGGAAGTTTATACATTCGAAATAAACAAATCAATATTAATGCGGTACAGTGAGTATATGGTTGTTAAGGTAGAAATATAAATAATATTTTTTTTTATAAAATTTATTTGATAGTTTAAGAAAGTTTAATTAAAAAATTGCTTAGACGAAATAAAATGAAACCTGCGAGTAAACACATTAGTATTTTGAAATGCAACTAAATACAAAACCCAAAGGTTTAAATAAAACGCAGCAATACGAGAGTGGTAATATATGATCAAAACAGTTATCTTTATTAAGTGAATAGATATTCTGAAATTTTCAATATCCAAATATATCAAAAAATAAAATATATAAAGAAAAGCATTAATAATAAAGGAAAAAAAGGTAGTAAATGTGTATATTTTATAAGTCAAGGGAAATGAAACAGCCTGATAAAATTAAAGGAAAATGTAGAAAAGTGTAAAGCAAATGTACAAAATAAGATACATACCAAGAAGTTTAAATGAAGACGTTTAGGTGTGTGGCTTACAGGTTTTAAATCTGAATGTTTTAAAAATTAGATGATATTGCTGAAAAAATGGATAACTATGAATTATGTTGTTTTAATAAACATGGTAAAGAAAAGCATTAATGGCAAAGCAAAAAATGATAATATACAAGAGTATATTTTATGATTCAAGGTACATAAAAACGCTAAAATAAAAGAAACATGTAAAAAAGTGTAAAACTAATGTACAAAAATAAGAGATTAAAAGTTTAAATGACGTTGAGGTGTTTGGTTTACAACATATAGGTTTTGAATCTGAAAATGCAACAAAAATTATATGAAATAGATAAAA
Organism: Altica lythri; assembly: GCA_964028335.1. Classification (NCBI taxonomy): domain Eukaryota; kingdom Metazoa; phylum Arthropoda; class Insecta; order Coleoptera; family Chrysomelidae; genus Altica; species Altica lythri. The sequence goes on along the minus strand of OZ034800.1, from coordinate 88,561,634 downwards.
AAATCTCTGTACCTATATAATGTTGTTTAAAAAAACAAAAAAGGGTAAAGAAAAACATTCATGGTAAATCAGAAAATGGTAATATACAAGAGGATATGTTATAAATCAAGGTAAATGAAAAAACTTGCTAAAATAAAAGTGTGAAACAAATGTACAAAAATGAGATGTGTCAGGCTTACAAGATACAGGATTTGAATCTGAATATGTAACAAAAATTATATGAAATAGTTGGGTATTGGGTATAACTATGAATTATGTTGTTTTAACAAATTAAAAATGATAAAAAAACATTAATGGTAATATACGAGAGTATCTATACTAATATTATAAAGAGGAAAGGTTTGATTTTTTGTTTTTGTTTGTTTGTTTGTTTGAAATGAATAGGCTCCGAAACTACTGGACCGATTTTAAAAATTCTTTCACCGTTGGCAAGCTACACTATTCCCGAGTGACATAGGCTATGTTTCATTTTCAAAAAAATTAGGGATCCTTACTAAAATGCCATTAATGTAACCAAAAATGACCTTAAAATCCTTACATCGCGTGCGCTGAGAATACTATTGATTATAGAATAAAATAATGTACTACGATTTTGAAGAATGTATAAATATCTACAAAAAATGCCGCGACGGCATATGTGTAACTGTTATAATTACATCACAATAACTATTTTTTAATTTTTTAAAAGTTTTTATCTTGGTATTAATCCTTATCAAAATAACTTATTTCATAATCACGAATTTAGCATGTGCAATGGGACGAGGCTACTTATAAAGGAATTAAAGGACAATTAAGTTGTAGCAACTATTATAACTGAACCACCAGCTGGTCAACTAGCTCATACACTGAGGATACCGATGATCCCAACTGATCTACCAAATCCATTTAAACCGCTTCAATTTCCTATCAAAACATCTTTCGCTTTTACTAATAATAAGTCTCAAGGTCAAACCTTCCAAATAGTAGGGATCGGTTTTCCTCATGGCCAACCGTCTAAGGCGGGTCGGAGCTCCTGAAAATCAATTTATTTTGCTACCAGAAAATAAAACAACATCAAATTCAAATTATATATTTCAAAAAAATTCAAATTATATATTTCAAAAAATTATATATATAATATCGTTTACAGGGAAGCGTTGACCCAATAAATTTAATGGCTTTTGTTATTTTTCTTTAACCCCCGTGCAAAGCCGGGGCGGGCTGCTAGTATGTTATAAATCTAGGGGAATAAAACAACATGCTCAAATAAAAAGGTACAAAGATGAGATATATAAAAGTTTAAATGAAGTTTATGTTGACAGATTTTGAATCTGAATTTATAATAAAAATTATATGAACTTATCAAAAAAAAGGGGTATAGCTATATTATAGTACAGAAAAGCATTAAAGCGAAAGAATGGCTATATTTTGTAATTAAAGGGAAATTAAACAGCTTGCTAAAAAAAAGGGTGTGGCAGTCAGTGGGACTGCCGGCAAAAGTTATACTTCTATGCACTGGTAACTAATAAAACTTAATAACTACAAACACAGACAAGTAGAAATAATTTTTTTTTAAATTAACTGTATTCAATTAAATAAATACTTAGAAAAATAAGACCAGTTAATGTGTGTCCTTACTTCAAACACGAAAACCAAACAGTAAAACGATCAATGTACAAAAAAAGTGTTTACAAAACCCGATTTGCTTACCGTGGGCTATTACAGAATTTAAAACACTAGAAAACAATGCAAAACAACATATAGGTACACACTTTTACAAACTTTTAACGCACTTTGAACTGCACTTTTCAGTAACTTTGCAGGAACAGGTTTTAACTCACACCCATGTCTTCGACTCAAAAGCATAGTGAAGGATATAATGCAACCATGTGACGGTATTTTAGACTACAATACAATACTCATTACTGAATATTATTATTAATATAAAATACTAAACTTAATATGTATACTTACTGGACAGAATTATAAAATAATATGTCAAACATAATGCGATACGTCAATACAATAACAATAGCTCAGACTGTTTGTTGTATATCTATCTCTTTTCAATGCAATGAATGTTTAAACGGTATTCAAGGGACTTATAGTGATGACTAATAACATGTAGTAAATATTTCATCTTTGTTTTTACCAAACAATACACCTTATATGTGATTCTGTCTCACTCTTACTCACACCATTACATATGTAATGATTTTTCCCATTTAGCTACACACTAATTCATTCCACAGAGTGTCCGAATAGAAGTATAACTTCAATAAAAGAAAAATGCAGAAATGTGTGAAACAAATCCAAAGATAATCATTGATACAGTAAAAATGGTATATGAGTATATTTTAAAATTCAAGGTAAATAAAAAAGCCTGCTAAAATAAAATAAAACATATAGAAAAATTTACGAAGATAAGATTTGAAAAAGTTTTAATTACGTTAAAATGTCTGGCTTACAAGGTACAGGTTTAGAATTTGAATATGTAATAAAAATTATATAAAATGTTGAACAAAAATTGATATAATTATGTATTATGTTGTTTTAAGAATCAAAAAATGGCAAAAAAAGCAAAAAATGGTAATATATGTATGAGTAGATTTTAATTATCAAGGTAAATAAAACAGCCTGCTAAAATAAAAGAGAAATGTAGAAAAGTGTGAAACAAATGTATAAAAGATATATAAGATATGAAAAAGTTTGACATTTAGGTGTCTGGTTTACAAGATACAGGTTTTGAATCTGAATATCTAACAAAAGTTATCTAAAATAGTTCAAAAAATGGGTATAACTATGTATGTATTATGTTTTAAAAAACGAAAAATGGTAAAACAACAAGAGTATATTTTACAAATCAAGGTTAATAAATTGCTTGCTAAAATAAAAGTGTGAAACAAATGTACAAAGATAAGATATTAAAAAGTTTATATGACGTTAAGGTGTCTGGCTTGCAAGATATAGGTTTTGAATCTGAATGTGTAACGAAATATATATAAAATAGTTGAAATAATGGGTATAACTATATACAAAGAATTGTAAAAAAACATTAAAAAGCAAAAATGGTAATATTTAAAAGTATATTTCATAAATTAAGATAAATGGAACAGCCTGCTAAATTAAAAGATAAGTGTGGAAAAGTGTGAAACAAATGTACACAAGCGGAGAAAAGTGTGAAACAAATGTATAAAAATGAAATAGGAAAAAAAAAAGGTTAAGAACAGCAGTAATAGTAAATGATACCAAAAAATGGTAATATATAAAAGAATATTATATAAATCGATGTAAATGAAATAGCCTGCCAAAATAAACGATGAGTGTAGAAAAGTGTGAAACAAATATACAATAATGAGATATAAAGAAGTTTAAATCGACGTTTAAGGGTCTATCTTACAAGATACAGGTTTTGAATCTGAATATACAAATCATATGAAATAGTTATAAAAATTGGTATAACCATATATTATGTTGTTTTAACAGACTAAAAATGGTAAAGAAAAGAATTAATGGTAAATCAAATAAAAAGTAATATACAAGAGTATATTTCACAATTCAAGGTAAACGAAAAAGCCTGCGAAAATAAAACAGTGTGAAACAAATGTACAAAAATAAGATATGGAAAATTTTAAACGACCTTTAGGTATACCTATGCCTTAGAAGATACAGGTTTTGAATCTGGATATACAACAAAAACTATATGAAATAGATGACAAAATGGGTATAACTATGTATTACGTTGTTTTAACTAATTGAAAATTATAAAGAAAAGCATTAGTGGTAAAGCAAAAAATTGTAGTATACAAGATTATATTTTACAAATCAATGTTAATAAAACAGCTTGCAAAAATAAAACAAAACTGTGAAACAAATGTACAAAAATTAGATATGGCTTACATGCTTACAAGATACTGGTTTTGAATGTGAATATGTATTAAAAAATGGTAAAGTAAAGCATTAATGGTAAAACAAAGAAATGGTAATATACAAGAGTATATTCTATAAATCAACGTAAATGAAAGAGCATGTTCAAATAACAAAAAATGTAGAAAAGTGTGAAACAAATCTATAAAAGAGATATGAAAAAAAAAATGACAAAGAAAAGTTTTAATGAAAAAACAAAAAATTGTAATATTTTAGAAATCAAGTTAATCAAAACAGATTGCTAAAAAAATGTAGAAAAGTGTGAAACAGATGTACAAAAACGAGATATAAAAAACTTTAAATGACGTTTAGTATTCTGGCTTACAAGATACAGGTTTGGAATCTGAGTATGTAACAGTATATTACAAAATGTTTTAACAAACTAAAAATGGTAAAGGAAAAAAGTGGTAAAATACAAGAGTATATTTTAAAAATCAAAGTAAAAGAAACAGCTGCTAAAATAAAAGAAAAGTGAAGAAAAATTTAAAACAAATGTACAAAAATGGGATAAGAAAAAGTTTAAATGATATCTGGCTTACAAGATACAGTTTTTGAATCTAAATATCTAATAAAAATGATATGAAATACTTATAAAAGAAATGTAGAGAAATGTGAAATAAATGTACAACAATAAGATTTGAAAAAGTTTAAATAATGTTTAGGTGTCTGGCTTACAAGATATAGGTTTTGAATCTGAATATGTAACAAGAATTATATGAAATAGTTAAAAAAAATGTGTATAAATATGTATTATGTTGTTTTAACAAACTAAAAATGGTAAAGCAAAAAATGGTAATAAACAAAAAAATATTTTATAAATCATGGTAAAAGAAACCGCTGCTAAAATAAAAGAAGTGTAGAAAAGTCTGAAACAAATGTAAATCTGAATATCTAACTAAAATTATATGATAATATAAATAATGGTAATATACAAGATTATGCAATATAAATCAAGGTAAACGAAACAGCACGCTAAATTAAAAGAGAAGTGTAGAAAAGTGTGAAACAAATCCACAAAAATATAAGATCTGAAAAGGTTTAAATGACGTTTAGGTGTCTGGCTTACAAGATACAGGTTTTGAATCTAAATATCTAACAAAAATTATAAGATATAGCTGAAAAATGAGTATAACGATGTATCATGTTGTTTTACAAACCAAATAATGGTAATATACAAGAGTATGCAATATCAACCAAGGTAAACGAAACAGCCTGCTAAAGTAAAAGAGAAGTGTAGAAAAGTGTGAAACAAATGCAAAGAATTAAAATGTGAAAAGGTTTTTATGACGTTTATGTGTCTAGCTTACAAAATACAGGTTTTGAATTCGAATATCTAACAAAAATTATAAGATATTATAGCTGAAATAATGGGTATAACGATGTATTATGTTACAAACCAAATAATGGTAATATACAAGAGTAAACGAAAAAAGTTTAAATAATGTTTAGGTGTCTGGCTTACAAGATATAGGTTTTGAATCTGAATATGTAACAAAAATTATATGAAATAGTTAAAAAAAATGGGTATAAATATGTATTATGTTGTTTTAACAAACTAAAAATGGTAAAGCAAAAAATGGTAATAAACAAAAAAATATTTTATAAATCAAGGTAAAAGAAACCGCTGCTAAAATAAAAGAAGTGTAGAAAAGTGTGAAACAAATGTAAATCTGAATATCCAACTAAAATTATATGATAATATAAATAATGGTAATATACAAGATTATGCAATATAAATCAAGGTAAACGAAACAGCCCGCTAAATTAAAAGAGAAGTGTAGAAAAGTGTGAAACAAATGTACAAAAATATAAGATCTGAAAAAGTTTAAATGACGTTCAGGTGTCTGGCTTACAAAATACAGGTTTTGAATTTGAATATCTAACAAAAATTAAAAATTATATGATATAGCTGAAAAAATGAATATAACGATGTATTATGTTGTTTTACAAACCAAATAATGGTAAAATGGTATGCAATATAAATCAAGGTAAACGAAACAGCCTGCTAAAATAAAAGAGAAGTGTAGAAAAGTGTGAAACAAATGCATGGAATTAAGGTATGAAAGGTTTAAATGACGTTTAGGTGTCTGGCTTACAAGATACAGGTTTTGAATCTGAATATCTAACAAAAATTATATGATATAGCTGAAAAAATGAGTATAACGATGTATTATGTTGTTTTACAAACCAAATAATGGTAATGTACAAAAGTATGCAATTGCAATCAAGGTAAACGAAACAACCTGCATAAATAAAAGAGAATTGTAGAAAAGGGTGAAACAAATGCACAGAATTAAGATATGAAAAGGTTTAAATGAGGTTTTGTTGTCTGGCTTATAAGATACAGGTTTTGAATCTGAATATCCAACAAAAATTATAAGGTATAGCTGAAAAAATGAGTATAACGATGTATTATGTTGTTTTACAAACCAAATAATGATAATATACAAGAGTGTTACAAATAAGGTAAACGGAACAGCCTGCTAAAGTAAAAGAGAAGTGTAGAAAAGTGTGAAACAAATGCATAGAATTAAGGTATGAAAGGTTTAAATGACGTTTAGGTGTCTGGCTTACAAGATACAGGTTTTGAATCTGAATATCTAACAAAAATTAAATGATATAGCTGAAAAAATGAGTATAACGATGTATTATGTTGTTTTACAAACCAAATAATGGTAATGTACAAAAGTATGCAATTGCAATCAAGGTAAACGAAACAACCTGCATAAATAAAAGAGAAGTGTAGAAAAGTGTGAAACAAATGCATAGAATTAAGGTATGAAAGGTTTAAATGACGTTTAGGTGTCTGGCTTACAAGATACAGGTTTTTAATCTGAATATCTAACAACAATTATATACTATAGCTGAAAAAATGGGTATAACGATATATTATGTTATTTTACAAACCAAATAATGGTAATATACAAGAGTATGCAATATAAATCAAGGTAAATGAAACAGCTTGCTAAAGTAAAAGAGCAGTGTAGAAAAGTGTGAAACAAATGTACAGAATTAAGATATGAAAAGGTTTAAATGAGGTTTAGGTGTCTGGCTTATAAGATACAGGTTTTGAATCTGAATATCTAACAATTGTAATGATATACCTGAAAAAATGAGTATAACGTTGTTTTACAAACCAAATAATGGTAATACACAAGAGTAGGTATGCAATATAAATCAAGGTAAACGAAACAGCCTGCTAATATAAAAGAGAAGTGTGGTAAAGTATAAAACAAATGCACAGAATTATGATATGAAAGGTTTAAATGATGTTTAGGTGTCTGGCTTACAAGATACAGGATTTGAATCCAACTATATAACTAACATTATATGATATAGCTCAATAATTGAGTATAACGATGTATTATGTTGTTTTACAAACGAAATAATGGTAATATACAAGTACAAGAGTATGCAATATCAACCAAGGTAAACGAAACAGCCTGCTAAAGTAAAAGAGAAGTGTAGAAAAGTGTGAAACAAATGCAAAGAATTAAAATGTGAAAAGGTTTTTATGACGTTTATGTGTCTAGCTTACAAAATACAGGTTTTGAATTCGAATATCTAACAAAAATTATAAGATATTATAGCTGAAATAATGGGTATAACGATGTATTATGTTACAAACCAAATAATGGTAATATACAAGAGTAAACGAAAAAAGTTTAAATAATGTTTAGGTGTCTGGCTTACAAGATATAGGTTTTGAATCTGAATATGTAACAAGAATTATATGAAATAATTAAAAAACGTGGGTATAAATATGTATTATGTGGTTTTAACAAACTAAAAATGGTAAAGCAAAAAATGGTAATAAACAAAAAAATATTTTATAAATCATGGTAAAAGAAACCGCTGCTAAAATAAAAGAAGTGTAGAAAAGTGTGAAACAAATGTAAATCTGAATATCTAACTAAAATTATATGATAATATAAATAATGGTAATATACAAGATTATGCAATATAAATCAAGGTAAACGAAACAGCCCGTTAAAATAAAAGAGAAGTGTAGAAAAGTGTGAAACAAATCCACAAAAATATAAGATCTGAAAAGGTTTAAATGACGTTTAGGTGTCTGGCTTACAAGATACAGGTTTTGAATTTGAATATCCAACAAAAATTATATGATATAGCTGAAAAAATGAATATAACGATGTATTATGTTGTTTTACAAACCAAATAATGGTAAAATGGTATGCAATATAAATCAAGGTAAACGAAACAGCCTGCTAAAATAAAAGAGAAGTGTAGAAAAGTGTGAAACAAATGCATAGAATTAAGGTTGATATGAAAGGTTTAAATGACGTTTAGGTGTCTGGCTTACAAGATACAGGTTTTGAATCTGAATATCTAACAAAAATTATATGATATAGCTGAAAAAATGAGTATAACGATGTATTATGTTGTTTTACAAACCAAATAATGGTAATAATGTACAAAAGTATGCAATTGCAATCAAGGTAAACGAAACAACCTGCATAAATAAAAGAGAAGTGTAGAAAAGGGTGAAACAAATGCACAGAATTAAGATATGAAAAGGTTTAAATGAGGTTTAGGTGTCTGGCTTATAAGATAGAGGTTTTGAATCTGAATATCCAACAAAAATTATAAGGTAAATCTGAAAAAATGAGTATAACGATGTATTAGTTGTTTTACAAACCAAATAATGATGATATACAAGAGTAGGTATGCAATATCAAATAAGGTAAACGGAACAGCCTGCTAAAGTAAAAGAGAAGTGTATAAAAGTGTGAAACAAATGCACAGAATTAAGATATGAAAAGGTTTACATGACGTTTAGGTGTCTGGCTTAAAAGATACAGGTTTTTAATCTGAATATCTAACAACAATTATATAATATAGCTGAAAAAAATGGGTATAACGATATATTATGTTGTTTTACAAACCAAATAATGGTAATATACAAGAGTATGCAATATAAATCAAGGTAAATGAAACAGCTTGCTAAAGTAAAAGAGCAGTGTAGAAAAGTGTGAAACAAATGTACAGAATTAAGATATGAAAAGGTTTAAATGAGGTTTAGGTGTCTGGCTTATAAGATACAGGTTTTGAATCTGAATATCTAACAATTGTAATGATATACCTGAAAAAATGAGTATAACGTTGTTTTACAAACCAAATAATGGTAATACACAAGAGTAGGTATGCAATATAAATCAAGGTAAACGAAACAGCCTGCTAATATAAAAGAGAAGTGTGGTAAAGTATAAAACAAATGCACGGAATTATGATATGAAAGGTTTAAATGATGTTTAGGTGTCTGGCTTACAAGATACAGGATTTGAATCCGACTATATAACTAACATTATATGATATAGCTCAATAATTGAGTATAACGATGTATTATGTTGTTTTACAAACGAAATAATGGTAATATACAAGAGTATGCAATATCAACCAAGGTAAACGAAACAGTCTGCTAAAATAAAAGAGAAGTGTAGAAAAGTGTGAAACAAATGCACAGAATTAATATATAAAAAAGGTTTAAATGACGTTTAGTTGTCTGGCTTACAAGATACAGGTTTTAAATCTAAATATCTAACAAAAATTATATCTAAGATATAGGTGAAAAATGAGTATAACGATGTATCATGTTGTTTTACAAACCAAATAATGGTAATATACAAGTACAAGAGTATGCAATATCAACCAAGGTAAAGGAAACAGCCTGCTAAAGTAAAAGAGAAGTGTAGAAAAGTGTAAAACAAATGCAAAGAATTAAAATATGAAAAGGTTTTTATGACGTTTAGGTGTCTAGCTTACAAAATACAGGTTTTGAATTCGAATATCTAACAAAAATTATAAGCTATAGCTGAAATAATGGGTATAACGATGTATTATGTTACAAACCAAATAATGGTAATATACAAGAGTAAACGAAACAGCCTGCTAAATTAAAAGAGAAGTGTAGTAAAGTGTGAAACAAATGTACAAAAATATAAGATCTGAAAAGGTTTAAATGACGTTTAGGTGTCTGGCTTACAAGATACAGGTTTTGAATTTGAATATCCAACAAAAATTATATGATATAGCTGAAAAAATGAATATAACGATGTATTATGTTGTTTTACAAACCAAATAATGGTAAAATGGTATGCAATATAAATCAAGGTAAACGAAACAGCCTGCTAAAATAAAAGAGAAGTGTAGAAAAGTGTGAAACAAATGCATAGAATTAAGGTAGATATGAAAGGTTTAAATGACGTTTAGGTGTCTGGCTTACAAGATACAGGTTTTGAATCTGAATATCTAACAAAAATTATATGATATAGCTGAAAAAATGAGTATAACGATGTATTATGTTGTTTTACAAACCAAATAATGGTAATAATGTACAAAAGTATGCAATTGCAATCAAGGTAAACGAAACAACCTGCATAAATAAAAGAGAAGTGTAGAAAAGGGTGAAACAAATGCACAGAATTAAGATATGAAAAGGTTTAAATGAGGTTTAGGTGTCTGGCTTATAAGATAGAGGTTTTGAATCTGAATATCCAACAAAAATTATAAGGTAAATCTGAAAAAATGAGTATAACGATGTATTAGTTGTTTTACAAACCAAATAATGATGATATACAAGAGTAGGTATGCAATATCAAATAAGGTAAACGGAACAGCCTGCTAAAGTAAAAGAGAAGTGTATAAAAGTGTGAAACAAATGCACAGAATTAAGATATGAAAAGGTTTACATGACGTTTAGGTGTCTGGCTTAAAAGATACAGGTTTTTAATCTGAATATCTAACAACAATTATATAATATAGCTGAAAAAAATGGGTATAACGATATATTATGTTATTTTACAAACCAAATAATGGTAATATACAAGAGTATGCAATATAAATCAAGGTAAATGAAACAGCTTGCTAAAGTAAAAGTAAAAGAGCAGTGTAGAAAAGTGTGTAACAAATGTACAGAATTAAGATATGAAAAGGTTTAAATGAGGTTTAGGTGTCTGGCTTATAAGATACAGGTTTTGAATCTGAATATCTAACAATTTTAATGATATACCTGAAAAAATGAGTATAACGTTGTTTTACAAACCAAATAATGGTAATATACAAGAGTATGCAATATAAATCAAGGTAAACGAAACAGCCTGCTAATATAAAAGAGAAGTGTAGTAAAGTATGAAACAAATGCACAGAATTATGATATGAAAGGTTTAAATGACGTTTAGGTGTCTGGCTTACAAGATACAGGATTTGAATCCGACTATATAACTAACATTATATGATATAGCTGAATAATTGAGTATAACGATGTATTATGTTGTTTTACAAACGAAATAATGGTAATATACAAGAGTATGCAATATCAACCAAGGTAAACGAAACAGTCTGCTAAAATAAAAGAGAAGTATAGAAAAGTGTGAAACAAATGCACAGAATTAAGATATGAAAAGATTTAAATAACGTTTAGGTGTCTGGCTTACAAGATACAGGTTTTGAATTTGAATATTTAACAAAAATTATACGATATAGCTGAAAAAATGAGTATAACGATGTATTATGTTGTTTTACAAACCATATAATGGTAATATACAAGAGTATGTAATATATAAATCAAGGTAAAATAAAAGAAAAGTGTAGAAAAGTATGAAACAAATGTACAAAAATCATGAAAAAGTTTAAATGACGTTTAGGTGTCTGGCTTAAAAGATACAGATCGTAAATTTGAATATATAACAAAAATTATATGAAGTAGTTAAAAAAATTGGTATAACTATGTATTATGTTGTTTCAACAAAATCAAGGTTAAGGAAACAGCCTGCTAAAATAAACGAAAAATATAGAAAGTGTGAAACAAATGTACAATAATGAGACATGAAAAGGTTAAAGTCGTACAGTATAGAGCATTTTAATTTACATATTTAATAATAATTATATGAAATACTCAGTTAACACAAATGTATGTAACAGAAAGGTATATTTTTCTCAATTATTAAAGAGGAGGGTGGTGGGTCAATTTAAACCAACGGAGTAAATTGTGTAACCAAAAGTAAGGTTTAAAAAAAGTAGAAACATTAATATATTTACGATCCAAATGAAAGCAAAATAAATAAAAAAAGTTATGTTTATGTAATTTGTATGGTAGCATCAACGGGTGGTCAAAAAAATATAGATAAACTGTTGTAAATGATTGGCATTACCAATACTATGAAATTAGGTATTTAATCAAAGGTTTATAATGTGTTAAAAAAGAATTATTTTGTTAAAGGGATAATGAAAATGGTAAAAAGGGTAATTGGTAAAATTTGGTAAATCAGAACGTATTACCTACCTATAGCAAATAATGTTGTATTTATTATTATCAAGTTATTGCAGTAAAAGTGTGAAAAAAAAGAATATATTATTAAAAAAGGTATTAAAAATTTTAAAATAGAAATAATCCAAAATAATAAACTTACAAATTTCGAGACCTAATAAATTAATGAAAATATAAAACTTCGAGAATTATGAAATAAATAATACAAAATCACAGTAAATAATAAAACTCATACAAATATGCAAACAGAACTAGAATTCGCAATTTTTTTTTGTACAAAACAGAATACTTAAATTTAACAAACCCGCGTATCGAAATCTAAAATATTTCAAAAAGGGGAGACAAAGGTTAATAGCACGTAATAAGTTTTTTGAAATCACTTGCATAAATTACTGTTATGGATATGTAAAAATTTGCATGACTTCATAGCTATTAGTAATAAATTCCAAATCAGAGGAAATAAAAAATTCTTCATTATTTGTTGAACTATAATATTTTTATTTATCTGAAATTAAATTAATTATAACTTTTATTTCCTATTATTCAATTTTAAATCAAATTCTATGCTTGTTTCACAATATAGATAGGTATTAATTTAGTTGTTCACTGGTGTATGTTGCACGTTCAAATTTGATCCACATACAGTCAATTTAATAATCATTTGCAACTAATTTTAAATAAAACAATGCAATCGCTTTTAGTTTTGCTTAAAGCAAATCGGGATGAATTTTATAAGCATCTTTCAAGAAATGCATGCCTTGCAATAATAACAACCAATAATATAGGTTTAATTTTTTGTCAGTTACTGGTAAAATCTTATTGAAGGTATCAAAAATTTAATATTACTGGTTCGTAACTAAATTAATAATATAAAACATTTTTTTTATAATTAAGAAGAAATTACTCTATTTATGAATACAATATGTTTAACTGCAATGTAAAATTAAAACAAAGTAAAAATTTTAAGTTAATTTTTGGTGTTAAAGTAAAGGAAATATTTTTCAAAATAATTGACGTGAAGGTTTGGTATATAATCAATACAGTTTTATACATATCATTTTTGGGTCCTTCTCCTCGTTGTAAATGTTATATAAAATTAAATAAATAATTTTATAGTTTAAAGTACGTATTTAAATTTAAAAAACTTGTTTTTTGCTATATGTGCAATAATACTTGAATTTAAATTAATTGGTTTTATACTACTAACAGCTTTAGGTCTGAGGTAATTTTCCCCGGTTTCCCCCCTTTTCGTCGACCGTATACCTATTAAATGAAAATTTACCAATTTTGCTGTTGTATTTATGAAAATCATAGTAATATGTAATTGGTGATTTTCCTGCAAGGTAGAGTGTAAAAAAATTCACAAAGTGCCTTAAATAGTTTTATAAGTAGTTTAAATTAACAGTCGATAATATGTACAAAGTGGTGATTTTCTGCAAGATGGAATGTAAAAAAGTTCACAAGTGCCTTAAATAGTTTTACAGTTTAAGTTATTTTATTTTATTTATTTTTGCGATTGAAATACCTACCTAAAAGTGTGTAATAAAATGGAGTACAAAAATATTAACAAATAAAATGAAAGTTAATAATTTCGAAATGTCTAACGCAAATAAAGATAAAGAAGTGTGATTAGGGCAGTGGTGTTACTTTTGGACCAAATAAAATAAAAAAAGAATTAAAATGCATTATAAATAAAGTGTAAGTGTTATAAACGTTGAGGATATAAATTCCAAATAACGGATTAAAAAAAGGTGATTGATCAGAGGTTTTCTTTTGTCTACCGATTTTACGAAGTTAATAAAATTGTTTAAGGTTTCATGTATACTATAAAGGATTGTGTAAATGTGAGTACCTATATGTGTGAGTAATTTTTAAAAAAGCTGAAAATGCTTCAAATCTATTCGTTCTGAATACCATTTCGTCGTAAATTACAGAAATTTTAAAAATTCCTGTGTATAGATTTATTGTGAATTATTCTAATAACATATTATTCACTACGCAAAAGTGTTATGTAAATAAATGTGTGCAAAGTTTGCATTATTCTACACAAGATAGAATTTTTCAAAATGTTATCTAATGAGGTGGTTGTAGTAAATTTGTCTAGCGCGAGAAATTTCACCGTTAAATAACCAATACTTTTAATTATAACTTAAAATGTTCCTATATGATAATTTTACATTTCTCTAACCAAATCCTCCAAGAAATAATTTTCATCGGACGACAATTGTAAAAAAACTGAACTGAAATCTCGTGGTTATCAGATTAGGTATTTAGTTTATGTTCGTATTTAAATTTTAAAAATAATATAATAAATATAATTCAGTTGTTAATCGATATATTATAAAATAAATAATTTATAAATTTATTTAAATTAAAATATTTTGTAAAAGATTTTAAGCCATAGCGTATAATTATCTTCATATACACCATAATTTAATTATATCCAAAGTTCATTCTAATGTTAAAAATTGCAATTCTACGAGTTCCCAAAGTACAACCCTTATAAGTTGTGTATAATTAAAAAATAACCATATTTGCGACCGATACATCATTAAAACCCATTATTGAAGAGTTTATGTGTGTATGTATGTATAAAAATAATAGATCTGTAAAAGAATGATTACTAAGGCCTTTCCAAACAGTATTGAAGAAATTTCTTATTTATTTATCTTAAAACAAAACAGCGTATTGAGTTTTATAAAATATAGTATGAAGCATTAGAATCCCTTAAAATTATCAAGTTTTAAATTTATAAATTTTCAATAAATTTAAATATTTACCTAACAAAAAAATATTATTACAAAAAATAACGTTAACTGCGACCGACTGGTTATTTGGCCAATCCAAGTATTAAAGAAATAATTAATTTACGTATTTGTTTATTGAAAAATATTATCCCCGCTTCCTAAGTGATTCGGACCCATTTCTGAAGAATTAATTTATATATTTATTTTAACAGAAATAAGATGTATATATAACCAGAAATTTTCCCTACACTAAGAACTTCCTTGGATTAATGATTCATTTTTGATTGTTTCAAATGTTATATTTTAATATTTTTAGTCCCTAAGTAACAAAATGGATTTTATTATTGTTATTGGTATAATTTAGACCCATTTATGAAGTGTTAATTCATGTAATTATAAAGATAACGTATTTGTAATAATATGGTTTATTATTTTTTGAGGTAAAATTTTTTACTAACAATATCCTAATAGATTAGTGTTAAATAGTTGTAAGAGCTTCGTAATCATTGCTAAACAGTTATTTATACATATATTTACTTAGACAGAAATAAAAATACTTGTGTATAGTATTTTAGCAGTAGCAGAACTAAGTACTGTAGTAAAAGAGATCGTGTAATCATAAAGAGGGTTTCGTATTAAAAAATATTGTAAAATTTAGTAAATGATTTAGGAGTAGTTCATATATAAAGTATTGAATAAAATAAATTATATTTTCAACTCGGAAATACAATCTTGTACTAACTACAGATTAATTCGTAATGGTAATAATAATTAATTTAACCGCACAGAATTAATAAACAGTAAATAATAGGTAATTTTGAAACTGAGAAAGCCTCGAAAAATCAATTTTATTTTCATAAAAAATAAAGCGAAATGAATACAATTAAGTAACTACTTTTCATTTTTATTTAAAAGTTTATTATTTTAATATTATTAAGTTTGTAGAATTAATACAAATTAAAGGATGGGAAAGGATTTTGGGAAAGTTCAAATGGATGTATATTGTATATTTTTTTTCATCACATTTTTTTTAAGTTCGTAAGAAACTGCAACACATTCAGTAATAAATTAAAACAATAAATAAAGATATTTATAAAGCTAAAAATCATAAAAATTGATCAAAAAATCAGTAAAATTAAAGTGGAAGCTTACGGGCCAATAAAAGTGTACACCATTAAGTTAATATCTACGAGTTTAAAGTCATATTTTTTATTGTGAGTTAATATTAAGAGAAAATCTTTCAAAATAATGTTGTTAAAACACAGAGTAAAACATAAATATTTTAGATCCATAAAACAATATCCTAAGAGAATAGTGAGGAATAGCTTCGTAGGTGTTAATAAAAAGTTAATTTATACTTTTGTTTAGACAAAAATTAAAATACGTGTGTATAGAATTTTAGCAGTAGCAGAACTAAATACTGTAGTATAAAAGTATAGAAGTAAAAATATCTAAGTAGTAGAAAGTTATATTTATTATTGTGAGCAAATATCAACAGAAAATCTTCCAAAATGTTGTCGAAACACAAAGTAAAACATTAATATTTTATATAAATAAAATAAGGAAATAGAAATAGAGAAAAGTGTAAAAAGGCTAATTCCAAAATCTATTAAAAAATTAAAAATCAAAATACATATATGAAATAATGTAACTGTAAAAAAATGGTTAAAAATCAATTAATAAAAATGTTTATGTAGTTGAAAAGGTAAAACTTGAAATAACTATAAATAGGTTTAATAACAAATAAACAAAAAATCAGTAAAAGAAAAGTGGTGGATGGTGGACTAATAAAAGTTATTTCAAAAGGTACTTAATAGTTAACAAGTTTAAAGTTATTTTTATTATTGTGAAAAATGGTAACAGAATAATGTTGTCGAAACAGTAGGTACATTAATCAGAAAAATAAGAATAGAGGATGTTGTAAACAGGCATATTCCAAAATCTACCATAAAAAATTAAAAATCAAAATACATATGTGAAATAAGGTAACTGTAAAAAAATTGGTCAAAAAAGTTAGAAAGGTAAAACTTGAAATAAATATAAATAGGTGTAATATCAAACAATCAAACAAAAATTCAGTAAAATGAAAGTGGAGGGTGGTGGGCCAATAAAGGTATAGAATTTTTTTCAAAAGATAATACTTAACAAGTTTAAAGTTATATTATTGTGAGCAAATAATAACAGAAAATCTTAAATGTTGTTGTCAAAACACTGAGTAAAACATAAATAGATACACAATATCAGAAAAATAAAAATAAAGGAAGGTGTAAACAAGCTTATTCCAAAATCTACCATAAAAAATTAAAAATTAAAATACGTATTAGGTAACTGTAAAAAAAATGGTTAAAAAACAATTAATAAAAATGTGTGTATAGTTGAAAAGGTAAAACTTCAAATAGCTTTATTATCAAACAAACAAAAAATCAGTAAAATAAAAGAGGCAAGTGGTGGACCTATAAAGGTATACAATTTTTTTCAAAAGGTAATACTTAACAAGTTTAAAGTTATATTTATTCTTGGGAGCAAATAATAAAAGAAAATGTTAACGAAATACTAAAGTAAAACATAAATGGTTAAAAACAATAAAAATGTGTATGTAGTTAAAAAGGTAAAACCTAAAATAATCGGTTCAATAAGAAACAAACAAAAAGTCAGTAACATAAAAGAGGAGGGTGGTGGGCCAACCAAAGTATACAGATTTTTTTTAAAGGTAAAACTTAAATGTTTATTATTGTGAGCAAATTTTAATACCTAATATCAGAAAAATTAAAACAGAGGAAGGTGTAAACAGGTATATTCCAAAATCTACGTTAAAATTTTTTAAATTAAATAACATAAAATTATCTGTAGGTACTCGTCTCCGCACACAAAACAGGTATAAGGATTAGAAAATGTCCATCTTTCGCACAACATGTACATGAAATAAAAATGTATGTAAAAAGATTGTTTCTTAATTAAAAATTTTGAATTTTGAACACAATTACAAATTGCCATAATGATGAGGTATAATTTTATCAAGGTTTTTCCGTATTGACTTATTTCTTTAAAAAATTCGTACACATAAATGAAATTAGATCTAAAATATTCTTGTCTGAACACATATTTATATTCGTCATAAATCAATTACAGATTACAGCGCAATAAAGGCAAAAAATGTACTTATTATTAACTGTTAGAATGTCATTAGATTGTGAAGGAATTAGTATAAAAGTAATTAGATATTGAGTGGATTACTCAGGTAGTTTTGAAGGATGATGTGCGGAGATGGACACTTTCCATTTTCCATATAGTCATTACATTTATTACTCTGAGGTCATTACAGAAACCTTCAGTGCGGAGATGTGAAATAAAACACCATTAATAAAAATGTGTATGTGGTAAAAAAGGTAAAACTTGAAATAATTTTAAAAAGGTTTAATAACAAACAATTAGTAAAATAAAAAAAGAAGGTGGTGGGTGAATAAAAGTATCCAGATTTTTTTTTTGAAAGGTTATTCTTAACAAGATTGAAGTTATATTTATTATTGTCAGCAAATATTAACAGAAAATCTTAAATGATATTCCCAAATTTACTATAAGAAGTTAAACAGAAGTCTGTGAAATTAGGTAACTATAAACAAATCCATGGAAAAAGTGTTGAGAACAATAATGAAAATATTTATGTAGTTAAAAGAAAAGGTAAAAATCAAACAAAAAATATGAATAACAAATAATAGAATTATTTATATCGAAATAAATGAAAATACTTAATACTTGCATAGACTTTTTACAGTAACAGAAATTAATACTAATACTAGTACAAAAAATACATAAATCATATAATCATAAAAAGGGTTGCGTATATAAAAATATTGTAAAATTTATTAATTTTTATAAAGACATTAGAAGTAGTTTATATAACAAATAGATAAAAAAATATATTTCCAACTGGAAAATACTGGTTACAGTTTAATCTACAACATATTTGAAAATTAGAAAACTTTAAATGTATATAAAAATATAAAATAACTAAATTTGAGAAACCGACGTTTAAGATACATTAATAATCTTTTTTTTATTTACATTATTATTATTTAAATACTATTAACTTTATTGAATTAATGCAGATTAAAGCATGCTCAGCATTTTAAGGTTATAAATTATAATGCTTTTTGGAAAGTTCACATGGATGTTCATTTTTTTTTCGATACCTATGACGCTTTTTTAGTTTGTAAGTAACTTTAAAAATACATTCAGAAATTAATAAAGATATTTATATAGTTAAAAAGGTAAAAATCATAAATATATTTAATAAAAAAAATCAGTCAAATCAAAGTGTAAGCTTGCAGGACAAGCAGTGTAGTGTAGACAATTTTTTATAACAAGTCATATTTATTTTTCAATAACTGTAAAAAGAACGTAAATAAAAATAATGGCTAAACACAAAATAAAAAATTAGATACAGGCATATTCCAAAATTCACCATAAAAAATTAAAAACGAAAATGCCTGTGTGAGAGTAATTATTTAATAGAGTTAATGAGGTACAAGTCATAAAACTAAAAAGGTTTGATAAGAAACAAACAAAAAAAAACAGTGAAATAAAAGTGTATTTTTTATATAATAACAAATTAAACTTAAATTTGTTACTGGAAGCAAATATCAAGAGAAAATCTTAAACTGTATTGTTCAAACGCAAAGTAAAAAAATATGAATATCTTCGATACACATCAGAAGAAAATAACCGGAAGGAAGATTTATGTAGACATATTCCAAAATTTTAAGAAGTTAAAAACCAAAATACTTATTGAGGTTTAATCGCTAATGGTTATAATATAATAATCATTAAATTGGTAAATATTAGAAAACTGTAAATTTATATAATAATAGGTAATTTTAAATTTTCTATAAGAAGTTACAAATCAAAATTCTGATTATAATAAAATGGTAGTAATAATCAATTAAATCATACCAAATTAGAAAACGTGAATATATATAATAATAGGTAATTTTGAAAAAAAGACTCTTCATAAAAATTAATTTTATTTTCTTAAAAATTAAAGCGGTCTAAATACAATTTCTACTTTTCAATTTTTATTTAAAACTTTATTATTTTAATATTATTAAGATTGTTAAATCAATACAACTTTAAGCATGCTCAGCATTTTGAGGTAATATTGCTTTTGGGAAAGATCAAATGGATGCTCAATTTTTTTTATATCTATACCGCTTTTTATAGTTGTTAAGTATCTGCAAAAAAATGCATACAGAAATGAAAAAAGATATTTATACAGTTAAAAAGGTAAAAATTATAAATAAATTAAACATCAGCCAAATAAAAATGTAAACTTGCAGGACCATTAAAGTGTAGAATTTTTTTTTATAACATGATAAGAACTTTAAACTCATTTATTCTTGATAGTAAATATTAAAAGAATATACATATTAACATACTGACAAAACAAAAAGTGAAACAAATGAATATCAGATTGGTGTTGGCCTTTTGGTCAGAATACTCATTACCTACTTAAGAAAACAGTTCTTTTCGTCATAACACCTTTAAGACCATTCTAATTGTATGGTCCTTGTCGTCAGAACAGCTGCCATTACCTTTTATATAGGTTGATATAATGTCTCTATTTGGAATTTAATAAGTTTAAATTGATGTGGTAAAAAAACTCAATAAATCTACTGTGAAATGATTCACATCTATTTGTAGTGCCCAAATGTGTGGTGGGAATATTGAATTATCTCCCAAATAATCAGCGTACGCACATGCATTTCTTCTGTGCTTAAATAGCTAATGAGAAGCTAGACGAAGTCAATATCCTAATTTTGTCTTCGTACTCTGGTGTTAATCCACACTGCTAAATTTTTTAGTATCAAGTTGGCTTAAATGAAACCGACATACAATATACAATTAATTTTATATTTGGCCGTATCCCCAATAACATTGTGTATGACAACAATTTTAGTGTAAATTTTAGAGTTAAGAGTCTGTTTATACTTTATTGGTAACAAGCAAAATACAAAAAAGATATATAATATATAGTGACCGTTTACAAACCCGTAGTTGACTAAAAAATTAAGTGTAATATTTGAATGTACCAAATACGACTGGCATTACTTAAAATTTGAATGTTCGTTTGCCACGAAAACGCTACAGTATTTTTCGTACTAATATATATAAATAAGAACGGTTAACCAGTGTTTGTTTTGATATCGGAATTATTCAACATTTATTGAACTTCGTTAACATTGTTTAAACTGTTATTTCTTCTATCACGATCTATGTCTTTAGTAGTAGGTTATCGTTCAACGATGCTCTAATAATGTTAGCAGGCTTTTCAGCTAAACCCTTAACACCTTTTCTCTTTTACAACCACTACTGAGTATTTGTCTATCGAACAATGTAATATTAGATTCATGAGAATATTCGGTATTATTTGATCTGATAACAATTAAATTCACATTTATTTTTCAATACATATTTACATTTCCACTTAAAAATTAAACTTATATTTTAATCACTAAAATTGGTTTATCACAAATGGTTTTAATAACTTTTATCTCCACAGTTTAAAACTTCTTCTCTGCACCAACTGATACAAACAACTATGAATGAATGAAATTGAACTAAGGAATAGTGCTAAAATAATTTAAGGTTTTCTCATCAAGCCCTTATAGTTTCTTACTGTTTAACAAGAGTTAATACATTCTTATAACGAAAATGACCTAAGCAATAAATTGACCAGTAAAGTCGATGGATTACCAGATTAGTCTCTGAGGAAATGGTTTATGCCCGTTCAGATACAGAAAATTTAAAAATAAAAACAGTGGTCTGTCTATACAGGAATATTACAAAATTTATAATCAAAATGCACATTTATGTGAGATTAAGTGACTACAAAAAAAAACACTTCAGATTTTTTAAAAACTATTAATAAAAAAATATATAAGGTTAAATAGGTAAAAATCATAAATAACTATAAATAGTTTAATAACAAACAAAAGAAAGTGTAAGTAAAAGTTCAATCTGCAATGATAATAAAAATCATTAAATTGCACAAAATTAGAAAACTGAATATATATAATAATCGGGTATTTTAAAAAGAAATTTTTTTTCTAAGTGATTATAGCGAACTAAATACTATTTCTCTTTTTCGTTTTTTTTTTTAACTTTATTTGAATACTATTAATACAAATTAAAGCATGCTCAGCAGTTGGAGGTAGTAATGATTTTGGGAAAGTTCAAATGGATGTACAATTTTTTTTCAATACCTATCACGCTTTTTTTAGTTTGGAAGTAACTGCAAAAAATGCATTAAGATATTTGGATAGTTGAAAATATAAAAATCGTAAATATATAAAATAAAAAACAAAAAACAGTCAAATTTGGAACTTTGTCAGACAATTAAGTGTAGAAATTTTTTCATAATATAATAATAAGTTTAAACTCTTTTAATATTCATATTAAGAGAAAATATTAAAGGATATCTCAGCATAAAACATGAATACTTAGATACCTACCCGAAATCAGGTAAATCAAAACAATAGAAGGTGAATACAGGCATATTCAAAAATTTAGAATTAAAATGAGTATGTGAGATTAGGTAATGAGATTTTTTTTAAAAACATATATAAAGTTTAAAATGTAAAAATCTGTGAAATGAACATATAAAAAAATTCAAAATATAATAACAGTTTAAACTTATATTTATTACTGTGAGAAAATATTAAGAGAAAATTTTAAACCATATTGTCAAAACACAGAGTAAAAAAATATGAATATTTTAGCTACATAAAGTCAGAAAAACCACAAGTAGAGGAAGGTGTTTATAAACATATTCCAAAATTTTCCACAAGAAGTTAATAATTAAAATATTGATCACACTTAAATCTGCAATGGTATTATGAATCAATTAAATTTCACAAAATTAAAAAACAGTACCTAAGTAATAGAGTAATAGGTAATTTGAAAGATAGACCTTTAAGATAAATCAACTTTATTTCTTCAAAAATTAAAATGAACTAATCACAATTTACTACTTTTTGTTTTTTATTTACAAGTTTGTGATTTTAATAATATCAGGTTTCTTGAATTAATATGAATTAAAGCATGCACAGCATTTTGATGTTATAATGCTTTTGGGAAAGTTCAAATGGATGTACAATTTTTTTTTCGATACCTATCACGCTTATTCAAACATTCAAATTTGGTGATTTTTTACGAGTTTAAAGCTTTCAATTGTAGGTATAGAAAAAAAGTACCTATGTTTGCAGTATTTTAATCTGAAATTGTTTTTTTTTGCTTTTAGTTTGGCAGGTTTAATGAATCTATATTTTAATTTAATAAATATAAATCATTAGACTCAAATGAAAGTATCAGTATATGGGAAATGTATATATAATTAATTATTATTATCTTTTGTAAAAATGTGTATAATGATGTTCATATTTCCTGAGGTAAAATTTAATTGCTTTATATATATGTTGTTATTCAGTTTAAGATTTTTTAAATTTAAATATTTACCAAGGTTTTGGAATTATCATTATTTAAGTTTTTACTTTTCTATTCATCTTTGCTGATATGTATGCTTGTATCTAACTAAATTAGAAATTTTCACCAAATGAGTTTCTGCTCATTCGTAATGTTTAAAAATCCATAAATGCATTTCGAACTTCTAATAATTACAAAAACTGTTGATAACGCTTTAAAAGTATTTATCTTTTAGTCTTTTAATATTTTTTTATATATAGCAATTAAACAATTAGTTTTTAAGTGTGTTATAATTATGTTTGTCGTGCATGTTTTGAACATTTTAGTGTATGGTTTCATGTTGGTTTTATATTTGTTTACAATTTGATATTTTTTCCGTTTATGAGTTTTACTAATATTTTAAGGTTTGCAAATATGATTAAAAGTTTTATAACTAACAGACAGGAAAACTAATTCAGTATATTAATTATTAAAATTCGCATACAATTTATTGTCTGAGACGGTGGTAAACAGATAGTTTTAAGAGTTTTAAGTACTATAACAAAATATAAAGAAGTACAATTAAACAGTAAATGAATCTTTTGGTAAAATTAAATTTATCTAAAATACAAGGTAACAGTTTATTTGAACTAACAGTGTGTTTAAACTAAAAAGTAATTATTTATAGATTGAAGACAAAAAGTAAAGAAAGTAACTTTGAAGGTGTAAAAAAGTTGGAAAATTGGTAGACAATATTACAAATTATCTTTTTTTAAAAATTATACATTCGACGATAAATTAAATAAATAAATTTACTAATTTATACCGTGTAATAGTAAAGATACAAATAACAGTAATAAAAAATGTATATGGTATATGGTTAAATATGAGTTAAAAAGTGTGTTACAACTTTAAACTGAAAGAAATTTTATTATAGTAGAGGTACAAATATTAAGTAAATACATATCAACAGTGCAAGTTGGCAGGGAAACAATAGAAATATGAATGAAAATCTGGTTAAGGATAAACAACAGTAAAAAAACTCAAAAAAAACAATAGATTTATAGGTATAGTGTAAAACGCGTAAAACGTAAAAAATATAACTGAGGATAAACAGGTTAATCATGAATAGTAAAGAAAACAGAAAAATAAAACTGTAGAGTATTGGGTAAACTTAATACAATTTAAAGGTTAACATGAGTCATAAATCAAAGTATAAAAAGTTTATATGTAAAAATTAAAAGTTGCGTTAACAAATTGTGCAAAATAGTAAAAATATAAACAAAGAGGTTTATATCCAAACAGTAACAAATCAATAAAATAAAAGAGGAGGGTGGTGGGAAAATTAAATATCTTACATAAAGAGTTATGAACCAAAAAATGTAAAGTTAATTAAATGTTATGAAATGTATGTAATGTAAAAGTTAACCAATATAAAAATCGAGTAGTACCTAAACTAACAGTGGAGGATAAAAAACCAATATGTCAAAAGGTGTGTATATAGATAATTATCAACTGTAAAGAATGTGTTAAGACACTGCTATAAAATACTAGTGCAAAAGGTTAAATACGAAATCAAAAGGTTTAATAAAAATAAAAAAATAAACTAGAAAATAAAAATAACCAATATCAGAATAGAATAAATTAAGAAATTTTACAAATAAGAAATATTGGCATATTGCAAAATTTTCCAAAAGTGCAATAAGAAATTTTGTAAATAAATAAAAATATGTATGTAGTAGAAAAAGTAAAAATACAAATAGGTTTAATAACAACCAAACAGTGAAATAAAAGTGGAGGGTGGTGGGCCAATAAGAGTATGGAAATTTTTTCCAAAATAACAATTTTGAACTTATTCTTCTATAAAAAATGAATTAAAAAATTGATATACCATTGAAAAGGTCAAAATCATAAATATATTTACATATGACCAGTGCTAGTTGGTAGGGAAAGTATATAAATGTGAATGAAAATCTGTTTACGGATAAACGACAAAGAATTTAAAAATATTAAAGATACATTTATTAAGTGTAAAAGGTAGAAAACGTAACTAACGATAAATAGGTAAAGTACGAGTACCTAGTAAAAAAATCTGAAAAATAAAAGTGGAGTGTGGTGGGTAAACTTAATACAATTTGAACGATTTGAGTTATAAATGAAAGTATAAAAAGTTTATATGTAAACATTAAGAACTGTAAAAATTGCGTTAGCAAATTTGTGTAAAATAGCAAAAGTATAAACAAACAGGTTTAATTCCAAGTAGTAACAAGTGAATAAAATAAAAGAGGAGGGTGGTGGGCAAACTAAAAATTTATACTATGTGTTACATAAAGAGTTCTGAATCAAAATATGTGAAGTTAATTAACTGTAAAAAATACATAAAGACAGTTATTAAATACCTTTATGTAATGTAAAAAATAAACAATGTAAAGATCGAGTATTAAAATAACAGTGGGGGATGGTAAGAACCAATATATCAAAAGGTGTATATCCCAACCAACATTTGTAGTATAATAACTAGCGTTTTAGTATTCATTACTAAAAAGGTAACTTTTACGTGTAATGCCTTTCAATATAACGGTGTCATTAAAAAAACTTAAAAGTTAAAAATAAAGTATTTAATACCTACCAATCTTTTACATTCATAAAGTACCTTCAAGTAAAAACACAAATTGGTGAAAAAATGAAGTTAGAATAACATAATTTTACCTTATAAAGGAAACTTAAAAGTAATCATCATTAGTAGATTACATCGGCAAGTTGAGAAAACGTTTTAATTACCGAATTTTTTCTAACATACCTAGTAATTTTTTAAGAATTATATTGGTAAAATCAACTACATATATGACTTTCAAGTTTTTTTACCCAAATTGAATATAAAAAATACCTTTAAAGTAACAATTACGTATTAAATTTACTGATAAGTTAAATTCACCATTTGGAAAGTTGGCCAAAAACACGACGAGGAGTAACGATCAGTCTTTCATTTTACGTTGATTTCTACAGAGCTTAGGATACGCTCAAAACTCTTGATATGAATAATCCTTGTGTGTCATCAGTATACAAAAAGCGAAAGTCTTAACTTTTATTCAATTTTTTATAGAAAATTAAAAAAAGTAGAAATAGAATTCTGTAAAAAAGCTCAATTGAATTACAATTTTTATTAACCAACGATTTAAAAGATAAAAGATAATTTCAATGATTACTGGTACTTATTCCAATGATGAAATCCACATTTATGGTTCAGAAATAAAAGCCAAAGAGGAATTTTTTTATTTAACAATTAAGTCTTATTTATATATCTTTGCATCTGATGGTGTAGTAGGTCAAATTTTGTATTTATACCTGCATTCTTTAAATATAAACATGAATTGATTTAATTTATATAACTATTGTAAAAGGTGATTTTAATTTCGACAAAAAATATGTAAATTTAACCCATTTGATGTTCCGTTGGTTCCCCCAATTTTAGACATATTTATTCTTAAGTTGTGTTTAAAATTCAGATTGTTTATTAATTCTTTATTTAATTGAATATTGGTTGCTTCTGATAGCCTCCTTGTCGACGTTGCTTAAAACTTTCGACCCCCCAATTATTATTTATTGGTAAAATATTATACTTTTTAGTTAAAATCATATTTTAAAGTAAATAAATTTATAGTCTAGTTAAATGAAGTATATAGCTATTTTTTTAGTGTGAATATAAACAAAAAAGTAAAATCTGGTATATTCCAAAATTTTAGAAAAAATACGTAACTGTAATGCAATAAGACATTATAAAAAATTAATAAACATATGTATGTAGTAGAAAAAGTAAAAATATAAATAGGTTTAGGAACAACCAAACAGTGAAATAATAGTGGAGGGTGGTGGGCCAATTAAATTGTGGAAAATTTTTCAAAATAAAATAACAATTTTTAACTTTTAACTATATAAACTATAAAAAATGAATTAAATTGTTTAAAACAATTGATAACGTTGAAAACGTTAAAATTATAAATAAATTTAATATCAAACACATAAAAGTAAAATGTAATCGGAGTGTGGTGTTCCAATAAAAGTATAGAAAATTTTACAAAAGCTGATACAAACTAGCAAGGTTAAACTTATCTTTATTATTGTCAGCAAATATTGTCTAAAGACAGGGTAAAAAACAAAATTAAAAAAATTGTAGTGAGAACGTGTATTTAGGCATATTCCAAAATGTACCATTAAAGTTAAAAAAATCAAAATTCCTTAAAGTTTGAATGTGAAATGAAGCTCCTGTAAAAAAATGCACTAGGAAATTATTAAAAAAAATTAACAAAAATATGTGTGTGATATATAATCAAAACCTTTTTACCGTCATGTGTAAGGTGTCTTTACGGTTATTCCATGTTATGTGCAAAGTTTGCCTTTTTCCTTTTGTTTTGATATTAAACTTGCTAAAGTTACTACTTTTTTTGGAAGATTTTTTCTGACTTCATGATTTCTGGTCTTCTTTAGCCTTTCTCTTCTTTTGGCTTGTTGTGCTTTTGCTTGTCATACTTGTTTTATTGGTCTTTTAATCGCCATTTTTTATTTTTTTATCTCAGTTATTGTCTTTCAACCGTATCAGTTATTTTTTCTACTCCCACTTCCTCTCTAACCACATATCATTTCTTATTTTATCTCGCCTGGTTATCCATTTTGCCTTTCTTAAATATTTCGTTTCTAGAGCCTGTAATTTACTTTTTATTCTATCCGTTGTGATCCAGCTTTTGCTTCCATATGTTAATATTTACCAAAACACTGTTTTATATACTGCCATTTTCGTTTGTTTGCATATTTCTTTATTCCCGATAAAAGTGTTTAATAATAAACAAACAAATCATTTAATAAAAGTGTGGGTCAATAAAGTGTAGAATTTTTTTCATAATATAATAACCAGTTTTAAACTTAAATTTATTAGAAAATCTTAGAACATATTGTTGAAAGAAACTTAGAGAAAAAACAGAATAGTCTAGATTTCCAAAAAAAAGTAGAATTAGAGGAAGGTGTATAAAAAGATATTACAAATTTTTCTATAAAAAATGCTTGAAGAAATTGTTAAAATAAATCTGAGATCAAAATAACAGTAAAAAATTGTTAAAAATAATTAAAAATATTAATAAAGGTATATTGTAAAGGTAAAAATAGACTAATTTAATAACAAACAAAAAATCGGTAATGTGAAAGGTCATAAGCAATAAACGTAAAAAAAAATTTAAAAGATAACACTTAATTAGTTTATATTTATAATTGTGAAAAAATATTAACACAAAATCTTGAAAAGATATTGTCCAGACACAGACAAAACATACGAATACTTAAGATATGCAAAATTTCAAAATAGAAATAGAATGTATATTCCAAAATTTTCTAAAAAAAGTAAAAATCAAAATATGGTTGTGTATTTTAAGTAATCATAAAATAAACTTAAAGAAATTGTTAAAAACAATTAATAAAAAAAATGATGTAATTGAAAAAGTAAAAACTATAAATTAATCTAAAAGGCTCTGTAACAAACAAAAAATCAGTAAAATAAAAGTGGAAGGTAGTAAGCCAATAAGAGTGTACAAAGTTTTTTAAAAGAGAATTAGAAGTTTAAACTATGAAAAAATATTAGGAGAAAATCTTACAAGTGAAGATAAGTGAGATTAAGTAA
The DNA here is from genome assembly GCA_964028335.1 of Altica lythri. Taxonomy (NCBI): domain Eukaryota; kingdom Metazoa; phylum Arthropoda; class Insecta; order Coleoptera; family Chrysomelidae; genus Altica; species Altica lythri. The sequence continues at coordinate 88,532,572 of OZ034800.1, read as the reverse complement.
ATGTAAAAGGTTGTTATAAAATCATTAATAAACATATTTATGCAGTTGAAAATGTATAAAATCATAAATACATTTAATAACAAACAAAGAATCAGTAAAATATAAGTGGAGGGTGGTGGGTCAATAAAAGTGTATAAAATTTGTCTACAGGTAATAACAAGTTTAAAATTAAATGTTAAAAGGAAACCTTGAAAACTAATATTGAAATACAAATGAAATGAGAAATGAAAATCACCAGAAATATTTGTTGCTATGAAAGTAAAGTAAAAATATCACTACAAAAAAAGTAGAACATGGTGAAAAAGAAATATGAAATAATAAAATAAAGTTATAACAGAATAATATACAGACAAATGTAAATCCATAAACGGGGTACCCCCTATATTATATATTAAAGTGTAAATAAGGCAGATAATATACATAAAAAATATACGGTACCATACGAAGAGGATGGTTAAATAAACGTAGAAAAGTAGAAATCATTAATGTAAACTATAAAAAAATGAACAATATCATAAAAGAAATAAAAATATAAAACTTGTAACGTAATTACTACCCTTGGCTAGCTCCAGGGATCGTGGCTTCCTTCTGGTTTTCTTTAACTCCCCCCAAACATATATATAAGGGCGCCAAAATACAGACAAGCAAATAAAAGAAATGTGAATCAGTGTTAAATTGTTTATTCAAACTTTAAAAAATTGAATTTGATGTTAAGCCAAAAAAATATTGAAATAAATTGTAATTAATTTAATCTTATCTTTTGTGGTTTTCGATGTCTTCTGTCGGAGCCTTAGTTGCACAAGTAGTAAACTGTATTTCCAATAGGTAGTCCCCGGAACAAACAGTTTCAGATTGTTTAGACAAAATGGCGGTGGCTTCTGGAATATTGGATTCGTTTAAGGTAGAGTTGAAATGCTGATTTCAGGAAAAAAAAAAGTAAAATAGATTAATCAATTAATAATAAGTGTGTAAAAATAGAGGAGGGTGGTGGGCCAAAAACAACACAATAGTGTTGTTCAGCAATAATACAATCATTGTATAGTTACTGAGTTATTTTAGCTGAAAAACAAATTATATACCATTTTTTCACATTTTTGTAACTTTTATATAAACTATTACTATTTCTTTCTTAAATGATTATTTGAAAGCTAGGTAATTTAAGCTATTGTAAATAAGTGTGTAAAAATAGAGGAGGGTGGTGGGCCAAAAACAACACAATAGTGTTGTTCAACAATAATACAATAATTTATTGATTACAATTAAATACTATCATTGTATAGTTACTGAATTATTTTAGCTTAAAAACAAATTATATACCATTTTTTCACATTTTTGCAACTTTTATATAAACTATTACTATTTCTTTCTTAAATGATTATTTGAAAGCTAGGTAATTTGAGCTATTGTAAATAAGTGTGTAAAAATAGAGGAGGGTGGTGGGCCAAAAACAACACAATAGTGTTGTTCAGCAATAATACAATAATTTATTGATTACAATTAAATACTCTCATTGTATAGTTACTGAGTTATTTTTTATTAAAAAGTATTATTACAAAACAAATCACAAAGAGTGGAAGGTGGTGATGTAGAGAAGAAACCCAAAAACATTAATGTTTCATAAACAGAATTAAGTAAACTACGATATTAAAACAAATGTTAATTTGTTGTATTATATGTTTTAAAATTATCAAAAGTCTATTGTGTTTAACTACAATTGTAGAATGTATTAACGAAAGGTAATTAAATGACAATATTGTAAAAGAAGAGGAGGGAGGTGGGCCTAAAACAACTAAATGGTTTTGGTTTTTAACTATCTGTTAAGAAAATTGAAGATGACATTTTATAATTATTTATAGTGAAAGATTTTTTGTTAGTTAATGTAGGAACTTATTTATTTAAACTAATTAATAAAATTAAAATTTTATAGCTACAGACTGCTTGGAGACCTATGTTTGAATGCCTATGGTAATCTACACTACAGAAAAAATATAATTAATTATATTTTATTGTAAATACCTTAATCTATTATCAGATACATTAATTTATATTTAGAAACAATAAAATTGTATTATTTTTTTTGTTTGTTTTTTCTTCCTAATATCCTAATAAAAAATAACACCAATTAGAAATAAAAAGAGAAATCTTAATATTTTTAAATCCGATTTTACATTGAGAAATAAATGAAAATAATAAGAGTTTAATTTTTTGTTTTTTAAATTGTACCTCTTTAATAAAATTGGTGTTAAATTTATCCAGTTAATCTTGTAGTAGAAATTTTATTAATTTAAAACTATTTAAATACTTAACCAAATAAAGTCAATAATTATTTAATAATAGAATTCTAATAAAGAAAATATTGACTAGAATCACTTTCCTAGGAATTGCATTAAAAATTTATAAAAAAATTCAAAATTAGCAACTGTTTCATCAAAATAAATTCTAGAAAGAAACACTTTTCAAAAAATTATTATATTTAAATAAGCATAACTTTTGAGGATATAAAAAGAATTACCACAAATTTTAGGAAAAGCTGACAATATTTTAGTTAGGAAAGAATATTTCTTCACTACCTCTGACGAGATTAAAAAAACGTCATTGTGATTTACCAGGTCTGAATTTCCCCATAGTTAAAACCCTACCAAAAAGAAGGAGGAAGAATAAGACCGAAAAAGGTAAGTATAAAAAGTACCCTATTTCTTCACAAAAACAAAAATCATCATAAAACATTAGGTACATAAAAAATGTCTTTTGTAAACAAAATAATTTCTAAGATATCTACTTTTTTTCGAAGTATTTTTATGATCATGTTGAGGTACAAAATTATGTATTTTCCAAAATTTAAATAACAGAAATTCCCTTATTTCAATTTTTTCAGATTTTTTAAAATCTTAAATTGTCTTGAATCTACAATTATTTTTTTAAATTATTGTTGGTGCTATTTTATTTGTCTAATAAATTTTGTTTTTTTTAATGATTTTCCTTTACTTTTCAAGATTATTTCGTCTGTTTTTTTAACAAATATATATACCCAAAAAAAAAAACGGAATCGCGCTGTGGTTAGGGAGCTAAAGAGGGGAAAGCCATTGTATGACCGGCCGTATGTTAGGGTTACGTTACAACACATAAATCACCATGAGCAGCTGTGTCGCTACGAGTAGATTGTTTCGTCCATGGAAATTGTTTCCGTAAAAGGCGCAATTCACACAGAACGGACGTCGGGCAGAGACGTGGCGCGGACTTTTGTCCCTTCGGCGTCTCTCCTATGTAAACAAATGGTACAATACTCACAGAAGCGACGTGGCGCGGGCGGTCGTCCGCCCGCCCTCGCTACGTCTCTTCGGCGTCTATCGTGGCGTACAAGAAAAGACGCGCCAGTTCCTCGCCACGTGTCTCTGTGCTTTAATTATTTTAAAAATGCGGGATGATGTTGACTTCAACATACAATTTTGCAAAGAAGTTGGCAAATATACTTGTATATATGAATTTAATCGTGCTGATTATTGTAATAGGAGTGCTTAAGACTGGGTCTGGCAGAAAATTGCTGATAAATTTTGAAATCGTTCTGGCTACATAATTAATTCTCTCATCAGGTCGAATGTTCCACCAATTTTCCCCTTCTGCAGCCACTATGGATGAAACCAATATCTTCTTTTTGTTTTGTTCACATTAGCCAAATACACTAAATCCAACATATCTTTATCATCTTCATCACTGCTTGAAAAATACATGTTTTCCACAAAGTCAACAGATTACTGACGTCAATTTGCGCCACTGTCCTGCACCTCTGTGTGCATTGCATACGCCACGCTTCCGCCACGTCGAAGCCACGTCTCTGCCCGACGTCCGTTCTGTATGAATTGCGCCTAAAACTTTTTTTTCATTCCGGCGAAAAACGTGATAGCGGATCTTCAAGAGCAACGCGGTGCTGTAAAATTTTGTTTCCTGCTAGGGAAAGACATCAAGAAGTGACATGTTTAGAGATTCAAATTCTTTGTTTTAATCATAGAAACAGATTATGTAAAATTTTTGGTTTACAGGGTTAAACAGCTTATAAACAAATTATATACCATTTTTCCCCATTTTTATATAAACTATTACTATTCCTTTCTTAAGGCAACATTTGAGCTATTGTAAAATGATTTCACTTGAATTAAAATCGAGTTATATGCGAAAAACCTCCGAGATACCCTAATTTTACAATATTTTCTCACTAAATTTGCAATATCTCAGGTCTAAATTAATAATAGTAAATCTTGTAGTGGATTGTTTCTTTTAAGTTTAAGAATTGATAGATAAGAATAGACCTTGAAACCCCGTGAACCTTGATCGACCAAAAAATCGTCCTGACCGCTAGACTACTGTAATCTATAATATTAATAAAAACGAAACTATCACTTCAAATTTACACTCATCAGTGTAAATATAATATAATTAATATTATGGATTTACACCAAAAATCGTTTAAATCAATTCAAAATTTTACACTGTAATCTGTAACCTTAGGTGGTTCAAAATTAATAAAAAAATACTTACCCTACTACTCTTTTATAAAAAAAACTTATACACTTTTATCAAATTTGCACTATAACTTTTGTTTGAAATGTCACTTTTTTCGAAAATATTTACAAAAAAAACCTTCCAGTACCTACTTGTTACATTACAACTCATGAAATTCAGTGCCCACTATGTTTTTGTATTTATCGCGGAAAAGCATTTTTATTATAAAACAGTAAAATTAAATTTAACATCGATTATTTATTTCACCTGTCAAAATATCACAATTTTGTAATTTCGTCCAATGAAAACGCTTAATCTTCAATGTTTTATGCTAAATCTAGCCAATCATTTCGGTTTATACTGATAAAACCACTAGTGGTTTTACTAGTATTGATAAAATTATAGAACTGTCAAAAATTCAATAACAATATTAAACAATCAATTTTCTTTTTTATAAGTACCCTACGATAAATCAACATTCATTTATATTATCTAAATATTCTGAAATATATTTTGTTATTATTATTAACACAATTCAATTCATCTAAAATCTAAACGATAATGAAAAATTAAATATGTAGGTACTTTAAAACTAACCTGCTTCCTGGTTCTGCATGCATTTAAAACGTTTATATGCCTACATTCAAATGTGGTCTTGTAGGTAAACTTTAAATAGATATACCTACCTAATAATTTTTATTTTGGTAATTTTCTCTTTAAATAATATAATTGTATAAATAGGCAGGTATAAAAATAAATATTTATTCAAATTATAACCCTGTTTTCACGATGCTCACGACAACTGACAACTGTCAATACTATCTAGTGTACAGGATAAGTTAATAGGGGTAATAGGGGTAACGGTATTAGGTTTGTGTTAATTATGAAACATAAGTTGTTCTAGGAAGTTTTTTAAATAAAGTAGTTTTTGTACAGAATGGTTCAAAAAATAATCTTCTCAAATACCACTCGTCCTGTAAAATTTTACTAGATAAATTTTTATTTTCCAGACTCAAACTTTTTTATTTTAGGCAAAACTACTCAAACAAACTGAATATGATAAAATCACTCGTCCTACGGACTCGTGATTTTATCACATTTCAGTTTGTTTTCGTATTTTTGCCAAATAAAAAAGTTTTCGTGGAAACTAAAAATTTATCGATAAAATTTTAAGGACTCGTGGTATTACCTTTGATAAAACCACTAGTGGTTTTACTAGTATTGATAAAATTATAGAACTGTCAAAAATTCAATAACAATATTAAACAATCAATTTTCTTTTTTATAAGTACCCTACGATAAATCAACATTCATTTATATTATCTAAATATTCTGAAATATATTTTGTTATTATTATTAACACAATTCAATTCATCTAAAATCTAAACGATAATGAAAAATTAAATATGTAGGTACTTTAAAACTAACCTGCTTCCTGGTTCTGCATGCATTTAAAACGTTTATATGCCTACATTCAAATGTGGTCTTGTAGGTAAACTTTAAATAGATATACCTACCTAATAATTTTTATTTTGGTAATTTTCTCTTTAAATAATATAATTGTATAAATAGGCAGGTATAAAAATAAATATTTATTCAAATTATAACCCTGTTTTCACGATGCTCACGACAACTGACAACTGTCAATACTATCTAGTGTACAGGATAAGTTAATAGGGGTAATAGGGGTAACGGTATTAGGTTTGTGTTAATTATGAAACATAAGTTGTTCTAGGAAGTTTTTTAAATAAAGTAGTTTTTGTACAGAATGGTTCAAAAAATAATCTTCTCAAATACCACTCGTCCTGTAAAATTTTACTAGATAAATTTTTATTTTCCAGACTCAAACTTTTTTATTTTAGGCAAAACTACTCAAACAAACTGAATATGATAAAATCACTCGTCCTACGGACTCGTGATTTTATCACATTTCAGTTTGTTTTCGTATTTTTGCCAAATAAAAAAGTTTTCGTGGAAACTAAAAATTTATCGATAAAATTTTAAGGACTCGTGGTATTACCTTTGATTAATAATTCAAACGAATATGATAATTTAATAACAAATAGTTCAAAGTGTCCATTATAGGACTGTCCTATTTTTAAAGTTGTATATATACACTGTGGGCCGAAATAAAGGAGTACATATTTTAGTTGAAAATAACTTTTTTGTTTTTTGAGCAATTTAATTTATTTTTGCCTTTTTGCAGGGCTAATAGCCTAATGCCGCGTCCGCACGCTTGCCAAACCTCAACAAGCCGTAGCAAACTTAAACCTGTGGATAGCGTGTTTGCCTTGGTTTGTAGTTTTTGTACTGACTTGCAAGCGCTTGTAGTCAATCCGATGAGTGTCGGTTTTTTGGCACAAATCAAAGGAAGTTTGAGCCAGCGCTTGCGACACATCCACACGTTTGCGTGTATTCATGGAATCTGACATGGACTCATATTATCTATCACCAAAAATCTGTATGTGAAAATATTTTTCATATGTATAATACAATTTTCTAAAAAGTTACAGAACTTCAAAATTGAAACTACATATTTTTGGCTCACATATGATATCGGTCCATTTTTTGTCTCATAAAAAAAATTCCTTATGACATATAAGTGTTCATATTAATTAACAGATAGGTTCCTAATAACATCCTAAAGTTTCAAAATGACATCACGATTTTTGAAAAAGTTGTAGATTGTTAAAGTCAAAAAAAAACACTTTGTGCAAAAGACTTGAAAAGTTTCAGAAATTTTCGAAATTTTTTTCTGAACGAATTTCATACGTAAAATTATTGGAAAGAAGTTCCCTTTCGGGCGTTACGAACAGTTACGACTGACGCTAGGAGCTAGCCAAAAAAAAATTCATACCAAAAGTTGTCGCGACACGATGACACGACACACGCATGTTTCTCTCTCTCACAGACCAAAAAATAAATAACTCTCTCTCCCTCTCTCTCATAGATAGATACCGTCAAATGGGGTTAAGTGAATCGGTGCGTGTAAAGTGAATCAATCGGTGTATTTTGGATATTTTCGGTTGTGGTAGGTATACTAAGTCGTTCCCAGTGGATCTAACTGCAGTATGCTTTTATTGATCCTGGAGGCAACATATAGAAGTTGTTAAATGCTGCGCTGATCATAACGTAAGTAGAATACGGTAATGTACTTTTCCCGCGTTTTTTCGCCGATTTTATTAATTGCTGAAACGTTTACTTCTGGAGAGCTCCAATTTTAATATTTGCGATTGGTATCACATAAAATAGGTTTCTTGGTTTGTTAAGAACTATATGCCGAGAGAAAAGTTGTAAAAATATACAAAACCTAGGTTTTTGTTGCATTTTTCTGTTTTACTCTAGTTTATGAGGTAAAATGAATCACTATGCAAATATCTATATAATTAGGTATTTTCATTTAAATGATAATCAGCAGAGAACTGTCTGGTTGGTTTTGAACCATGTGGGATAATTCCTTTTAATCCCAATAAAGTTCTTCAAAAAATTCCACGGAACGTTCAACCCGATGGAACACAAGAGCGAGCGTGGAGTCAAGCAATTATTGATCATCTTGAGCAATTAAAAACGGGACCTGGAGGCAGTGCACTACTAAAAAGAAGCAAAAAGGTGAAAATATCACCTGGAAAAAGCATTGCCACTGCTGATTTGATTATTAACTCTATTACTGATGAGGAGCCAAAAAAGCGTTAAAAAAAAGACAACTGAACATATTTCATCAAGCGAAGGTGAGCAAGGAATCGAAGAAAATCTGAACGACAGCGAAGATGAAAATATAGAACCATTGTCTTCCTTTAGTACAAATAGCGAGGAACTAAAAATTGGAGATTATATAGTGGCTAAATTTCCCACCTCAAAAAGAAACCGACATTTTATTGGGAAAGTGGAGTCCATTGCAGACGAAATAACAATGAATGTTCTCCGGAAAAGAGGCTTAGAGAAAGGATATTTTATTTATCCAGATATTCCGGATTTGTCAGGGATAATCAAAACTCAGTTTATACGTAAAGTTACCTTAAAATTTGTAAAAAGGGGCACTTATGTGTTTAATTTAAAACCCGAAGAGTTCCAAGAGTTATAATGGGCAAAACAAATAATTTTTACGTTTTACTTGTTTTGCAATGTTTTATTTTTATTTTATTTATTTATTCTTTTTCTTTTGTATTGTTTTATAATTTTATAAGTTTTTACATGTGTTTAAGTATTGTTTTTTTAATTTGAATAATGATACGTTTGGTTCGGTTTTCTATATTGTAATAATATATGAAATAAATGTGAAGTTTGTCTATTTTTAGTGTTTTTTTTTTGTTAGAATTTTTATCTTGTACTTATTTTTGTTTTTTTAAAAACATTAGTAACGATTCACTTTGCCCCAAGTGCTTTAAAAGTAAATCAATCGTTCAGTTTAATACCCGATTCACTTTACCCCATGGTGGTGGGTATATAAAGTGAATCACACTTTGGAGAAAAATAAATGGGCCGCCACTGACGGTAGGACATTTACTAATATAGAATATAATTGACAAGGACGTAAAGAATCTTGATTAATTTTTGCGGAATTTTTCTGTTAATGGAATAATAGTTATTGCAAAATAACTTCAATTTTTGATTCACTTAACCCCGTTTGACGGTATATTACAATGGATACAAAAGTGTGACGTCAGCTATGGGAGGAGCTTAAAAATCTTTCCAAACAAAACATATTTGCATTGAAAAAGCCATAAAAGATTTTTCTATTACTTGTAGTGGTTTCTAATCAAAAATCTTAGCGTTTTCCGGACACTTTTCATACGACCTATTGTATCCAATTTGTGATAGTGAATAAACATTGAAAGTTAGTGTAAGTGTTCAAATTTTATATGCATTTTAGTGGAATTGAGGTTATGTTTTGTTTGCAAGTTTATAAATTTTATTATGGTAATCTTGTAATTAATTATGTATTCTTTAACTATTAAATAGTATTCTGTTGCAGTAAAAATGGTGATGTGTTTCGTCCCCAATTGCAAACATTATAGCGTGCAGAAAAACTGCATTTTTTTTACTTTTCCCAGAAATGATGTGGAAAAGAAGGAGTGGATTAGTCTTATCAAGTATATACATATTTCGATGTTATAAATAAAATAATATATATTTAAAGATGTTATAAACAAACAGGACAATATATTACTGTATGTTTTGTCTTTTTTGTTTGTGGGTTTCCTTTAGTATGTTATTTTTTTAATTTTAAGTTGATACAGGTTTTTGTAGATAATAAATAATAAAATAATAGAAAATAATAACAATAAAATATCCTGACATTTGTGGCTCCCCACAAATTTTGGATATTGCTGATGGAGTTAGGTAAGTAGAGATTTAATACAGACAATAATAAAGGCTTATGTATGTATAAACAATCTATTGTGTTTACAAATTACAATTCCTTCTCTAATTAATCAAAAGGAACTTCGTTCCATCCGGGTGTCCCTTGATACCTCTCACCTTTTTTTTATATATTGATATGAGTAGATTAAAGAAGATAACGTAAAAAGTTTTGCAGAATTCCGTAAAAAAACTTTTTTTTTCCAATTTGTACCCGATTTGACCCCTTAAATTTTTTTCTCAAAATCCGACATCGACCTCTATTTTGTCTTCAGAATTTTTAATATCCACCATCTTCTTTGCCGTATTTTTTGTTTTCTTTCGTTTAAAGCCGTTTTAGACTATCCAATTTCTTGTACAAGAAATATTGTACAAGATAAATTGGATAGTTTCAAACAAGAGATTGGATCAAATATTGTTTCTGTCAAATTGTTGTACAAGAAAATAGAACATGCTCTATTTTCTACACAATATTGCATCCAAGAATTGCGTGCGCACATGACATTTCTATACGGCGCTTTAAAACTCTGCTTAACACGTATATACCCGCAATCGCACTGGCAACAGCTGCTTGCTTAATCATTTGAATTGCTTTTATATGAAAAATAATCAAAACATTTAATAAAACCGAACTTCTGCCAAAAAGATCCAATCAAAATTAAATATAGGCCGAATAGCCTAGGTAGCTGAGGCCACAAACAGAAGAAGACGGAGAATAAAATTAAATATTATGTCTATTGCGCCGAATCCTAAAACATTTATCTTGCACAAGAAATTGTAGAGTCTAAAACACAATTCAAAAATGAGCATACAATATTTCTTGTACAATTTATTGTGCAAGAAATTGGATAGTCTAAAACGGCTTTTATTTTCTTTTTTTTTATAAGCCAAATGTTATGGCCGATGTAACCTCAATGTCAATATCCATCACGTCAGTTATGCTTGCCTCTTCAGAACACACTAACTCACTCGCAAGCGTGTGGATGGCGACATTTGATTCCCTAAATCAAGCCAAACGTTTGTAGAGGTTTGGAGATTGCGGCAAGTGCCAAACGTGCGGACGCGGTTTAACATGTCAACAAAAATAACGTACCTACAGGGTAAGACTTATAAAAAAATTATGTAACGGTGCATTTGAGCTCGTTGCAAATGAAAACTGTCTTAGCTAAAATTGAACTGATATGCTCTTTTGGTAGGTTAACTATCCAGAACACTTCAGTAAAAGTGAACTTTTTTAATATTACCGGATTCGCAAAATATCATTTTTTATTAAATTAGTTTAAAACAGTTTAAGAATTTTAAAACTTAGACTAAAATATTATTGTTATAGTACTTCTTGAAGTCGTTAATGACTTTCTAGCAGAATCAATCGGTATATAAGGGACCGGTTTATACAGGGAAGTACAGTAATTGTTATGGCCATAAATAATAGTGGAGATTGTATTAGTTTGCGATAAGAATTAATTATATTTGTAGTAGCTGGCGTAGTGCGAATTGTTATACGAGATATTTTAACGACGCTATTTAGTAATTATAATTGTATTAAAGTTGTGTAAATTAGTTAAAGAAAATTGTTATTTAGTTGTGTTTACTAATAAACTGTTAAGTTTGTCTGCTGTTATCACTTATCCCGAACCTACGAAGGAAAAATTACAACAATATAAATTCCTTTACGGCAAAATTTTATATATAATATACCTAACCGATAAATTACAAAGTATTATAAATAATAGTAAAAACTGGTAACTAACGAGAAAATATGATAAAAAATACAAAAAATTAATCGTAAAAATTAAAAAAAAAAAATTGGAAAAAACATTAGTGTTAGGCGTAGGCGGTGCGAAGTTCGCCGGGTCCGCTAGTTTAATAATAAAAAAAAAACATAAAACAAAATAATTTTATTAAACATCTTGTAAAACATAACGGCGGGGAACAAATACGGAGCAGCACAACTTAAGATATTTCACAACACTCGAGTTTCGGCCATTTTTGGCCGAAACCGAAAGTAGGGCGAAAACCGAACTTTAGCTCGATGACTAATCTTAACTTTTGTGTGTTCTTAACACTTTGTTTATTAGTCTATATGTGTCTAAAAGAAAAAAGACACGTAAATACGTATCCTGCGAAAAACAAAATAAATTATACAAAAATAAAACTTACAATACATATATTTTCTCCATATAGTTATAAAGATATTATTGATTGAAGACTTTCTTGGTGTAAATAAAACTAAAAATAGTAATTTAAGAAACGCTAGAAGGAAGTGTGATCTTTTCATAGATCGCAGATCTTAATGGCATGTGAGGTGATAACAAATTAGGATCACCGAACATAGTCAGAGGTAATTTTAATTCTTTAACACCACATTCTTTGTTAGTGTATTCTCTAAGAATATAATCTGTTCTAAAATCATGGAATACTCGAGTATCATTTATTCGAACCATCACGTTGTCCACTCTCAAAAAGAATCTCAATAAAACAAAGAAAGAACTGGGCATAACACGCTAAAAAGATATAGTTAAATTAAAGTATTTAAAGACACGTACTAAAATAAACAATCTTACTATTTTAATTGTACATGAAGATATTCCATTATCATGTAACTCGTCTTCATACAACATTAATTCTTGATAAAACAGAATTTTTTCTTTCTCTTTCAACTTTTCAATATCAATTCTTTCATCAGTTTCTGCTACTGTTGTAGTTCCTAAAACACTACCTCGATAATCCGAACTAAACGTCCAATCAAATGGTTTAACTTTTTCTTCTAAATTTTCTGGAGCCCTAGATAATAATAATCATTTTATAAACTGTATTTACTAAGTTATAATATAAATTACGAACCTTGAATCTTTCCATATATCCGAATGAGCTACCTTGATTGTTTGTTTTCCATTACTAACTTCCTTCAAAGCATCTAATGCATTGAATTCAACAGAAAGACCAGATTTATGATTCAGGAGTAACTTGTTGTTAGGAAAAACCATTTCGGGCAAATGAGGCAATTCTAATTCATTTAAATATCTAAAACAGTTTGGAATTTTAGTACTATAGAAATACTTCAAGAGTAAAGTACGGCTATGGCTAGTTGAAAGAGACTTCACAGCAGGTAATTATTTAATTAATGGGATGGTTTATAGCAACTCTCGATGGAAAACTAACTATCATTCAAGACTTGTTTTGACTTCAGACTCTGTTTATGTCAATAACCTATTATGGTGAATAAACGATAATTTTGAATCAAAAAATATACCAAGGTCTTTTATGCTGATGAAATATTGCACATGATAAGCATCCATTGAGTAAAAAGAAACACAATTATATGTGTTACCAAAAGTAATCCTAAAACATTTCTTATAATTACAACTCATACCATTATAAGAGCACCAAGCAATTAACTTATTCAAGTCACGCTGCAACAAGTCTTGATCGGAGCTTTTCTTAACAGAAAATAATTTTAGGTCATCCGCAAAGAGATGTACAGATGTCACGAAGACTGTTTGTACGTATATCATTAATAAACAATGAAAAGAAAGTGGTCCCAAGTGTGTACCTTGATCAACACCAGATGTAAGATATATACTATTTGATACAAAATTTTTGATTTTAACCCGCTGAATTCTATCACTTAAAAAAGATCTAAACCAATCTAGTAAAGTAACAGTAATACCATAAGCAAAGAGTTTCCGTACAAGTAATTTAACATTGACAACATCAAAAGCTTTGCTAAAGTATGTATGGATGGAATCGACAAGATGACCATTCAGCAAAGTATTCGCAATATATTCAAGATAAAGGTAAGATAAGTATTAATCGAGCGACCAGATATGACACCGTGTTGTTCATCAATAATAAATTTAGTAAACAGAGGATTCAATCTATTACAGACAACATGATCAAGTAACTTAACAAAAACATATGGTTTATTTATAGGCCTGTAATTGTCAATATCTGCGATATTATCACATTTATGCAAAGGTGTGGCAAAACTAAGCTTCCATACTAGAGGAAAATATCCTTAAAGTAAAGAGACATCAAATATATGTAATAGAAAGATACTAAAAAAATGTATGCACTCTTTCACAAACACTGGATGTACATTATCGGGAGCAGGACTAGACAGTTATTGCTTCAAAGACTTCATCGTGTATTAAAACAATTGAACTTAGAGAGCACTCATAATCAAAAGCAACATCCAGAAAAGGAAGATCAACCTTCTTATAAATAGATCCAAGTTTTCTATCAAATACATTTACAATACCCTTCCATTATCGGCAACTTCATTACCGGAATACCTAGAAGATGGATATTCATTACTTGTTGTAATGCTACTTACATACCTAAAGAAACACCTAGGGTCTAAAGCCAAAGATAATTCGACTTTAGTAATAAAGCAATTATAATCTCTAAAGGACACAGTTTTACATTTAGACCTCCCGAAAGTAAATAGAAATAACTAGAACCAAATACTTTATACATGGAATGAAAATATTTTTTACTTTTGATCGCGGAGATTAATTCGGGAGAGAAACATTTAGGGTAGTTGCTAGACTCAATAGCAAACTTAGGAACGAACTCATTGATGACCATATTAAGATTGTCATAAACTAGATTTAGAGTTTAGACAGTGATAAATATTGCAATTCACATTACTAAAGTTAGGCCAATTTAAATTATTATTTATATATTGTGGACATAGTGTTTTTTATTTAACATTTAGTTATGGATATCCATCAAGTAACAGTCAATTCCATCAAAATATCATGTATTATTTATTAAATTCTAATAACTAAGAATTATTCCTAAAATTCGAGACAATTATAATCAATTGGATAGATCGATTTATTTAGAGAAGTAAACAAATTTTTCGTGTCAGGTATTGATTTCATCGCAGGCAAAGAAATCCAAATGTTTACCACAGTTATTGCAGTTTGAGGTTATCCTGCTGTGAAAGGTCCTTAACACTATTAAAGATTATAGAAGTCACCTTCAGGCTTCAACTAGCCTTTGTTAAACAAATAATGTATATCATGTTACAAAGCATAAATTATTGAAAAATAGGTACAAGAACATAAATATAAATGTTTTTCGTATTTAACAATACTGATCTGTTACTCTAAATTATTTAGGCACTTAAGATTTATAAAAAATAAAAACATAAACAATTAAAAAGATAAAATAATTGGTTAAGTCTTCCTGACATTTCATTTCTTCATATATTATAAAAATAAGTTTATGAGAGTGGAGTGTTATGTTTATTATATTAAAAGGTTTTCTACTTACAAACACAAAAGACATCTTTTTTCGGGCTCCGATGTGCAGGTCTCGTTGGTTGTACAAATTGAATGAAGAATGTGAGATTTCGTATACTTTATAGTCCAATCATTGATAACATATTCTTCCGAATTGACCGGTAATCGTTGAATTTCAATATCTCCTTTGATATTAGTAATGGTACATATTTCACCCATTTTAAGAACCTTTTATTGCTTGTTTTCGTTCAACATTTCTTTCATTAGTTTCATTTAACAAAGGTTTGTTAGGATGTATTACTCTGAGGTTTGTTCGTTTGATATTTGTTTGAAATGGCACTCACTACGCATTCATATCAAACACATATCAAAAACTTTTTATTAAAATTTCTTAATATATGGTTAATCTATGGTAATAAAGGAATATAATATATCTGAATATTTTTGCATGTAGAATTAATTAACTCCAAAGGTACGTAGTAAAAATAATTAAACTATGTGTCAGTAAGATAAGAATTGTTATGGTGGTTGCCGGAAAATCTTCTAACTATAATAGAACAATAATTTGTGTATTAACGTGGAATTGGCTAATAACGCTGTTTTTTTTTAAATAATTAAGATGCAAGTAGTTGATGTAAACTTGAAAATAATCGTGTACCTTTTTATTTTTAT